>CM060074.1:1559699-2302199 GCA_030533445.1 Cyprinodon diabolis | reverse complement strand
AAAATGCTGCAGCCAGAGTTCTGATGAAAATTAAAAAGAGAGATCACATCTCTCCTATCCTGGCTTCTCTTCATTGGCTTCCTGTTAAATCAAGAATAGAATTTAAAATCCTCCTTCTCACATATAAAGCCTTAAATGGCCAAGCTCCATCTTATATCAGAGATCTGATTGTTCCTTATGTTCCTAACAGAGCACTTCGCTCTCAATCTGCAGGTTTACTAGTGGTTCCTAGAATTTCTAAAAGTAGAATGGGAGGCAGATCTTTTAGTTATCAGGCTCCTCTCCTGTGGAACCAACTACCAGTTTTAGTCCGTGAGGCAGACACTCTGTCTACTTTTAAGGCTAGGCTTAAAACTTTCCTTTTTGATAAAGCTTATAGTTAGAGTGGCTCAGGTTATCCTGATCTATCTCTATAGTTCTGCTGCTATAGGCTTAGACTTCTGGAGGACATAGGGACCCCCATTTCATCATTCTGCTTCATTCTCTCTCTGTTCTCCTATTCTGCAGAATCTGTTAGTTCAATTTCTAACGTTCTGCTCTCTCTGCTTTTCCTCAGAGTAGCTTTGCCTCGTCTGTTCCTTTTCAGCTGTGACGTCATCCTGGAAAGAAACATCAGCTGTGCTGCTTCCATCAACACCCTTGTTTATAGATGTTGGAGATCGGCCGGTTTTCCAGTGTTGTCCTGTTTCTCTGACCGTGACTGAGTGGATGTGCTCTCTTCGTCCTCTGGCATGCGAGCTGCCTTGGAGCTCGTCTGCCTGGCTGTGTGTTTCCTGGATGGGGCCGCCTTTTACAGCTGCTTTTTGTATCTCTGCTTCCGTCTCCTTGAACCCCAGTGGGCCTCAGCAGATGGCCGCTCACACTGAGCCTGGTTCTGCTGGAGGTTTCTTCCTGTTCAAAGGGAGTTTTTCCTCTCCACTGTCGCTACAAGCATGCTTAGTGTGAGGGATTGTATTTGAGTCAATGAGTCGATGCAATCAGCTGGTTTTCCTTAGATAGAAAACTTTGTATCAATTTGACTGTATGATCTGGTGAACTGGAAAGTGCCTTGAGATGACGTGTGTTGTGAATTTGGCGCTATATAAACAAACTGAATTGAATTGAATCCATCCATCCATCATCCAACCATCCATCATCCATCCATCCATCATCCAACCATCCATCATCCATCCATCCATCCATCATCCAACCATTCATCCGTCCATCCATCCATCATCCATCCATCCATCATCCAACCATCCATCATCCATCCATCCATCCATCATCCAACCATCCATCCGTCCATCCATCCATCATCCATCCATCCATCATCCATCCATCCATCCATCCATCCATCATCCATCCATCCATCCATCATCCAACCATCCATCATCCATCCATCCATCATCCATCCAACCATCCATCCGTCCATCCATCCATCATCCATCCATCCATCATCCATCCATCCATCCATCATCCAACCATCCATCCGTCCATCCACGCCGCACCGATCTATCGATCTCACGCTCCATCTGCCCCTCACTCGTCAACAAGACCCCAAGAGATTTGAACTCCTCCACTTGAGACAAGGACTCTCCACCTAGAAGAAAGTATAAAAAGATTTAAATGAAAGCAGCTGTTTCGGTCATATTTATTCCAAAACCCCATTATTGTAAGCAGACACAAAAAGGAAAGGTAAGGAAAAATTATTCATTTAACAGATTTTGGCAATAAGTAGTTTAATGGTCATGACATCACATTTCTGATCAATTGAAAACTTTTCAAATGTTGTTGTTTAGTTCAGGACAAAGTAAACAGTCCTCTAATACCTGAATCTATCTCTGTTTTTAACTAGTAGCAATAAAAAGATATCCTGTTATTTCCTAATAGGAAAAATTTGTCTTCTGCTCATTTAGATGTTATCATTTTTCATCATTAACTCACCACATTGTGTTTCTGATTTTCTATTAATTATATGATAGCATATCTACCAAATAAATTTGTTTACCATTTGGAGTTTGCAACAAAGGCTTTAAATACAGATTTAAAGCATTGTCTTAAACAGTGGCTGGTTCGGATTAAAGGAAATAAAAGGCTTAAAACGCTGTACAGCATTAGATAGTGATGGAGTAAACAATATGAAAACAGAGATCAACATGCACTAAGACAATAAAAGAAAAGCTGTTTGTTTCTAAAATTACACATCAACAGGTTTTAATCTCATTTATTTTCTACTTTGAATTATATTTGTATATTTATATTCTCAGCACAGTAAATGAAAAAGTTTATCAATTCCTAAAATAATGCCTTTAATTTTTCTTCTTTTGACTTTTCACCAAGTAAGAGTCAATTTGTTAAATCAGCACTGAGGACGAAGGGTCTGAGATGTTAACCTGCAGCATTGCAGTGTTTTAAATTCCACATAGAAAGCATTTATTAATTAACATCAGTCAACAAACATTTGACATGAAACTTAAAGGTTGACTTGGATTTTGGCTAAAAGACTTAAAGCCTCAAACTTCAAGAAGAGATATCTATAAATATCTCTATAAGAAATTCATTAAAAACTTGTTTTTACATTAAATTATATATACCTGTAAATATAAGGGAATAATAAATTAAAGTAAGGGGACGGGAAGCCTATTAATAAACATAACAGTAATAAAAGGCTTGTAAAACAAGTGCAGTATATAATACACTAGAAACTAAACAAATAAAAACACTTTATCAATTCCCAAATATAAATTACTTGTTGTTTTAAGTCCGTAAGTTTTCCTTTAGATGCTAGTTGCTGTAGTGGTCTGTATAACAACTAATCTGTTAAAGCCTCTGACTGCAAACTCTGTCAATGAGTTAATCAGTCGGTAATGTTTTTATTCACAACCATCCCTAAAGGTTCCATAGAAGTCTCCAAAACAGATCCAACCTTCGCTAACAGCTAGTTGGAGCATTTTTAAGTAAAGCCGGGCATACACTGTATGATTCCAAAAAAGAAAATTAGAAACAATCCAGTTTTTTTGAGTTTGAAGACGTTTCACTTCCCATCCAGGAAGCTTTTTCAATTCAAAGTGTCAGGAATAGCGTTGAATTCGAACTCTCGAGTTCAAGTTCAAATTTACCAATATTTCTGACATTTTTAATTGAAAAAGCTTCCTGGATGGGAAGCATGGAGAATTGGCCATCCCAACAGATGAAATCAGAAGATAATGGACTCTCTACAAAGGTTTTACAGAACATCAATTAATCAACCTTTTTCTATATGAAGCACTAAACACACTAAAATGCTGTTTTTCCATAATCGATCAATCGATCAATCGATAGATAGATAGATACAAACTTGAGTCATAGAACTGTGCTTACAGCTCCTTATTTCTTGTAAACTAAGAACTTGTGTTATTAGTGGCATTAAAACAAGTGTTGCGCCGATGCCATTTTTTTGGCCCCGATACCGATACCCGATACCTGGCTGTGCAGTATCGGCTGATACCGATACAATAATAATTTAAAATAATTGTCATCATGGCTTCATGTCAAGCTGCTGCCTACCTTTGTGAAGCAGGAAAAAATCTAAAACAAAGTGAATCCAGTAGCTTGTGGCTCTTAAAATGGTATCGGTGCCATATTTGTTGGTACTCGCCGATACCAATACCACCATTTTAGGGCAGTATTGGGGCCCCGTCCGATACTGGTATCGGTATCGGTGCAACACTAATTAAAACTATATCTAATAGCATTAAAAGAGCATTAAATTAGAGTTCCTCATTCCTGTATAAACCCTGTGAACGTTTATTTTAATATGACATATTAAAAAAAAAAAAAACATCATCCTCCAGCAGATATTCTGTTTCTGCCCAAATATTTTCTTTCTGTTGTGGATTTTTGTAACTAGGATCATGCATAGTTTGTATGAACTCTGGCTTCTTTTGGTCAGAGAGCCTGTTTCTCTTTGGAGATAGTACCAGGCTTCCCAGACTGAATAGTCTCTCCACAGGTGCGCTGGACGGGGTAGCTGCATTTTCCTTCAGACAAATTTCTTTTACTGTGGGAAATTGTTTGAGAATGTCCATACCTGTTTCGGTGGTTTTCAAGTAAGACATTACCTCAGTCTCCACAGTGACAAAGTTTTCATCACTGTCCTCAAAGGAAAAAAAGTCCTGCTCTTTGTCTTTGGAGGAGCCTGATTCTGGTGGAGTTGTGGGAAACAGGATTCCTGGCAGGTTGCTGCTCAGGGCCAGGGAAAAATTTGTGACAATCTGCTATCAGGATTCCTTTGATCATCTCCTTTTTCCTCTGGTCTCTCACCCACCGCAACTTGAATTTGGGAAGAGTGACAGCTGCCAGCATTGCATCGTTGCTTTCCAAGACAGATGCAAATCGTCTTTTGATAGCCTTTAAAACACACACACAGAGTGACACAGACATTAGAATAAATGAGATTCCTTTTTATCTATTTATTGTTGTATACATTAATTTCTATAAAAGCTGTGATATTGAACTAGACTATAGTTATTAAGTCAATAAAACTTTACTTAGCCAAAAAGGTATTGCTATTTATTTCTGTTTCACCCTAATGTACAATTTATAAATATCATTCAGTTTATCAATATGCTCAAGACTTATCATTTATGCCATTAAATGGAATACATTGAAAGTTTTTTGTTTTTTTTGCATATTTCAACCAATTTCTTTGGCTATAATGCTCACTCGACTGAAATTATTAATTACATCTACTACTGTATGTTTAGAATAATAAGTGGTGGTCCATTAATTACATACAGTCTTTCTGTACAATCATATGGGTGAACCAGCTAATTAATACAAAAGTGTTGATTATTTCTTACCTGAACTATGGCTTCAGGTAGGCCCGTTGCCACAGTCAGACTGTCTTTCACCTCCAGGATCTATGACATCAGTGTCTCGAGAGTGGGCAGGAGAGTGCCAAAGTAACAGTTCTCCTCTCCTTGCAGGATGTCCAGAGCAACTGTGAGTGGCTTCATTGTGAAACAATACTCCTTCAAAAAATGAAGTTCCCTGTCACTGATAGACTTCAGCTGTAAACGATCAGCGATGGCACTCAAGTCAGTCATAGGAAATTCCACAATTCTGGCAACAGCTTCATAAAATGAATTCCACCTTGTCGTGCATGGCACAAGCAGCTTTTTAGTGACCACGTCGCTCACGACCTCTGCAGTCAGACTGGACCTGTTTGCGTTGTTCCACAGTGCCGTGCATTTAGTGACCGAGTTTCTCTACAGTGCCTTAGTCCCAGGGTTTGAAACAATCCACTTCTCTACGTCACTACATGAAATTAAGTTAAGCGTGTGAGACGCACACCGCTGGTGTGGAGGTAAAACAATCCCTTCCTCTGCTGCGGTGTTGAGAACTTCTGCAACATCGGTAAAGGTAACATCATCATCATCTTCATCATCGTCGTCAGAGAACGATTCCGGTTGATACACGGCAAAAGCCTTCACAAAATTAGAGCTGTTATCTGTAACGGTGGAAGAAACTTTTCTTAACACTCCATACAAAGAGTGAATGTGATCTCACCAGCAATCAGATCATAGGTGTGCCTACCCTTTATCCGTTTGCAGACTAACGCAGCTTTCTGACGTTGTAAAGTGGTGGGGTTTATCCAGTGAGAGGTTATTCCCATGAAGCTCCTGTAATGGGCAGACCAGATGTCTGCAGTAGTGGAGATGTAGTTCAGTCCCTCAAAAGTTTTCTTTAGCTCGCTTTCCATTTTTGTATATTCTCTCTCCAGGTACTTAGAGAATGTTTTCCGTCCCATCTACCGTGTCGCGCCCGGTATCATACTAACTAGTCGCCTGAAGGTGGGTGACTCCACTGTAGAAATAGCCTACATGTCTTCGACAACATATCTTGCAATGGCTTTATCAACTTTATCCTGGCCAACAGTGCCACGGTTGAAATCCAGCTGCTGCTGCTTAGGTGGTGGAGGAGGTGAAGTGGCATCGGATAGTGAGCCTGTTTGTGTGCCGGTAGCTTCTAGCTTCGTCGAGGCATTTTGCTTTTGTAGGTGTTTCCAAAGATTAGAGTTGCTGTTCTGGGCTGTAGATAGAATGTTTGATCCAAGGCACAAATTACATTTAACCAAAATGTTCCTTTCTTTTTTCTCGACAAAAGTAAAGTAATGAGAATATCTCCAAGTGAAGAAACTCGACTTGGGCTCTGCAGCAGCCGCCATGATGACTAGTGTTGGTAAACACAAACACGCAGCTTTTAAGTCTCTAGCTGATCCCGAGACTATAAAATAACGCAGTAACGCATCATGTAGTAATGTTAACGGAGTTACTGAATTTAAAAAACTAACGCGTTAGCATACTAGTTAGAGAAAAAAATACCGCCCTTACAGTAACGCGTTACAAAGTAAGGCATTAGTCCCAACACTGGTAATGAAGAGAATCCAGCATTGAGGAACTTAACAGGAGGAGTATATATGGGAGACAGAATAAGGAATGGGCTAATCAGCTGGTAGGGAGCAGGTGATGATAGAAGCAACTAGAAGGAAGCGAGGGGAAAATAGAAAGGCACAAGGGGGCAACAGAGAGTAACTCAAAAACGACAACATAGCAAGAAAACAACTAGATTGGCACAAAATGGCAATGAAACCAATGACCTAGCAAACACAGAATGACATAAATCAAAGTGTAACTGAAAACTCAAAAAAGAAACGCAAACAGAAATCCACAAAGGGCAAAATCATGACAATATTTTTGGGCTGTGAGTAGGAGAAATAAATAAAATAAGTTGTTGGGGTTTGCCTTAGAATTTAGCTCCACATATTAGCTAAAGTTTTGCATGAACAATGTGATGTAATTTTACTGGGTGCTCCCACGGAGGTTCTTGAACATTTGCTAGTAAGTAATCCATTCAGAACAGCAGACAGGGCAATCCTTCACCTTTAAGTGCTTTGACATTTCTACTTGGCTTTTTCCTTAAAAAGGGGTCTTCAACCCAACGCACTGCTTTTAATCCTCTCCGACATTTCCGCAATAAAGTGCAGTACATTAGCACCGACGCTTCTCTCTTTATGCCAATAATAGATGTTAGTCATTCAATGAGATGAAATCAGTTTGGTTGAATTTGAAAATTCCCTGCAGAGAAAATGTAAAAACCGAACAGAGGATTGCATTAGGCTTTGTGTGTACATCAGAAAACATTAGAAAATCCTTGCTAGTTATGTCTTCTTGATTAAACAAAAGCCGTGCTCGAAAGGATCCACTCATTAGTGATGTTTTCCACAGAGGTACGGTCGGCACCCGACAATAAAAAGGAGGAAGATAGCTTCTTTCAAATTTTCCTTTCTATAACTGGATTGAAATTAAGTGGAAGAAATTGTGAGACAATTAACTGTGCTTTTTTTATCAGGGTTCCACAGTCTGAAGGTTCAGCGTTGGCCCGCCTGTTCTGCCCGCCACAATCTTTCCCTCTCCTTCTCACTGCCTTTGTTTATCTCGTTTTTCAATTAACCTCCACAATTTAGCTCTCCTTATAAAGCCAGCTGCATGTTTGCTCCAAAGAACAAATAAAAATGGTTTCTTTCTCTCCTCCCCTCGCACGCACTTCTACTATCTTTCTCTGTTTCTCTGTCTTTCCCTTCGACTCCCCTCTCTGTTGGCTGCAGCGTTCTTTCAGCCCAGGAAGCTGAGCTTCACAGCGCCTTGCAGGGTTTTAGCAGGCATGAGGCTGTATGTGTCCGATTAAAGAGGGGAAATCTGCAGCGTGCAGGAAGAGCTTTGTAGATATGGCAATTTGGTGATAACTTCGTCTTCTCCATACCTCCTCCCCCCCCCCTCCCCTCCCCACTTCCCTCTCAGCTTCTGCCTTCTATTTGGAAGAGACTCCTGAAAGGACCCAGGGTTGGCAGAAAGAGACATGCTGCTTCTGGACAATCTTTTGTCTTCATCTGGCCTAGCCCTGTCTGTTATCAGAAGAAAAGGAATTCCTCTGTCTCCTATTTTAACCAAATTTAACTCCATCAGTTTGTTTCATCTGTACCATCATTTACGCTGGAAAAGATTGAAATATATATAAGTAATTTTTCCTAAAATAAGTGCATTTGTTCTTTAACTGAGGAGATAAGTGAGACTCTTTGCCAATGGACAATTTACATTTAAAAAAAGAAAAAATATATATTGCATTGTCTTATTTCAAGTGGATATTATCTAATTGTCTAATTTTAAGAGTAATATTACTCATATCATTTATCTATTTAGATTAAGGGTATATAAACTTAATTTTAGGAATGTTGACTTATTTCTAGATAGTTTTCGCAGTGTTGCAAAAAAGTTAAGGGTTCTTGAGTCGATCTCTTGGAAATTTGACAGTAAATGTTATAAATATGGCTACGTTTTGAACCATTTTGGGTGAAAAAGGAAGAGAGCAGATGGTTAAGTCCAGTCTCACATTGGTTGAAAGAAAGAGACTGAGCCCCAAGACACAAACGGTCTGCTCTGTGATTAATCATTGCTAATGAGAAGGGAGGCCTCGGAAATGCACAGCAAATCAAAATGAATTAACTGCCTGCAGAACACAGAAAAGTAGAATAATTGCATTACTTTTTATTCCAGAGTCACATGGGATGCCATTCCCCTCTCCCAATCAAAGAGCGGTTAGAAAATCAAATAGAATGCCATCTTGGGGCTGGTTTGCTTCTGACAAGGCTGATTGAATGAATGTATTACCGTGTGCCCAAAGAAACGCTCACTGTTTGCCAAAGCCACCCCACCACCCCCTTCCTCCATTGTGGAGGGAATGTTTATCAGCGCTGCAGCTCCATGGTTATGGATGATGTGGGTGCAATGCAGTGAAGGTTGTCCTGCCCCAAGGAGCCAGAGTGCTGCTTATTTCAGCAGAAAGCTTCAGATAGGAGCGGCGTTTGGCAAGCAGGAGTACAGGATATGGTCCATGCCGTGTCAACATGGGGCTCCTTATAGATCAATCTGATCACAGTGGATAAATCAGGGCTTTCATGATCTTGAACAGCACACTTTTCTGTTGACAAATCAAGAAATCTGAGTTTCTGGTGGCCTTTGCTTCGGTGAGCATTCATTTCCTGTCTTGCTTCTTTACCCGAGTATTGATCAAGCTCTGCTAGCTGCAGTAAATATTCACCAAAATCTCTCTGATTATCATCATTCTCCTAAAACTGATTTTCTTTTATCACATTTACAGTTATTTATATTAAACCCATCAAAAGATATTTCAATTATTAAAATAAATAATTTTTAGACAATCCAGTAAAATGTACCATATACAAATTTTTGTATAATTATTCATATATATATATATATATATATATAGGAGTAAATTCTTTGTATAATTTAGTAATTATGTCTGAAAAGGAGTATAAAAAAGTGAAACTTATTTAATCGTGCCCAATGGGTCAACTGGAAATAAGTAAATTAAATTAAGTGTATTTACCGGTAATTTGAGTAGGTAAATGAAATGAATTGCCAATGAAAGGAGTAGTTTTACACTTAAAGTAAGATATTTATATAAAATGCACTTAAATAAGACAATGCAATTGTGTTTTCATATTTTAAATGTAAATTGTCTTGTTTCTTTGGCAAAATGTATCTTTTACCTCCTCAATCCAAGAACAAATGCACTTATTTTAAGAAAAAAAAGATTTTTTTCCAGTGTCCCGTGCAACATTTTCATATTCTTGTCATAAGTTTCTCTCCCTTTTTCTTCTACCGTGTTCTTTTACGAACATTTAGCAAACGCTCTTCACTTCAGTAAATGATCCTCTTAACCTGATGCTTTCCACCTGTGTGTTAGTGAGGCGCATTCCCGACATGTAAATCTGTAAATTACCACCCCAACAAATCCATATATGGCTACAATTTACCATGCCTGAACACGCAGGTGTTAATTCATAGAAATGGTGAAGAAGAAAAATGTTCAAGGTTCCCAGATGGAGGTTCTCCCGACTAAGAGCTGAGCAGCACAATTAAAGGAGCAGTAAAATCAAGCAGTAGGGAGTAAATTACAAGAGCTGTAAGTGGTTGAACTGTTACAGAAGTAAAAATAAAAGAAAAAATAATTTAATCCAACAATATTCATTGAAAACTGCTAATGGAGACAAGAGGTGTAACATCTGATGTACATTCTTACAACTTCACTAACACCACCACATTCTACTAAACCTGTTTTAATGTTTGATTTGGCCTCCACCAGATTCTATAGTCAAAAATTACACCTAAGAATTTTATTTAATTTACTACTCAACCTCTAATCCATCTACTTTGACTTTTAAATCTCTTTTACTCTAAAAGAAAAGTCCGATCAGCAAGGAATAATCAATAGATCATTATTTATACCTAAAAATAAATACATTTGCAGTGACTTAATGAATTTAGTGTTAATCGGTAAAAAAAAAAACAAAAAAAAAAACAATTATAATTTTCGTTGTGATCCCTGAGTCTGGGAGCGGCCATTTTTACCCAAATATAGTAGCCCCTCCCTCCTGCCATCTTCCAGCAGTGACGTCACGGTGCGGTAAGCCTAGCGCCATTCTCCCCGCTTTACAAGCTAAATCAATGGGAACTACTAGACACATCTGCAATCAACAACAATTATTGAAGATTTCCAGAGGACTTCACCATTGAAATTCACCAGAGCTATAGTGAAACTGACAATGCCCACGTGCATGGCAGCTGGATGCTGGAATACATCGGGTAAAAGTGAATTAAAAGAGTTATTCCACCTTTCTGATTCCTGATCCTCCACGGACGGGATGGTCGTTGGATCGCCAACTTGAAGAGGGAGGATTTGCCATCGAACTTCTGGCCAGAGAAAAAAAAAGTAATATGTAGCCAACATTTGGAAGAAGAATGTTTTCAAGATGACTTGGATAATAGCGCGTTGTGACAAACACCAGATACAGCACTGGGACTTGATCAACAGCCGATACCGCACCGTGACGTCACAAACCAGTAGGTGGCAGTAGGGGTGGGTATTGGCAAAGAAGTCATGATACGATTCGAATCACGATTCACATGCCACGATGCGATTCTATCACGATGCATCACAATACTTGAAATATTGCGATGCATCACGATATTTTCACTGAACACTGCTAGAAAAAGATCCAGCCCTTACCAGTGGCTGACTGGCTGCGTGTGATCTGGATCGTGTCTTCAATTGATACGTAACTGAAAGCAACTGAATTCATACATAGCTGTATTTATTGAAATGACGTTTGGAGGTGTTGCCATGGAAACAAATACTGGACACAAATATTACTATTACTGGCGTGGACACACTGACAAAAAGATCTTAGGATTCATCAAACTTAAAATAACAAAATTAGTATAATCAGTGTCGTTTACATGGCCTCAGTGTTCCTTTAAACCAATGAAACGAAAACATTCAAATGACGTGCATCATATCAATTTCATTTTTACCTTCTTTGTTTTTAAAGCCAAAATGCATCCAAGCATCTGACTTGAAATGTGATGGAACCGCGGGGCGAATTTTCATAGTGTCCTCCATGTTTTGTTTCATATGACTCGTCTCAGTATCCCACGGCGGGACATGCTTGTGACACAAGGCAGCGGGCGTCAACACATCCGCAGCGTCATCTGCTGGACTGGAAGTTGTATTTCACTTGGTTTGGCTGATGTGCGCCAACCATTCATGTATTTTATTTGTTCATTTTTTTTTTAAATAATCAATTCTTGCCTTCAAGAATCGATGCAGCAGATCACAAAAATTAGAATCGCGATGCATCGATATGACGATTATTTTGCACACCCTTAGATGGCAGTAGTGTTCTTTGACAAACCTCCAGTAAAGCACATTCACATGAAAATTACTCTGAATTAAAAACACTGATCATTTATTGAACAGGATGGAATCATTTGATACTTAAAGGGGAAAGCCAGTTTTTTTTTACATTGGACCCTTGATTTTACGTTATTAAATCATGTTCTACTCATTCATATGACGATCAATATGATGACATCATACACATGCCTCTTTGTTATAAAAAATTTTAAATATAAAATATATAACCGCGGATGTCTGGGGGACAGTGATTGGCCTCCATGTTCTGAATGCTGGCGTACCATAAAGAATAAATAATGAACAGTTTAGTTTGTGCCTTCAAGTCGTTGCTCATAGGAAGACGTTACTGGATATAACCTAACGGAACATCTTCAGAACGGCTCCAAGTGACACAAAACCCATATGGGTGAGTAGAACATGATGGAATAACAGAAAATCAAGGGGCCAATGTAAAAAAAAACAGTCTTCTCCTTAAAGTGCTTTCAGAAGTCTGAATTTTGAATATGACCGGGCTTTTCGTTTAGAAATTAACAAATTGTTGGGATCTGGAGGTTTGTCCACTTTCTCCACCAGAGGGCGCACAAGATCTCCTGGAGCATGAGCCGACCGCACCACCTGTCTCTCATCTGCTCATCAGGAGATCCATACTTAAGGAGGCGGAGGGGTTTACTCCAGTGCCACAGTGTTTGCCAGTAACGGTTAGCAAGCCTGAGCCAACCTGCCTGTCTGTGATCTCTGACTTTCTGTAAACCAAACCTGATCCCGTTTTTCTCCTCTCTGCCTCCCAGGTTGATCCTGCCTGAATACCTGAAACTCTGGAGAGTTTCTCTGCCGGTGATCTGTCTGCTCGTTCTCAGTAGGACTCTGGAGAACAGCCTCAGTCAAGTACCTGCCTGTCCGCTCTCAGAAGATTACTGGAAGGAAAACTCAATCTGTGATCTGCCTGCATTCAGTAAGCTCTGCCTCCGCCTCTGCCCTCAGCCAGCTGACAACCTCTGGACCCTCAAGGTTCTCCGCCTCTGCAGCTCTGCTCCATTTATTTTTCATTTTGTTTTTTGTTTTCCAAATCAATAAGAATTTGCTTTTGTCAATTTAATTTTTCATCCTACTCATCTACTCATCAGAAGTTCTCACCTATACAAAACATATTTTTAATAATGAAATATTTCTAACTTTCCATTAGTCATTTATGTAGAGAGTAAGTGTGATTATGCTACCACCATTAACCACCATCTTATGTTTTTTTGTAACAGCCACTGAATAAACCAGATGAATCTGAGTGAAGTGTGTCCTTTGGTCCGTCCACCGATGAGAAACCGAAAAGTCAGGGTTAAACCATGGCATGTATATCAGTATCCAAGTCACAGTCTGGAAGGTCTGTGGTGGGATTTAGTTTATCCTTTGATTTTTCTTTTAGTTCACCACTTTAACAGTGGTACTTTAAAGGGAACCAGATCGGTCGACCTGTACACACCAACTCAATGGATGATGATCTGGCAGGATTACCTCTGGCTGAGAGGCAGGACATCGACAGTTAGCACCAAAGTCCTGGGGGTGCACATCACAGACACCCTCACCTGGACTGGAAACACCACCTCACTGGTCAAAAGGGCCCAGAAGCGCTTGGACTTCCTGCGAAGGATGAGGAGAGCCCACCTGCCCCCATTCATCCTCCCCACCTTTTACAGAAGCACCATAGAGAGCGTTATACGTAAATAAAATGGAGGGAAAAAAAACTGAATGTTGGAAAAACTGTAAATCTTATCTCAGTCTTATGTTTACATTTGATCACCATGTTAAGGATTTGGTTATGGATTGTTGACCCAAAAGCAGAGGCAGGAAGGCAGAGGTGAATTTCTTTTAGATTTAATGAAAGGGAAACTGAAAACAGAGACAGGTTATCCTAAAATCCAATAGTGAAAACAAAGTCCAAACTAACATCAAATCAGGAGTCCAAAAATCCAAAAGAATCAAACATGAAAACAAGTCAAAACGAACCAGAAACCATGGAGACATCAGGGGAATCACTATCACAACGAGGAAGACTCAGGAAGACGGAGTTGGAGGAAGTTTGACGAAGTTAGACGGTTTATGACGAGGACCTAGCAAAGGGGAACTGACGAGAGAGGGCTTTTTGAAGGAGAGGGAGACAAAGAGGGGGCTAATGAGGAAACTGGGAGCAGGCGTGCACAGAACAAGAGAGGGAAAGAGCTAGGGAAGAAGGAGAACATAAGAGGGCAGCAGAGAGCAACAAATAGAAACCTGGAAGACTGGAAATAACAACAAAATGATAATCAAATAACTAGGACTATAAAACATGGAGAAAAGGAAACTAAACACTCAAAAGAAAACCTAACAGAACCCAGACTAGGACAGTAACTGGGAAAAACCAAAGAACACAGCAAAATAAAAATAAAACCACTAACACTAGAAAACAAGGAGTAAGCAAGACTGAACACTAAAAAGAAAATATCACAGAACCAAGACTAAGACAGTAACTGAGAAAAGGATCAAAGAACTCAATAAACTAAGAATTAACCCACTAAAACTAGAAAACAAGGAGCAAAGCAAAACTGGATACTCAAAAGAAAAACATAACAGAAACCTGACACAGATGGCCATTTAGCCGCTGGAAAGACCAGAAAACGCAGCAGTTGGCTCTGGTTATTGTAAACAGAAGAAATCGCAATATATTGATGGCAAACTGCACTTGCATTTAGATTTAGACTTAGACAACTTTTGTTGTCATATATTTTGTATACAAAGAGTGTATACAAAACAAAATGTCATTTTGTACAGCTCTCATGACCTTTCCATTTCTTAAAGTGCAGCAGTGATCAAATGCAAACAGTTTGGGAGAAAAAAGAAAACATGGTGCAAATTTAGCAAATCATTGTCCGTACTAACGAAGGAAAATATTTTTTTTTACTCCAATTTACGTGGTAAAAAGTTGGCGCTGCACACTAGAGTGTGTTAGATGAACGTTTCTGTCCAAAACCCTCATTTTAATACTTTTAATTAGATTCATTTTTTTGTTGTTTGTTTTTTACCAAAGCTGAAAACATAATGGTCCCCTCCCTTTCAGATACAGCTTAGCTCAATACCCGCACAAACAATCACATTTCTCTATCCTTGTGGAGCCTTTCCATAGACTTCCATTAGTTTCTACAGCCTAACCGTGAGCCTCGCCCTAAACCATAAAACCCCAAACCTAAACTCAAGTAAACACCTTAATCCTAAATTGGACCCCTGACCCAAAAACGGAAATACCTCTTGTTGGGTCCAGGCATGGGGCCACCCTTTCTATCATTTTTTCTATAATTTTTGTTCCCAATTCATCAAGTTTAAATGTGATTATAGGGCAGCTCCATTTTTATTTTAATACAGGTTTATAATATGATTTTATTTTGTACTTTTTTTTCGATTTCTTACTAACTTCCAGGGAAAATATTTATGTTGTTTGTTTGTTTTTTTTTGTTTTTTGTTTTTTAGAATAAAAGCATACATTTATAAAAAAAAATAAATGGTCATATTAAAATATTAAGTAATATAGCCTATATTTCAGTTATTGTATGTTCAGATAATAAAGATTTTATATAAGAAGTAGTGCCAAGGTTAGGGCTATACATATTCATATCATATCATGACTCAATGGTAAATTATCATACCAGGGAATTATAATAAACCCCAACCTACTGTAAATCTAAGGTTGGAAAACACAAACGTTCATGTTTGAGCTGGGATGAATTACTGCAAGTCACCGATAGGGTTAGGGTTACACCTTTCTTTGTCTCTCTCCCTCTTAGCGCTGCCTTCATTCTTTCTGTTACTGAATTCTGAGACCAAGTCCATTGCCTCATATCCTCCATTGCACAATGCTACAGGCCAAAGTGGCCTGGTCTGTCTTCTCTCTTACAGGCGTGCCGCCGCTGCTGAATACTCTCCCTAAGGTCAGTCTGGGTAAGCCCCCACCCCAATAAGAGAAGTTCTCCTCATGGGGGCCATCGATAGTGCCCAAATGTACCCTAGTCCCTAAAATCAAGCATATATCAGGGAAATATGTGGTAAGAAACCTGGTGAGAAATACATGGCCATCTACAACCGCATGCATTGGTATTTTACAAATATTGGGGCTTTAATTTGACTATCATTGATTTTAGTTTTAAAAAAAATACTCTTGGCATATGGACCAAGAGATCCCAGAGAAAACTAAAGGGTGCAAAAATATCTGCTGCTATAAACACTCTAATGGCATTAGAGGCTGGTGGACTTTGACTTTTATCGGTTTTGATTGATTTCAGTGATGTTCACATCAGGCTTCCAGTAGTTTGAGGTGAGAAATTAAATTAATTACAAAGGCTGCTTTGTACCGTATCGCTTTTAAAACACTTTGACATAAATATTTGGTTCAACTTTTATTCTCAGTTGACATTTTAGGGAAATGGAAAACAATGTTAACTAAAAGCAGGCTTTAGTTATTGTGAAATGTAATTATACCTTTATTGTATTTATTTTTTTCCACTTAGTGTCATGTCAAAATATTAGTGGTGGGCATTGATATATAAATGTATTTTTTTAATCTGGATAATCTCACTGCAATGTTGGAATTAATCTAGATGAATCTAGTTTAAAATCGCTCATTTGAATTCTGCCAAAGACATTCATAATATGTGAGTGCTACCTCCAGAATTTTAAATAGCAGGTTTACTTTTTTATGTTTGCAAAATCAGACATCATTTCTTCCTCTTACTTAAGAGTTATAAATACTTTTACTTTTTTTGCTCATTTGTTACTGCAAAAAATAGTGTGCCCCACTTCCAATTATAGATATCCACTTTAACAATAAAGCGTGTCCAAAAATCCGACTTTGGAGAGACAGAATTTGAGGATGATACTAAAAATCTTTGTTTAGGATGTGAAGATCCTGAGGTTTTTAAACCTCAGATCTTCTGATCCATCTCTGAGCCGCTATGCTCTCCAATCAGGCAGCAAGTCCTTCCACCTGCACTGTCTCTTGGTAGGGATGGCTCTCTGTCCCCTCCTCACATGCTCCCCCCATCCCCCGAAGCTGCGACTTCTCAGCTGGCTTTCCTGCTCCACTCTCTTTCACCCTGCACTGGACCTCTGCCATCTCTCGGTTCTTTTGGTGCAAAGCTCCAGTATTTCTGCAAACCAAAATGTGTTTGCCCCCTTACTCTAGCTACCGGATGCTATCACATTATAAAATGACATAAACGCATTGCTCCTTACCTGGCTCTGGATGGACATCATTCTTCTGTAATTCCGTCCCTGGACCTGTTCCTAACTCATCCTCATTTTATGTTTAATATTTACTCCTAAAATCCCTCCAGCCTTTGGTGTCATCTTCCCTTTTTCTCTTTTTTTTTCTGTCCGCCAGACTTCTGAAAATCTGACACTTTGTTTGCAGTGAAACAAACTAAAAGTTGCAGCCCGCCGTTGTCATGGTCAAACCATTTTCTGTTGGGTGGGGGGAGAATTGGCCCCTTATTTAAAGAAAACATATTACATATACCTTATGCAGATATATTGATATATGTATTTGCTCTAATATTAAATATTTTCTATCACAAATATTTTCTTTAGAAGTGACTTCTTCCTGCATTTTTAATGGTCAGAGTATCACTTTTGGCGCCCCCTCTGTCCTGGGCCTGGAACGACTGACCCCTTTGTCCCCCCCCCCGTCAGCAGGCGTGGCTGTCTTCTTTTTCTTTTTTTTTTTTTTTAAAACACATGCATAATGTTCCAACCCCAGTATCATACTGGCATCAATCCTTTCCACGCCATTGCAGACATGTCAGATAAATAATGGAGTGACGGGCCTTTAAATAAATACGATCCATCCCTAAAGGTGAAAAAAGCTCAGACAGCTCACAGATTACATACTTTTCTTTTAGCTTTACCAAAAATTGACATTGGTTAAGTAACTATCCTGTCTCACCATTCTGACTCATCCAGAGTTATTAACTGCACTTCCAATTAATTTAGAAATTGTCTGAGTAAAAACCATTTGAAAGATATGCTTCAATGTGGAAAACGGATGGAGCCAGGGAAAGTAGAAATGGTTTAGACTGATTATCATGGCTAATGAGCAGGCAGCCGCGCGCACAATGGCATCTGATGATAAACTAGGACAACACAATATAACCCTGCATTCATTATCTTCAACCATTATCAAAGACAATATTGTAGCCCCCAAACCAGCACTCTGATGGAGAAATGCTCAGCATGGTGATTAAAATGTTTTATTAATCCTGGCAGCAAAATACAGACATGTTTTGCTCCTCAGTCTCTCCTGTCATCTGATATGATCAAAATGCCAACTTTATCATGCGGTGAAGGAAAGGTTTAAATAAATGAAATAGTGTACATTTTAAATACTTTCAAGTTAGCAACCGTTATTCAAAATTAGGAAAGAATAATTTAACAGAAATGACCAAAAAATATTCCAAGTATTAATCTGAATTAATAGCCATTCCTTGGGTTCTCAACAGAGCTCAGAAATCAAGGTAGAGACTTTTGCTGGAAAAGCTGCCAGCAGATAAAGCACAAAGCAGAGGCTGAACGCTTCTGCCAGCTTTCTACGTCTTGCCAATTAACTGATTTTGAGCCGTGGTTATGAAGACTCTGGATCATACAGAAAGTAAAGTCTCATCTTGTTCTGATGCATCGTCTTATGGAATATTACCACTCCTTATGTAGCATGTTTTATGTCTAATAATATCAACCATTAGAGGAGAAAGTTATTTCATTCTTTTTTTAAACAACATATATTCCATTTACACTACCCTTTAAAAACCGTGCCGAGACCGGTCTGAGCTCAGTAAATGAGATAACTTATCGTGTGTAATTGGAAAGCAAAGTGAACTGAACCGAGCTAGACACAACCGAACCGCGCTAACTGCAGACCGGTTCCAGAGGTGGGCTCGGCTCGGCTTTTTTATGGCGTTACTTTTTTGTCATAACCAACGCGAGCATAATAAACATACTCGCATGTATGTTAAACTACTTCTGCGCATGGTTTATCTACCGCCGCACGAGAAATTGCTGCTTCAAGAGGAGAAAATCTCTCTCGGCGCGCTCCAGCCCCTCCCACACGCTCGCAGGATCTCCCTGCGCGCACAATTTTCTATCCAGCGGCCACGCTCGTAGACGGCTGCCCTCTTGAAAGCGTCTCTGCACTTGGACCGATTTTCTCCTCGCACGGAGGAAAAGTGGTTTTGACAGGTTGGGCGGAGACAACTGTAAGCCTCCTCCTGATTGGGCCTTGCAGACACGATCTCACAGGAAGTAGTGTCAGGAAGCATTTGACTGACAGCTCGTCAGTTAAGACGACGGCTCGAGGCAGTTTCTCGCAGAAGTAGTTTTACATACATGCAAGTATGTTTATTTTGCTCGCGTTGGTTATGAAATAAATGTAACGCCATAGTTTTTCCCTGCGTCGCTTCTCTGATAACAAGAGCGCATGAGCAGAACGCGTCATCTCCGTCTGGCTGCACATCCCGATTCACACTCCATTCCAGTAGTTGGCGGTAATGTCCCTCCGGTAGTCGCTTGCCAACCAACACAAAACAGAAGAAGAAGAACAACTATAAACAACAATCAAAATCTTCTGACCCTCCGCAAACACCGAAGTACAGCAATAATAATCAAGCATAACTTTCTGAATGTCTCGGGCGCCGCCATTTTAATTTACTTGATTCCCTCCTTCTGTCTTCTTCTTCTTGTGTTTTATGGCGGTTGGCAAACAATTTTTGGTGCATTACCGCCACCAACTGCTTGATTTCCTCCTTCAGTACTGGCAGTAATAGCGCAGATCGTCACTAGGAGGCGAGGAACCGAGATAGCGTGATGTGTAAACGGTCGTCAGAACCAAGCTCAGCCTGGTTAACTGGTCCGAGCTCGGACCGGTCTCGGCATGGATCGGTTTTTCAAGGGAAGTGGAAATGGGGTAATAATCTCCTTGTTTTAGAGATCTGTGAATAAGTGATGGCCTAATGGTTAGAGCAGTGCTCTGTGTTCTGAGAAGGTTGAAAGTTCCCAGTTTGATCCCCACTGCCTCCACTCTGGGTTCCTGAGCAAGACCCTTAACCCCACACTGCTCCCTGGGCGCTGCACAATGGCAGCCCACTGCTCCCCAACGGGATGGGTTAAATGCAGAGAGTGAATTTCTCCATTTTGGGATAAATAAAGGGATTTACGATTTTTTTTTTGTCTTAGAGATTTAATAAAATATTTTATAAACAGGACATCCCACCTGGTGATAACTTGTTTTACCCTCTTTGGATGAAATAACTTTAGTGAGAAGCATCATGCAGCCAACCACGAGTCTGCCATTAGATCACTAGAAAGGACCACACCGCCAAGATGAAAGGTTTGGTGAAGGAAGGGTTGGTGAGGGTGAGTCATGACCGGAGATTGGCTTGAATGCCTGGGAGGAGTTTTCACCAAATCCTCTATTGAACCGCTGATAGAACCTGGAACGATGGAGAGAGGAAAAATAATGAGGTGGTAAAGATGAGGGTGAATGGATAAGGAAGACTTCTATTGGATCATCATTTGATTACCCGGTTCAAATCTGATGAAGGTGACGTTTCTCAGTGTACACAAAGTGGGAAACATGTTTATGCATTAACAGAATTTAATCCAGTCATGTTGAACAAATCATTGATATAAGCACAAATTGCAGAGGATGATATATTGAGGGTGATGATCTGAAGGCAAAGAAGAGGGTGGTGGAATAAAGCAGAGCAAAAGGGAAAAAGGAAGATGATGAAGATGAAGAAACAAGGTTCAACCCGGACCTAAAAAAAAACTGTTTTCTTCATGTTACAAGCTGGGATCATACCACAAAGATACAGAACGAAAGTTTAATAGAAATATACACCTAGAGAGACTTGGTTCAAGGCTTTAGGTGAGGAAATGGGTTATTAGCTAACCCAGATAGCACTCCAATATTTTAGAACTGAAAATCAGGATATAAAAACAATAGGACTGAAACTAACGATCATTTTGCAAATTGATTGATCTATTAATTATTTTTTTGATTATTCAATTAATAATCGGATAGCAAAAGGTTCCTGAAAGGTATAAAGGATAATCTTTTATTTCCGGGTGGATCATCTCAATCAGTGGTCCTCCTAACTGTCAATCATTCTGGTGATGTGTTTACGTAAGGCCGACCTACATGCCCGTCCCGTTAGCCATCTTTTTCTGTGCACTTTCAGGCGTATATCTGTGGTGATCTACAGCTTCAGACAGTCATTGAAGCTCACCTTTCTCACCGCGGTTCTTTGAAAATGGCTGAGAGTTGGAAGAGAAAAAGTGTCTATGAAGTGTATGAGAAGAAAAGAAAGGCCTCAGAGGCAGATATATCCCAGAATGCTTTGCGTGCAGAGCTCTCCATGCAAAGCATTATGGGATTTGCTGTCACAGCGGCCCGCTAACCGACAGCGGCGACTGAGCGCGGTGGAGGAGGAGTTACGTGACTAACGGCATGAAAAGCAGGGATCATCTGTTGTAACTGAGTTCACTATAAAGTCACTACATAGTCCCCACTATAGATGGACACAGTAAGCTTGTATGAGCTATGAGAACAACACATTTTAAACAAGGCTCATGCATGTGCATTTTTATTTTTTACTTGGAGAGGGCGGGTCTTTTAAAAATCCTCATAAATACCTTTAAAAAAGACATCTTGCGGAATCAAACCAAGTGAAAATAAAGCTTATCCACTTAAGGAGTTCTGGATATAGCATATTTGACTTATCCTAAATGCAAAATGTTTACACTTTTTGCAATCTTGGTATAGATCCTGCTCCAAGTGGGTAGCTCTGTTCGCTAAAGGCATGCTTTAGTCTCTATACTCCAGTTAGCAATTATTCGATTACTAAATTAGTGGATGATTATTTCAATAACAGATTAATCACAATTAATCAAATTAATTGTTTCAGCCATTCATAGGATGATAATTTGAATTGTTTAATCAGAGATGGCCAAATTGGACACTGTAGATATGACTCTAATACACAAGGAGGAACTGGAGAGATGCCAGACCTCTGCAGAACTAGGATAAGGTGTTTAATGAACCACTATATTGTTGTTGAACATTTTGACTGAATAGTGAACAGTGGATCTTCACATGAGATGTTTGAGGCTAGTCAAACGCGCCAAGAACGGGCCAAGGACCAGCCAAGGACTCATCAAGGAAAGTGGGAAAATTTTGAATGGCTACTATTGTAAGTAATGAAGTGACAGATGAACATAGTATTAAGGGAGGGGCAGTTGATGAGCTGGCTGAAGTATTTGAAGCTGGTCCTGCCTGACAAGCAAGCTGACAGGGTGCCTTCCTGAGAAACGATGGATATTAACTAACTTGGAACTGAAATGGCCTAATAGTCAATATGGAAAATGGAGGAAGTGGATTTGAATAGATTTCTGAGTTTAGGGCCAGAAGTCTGAATTTTGGGAAAGATAAACAAGATAAAGCATCAACAAGGCTTTTTTTCCCCTGGAAGATAAGATGCATGAAAAATTTAAATATGCAGAGCAAGTTAAGCATTTTTAATGATTTCTATAACTGCAGTGTTATCCCATGATCACAACTGACTTCTTGGACCATCAATGCCCTAAAAGGATTGCTGATATTATAATAAAGTAAAGCTTATAAGGAACCTGTTCCAATTTAAGTGCAAACCACATCTCTTCTTAGTACCAACTTAACAGTTGAGGGTATAGAGCTGATTGTATGGAAATCTTCCAAAAGTACTAAAACAGATGACCTTTTCCAGTCATTTGGGTGGTTCATTGTGCTCATACACAAAATCTTTGCACCACGACCTGAAAATCTTTCCATTCTTGTTTGTTTCTCTGAGAAAAGCCCATCTCCATTCGTTCTTAACAAGTTATATACCCTACCCATTTTCAAACAAAAAGTGTGTCCATGCTGAATTAGCCTGAGCTAGTGCATTACCCTTCCTTGTGTTTTAAACAACAATGTATGAACCGTCACAATGAGATTCCTGGTTCATAGCACGAGTTTATCAGCAAAGTCCAGATCATAAGGGCTCAAGGGTGCTGCCCAATCACTGAATTTATCACTGGATTGCTGATTGTCTGAAAAATATGAGGCCACCGTCTGCCATGTTCGTACTCTCCACTCCCACGGAGACACGCAGTAAAAATGTCTACATGTGTAGCATTTGGCTACAAAAAAAGCGGTTTTCTGGCTGTTGGAAGACGTTCCACAGGTAATTTCACTGTCAGTGGATGAACTAACCAAGAAAATCCATATGTGTTGATGTATCCTATAATATAGTACAGAGGTTTTCAACCTTAGGGGGTCCATGGAGGTACTGCATGGGGGTAGCAAAAGTTTTGGTTGATTAGACTTTTATTTATTAGACTTTTTTTATTACCCCCTGCAATTTTTCCACTAATTGAAATGTCTTTAAATCCACATTAGCATGGATTCAACAGACTGTAGTAAACAGATAAATGGAGGCAGAAGATGTCTTTCAGTCATCAATCCACAGATTCAGTGACAGACACGAGCTCTTTCAAGCTGGGCACCGTTTCATTCACAACACCTGTCCCATCAACCAGGAAGCAGAATAAGATATACTTAATCAATAATCTCAGGGAGAAATTACTTTGGGTACATTACTCCATCTGTAATAGAGTGACTATAGGACCAGTTTGATAGAACACTATTTCATACAATATATATAATTAGGGGATCCCCGCTTCATGTTGCCATCAGTTTGGGGGTCCTTGGCCTGAAAAACACTAAAGGCTCCAGGTATAGTATATAACATTAGCCTGGCTATCTCAGACTGACTGGAAGACATTGACTGAGTTAGCCATTGACATTGGGTCTAATGTTAGAAAATAGAAAGTAGACGAAATAGAAATAATTCACTGTGAAATTTAAATGTAGTGAATCTTTATTAAGTCGAAGACGGTGTTGTTTTTCTAGTGTTTGTTGTATTTCTCAGTTGAAAAAGTTATGTGCTGAAATATATTGCATGTTATATTGATGGAAAAAAAGCAACTCAAAAATTTGACCCCTATATATATAAACTGTTCTCTCCACCCTCGTGGGGTGGTATGTGTCATCCTCAAGCTCGGGTCCTCTACCAGAGGCCTGGGAGTTTGAGGGTTCTGCGCAGTATCTTAGCTGTTCCTAGGACTGCGCTCTTCTGGACAGAGACCTCTGATGTTTTACCTGGAATCTGCTGTAGCCACTCTCCCAGTTTGGGGGTCACAGCCCCCAGTGCTCCAATTACCACTGGCACCACTGCTGCTCTTACTTTCCACATCTTTTCTAGCTCCTCTTTCAGCCCTTGATATTTCTCAAGCTTCTCGTGTTCTTTCTTCTTGATGTTGCTGTCACTTGGGATTGCCACATCTATCACTACTGCCTTCTTCTGCTGTTTGTCGATCAACACCATGTCTGGTTGGTTAGCCATCACCTGTTTGTCAGTCTGGATCTTGAAGTCCCATAGGATCTTAGCTCGGTCATTCTCAACTACCTTAGGAGGTGTCTTCCATTTTGACCTTGGGACTTCCAGTCATGTTCCTGTACACTATGACAGCTACCTGGTTGTGGCGTTCCATGTATGCACTTCCTGCCTGCATTTTACACCCTGCTGTTATGTGCTGTATTGTTTCAGAGGCATCTTTGCACAGTCTGCATTGGGGGTCCTTCCTGGTGTGGTAGACCCTGGCCTCTATTGATCTTGTACTGAGTGCCTGTTCTTGTGCTGCCATGATTAGTGCCTCTGTGCTGTCCTTCAGTCCAGCCTTTTCCAGCCACTGGTAGGATTTTTTGATATTAGCCACTTCTTCTATTTGTCTGTGGTATACGCCTTGCAGCGGCTTGTCCCTCCATGATGGTTCTCCTTCCTCTTTCTTGTCCTCACTTTCGGTTTTCTCCTGCCTGAGGTATTCACCAAGCCATTTGTCTTTGGGGGCCATCTTTCTGATGTACTCTTGGATCTTAGTTGTTTCATCCTGGACAGTGGTCTTGACACTCACTAGCCCTCGGCCTCCCTCGCTATGCTTGGTATACAGTCTCAGAGTGCTTGATTTGGGGTGGAACCTTCCATGCATTGTGAGGAGCTTTCTCGTCTTGATGTCAGTAGCCTCTATCTCCTCCTTTGGCCAGTTTATTATACCAGCGGGGTATCTGATGACTGGTAGGGCATATGTGTTGATGGCTTGGATCTTGTTTTTCCCATTCAGCTGACTTTTCAGGACCTGCCTTACTCTTTGTAGGTATATACAGTAGCTGTGGCAGTCTTTCTTGCCATCTCCTCGTGGTTTCCGTTAGCCTGTGGTACCCCAAGGTATTTGTAGCTGTCCTGAACATCTGTAATGTGGCCTTCTGGTAGTTCAACCCCCTCAGTTCTGATCATCTTCCCTCTCTTTGAGACCATGCGACCGCACTTGTCCAGTCCGAATGACATCCCAATGTCGTTGCTTTAGATCCTGGTAGTGTGGATCAGTGAGTCGATGTCTCGCTCACTCCTGGCATACAGCTTGATGTCATCCATGTAGAGGAGGTGACTGATGATTGTTCCGCTTCGGAATTGATATCCGTAGCCAGTCTTTGTGATGATCTGGCTGAGGGGGTTCAGGCCTATGCAGAACAGCAGCGGGGATAGTGCATCACCCTGGTATATGCCGCACTTGATGGTGACTTGTGCTATTGGCTTTGCATTGGCTTCCAGACTTGTTTTCCACAGCTTCATGGAGTTCTTGATGAAGGCTATTAGAGTCCTGTTGATCTTGTACATTTCCAAGCATTCCAGTATCCATGTATGTGGCATTGAGTCATAGGCTTTCTTATAGTCTATCCAGGCAGTGCACAGATTTGTCTGCCTGGTCTTACAGTCTCGAGTGACTGTTCTATCCACTAGTAGCTGGTGCTTGGCTCCTCTGGTGTTACTGCCTATTCCCTTCTGGGAAGGGTGCATGTATTGAGCCATGTGCCTATTCATCTTAGCCGCTATGATGCCTGACAGGAGCTTCCATGTTGTACATAGGCAAGTTATTGGCTGGTAGTTGGATGGGGTTGTTCCCTTCTGGGGATCCTTCATGATCAGGATTGTCCGTCCTTGGGTTAACCATTCTGGGTGTGTCCCATCCATCAGCAGTTGGTTCATTTGTGCTGCGAGGCGTGCATGAAGTGCGGTTAGTTTTTTCAGCCAGTAGGTGTGGATCATGTCAGGGCCTGGTGCTGTCCAGCTCTTCATACCTGCCGCTCTTTCTTGGACATCTGCCGTTGTAACGGTTACTGGTTCTTGTTCTGGGAGATTGCTGTGATCTGTTCTTAGATCTTCTAGCCACTGAGCATTGGTGTTGTGGGATGCCTCCTTCTCCCATATGTTTCTCCAGTACTGTTCAGTCTCAGCCCTGGGTGGATCTGATCTTGAATTACCCTGCCACTGTGAGTACACTTTGGATGGGTTGGTGGAGAACACCTGGTTTATTCTCCTGGCTTCTGCTTCTCCCTTGTATCTCTTTAGGCGGGTGGCCAGGGCGGCGAGTCTTTGTTTGGCAGTTTCTAGAGCCTCGGGAATCACAGCTTGTTGTACTTAGGTAACCTATATATATATACCTATATATATACGTGGATATATATATATATATTTATATATAGATAGATAGATAGATAGATAGATAGATAGATAGATAGATAGATAGATAGATAGATAGATAGATAGATAGATAGATAGATAGATAGATAGATAGATAGATAGATAGATAGATAGATAGATAGATAGATAGATAGATGATAGATACATTTATTGTTGTTGATTGCAGATGTGTCTAGTAGTTCCCATTGATTTTGCTTGTAAAGTAGGGAGAATGGCGCAAGGCTTACCGCACCATGACGTCACTGCTGGAAGATGGCAGGAGGGAGGGGTTACTATATTTGGGCAAAAATGGCCGCTCCCAGACTCATTGAACGCGATGAAAATTAATGTTTTTATTTTTTTACTCATAAACACTATTAATTTTAGGTATAAATAATGATCCATTGATTATTCCTTGCCGATTGGACTTTTCCTTTAACTTAATTTTTCTCTATTTATGCTTTATTGATACCGCATGCAAAGCTATCCACAGTGCGCCCACTCAGCTTTCAGTCCTTGGTCCGTCCAGTAAGACACAAGGACATAGGCATATAAAAAAGTATTTTCTATTTATTTAAAAAAAAAAATCTTCACTAAAGGACATCCATCAAATCTAAAAAAAATATACCAAAATGTGCCCAAAGTAAATCAACTAAGGCACAACTAACTCACAATAAACACACAGGGGAATTTATACACAAAGGCTAGCCTACCCAAACGAGGAGGGGTGGGAGATGAGACAAAGACAAACAATGCATAAACATGAATAACTCATTCAAACCAACACATTTTGACTACAACACAACTATCAAAAGAGAACAACGTAACACCAACAATGTTTTAACAATTATGCCATAAGTAGAGAGGGAGAAGCAGACTCTAACATCCAGTCCCCTGCTTCCAGCAGCCTGATGGTACGTCGCACTTCCTGGTTTGCCTTTCAACCAGTCCTCTCCACTCAGCCAGCCCTTCAAACTCAGCAAAAAAAAGTAGCTAATAATTAAAATAAACAAAAGGTGTTTACTAAATGTGTGCACCCATAATAGTAAACAACCTAATGCCAAAAAAACACAAAAAAAGAGTGAAATTATAAATTATTGTGTGAAGTCGTTTAAATAAATAAATACTAAGACGGAGGAAAAGATGGAGGAACCTCCACAGTCCTGCACAGTGTCATCATTAGTGAAATAAATACAAAATAAGTCACAAGCATTAAGCTTTGATGGCACACCTTCTCAGTGCCAAGGACATAAAAAGAAGTCTTCACATAGTCCTGACAGAATGCATTAACCCCTCTCTTATTTAGTTCCATTTAAAGTTCTTTTCAAACCCATGACAATTAATCACACAATGCAGCAGAGCGCTCCCTGCATGGAGTTCCTTGGGCCTCTAAATGGGGTAAATAACCCCAGCACTCACCATGCAGGAAGACATTTCGTCAAACAAATATGATCAAAACAAAACTAATGACGTGTAAATTGTTTATGATGTATTCTGAAATGAGCAGACGCAGTGCCCTGTCTGGGAGTAATCAGACACGAGAAAGACCTAATCAGGGAGAAATGAATATGAACACAGGCGAAGTGCACTTTGACACTCCCTGCACCATGCATCGAGTGGTCGGAAGGGGGCTGCTACAAACACGTTACATCAAGCTGTAGGAAATCATGTGCACCCTGCCATTTATGCTCAGGCAGAAAAAGACTGCTGGAAGAGTAAATGACTGGCAGTAATAAGAAAAAATGTTTCATAAAAGAGCAATCACCATACGGAATGAAGGGTTATTTGTGAGAAAGGGGGTTCTATTGAATTTTATGAACTACTAAAAATGTGCACTGACTCAGTAAGTGTGCACAAAGAACATTTATTGAATAAAATTCAATTATCCTGTAAAGAGAATACCCAAAAAGATGTTCCAATGTTTAAGTGTCTGTAGTAGATATTTTTAACAAATAACAAGGGTGAATAACAAAATGAAGAATCCTGTTTATAGTTTTTCAAAGCCACCTATAAAGGGATATCAATGCATCATGTTACATCATACGGTAAAAAGACTCAGTGAAGAAGGTAAAAAGCACTAAGAAAGAACTAAGTGATGTGGTAAAGCCCAGTGGGGAATGTTTTACCCTCAGGATTTTTCTGGATCTTCTGAGAAAAAGAACAGCAGGTGAACTGAGGAGCGATCAAATTTCTCTGCAAACCATTATCTGGTAATTCTGACAATAACAACAAAAATAATACTCTGAGCTCGTCTGTGATGCACATGCAGAATGAAGGCCTTTTTTTTTTAACCAGAAAGAAATCTGATGTTGTCATGGTTTTGGTTCTGTTTAAGTTTTATCTTTCAGTTTTCATTGGTTTTATTTCCATTTTGTGTCATTTTAGTTATTTTTGATTGTATTTGAGTTCTTAGGTATACCTTGTTTGCCCTCTTGTTTCAGTCTCCTTTCTCCTAACTCCCTTCTAGACTCCTCTGTTCACACCTGCTCCCAATCAGCTGATCAGCCTGGTTTTTGTTTCTCTCTCCTATATATCTCCTTCTGCTCATTCACTGTTTCTGCTGTGGATTATGTTTGTGGATTTTTGCTTTTTGTTATTAAACCTGCAGGAAACTGCTTCAGTCAGTGTCTGCATTTGGGTCCTCTTCAAACCTCCACCCAACCTGACAGATGTATGATTCTGTAGTAAAACCTTCAAAAGGCCAGTAGAACATTAACAAAACAGGGTTGTCCTGGAGATTTTGTGTTTTTCCTTTCTTTATATGATTTTATCTGTTAAACAAAACATATGCAGAATTGAGATGACCTGGTCCTGGATGAGGTTGAAGATGATTAGTACTACTATACATTTCCAAAGAAACCTTATGCTTTACATATAAATGTTATGGTTTTAAGGTGTTTGGCCTACATGCAGACACAGTCGGAGAACAACAAGCAGTTTAAGATGTTTATTTAGGCTATACACAGGTATGAATAGCTCAGTGGGTGAGCGACAGGCGAGGTTCGGAACGTCAGAGTTTGGAGCAAGAGGAGGTAAGAGGAAACTGATTAACATAGTCGAGTTAGGGAGATCTGCACTAATGCCACTTCGCTTACCGCCAGGTACGGATAACCTATAAGGGGAGGGTGAGTGGAAGATTGGATTCTGCGACTCACTGCTTTCTGATGGGAGGAGATGGCTGAGCCATGACATGACGTGTTGTGAATTGGCTCTATATAAATAAACTGAATTAAAATTGAATTGAGCGACAGGTGAGCTAGCGGACGGAATATAGGCGGGAGCCAAAGCAGCACCACAGCAGAGACAGGTTCGAGGAGCAGCTAAGGAACCAGAGTCAATCCAGGAAAGGGGTTCTCTTTTGTGGCTTGGTAGCACCAAGGGGGATTGAGGGGAACGCAAGAGCAGAATCTGAGCAGCAGGGATTCAGGAACCAGTCCTCAGCGGACAGAGACACAACGGGTAAGAAATTCAAAGGACAACGAACTGAGAGAGACAGGAGAACAGAATTAGAACGAGGAATCAGAAATGTTTAACTCACAGGAATGAAGAATTGTCGTCAGGACAGTGGCCTAGGCGTACCACAACGGTCCAACACTCTGGCGTCCTTCAGCTGACTGAAAGCTCCTCTTAAGCTCCAGCCAGAGTAGCCCCAATGAGCCCCAGGTGCGGGGTCACGCCCACCTGTCAACAACAGCCACCTGTGGAAGAGATTCAGAAGAGAACAGGACACAGAACCCTGACAATAAAAATGTAAAAGTTGTGGGGGGAATTTATTTTCAGCCACTTCTGTCCCAGTATTTTGAAGAGGATCCTATTGGTGCTATGTTACAATTCTTTTGGTATGCCTCCAGCTTGGCCTGATTGGATGAAGAGTGGCTGTAACCATAACATATGTGTCAAACTCCAGTTTACGTGGGTCGAGTATCTTTGCTTCCAAAAAATATAAACAGAAATGTATTTTACTGTCCAATAGTGGAGAGATTCCTGTGTCCCAGCAGAAGAGAAATGTTGATGGTGTTAGGATTTCAGTCTGTGTGGTTTGTGTTTGTGTTTGTCTTCTTTCCTCCACCAGGCGGCGCCTGGATCTGGTTGGCCTCCTCACACACCTTGTTAACGGAGTGCTCTTAAGCTGCTGACTGTCACTACCTCTACAAGTGTTTGCCAGTTTTGGGTACTCTAGCCAAGCTGAGTCAAGCTGAGTTTTTGTCTACCTGAGTTTTAAACTCACTGTTTTGTCTTTGCCACTCGGCAGGAAGTCATCCTGCAAACTGGATGTTTCGGACCTTCTCTCCCTTGGAAGGATCTTCTGAGAACCAAACTGAGTTGAGGATTCAAGTTTGTGGTTTGGTTCAACCTATTTCCCCAAGGATCGTTTGGGGATTCTCTCTGAGCAGGGGATTAATCTCCACAATAACCCGTTCAAGTACGGCAAGAAATCTAAGTGGCAGTCAGCTCCTCCGTTCACCAAGGAACAACCACAATCTGGGTAAACCCTGTCCGCCCTCCATTGAACAAGACAAGCACAGGAACATCCCACACCGACTGGATTCAAATAAAGACACCATTTTCTGGAAACGTAAGTCAGCAACCTATTTCTGATCTTCAAGTTCAAGAACCAAATTTCCCACTGAGCCTGAACTTACCGCAGTGTCTTCCCCTCACTTTCCATTTCCGGTTGAATGGTGTTCAGCGCAGCACTGGACTCATCTCACCCTTCTAAATAAACCTGTTAAACTTTTCCCTGGTCTCTCTGTTTTGGTTTCCTACATATGGGTCAGAGCTCTAGATAAAATCATGACAGATGGAGGCATACTAAAAGTCACAAGGGTAGGAAGCAGTGGCAGGTGGTGGTATAAGACAAAATAGTATTTTATAGTAGTCAAACGTATACTGTTATCATTATTTATAAAAAATGCCAACAACAAAAAACATTATTAAAAAAAAACTTTATAAAAAACAAAACATAATTTCAGTTCCAGGTTTACTTTTTGTACATTAATCTTGCCATCTGAGGCTTTTTGAAGGTAAATCTGTGTTTTGCATGGTTCAATATACCTAAAATAATAATGTACCAGTTTAATAATGGAGAAGCTATTAGTCAGCTTTATATTTTTCTAATATATAAAAACGATTCATTTTTTGAGAATGTGTTTATTTAAGAGCAACTAAAAGTAGAATATATTCTATTATTTTCCATGTCAATCCCAGATTGTTCATTCTTCTTTATCTTTTCTAAAAAGTGCTTTAAATCCGTCCTAGCTGTCTTTATCCATGCTGGGTAAAGCACATTTGAACAGGAGGCAAGGGAAGCAGAATACGGCGTTAGCCTTGCTGCTCTTGTGCCATTTCTCTCTCTCCCTCTCTCTCTCCAATGCGTCTACAACTGCTACGACTCGACCTGTCAATCACTTTGAAAACGTCTGCACTGTGGCGAGCAAATAAACTTCCTGTCACCTCAGGTCGCAGCTTAGCTGCACTCTGGGCCGTCCTATACCTGTGTAATGCAGAGGAGCTACTGCGCATGTACAACTTTCAACAAGAGTCTATGGGTAAACATTTTTGCGCCCTAAGGCACAAATACGTCACCAATTCGATGAAAAATAAAATTATGTTTTACTTGTCATTAATTCATATTCTTTACCAGATATCAGTTTAAATATGACTGGGTGTCATTAGGCAACAAACAATTTATTTGTTCTGTAAACTATTGAAAATTGGTTTAAAGTAAAGCCTCCTTGTCAACACCACTGACTAGGAGGCTCCTATTCATTAATAGGGCTTATAGCAGCAGGCAGAGACCCGGGACAAAGAATGAGCAATGGATAGTTTCCCCAGGTGTAACCAACCTCAGACCCAAGCTAACATTTAAACCAGCCATGGTGTTACACTGAGGTAATAGTCCAAACCACTGCAACTCCACACAAACCTATAATAGGATTAAAATTGTTTTAATTATTCAGTTAATTAAGTTTTGCGTCTTCAAAGAAAAACGTGAGCGGTATCTCTGTGTTGTTACACGTTCAGAGCCGTTTTCCACATCTTGCTCATAGCAGTCATTTCACTGGTGGCAGAGATAGTTGCTAGGAAGCCTTTACAGTCGGGCTTTTCACAGTGGGCCCTGTGCCACAGAAAAAGCAGTACATCGCTGCAGATGCTACGAGATGAGGAAAGCAAAGTTATCCCCTGCCAAGAGTCTGAATTATCTGTGCTAATCCCACAGACTGAAGCCCAGGATCTGACATGGAAAAACAAAAGCTTTAGTTCCACAGTGGGATGGCGGTGAAGACAAAGCTGAGGTACAGCAGAGGCCTCAACCTTTTGCCAAAATGGATTTAGGACCAAAAAAAGGCACATTATTATGAAAGTTAAGAAATTAAGATGAGGTACCAAACTGGGGTAACATGAAATATGATTTGTTTTGCATTTTGAATATTCTCTCAATAAACTTTAATGGAAATGTCTTAAAAGAAGCTTAACTAAAAAGGTTGTTTTTATTTTAGCCACTCTGTAGAGATTTCAAGCCTCTTTTAAATCATTCAGTGGAACCTAATCTCTCCGCTTAATGGTTGCTTTTCCCAGTCTCACTTTTATAATTTTATCCTGAACACCAGCCTCATATTTTTCATTAATACTCTATTCAACAATATCACAGACTTATTACATCATTTAAGGAGACCAAGATCTAATGAAATAGGTAATGGGAAGACTATTGTCTTAAATGCATATTATCAGGGGCCGTCCTGATTAGATAAATGTCACTTGTATTACCTTTTCTTTCACTTCCTGTTTTATTTTGTACTCATTTCCTCTCTTGTTTTAGGCAATTCACTTCCTGAGTTCCTTCCTGCAATCAGGATGTGCCACAGCGTAATGCCATTCACCTGGTGTATGTTCTCCTCTTTTGTTTGTTAGAATATTTAGTTCCCACTCTTGCAGCTTCCCTTTGCCAGTTTGTCTTCTTAGAGCTTAGCGTTCTAGCCTTCTTGCCTGTAAGACTTTCTAGTGTTTTTGACCCCAGCTTGAATTTGGACCCCTCTTTACCTCCGTTTCTGCTGGATTTTTGGTGTTCAACCCAGAACTGTGTTAAAGGAACTTTGAGTTTGAATCCGCTGTGTCAGGTCTTGCATTGAGTCCTTTATTCCTGAGCCATACGACACATATTAACATAGCATACCTATTACATTCTGTGAATGCATCGAACCTGGTATTTGTAATATCAGCCATGCACCAACAGACCATTGGCCCAGAAACAACAGATGAGTGACAAATAGCCTCCAACATGCACAATTATTAACCTCTGGCATGAGACACATTGATACAGTGTAGAATTCCACTTGAACTACACATTTTGATCTTGGAGGGAGGAACATTCAGTACGATTCTTTCTGCTCGCATTTTTAGCCAATCACAGTCGCTAGAAGAGGAGCATATCAAGCTGCACATGTATATTAGCAGCCAATGTAACTGGGCCTTCCCAGTCAAACAGCAGCCAAGCCTCACAAACCCATTGGAGGTCCACAAACATTTAAAATTAGTTTTCAAAGGATCAGCCACCCAAGAAATGAACAACCACATAAGACACAGAGAACAACTCAGTTATTCAGGATTGAAAGAAGAGGAACCAGAGGGATGTTCTCATTTTATTATTACTTATCTTATTCTTTAACTTTATTTTGATCCATTGCATATGTTTAAAAACTCAATTTCCATCACATTTTCCAAAATGAAACATCCAGAGAAGTCCTGTCTTATATCATGGTGAGTTTTTATAGAATCTGCAGCGTCCTAGAAGGTCTGAATGGTTTAGCTGTTTTGTCAATTGTAAAAAAAAAAAATAATAATAAAATAAAAAGATAATGAGTTCAGATTTAAAATCCTTAGCCTATTACCAAACATTCATACACTGTGTAGTTTTCAGGAGATTCAATTGCACTGGTTCCTGTATTAGTGCCAGTAATCCAGCAATAACTTATTAGTTCCCTATTGTTTATTTTATTGAACTGTATAGAATAATTAATAAACCATGTTGTGATATTCTTAGCTTACAGTATATTTAAGATCAATGTTGTAACGACACAACAATAGACCCGTAAGCAACATTATCTGTGTGGGCCCAATATGAAGTACAACACCCCATTTACCCCCACCCCCCACCACTGCTGCCGCATACATACAGACTTCATCATTTCATCATTCTTTACCTTCACTAGACATGGATAAACTTTAGTATATTCTGCTGTAAACTGAGTTTTATCGGGCTACCTTGAGCCCCACAGCCCCCCTCCTCCCCCACGCTCTCTCCATTCATCTCCTGGTCGCCATCTTTACTCACTGCAGCAGCAGCGTCCTCCTCTCCCTCTTTGGTTCTTTGAAAGAACGTGTTTATTTTGGGAAGTTTTTTCCGTTCTTCCAGCAGCTCTTCTTTCCTTCTTCTTTTCCTGATTCCACTTAGGTACCTCTTTTTAGTATCGATGGTCGCTAACACATTGTACGGTTATAGTTTTAATCTACGCTCTGGATTACCCATAATTCAAAGTCGTAGTGTAAAAAATAAAATATTCAAATACATCATTCTTTTAAGATCTTTATTGTGGTTTGAAAGATATATAGAGTGTATTTTTTACCAGCCATCTAATGAAATATACAGAGTTATGAACAGTAATTAAAAGTACCGCTGTCTGCCTTGCTATTGTGTTTAAACGGCTCACCATCATGGTGAAATCTGCCATGTGTTGCGGTATAAATAAGATCTGTTCAGTCAACCTAATATCAGGTGGCTTTAAAAGGAATTTATTGCACATTACATCTGCAAAGAGACGTCCTAGTCCACAACTGCGTAGGGGGTCACCCAAGTGTCAGTTATGGGGCCCTTAAGAGAATGGGGACCCCTAAACAACTGCAGGGGTTCTCAAATAAAAAAACTTTGCTAGGTTGCGTTATCATTGCATAATTTTATTAATTATGGTTTTCAGCCCTTTTTATTCACCTTTCCTTTTATGTTGAAACTGTAGCTAATATAAAATAGAGTAATTATTTTCATCAAAAGTTTTAACTGTTTAAACTAGAGTTAAAAAATCTTATATTTTAATGAATTTATTCCACATGTGGAGCGATTAAAGAGAGGATTTATCTAAGGCTGACAAAAAGGAAGAAAATTTCACTTTTTATAATTATTGAAGCATTTCCTTATTTTAAATTATTTTTTTATTTAGTTTTTATCTTGCACCTTTTGGCAAAAAACACCTGTAACATTTTCATCATCCAGTAGTTCAATGAACAGCATTATTAAATGGAAACTGGCTTTATTTGAGAGAGTGAGTCCTAATATGTGAGAATCTCCTGGATCAGTTATTAAAGGAAAAGTCCGCTCAGCCAGGAATAATCATTGGATCATTATTTATACCTAACACTAAGACGTTCACCGTGATTTAATGAATTTAGCGATCCCTGAGTCTGGGAGCGGCCATTTTTGCCCAAATATAGTAACCCCTCCCTCCTGCCATCTTCCAGCAGTGACGTCACGGTGCGGTAAGCCTAGCGCCATTCTCCCCGCTTTACAAGCAAAATCAATGGGAACTACTAGACACATCTGCAATCATCAACAATTATTGAAGATTTCCAGAGGACTTCAGCATTGAAATTCACCAGAGCTATTGTTGGGATCCAGAGGCTTGCCCTCCAGAGGGCGCCGAGAATCCCTTCCTGTTTGTATGTTTTTTCTGTTGGGATCTGGGGTACTGTTGGGATCTGGAGTTTCTGCCACCTGTCTCCAGCAGAGAGCGCTATGGGTCTCCTGAGCTGGAGCCTCCTGCACACCTGAGGATCATCAGCCCATCAGGAGACCTCCTACATAAGCAGCAGCCAGACCTGTCTTCAGCGCCGGAGTGTTGACCAGTTTTGGTTAGCGGAACCTGAGCCTCAGCTTGAACTAAGAAACTCTGTCTGCTCTTGAGAGCAACCTGATCCTAACCAGCCTCTGTCTTCTCTGCTCATAGGAAAGCCCGACTGAACTCTGTAGCTCTGGAGGAGCTCATGTTTGGAAACCTGCCTGCCTGCCCAGAGAAGCCAAACCTGAAGATCTTCAGTCTGAATCTCCCAACTAGTTCTCAGGAGAGAACTAGAAGGACAACTCAAGGTCTAAATCTCGCTAGCCTGAAGCTAAGCTCTGCCGCTGCTGAACTCTCTGCTGGAACCCCAGTCTCTGGACCCAACCAGTTCCCTCTCTCCACTGATCAGTCTGAACCTCACCAGATTTCTCTGTGAAACCAAGTCCCGGACCTGTAGCAGAACCAGTCCTTTGTTTACTCTGTGTGTGCCACTCTTTAATAAACTGTTAAACTTTTACCGTGCTTCGTGTGGTGTTCTGCATGTGGGTTTAATCACAGAGACCCATCATGACAGAACACTCCGGCCATTCAAAAAACCCAGCAGATCACCTCCGGAGGTGGCTTGAGGAACAAGCTACTAAGATCCAAGGATACGATTCAACCCTCCGTGAGTTAAACACATGTTTGGGGCTTAAAAAAGAAACTTTTCAGGAATTAGCAGGCAACGTAAGAAACGCTAAAGCGACGCCAGCTCAACTTCCGGTTCCGGAGCCCGTTCCGTCACTTCCGGAGCCAGTTCCGCTTCTAAGGTCAGAATCCGTTCCGTCACTTCCTGCTTTACGTCCCTCACTGTTTTCTGGTTTTTCTAGTGATTGCAAAGGTTTTCTGTTGCAATGTAAATTGTTCTTTGAACTCAATCCGTCCTGTTTCCCTGACGACGAGAGTAAGTTATCCGGTAAAGCCCGCGAGTGGAAAGAGACTCATTTTCCTCCTGAATCTAGTATAACCTGCACCTTAGATCAATTTCTAAATGAATTCACTTTAAAATTTTCCGTTAAATCAGCTGAGTCTCAGGGTCTGTCCAAATTCACACAAGGAAATAGAACCGTAGAAGAGTTTTCGATAGACTTCCAGGTCAGAGCCGCAGCTTCTGGCTGGAGTGATGCCATGCTAAAGAACATCTACAAAAACACATTAAATAAAGAAATCAGAAACAACCTTGCAACAATAGATGAACCTGCAACCCTGGAAGAGCTCATTTGTATAGCCATATATCAAGATCACAGACTACGAGCCAGAGCTAAGCCCAGATCTAGGAATCCAGTTCAACCCAGCTCTGCCCAGTCTGGCCCAGTTCAGCCTAGTCCAGTCCAGTCCAGCTCAGTCCAGCCCAGTCCAGCTCAGTCCTGCCCAGTACAGCTCTGTACAGCCTTGTTCAGTCCGTCTCTACGCCAGGTCAGTTTCAACCATCACTTACATGATCGTCAGTTAGCACCATCCATTAGGAAACTCAAAATCAGACCACAAGTCACAACCCAAACAGTCAGAGCTCCCGTAATCCATGAGTCAGACCTCTGGAACTTCTTCTACGGGGATAGAGATGATCTTTTCCCCTTCTTGTCACCTCATAATGAACCAATTAGTCCTACTCCTAAGCCCGTTAGCATTTCAGCTAAACCTGAACCCACTTGCACACCAGTTAGCCTTTTGCCACAGTCAGACTGTGAACCCATTAGCCCAGCTTCTAAAGAACCCCGACGTAAGAGACGGCGTCGCCGTAAGCCCCCTCTGAGCCGTCTAGAGACCCCTGAACCAGCTCTGAGCCATCTAGAGACCCCTGAGCCAGTTCTGAGCCGTCTAAAGAACCCTGAGCCAGCCCTGAGCCGTCTTGAGTCAGCTCTGAGCCATTTAGAAACCCCTGAGTCAGCTCTGTACCGTTTAGAGACCCCTGAACCAGCTCTGAGCCGTCTAGAGACCCCTGAGCCGGTTCTTTGCCATCTAAAGACCCCTGAGTTAGCTTTGTGCCGTCTAAAGACCCCTGAGTTAGCTCCGTGCCGTCCAGAGACCCCTAAGTTAGCTCCGTGCCATCCAGAGACCCCTGAGTTAGCGCTGTGCCGTCCAGAGACCCCTGAGCAGAACCTTAAAGAGGTGTCTGAATTCGAGGTATGTGGTTTTACGCCTCCTAGAACCTCTCTGCAGGCGCTCCAGACCGCCAAGAGTCCTCTACGAGCATCACAAGCCACCTCTGAGACTGAACTTTTGCCGCCGTGGGCGGTTTCCTCCATGCTGAATTTGGAGCCACAGTCTGTGGTCTCCTCTGTTCCTGATGTGGAGCCACAGTCGATGGTCTCCTCTGTTCCTGATGTGGAGCCACAGTCGGTGGTCTCCTCTGTTCCTGATCCTGGGCCACAGTCGGTGGTCTCTGTTCCTGATTCGGGGCCACAGACGGTGGTCTTCTCTGTTCCTGATTCGGAACCACAGTCGGTGGTTTCTGTTCCTGACCCGGAGCCGCAATCGGCGTGCTCCTCTGTTCCTGACCCGGAGCCGCAATCGGCGGGCTCCTCTGTTCCTGACCCAGAGCCGCAATCGGCGGGCTCCTCTGTTCCTAAACTGGAGCCGTAAATGGCGGGCTCCTCTGTTCCTGTTCCTGGGCCGCAGTCGGCGGCCACCTCAGAGGCTGTTCCTGGGCCGCAGTCGGCGGCCACCTCAGAGCCTGCTCCTGAGCTGCAATCTGCGGCTCCCCAAGAGTCTGTTCCTGAGCCACTGTCGGCAGCCACCTCTGGACCTGTTTCTGAGTCGCAGTCGGCGATCCCTCCTGCTTCAGTTCCAGAGCCGCAGTCGGCGGCCCCCTCGGACTCTGTTCCAGAGCCGCAGTCCGCGGCCCCCTCTGAGACTGTTGCTGAGCCGCTGAAGAGGGGACGGCGTTCCCCTTGGGGCTTCCTGTTAAAACTGGGGCGTCATCCTCCTCCTAAGGTCCTGCAACGGCGGCTGAGACATCGTCCTTCCCCAAAGAGTCAGCAGAAATGGAGATGTCATCCTCCTAAATCCCACCTACGTCACCTGACCCACGGCCGGCCTCCTGAACGTCTGCCATGATCCCGGCCCTGCGGCCGGTCACCAAAGGCTCTGCTTCGCCTCCGGCCCTGCGGTTGGTCTCCAGAGCGTCGGCCTCCTGAAACTCTGCCTCGCCTCCGGCCCCGCGGCCGGCCTCCAGAGCGTCTGCCTCGCCTCCGGCGCCGCAGCGGGCCTCCAGAGCGTCTGCCTCGTCTCCGGCCCCGCGGCCGGCCACCTGATACTCTGCCCCTCTGCCGGCCCCGCAGCCGGCCACCTGAGACTCTGCCTCGCTGCCGGTCCCACGGCCGGCCACCTGATACTCTGCCTTGCTGCCGGTCCCTCGGCCGGACACCTGGGATTCTGCCTTTCAAATCATCAGAGACTTTCGTTGCTTTCGTCCACCTTAAATGGATTGTTTTTTGTCCTGGACTGAGTTTTTGTTTTTTGCCCTCCTTGCCTGGTTCCCCCTCCGCCCACCCTGGGTGGGTTGTTTTTTGTTTTGGACTCTGTTGTTGTTGTTTCTTGCCCTCCTTGCCTAGTGCCCCCTCCGCCCGCCCTGGGTGGGTTGTTTTTTTGTTTGTTGTTTTTTCATGGACTGTTCTGAGGGCGTCTGGGATCTGCCCTTGAGGGGGGGGCTCTGTTGGGATCCAGAGGCTTGCCCTCCAGAGGGCGCCGAGGATCCCTTCCTGTTTGTATGTTTTTTTCTGTTGGGATCTGGAGTTTCTGCCACCTGTCTCCAGCAGAGAGCACCATGGGTCTCCTGAGCTTGAGCCTCCTGCACAACTGAGGATCATCAGCCCATCAGGAGACCTCCTACATAAGCAGCAGCCAGACCTGTCTTCAGCGCCGGAGTGTTGACCAGTTTTGGTTAGCGGAACCTGAGCCTCAGCTTGAACTAAGAATCTCTGTCTGCTCTTGAGAGCAACCTGATCCTAACCAGTCTCTTACTTCTCTGCTCATAGGAAAGCCCGACTGAACTCTGTAGCTCTGGAGGAGCTCATGTTTGGAAACCTGCCTGCCTGCCCAGAGAAGCCAAACCTGAAGATCCTCAGTCTGAATCTCCCAACTAGTTCTCAGGAGAGAACTAGAAGGACAACTCAAGGTCTAAATCTCGCTAGCCTGAAGCTAAGCTCTGCTGCTGCTGAACTCTCTGCTGGAACCACAGTCTCTGGACCCAACCAGTTCCCTCTCTCCACTGATCAGTCTGAACCTCATCAGATTTCTCTGTGAAACCAAGTCCCGGACCTGTACCAGAACCAGTGCTTTGTTTATTCTGTGTGTGCCACTCTTTAATAAACTGTTAAACTTTTACCCTGCTTCGTGTGGTGTTCTGCATGTAGGTTTAATCACAGAGACCCATCATGACAGCTATAGTAAAACTGACAATGCCCACGTGCATGGCAGCTGGATGTTGGAATACATCGGGTAAAAGTGAAAAAAAAAAGAGTTATTCCACCTTTCTGATTCCTGATCCTCCACGGAAGGGTTGGTCATTGGATCGCCAACTTGAAGAGGGAGGATTTGCCATCGAACTTCTGGCTAGATAAAAAACCCGTAATATGTAGCCAACATTTGGAAGAAGAATGTTTTCAAGATGACTTGGATAATAGCGCGTTGTGACAAACACCAGATACAGCACTGGGACTTGATCAACAGCTGATTAGGGAATAATGCCTTTGTCCATCAGGTCAGGGTGCAGACTGGGTGAGGTATTTAACAGGAATTTAGCAACAGAAAAGCAGATTCTAAACAGATGTAGTCATAGTAGTCACTGTTGTTGGACCCCAGCTTTTTTCTTTAGTACCAAATATTTGAAAAGCCTTTTCCTCTCTTTTTACAGAGAATATATAACAATGCTTTGCAGAAGCTAATTCACCATGTCGCAGATACCCTGCCCTGTCTCCCCTGCTTTAACATCAATGTAAAATAGCTGTGTTCGAGCGCTTGAGGATATGATCTTTCCATACAATTTTCGAGTACAACAGATCGATTTTCCCTTCCAGGAGCAGAATGAAGCAAAAGATCATTTACTCTGTTATTACCTTCCACAGACACAGACAGAACTGTCAGGAATTCAATATACAAACCATGACGCTGGCATTGTAATGCAAACAGAAATAATGTTTGTTTGGCTTTGTGGCGGAGGGCAAGAAGTACCTCAGCTGTTCATCATAGAAGCATTTTAATCTACTGCTTGATACCCAGAGACGACTCAGTACATCAACAAGTTCCTGCAAACAGCACACACCACACACACTCCTTCAACCAGTCCCTTCTTATGTGGAATTTGTAATGGCTGTGCGACTTTGTCACAATGTATTTTTTTATTCTTATTAACTGCATGGGTGCAATTTATTTTCCTCTGGGGCGATGGAGGTGGTTGTGAGTGAGGGCGAATCTGGCTGGAGCTGATAAGCTGCTGCTTCCACACAGGCCTGCTGGAAGGACCAGATCTACCAGGAAGACAATGTCCACGAGGTCAGGAACACACACGCCCTGACAACACACACGGTAGACGACAGCCCTACGCTCATCTGGTATCTGTACTTAGGAGGACATTTCCAGCTTAACCTCTAACCTTTATGTCTCTGAAATATCTTTTTATAAGAAAAGCTAAGTTGGAATAAATAACAGGCAGTTCCAACTGAACTAGAAGATTTACCCACATGTATATAATATTGTAGGGGTAAGATTTAATAATCTGATTATGTTATATATTACTACAGAAGCCCAGAGCGGTCCTGTTTTTCACAGTAGTTTTCTCGAGAAAACAAGTTAATTTTCTCATTATCTAAAGATAACAAAGACATTTTCTAGTCATAATGCGATGATTGGTGTTTGTTAAAAATGATTACACCACAACAGCTGGAGAACATTTATAAGTCATGGCCGCCTGTGTGTAATTCTGTAAATAATCCTGTTTTTAACTTTTAGGTAACGAGACAACGTTGTTGGTTTGATGATATGCTTCCACTTCTGATTCATAAGCAATCAGACCTATGCCTCCAGGTGTCTTCTGAACAGCCCAGGTGTTACGCCTGGAACAGCTATAAGATGCATTAACCCCCAAAATGAGTCCAGATTAAAGATTTTCAATAAAAAACAGTCAGATTTGTTTCTACTGTATTCCATGCAATCCAATCATCCACCACCACCTGACAATTAGTGGGGGGAAAAAGGAAACAAAAAAACTGATTATTTGCAAACAGGTGGCGCCGTGACTGCACAACTAGAGCCCCGCAGGCATGGATGGACTGGGAATCCAGGGCTGATTGCCAGCCTCTTTCATTACTCATACAGGTTTATCAAATCGTTATTAGTAACTGTTTCCTCGTGATCACAAGAATGTCATTATCTCAAGAAGGCAAAGGAAAAAAAAGCGCTCTCGGCTTCCATATGTCATGATGTAATTAAGAGATCTGACCCAAAATGCAGAGAACCACTCAGAGAGACAGGGGAAAAGTTAAACAAGTTTATTTAAATGAACCATGGAGGTGAACGGGGTTAGATTCAGGAAACTCAGGGTACTGGTGAACCGGAACTGGAAGTGGAAAGGGAAGTATCGGAGGTTAGTTCAGGGTCCGTGGGAACTTTGAACGATGACTTTGGATAAACAGAGAAAACGGGACTCATGTTAGTGGAGAAAACTCTCCAGAATTCAGTGTTGTGTGGGTTAACCAGAGGGAGTAGCTCGTTGGAGGACAGACGGCGTTAGACTTCGTTGGTTCCTGAGGCACTATGGAGCGGACTGTCACTTGAAATCCAGGAGGTCTTGAACGGAATTTGTGGAGGTTAATCCCCTGCTCAGTGTGAGACTCAAACAATCCTTCCAGGGGAAGAAGGCCAAAAAACATCCAGCTTGCAGGAAGGCTTCCTGCCGAAAGGCAAAGACAAAAAACATGGTTAGACTCAGAGAAACAAAGATTCAGTTAGACTCAGCTAATCTCAGCTTGGCTTAGAGTACCCAAAACTGGCAAACACTCTGGCTTTGAGGTAGTGACAGCCCACCGCTTAAGTTGTCCTCAGTGATGAGCCAACCAGCCGCAGGTGTGCGAGAGGACCAACGAGAACAGGGCACCACCTGGTGGTGGAGGAAGATAAAGACACAAAAACACAACCCACACAAACTGGATACCTAACACCGTATAAGACTGTTTATATTATATGAATATTTAAATGTGGTGAAATACTGAAAAAGAGGCCATATTTTACTGATTTGTGCGGAGTTGACCTCAGACTAAAGTGAACAGACAATAGAGAGCACCTCTAAGCCACACCCACTAACTAGAAAAGTAAAATGGAAATGTATATGCTTCTTTCCACATTCCAAAAACATCACTTTTAGGTTAATTGGCTTTTCTAAATTGTCCTGAGATGTGAATGCGTGTGATCAAGGTTGTGTGTTTCTGTAATGCCCTGCGACAGAGTGGCGACCTGTCTAGGGGATATCCCGCCTCTCGCCCATAGACTGCCGGAGATAGGTACTGGCCCCACTGTTACCCTGTCCAAATAAGGGGGAGAAATGGATGGATGGATGGGGGGAGCTCTACATCATTCCTCGATCAGGGACGTAGAAGACTGAAAGCTCTTGTTAGCTTGTTGGCTTGTGGCATTAAAAGTTGCGCACAGACCAGATGAAGCTACTATGAGAAAAGCAGAGAGAGCAGAACGTTAGAGATTGAACTAATAGATTCTGCAGAGTGGGAGAATAGAGATAGAATGAAGCAGAATGATGAAAAAGGGATCCCTATGTCCTCCAGCAGTCTAAGCCTATAGCAGCATAACTATAGAGATAGATCAGGATAACCTGAGCCACTCTAACTAGAAGCTTTATCAAAAAGGAAAGTTTTAAGCCTAGCCTTAAAAGTAGACAGGGTGTCTGCCTCACGGACTAAAACTGGTAGTTGGTTCCACAGGAGAGGAGCCTGATAACTAAAAGATCTGCCTCCCATTCTACTTTTAGAAATTCTAGGAACCACTAGTAAACCTGCAGATTGAGAGCGAAGTGCTCTGTTAGGAACATAAGGAACAATCAGATCTCTGATATCAGATGGAGCTTGGCCATTTAAGGCTTTAAAGTAAACTTTTGAAACAGAGGCCTCCTTATTTGAAGTCGATCTGCAATCAGCCAAGCAATTATTATCACTCTTAAGTTAAAACCTGACGGAGAGCAGAGGGAAAGGTTCTCCGATGCCCCAAGGCTTGAAACAAACAACGGCAGCTGTGGCCGTGTGTATTGGTTGTTTAGTTTTATAGGAAAACAAACTGTGCTCCATCTGTGGGTTGAAAATAGAGCGCACTAATTCTTGTTTGTTCTTAAGCTCGTCTTTTCCCTGAATGGGACGTAGCATTTGGAGCTTCTGTTGTCATATTCTCTGTTTGAGCATGACGAGGTCTGCATTGTTTAGTTGTCTGATCCTGGTATTAACCATCAGTCTCTCAAGCATTTGCAAAACTGAAGAGGTCTGGAAGATCTTTTTAGACAGACAGAGACAAATAGGATCTAAACAGAACATTGTGACTTGTATGCATGACATGGTTAAAAGGCAATGGATAGGAATTTGTTAGTTTAGAAACTCGGGAAGCTGTACAAAAAGCCATACATTTATAACATTCTGAGTAGAATTCCTGTCTTTGTGCTTTTTCTTTCTTTCAGCTGGCGAGACGGGCTTCAGCTTAACTCAGTAAGCCTCAGTAAGAGCTGGCTTTTTAATCCAGAATGAGGAATAGTCTCCAACAAACTGCTCCAACGCTAAAAATCGTCCAGCCTCAGAGGGACCGTCACAGCCAGACACCAGAGCTGGGCTCAAATTCCCCATTTCCAGAGCTGATAAATCTGACTGTAGGAGTCACAGTCAAGGAATGAGCCAATTAGAAAAGACAGAAAAATTAAAAGCAACAAAAGGGGCTGTAACACAGGGCATATTTACAACAGAAAAAATAGTATTGGGCACCTAGTGACTGATACAGTGATACATTCAGACGGCCATTTTTTTGCCACTCCCGCAGCTTTCATGTAAAGATAATAATAGAAATACAGATTTAGCATTAATGTAATGTATTTTTCATTCATAAACATAATTTGGAGTTCATAAAGCAGTGAAGGAAATGATGTCAAAGCTTCAGTGTGTAATAATTTCAGGGATTTACTGACAGAAAGTAACATTATAACATAACCACTATGTTGTTTTCTTTTCCTTTATAAGTACATTAAAGTGTAAAAGTAACAAAATGTTTGGTAGAAAAGTTGTTATTTCATTGTTAATATTATTTTGAATCTCCACTGGTTAAAACTTATGTTAGGTATTAGAATGCTGTTTTATTTGCTGTGGAGGAAATTAGTTCAGAAAAAGGGGCGTCGGCACGCATGGGAGATCTGTGCAGCGGGAGATTTTGGTTTGGCTGAATGTTTAAAACTAGTTAAAAATAAAAGAGAGATAAAACTGAAATCAAAGGTTGTTGTTTTTTTTGGTGATTTTTGGTGGAGTCACTCTTTTTCTTATCTTTTTTGGAGAGGATTTAACGCTTGGATTTTTTATTTTGGAACGGAACTTTGGACTTAAACGGAGAAACACTTCCAGGACTTTGTTTTGAGTATCGAGGATATGGAACTCCTTTCTGGACATTATTAAAAATGAAAAGAACGTGCAATTTTGGACCTTCAGTTATTTAGGTTTTTTTGCTGGGATTTTTGGTCATTGATCTGCTTATTCTGAGTAACCATTGATAATTAGTATTGGGGGGGGGGGGGGGTGGGGGGGGTTTACAAATCATTGTTGCTAAAAAACAAATTTCTTATTGAGTGGTTGGATGTCTATTTTCGTATCAAATGCATGATGTTACATATTTGACCTGTTTTCCTGTGACAGATCCCCCTTAAAGGAATAGTACACCCAAAACATGATTAGCCTTCATTTTCTACTCACCCCCATGCTGAACAACACTCTGGAGTACTTTTTTGATATCTCAAATGCATCAGGAGATCTGGGAGGCTTCTTGCTGTCTGCTGACATTCAAATAATGGAGGTCTATGGCGCCCGAGGCAGAAAGGTCCATAAAAGTCCACAAAAAACGTGTCAATATTCCTCCATACTGCTCGTCCAATGTATTCCAAGTGTCCTGAGTGGGTAATTTACTTGAAACAAAGTCATTTAGAATGTTTTAGAGCCTAAACAGTAGTGTATAGGATTTCCTAAAAGCGCGCGCCTGCAAGTTCACGACTCTACGGAAACCGCGGCAGACCAAACCAGATGAAAGGCTCGGCAAAGAACTCATGCTCTTCCTCAACACTGAAGTCCTCAGACATTTTTCTTTCGTTGTTTCTTTCTTTGCACAGGTAAACAGCACCTTTCTTCTTCAACGCTTGCATTATCAAGAGCAGACGCTGAATGCGCACTTTCATCTGGTTTGGTCTGCCGCGTTTTCCGTAGGCTCGTGAACTTTTTGTGGACTTTTATGGACCTTTCTGCCTCGGGCACCATAGACCTCCATTATTTGAAATTCAGCAGACAGCAAGAAGCCTCCCAGATCTCCAGATGCATTTGAGATATCAAAAAAGTACTCCAGAGTGTTGTTCAGCATGGGGGTGAGTAGAAAATGAAGGCTAATCATGTTTTGGGTGTACTATTCCTTTAAGTCTATTGTGAGTTCTGCTTTTAATCAAGCTGAATTTTACAGCATATTTCACATAAATACAGTATTTATTATAATCTATGAACTGAGAATCTCTTTATGTTTGTGTTACCTTAGAAACTGCTGTTTATAATTTCATGGGAGTGTTTATATGGAGGCAGACATCTTTGTGAGCGGACAAACTAGTGACTGAAGAGATCGCCGTTATGCTCGAAGGTGACTGCAGCTTGTATAAAATCTATATCTTACACATACTAATAAAACACTATTTATAAAACCATGTAAACTACTTTCTCCTTCACCTGGTCCATGTTTGTTTTGAACGGAGTGCCCAAAACAGGGGGAGGAATCACCTGGACAACAGAGGTAAGATGAGCAGCAGGAAGTCAGAGCGAGAACAGCGGCTGAGAAAGCACCATTACCCAGATGAAGCGGACAGTTGTGCCCACCACTGGAGCTAAGGAACTACAGCCTTAGCGCAGGAGGAGAGCGGAGGAGCACAGCGGGGAATCAGATAAGTTGCCGTGGAAACAGCATTGAAGGTGGTGGAGAGGCTACGACTGACCCAGGCTAGCTATAGAAGCTAACTGTGGGGGATCGAACCAGAGCGGCCGTAGATTGGATAGGTCTGCTGCAAAAACCAAGAGCTGAAGGCGGTGGAGAGGAGCGGTGGCTGACCATGAGGAGGACTGCGGAAGATCCGAGAATCCTGCCAGGGAAACAGAGCAAGAAGAAGCGGCAAAAGGCAGAGCTTTAGGAAGAGTGAGCTGGTCAGCAGCAAACCAAAGCAATGTTCTGCTGCCAAGCAATCATTAATCAAGGATCTACCTATAAGATGGAACTGCAATTATTAGATGGCCAGTAAAGCTTGAGCAGACATGGTCAGTGAATGCAGCCTTTTTAGATCCAGAAGTCACATCATGAGGAAAGCACTACCTTGATCTACAATTTGACTTCTAAAGAAGATGTCATAAAACGGGACAGATGGACCCAGTATTCAAGGTGAGACAGACAGTAGGAAAATTGAAAATGTTTATTAAAATTAAGCAGGATCCAGACTTCCAGGAATCCACAGAGCTTTTTAGGCAGGTTCAGAGTCCAGAGTCAGATGGGTGCAGACAGACACGCACAGAATCAGACAGGAAGGCTCAGTGGTAGAGGGAGCAGAGACAAGACGTTGTTCCAGGATTTATGCAGGACTTTAAACTGGTCTCCTCCTAGGAGCCAGGCTTGTAAAACCGACCTTCCTCACGTTCCGAGCCAAAACCTTGATGGCTCCTCAAAGGAGGACCAGGACAGGATCAGAAGATGAGACAAACACGAAACCTCTCAACCTACTGGCCACCAGGAACCAGGACATGAACTAGAGAATAAAAGTCTCTTTTCAGGCAACATTGTTACAAAGCAGTGCAAGTCTTCCCTCAGAGCCTGTAAACATGCTGACATTACTTCACTCCAATGTTTAGGGAAATTGTTTTGCAAGTGAGTAATCATACTGCAGGGAAGTTCAATTTATTTAAAAAACGTAACTTTTACTTGAATACTCTGAATAATGTCCCAGGTTTAGTTAAAAAAAGTGTCAAATCTGTATTTTACAAAGCAAAACCTGCTGTGCAGGTTTCCCTGACATTGTTTTATTTCTTTTAATTGCAAAATGGGATGGTTTTTATTGCTTTTGACTGAATTATTAAATATCTTTTGGTTGAGATTTTACATTTGACTGTAAAAGTTATTTTAAAAACTCTTTGGCCAGTTTGTAGGAAGCATCTTGCTAACCAGTTAGCAACTTAGTGCTAGCAGGTTCCCAATGGGAAATTCCATTGGGACCAAGTAGCACTAAATTGGTGCCTTAGAAACGACGCTGTCAAGGAACGCTATGGACAGCGGAAACATGCAAGAGGAGGAGAGTTTAGTGTCGGAGGTCGTGGATGAGTCTCCTCCGTCATCCATTTTTTATTTAGAGGAGGAAAGCGGGGACGAAGATGTTGTGGAAGAGGACGCCAGGGCGGCAGAAGCTTGGTTTGGTGTAGAAGGCTTCCAGCCGTACATGTTTGAGCCCTTGCCTCGCAACGCTGCCAGTTCTGTTAGCTCTACGCCTGCCGAAGACACAGACGTCCATCCCCGTGAACACTGGGACGCAACTCAATGGGAAAGGAAAGGATTCTGGTTTCAACCGTTGCGTATATTAGCTGCGACACATGAATCAAGATGCTATGACCGAAAACATTTGATTGACAGACGACCGTTGATATATGATTGGCCGAAATTTAGGTGTTCAGACTGACGTTGAACTAACTGGCCTGCAGAAGATAACAAGAAAAAACACAGATTTTAAGACAGGATTTTTTTTTTTACATAGAAATTTTCCAAATATTTGGACAATATCGTCTGATAAAGAGAACATTTATATACATGTTACACTTGTTACAGCACTTTCATATCTTAACAAACTGTTTAAAGATCAACTGCTGCATCTGGTTAAATTCTGGGTCTTCCATTTTCTGGTGTTTTTCCGTGTTTCCGTTCTTTTTTGTCATTACAAACTGTTTATTCTTCTAGTTCTTTAAATTGCAAAAGGAGCCTTCTATAAAAACGCTTTTTACATTTCTAGTGTTTTAATATATGTTAAATTTTGTGTATTTTTATGTTTGTCTCTTGTTTCTGTTTTTTTCTACTTTTTTTTTCTCAATTTGACGATCTTTTCATCCTCCAGCAGTAAATATAAATATTATTCATTTCTTTCCAGCCTTCCAATCTTGAACAGGACTGTACTGATAATGTTTGGGGTTTTTCAGTTGTAGACAACAATTTCAATTAGTTTTAATGTCTTTAATGTTTATTTATATTGCTTATTATTTGATCTAATTGTTGGAGACTTCGGGCAGTAGTGTGGGAACTTTTCACTCTGTGGGCCACTGTCGAAATTACTCATCATCTTATTTCCACCTCATCTAAAAACCCAAATCAATCCTGTTGTAAATTATTCCCTTTAAATCTTTAAAGCAGGAGATTAAGGATGGAGTGTGTGTCATGATGCTTTTAAGGGTTCTGACCCACATGCAGAAAACCACTTAGAGATCCCAGGGAAAGTTTAACAGGTTTATTGATGAGGACAACAGGAGGTGGAATCTTGAACTCAGAGAGAGCTGTTGAACCGGAACTAGAAGTGGAAGGGAAGTTCACAGCGGTTAGTTCAATGGCCGTAGGAAACAGAATAGAGTTCTTGAGTATGGAGGAAAAAGGGACTCGCATAGGAGGGGATCTCAATCAAAGCCTTGAATCCAGAATGTGTGAGTTTTCCAGAAGGAGAACAACTCGTTGGAAGCTGGACAGGTTGGTGGAGTTGGACCCAGAGGAGTATGAGAGCGGACTGCCACTTAGATTTCTGACGGTACTTGAACAGATCATGTAGAACATTTCCCCAGCTCAGTGTGAACACAAAATATCCTTCCTGGGTGAGAAGGCCAAAACCTCCAGGCAGCGGGAAGACTTCCTGCCAAAAGGCAAAGACAAAAACACGGTTAGACTCCGAGAAACAAAGCTCAGGTTAGACTCAGCTAATCACAGCTTGGCTAGAGTACCCAAAACTGGCAAACACTCTGGCACCGAGGTAGTGGCAGTCAGCGGCTCAAATACTCCCCAGTGATGAACCAACGAGCCGCAGGTGTCCAGGAGGGCCAACGAGGACAGGGCACCACCAGGTGGTGGAGGGAGAGATAAACACAAAACAACTCACACAAACTGGATTCCTAAAAGTGTCATGAAACAGTACAAAACAAAAGATTTAGAACTTGGAAAATGTCTCTGACTTTTTCCACAGAATTATTAAGTTATATCGTTTCCTGAGTTTCTTATTTCCTATTAGACGTAGACTGATTTTATTTGTCATTTTGTTAACACAAGTGTAAAAGAAAAATAAATTTTGTTTGGAAACTGTTGGGATCCAGAGGCTTGCCCACCAGAGGGCACCGAGGATCCCTTCCTGATTATTTGTTTTTCTGTTTGGATCTGGACTGCTGTCTACCTTCCTCCACTAGAGGGCGTACTGGATCTCCTGAACCTGGAGCTGTCTTCCCCAGCTGATTCTCATCTGCTCATCAGGGGACCAGTATTTAAGTGGACTGTGGACAACACTCCGACGCCAGAGTGTTTGTTAATCACGGTACAGCAACCCTGAGCCAACCAGCCCGTCTGATTCTCTGACTCCATTGTAACCAGAACCAGAACCTGATCAGTTTGTCTTCTCTGCTTCTAGGAAGAAACCTGACTGAACCCTGGGACTCTGGAGGAGTCTCCCTTGCTGAAATCTGCCTGCCGCATCTCATGAGCTCTGGAGGAGCTCATCATCAGAAACCTGTCTTCCTGCTCTTGGTAGCCAAACCAGGAGATCTGCAGTCTGGATCTGCCTGCCTGTTCTCTGGGAGAGAACTTAGAGCAATTCAAGGACTGAATCTCAGCTAGTCAGAAGCCTAGCCCTGCTGCTGCCTAGCCCTCTGCTAATCCATCTGCCTCTGGACTCTTCTGGTTTCCTCTCCCAGCCTGAACCACAGATCAGAGTATTCTGTGTGACCAGCCCGGACTCATTCAGTATCAACACTATAACCTGGATTGTTTTTTCCTTTATTAACTGTTGAACTTTTCATCCTGTCTCCGTGGTGTTCTGCGTTTGGGTTTTTAGCACCAATAACCCAACATGACAGAAACAGCTCATTGGATAATTTCATCTTTTAAAAGTGCAGGATGAAATATAGTAAAAATAACAGTAATTTTACAGTTCTAACATTTTTTTAAATATATAAATAAATAATGATAAAATATAATAAATATAATAGTAAAATACAATACAATAACCCAGTGCTTCACAACATTCAGCAGTCTAATGGCAGTTGGGAAGAAACTAATGGAACCTGCTGGACCTGCATTGAATGCTGTGAAGCCTCTTCCCACAGGGCAGCAGGAAGAACAGTCCATGGTGGGGGGGTGAGGGGTTATTGATGATGTCACAGGCTCGGGACACGCAGCGCTAGGATGAAATGTCTTTAATGGAGGGAAGAGGAGCCCCCATGATCCTCTCTGCTGTTCTCACCTTCTTCCAGTCTGAGGCGCTGCAGCCTGGAATATAAAAGCCACCTGTTTTTCTCCTACTTGCCATATTAAATGAAATACTTTGTGTCCTCCCTATCATTTGCTTGTTGAAGATCTAAAAATATATTGTGTCTTTGCATGAGGTCCATGTGCTGCAGGGCTAAACGTGTCTTTCTCTCGGTGTAATGTTTCTGGCCAGTCTGCCTGCTCAATATACTCCAGCTGCTGCCCGCTGCACTGCAGTGCAATCAGCAGCATGTCTCTCAGGTGTGTTTTAGCTGTTATAAGGCAGCCTGAGGCAGGCAGACAGGACCAGATAATTGCAAGCGAACAAGCAAGCAGTATCCAGCACTTCAAGTTACCTGACCAAGTCTTTGCTTCATGGATTTTCCCTCTTGCCTAGCCCTCATTGGATTTCTCTGCCTTCTGGACAACGACGCTGTTTCTGCCCCTTGACTTCTGCCTCCTGCCAAGCCCCCTGATCATTAAGCCTGAATCTGGCTTCCAGGACTTAGGGCCACATTTATCAAAGGTTTGCGTGTATAAAAGCGTGAGCTATTTCATTGCGCACGCTAAAAAATATACAAACTGATCTATCAACAGCGTGCTAAAAGGATTTGGTCTTTAAAACGTGCTAAATAGCGCCTCTTATCCATTTAGTACTTTTTCTGCAATGAATATGCAATATGGGGCGTTTACACGCAAAAGTGCGTCTTTTGGGAGGAGAACATGTAAATATATTAATTTAGCACTCGCAAAGTGATTTATCAAACCTGAAAGCAATTTTGCTAACGGTATCTGACTCTATATTTAACACGTTTCAAAAGAAGGTGCAAATGGTCTGTATGCGTAATTGCGCACACATGGCAGCGGTTATTGTCGCAAGAAGGAGACATCGAAATGAAGCAAGGAGACGCAGAGAACGCATTTTTTCACTCCGTGTGAATATTTTTGGAATTAATGAGGAAACGATCATCAAAACATCGCTTATCCAGCATTGCCATTTTGGAGCTGTTGGGGGAACTCCGAATGGATTTGGAGCCAGCCACAAGGAGGACCCACGCAACACCAGATATCACAAAACTCCTTGCAACATTGCACTTTTTTGCATCTGGGTCATTCCAGCGTACGGCTGCAGCGAGAGCTGGGATCTCCCAATCTCGTTTTTCAGACGTACTGTCCGACGTTCTAAATGCCATGTCGCCCTGACGCCTGTGGAGCAACATGCCAATGCTGCGGGGATGCGTACGCGCAGTAATCTTATCCACAGTCACTTCTTGTGAGCTATTTGGTTTGTGCATTTTTCTACAGGCCAATACTAAACACCTGTTTTTTGTTTTTTTTACTGCAGTGAAGTAGAAATTCAGCCACATACCACCTTAGGGAATAAAGGTTGCCAAAGTTTTTTATATATATATATATATATATATATATATATATATATATATACACTCACCGGCCACTTTATTAGGTACCCCATGCTAGTAACGGGTTGGACCCCCTTTTGCCTTCAGAACTGCCTCAATTCTTGGTGGCATAGATTCAACAAGGTGCTGGAAGCATTCCTCAGGGAGTTTGGTCCATATTGACATGATGGCATCACACAGTTGCCGCAGATTTGTCGGCTGCACATCCATGATGCGAATCTCCCGTTCCACCACATCCCAAAGATGCTCTATTGGATTGAGATCTGGTGACTGTGGAGGCCATTTGAGTACAGTGAACTCATTGTCATGTTCAAGAAACCAGTCTGAGATGATTCCAGCTTTATGACATGGCGCATTATCCTGCTGAAAGTAGCCATCAGAAGTTGGGTACATTGTGGTCATAAAGGGATGGACATGGTCAGCAACAATACTCAGGTAGGCTGTGGCGTTGCAACGATGCTCAATTGGTACCAAGGGGCCCAAAGAGTGCCAAGAAAATATTCCCCACACCATGACACCACCACCACCAGCCTAAACCGTTGATACAAGGCAGGATGGATCCATGCTTTCATGTTGTAGACGCCAAATTCTGACCCTACCATCCGAATGTCGCAGCAGAAATCGAGACTCATCAGACCAGGCAACGTTTTTTCCAATCTTCTATTCTCCAATTTCAATGAGCTTGTGCAAATTGTAGCCTCAGTTTCCTGTTCTTAGCTGAAAGGAGTGGCACCCGGTGTGGTCTTCTGCTGCTGTAGCCCATCTGCCTCAAAGTTCCACGTACTGTGCGTTCAGAGATGCTCTTCTGCCCACCTTGGTTGTAACGGGTGGTTATTTGAGTCACTGTTGCCCTTCTATCAGCTCGAACCAGTCTGGCCATTCTCCTCTGACCTCTGGCATCAACAAGGCATTTCCGCCCACAGAACTGCCGCTCACTGGATGTTTTTTCTTTTTCGGACCATTCTCTGTAAACCCTAGAGATGGTTGTGCGTGAAAATCCCAGTAGATCAGCAGTTTCTGAAATACTCAGACCAGCCCTTCTGGCACCAACAATCATGCCACGTTCAAAGTCACTCAAATTTGGGTCTTCTGTCTGGATCATTACACCTGCACAGCTGTTTGGGCCACAAAATGATTTCTAATGCTGCTTATTTCTCAGAGAATTAACTTTTGTATAATGTGTCTTATTTATAAAGTCTTGTTTTTATTAAATAATCCTCATTCTTTCTTTAAAAACTACCATGTAGAAATCGGTTTTATTGCCTATCTTTTAAGTTCCTGAAACAAATGATTTAAACATAACTTTTAGTTTTGGTACTTAATAGAATAAGAAAAAATAGTCTCCAAAGTCAGTTTAATAGTTTGACTGTGTGTCTGTTTGCTGTAAATGAGAGCAGCTTAAGCACCAGTGTCAAGATGAGGGAGAGAATCTACAGGCTGAGAGGAGAGACGTCTAAAAGTGAAAGAAGCAGTGAGCTGTCGTGACATGACAGCCAATCCATCAGTGAAATGGAGACTGTGTCTGAAACTTTTATAAATAGTTGTGCCTTTTAAAAGGAAATTGGAAATATTCGGCTGAATGCCATCTGCATTATTTTAGAGAATATCTCCAGTATAAGCACTCTTTGAACATGACTGAAGCGTTCTGGAATAAAAAGCGACGCGGCCAAAAAAGCTCTCTGAAAACAACTGGAGCTTCTGCTGAAATAACGAGTTTATTCCCAGGCTCATGACACTTCCAACGCATCACTGTTAATAAGCAGAGTTTGCATGACATCTATTAACCTGTCTCACCCGCATCTCTATGAAAATGAGAGCCACTCGACTCTGGGAGCAAAGTCATAAAAATGTACGAAATCCATCTAATTTAGCAAATATGCTGTTAAACCTTTTGGATATAAAGCAGAAATGACTAATTAGCTGCTAACAAAGATCCTGGGTGTTAATTGAGACAATATACTGTCAATGTTACAGCATGTTGCAGAACAAACCCAGATACTTCAATAACCTACAGATGATCTGACTGCCTGGAAAAGATGTGTAAAAAATATTTTTTATTGGCTAGTAGACGTCAAAGATCAGAATAATCCAACATTGTCCAACGTTCAAAAATAAGCCAAAAAATGAAGGTTTTCTGCAAAACGACGTATAGAAATTAATGAATAAATGTGGGACCAAAGCGATAACCTCTGATCAGTTCTTACAAAAAGCTTTCTATTGTCAGAATTTCCTTTGTCCATAAGGTGTATCTCCTGAGGTACATCTACACCTTATGGACAAAGGACATTCTTTGGAGGACGAGAATGTTCACATTTTGGACAACTGTGGTCCCGTTCATCCGTTTCTATTTGCATGTTTTCTAAACTAAAACCAGGCTTTGTTGGGCTGCTGGATAAAACCTGGAACTAAACGCTATTTCTGACATTTTGGATTGAAAAAGCTTCCTGGATGGAAGAGAAACGTCTTCAGACTTGGAAACAAAGTCCAGTGGATTTTTTTTATCATTTTTTAAATTTTCTTATTTAAGAAAATTAATCAGTTTGATGAAAAAAATTTTACCTTTAAGCCTTAACAGTAAATTTATGTGCCAAAAGAAGACTTTAAAATTTCAAAAATCAATACATAAACCTCCTAACAGGTGAAACCTGCATTAACTTTGCATTAATAACCCTGAGTCCAAGCTAACTGATCAATCTTAGAGGCAGTCTATCAGTAAATAGAAGCAAAGCGGACCAACTCCACCCCACCCTCAGCACACCATCCACAGACCCTCCCCATCCAGGCTCACCTTCAACCAATGACAGCTGGAGTGTAAAGCATTCTTCTCAAAGATCTTTAAGATTAAATGATCAAATGTATTTTAAAGAGACACGAACATAACACTTCCTAAACTACAATTTGTTCTGCCTGCTTCCGAAATAATTGGTTAACAGAGAAGATTTCACTGCATTTAGACATCATCAGGCGGTGCCACTGGGATGCTCATTTCATCCACTTCCAACCAATGGGAAATGAAACGTAAAGGCAGTCCGTGAAAGATAAACGGAGAACATGGAGGCATAAGATTTACGCCATGTGAATGAATAAATATCTCAATTTAAATGCAAAACCCTGAGGTGGAGGGTGGCTGTAGATCACACAGACATTTCGCTACTTTTTACCACCGGACTCATAAATTACACCCAATGCAATTACTCCTCTTCAAATGAGGTTTTAAACTGTACTTGTCAAAGCGCTTCCTTACAGTAATGTTTTTATTTCTTAAAGCGTGTTTTATTTTGGCTCCCTGTGTAATTGCTTCTGTCCTTTGGCCCATCGGGCTAACTGATATCTGCGCTCGGATGCTTTCTCAAGATCTACGCTCCCATTACTGAATCTGCACAACCCAACCGGGCCTGTTGGATCAGGTAAACATGCAGAGGGCTTTTACAGATTCATTTTCTCTTCCTTCCTACGTTTCGTTCTGCTCTAATCGTCTCAGTGAAGATTTTCAGAACGCCTAAAAGTTATCGATGTGGTTTTCTGGGATTTCAGATTTCTGTTATTGTGGAAGTACTGCAGCTTTAATCCTATTTATTGATTGATTGAATGAATGAATGACAGGAATTTATTTCAGGCAATTAACAAATAATAAAAACAGATAAATACATATTAGAAAATTCTTCAAACAAACTACCACAGAAAAAATCAATTGTTTAACATTAAATTATATCACATTTTCAGTTCCAAATAAATTACATTCATTTGAACATAAATAGAAGCTAATAAGAAAAAAAAATCCACTAAATAAACTTGTTGGTATACAGAGCCCAAGATTTGACATTGATTATTGATTATTTATTCTATTGATTATCCTAAGTATTTGTCACAGGACATAGTTGTTATCTTCTCAATGTCCCGTGGTGTTTCTCTGGTTTGTTTAATTGTAAATTTAAGAATTTGGTTCCTTTTTTTATAATGATTGTATGTGAACAGAGAGAAACAGGGAGAAAATAAAGAAAACCGATGCCTGGTTTCCAAAGTTTTTTATAAACCAGTGTGATGTGACTCAATTCTTTGATGGAACCAGCATTCCCATTACAGGTGAAGGTTTGTTTGTTGTAAGGGAGGAGATGCCTGTCAATAAAAATAAAAATGTGTGCATGCTGAGTGTCAATAATGTATTTCTTCCTTGTCAGGAAATCATATGTATCTGACATCAGATGTAGTACAAATGACTATATAATAGGAGAAGCTGTTTCACTCGTTACCAGCTGGTGGCGGTGTTGCACCTGAAGGTTGTTCACAACCACAGATAAACAAGAAGAGAATGAAAGCAATTCCAAAGGTTGAACGTTTAATCTTTGCTGAATTGTTTTTAGTGTTTAATTGATGGTTTTGATCCTCTTGCTGAAGAATGATGAGGAGAAGGCGCACAGAGAACAAACTATGATCTGGCCCTGATAGCTGGAACTGAGCAAAATATAAAGGGACAGAAGCAGGTGGATGAGATGAGTGATAATTAGAGACCGGGCAGAGCTAGGCAGGTGAGTGAAATGAACATTTGAAGCAGCTATCAGGGCAGATCATAACATAGGATTAGGATTCACTAGGGTGTCAGTCTGGGAGGGTTGAAGTCATGAGTCTAAAGATGCTTTGAGAATTCAGCGTAGATGTTTTTGTTTATGTTTCCTGAATATCCTGATAATCTCAGATGCAGAGTCTCTCCATCTCTGTTTATACAACCCATCCATTTTCCCCATCTTCTTCCCTGTACTTTGAGCCCATTTTGACACTACACTCAGGGTGGGATGAGACCCCAGCCTGGTCCTTGATTGACAGCATTAGTCTCTCTTTACTGACAATCATCTGAAACAATCAAACAGCACAGGTCTGATGTTCGTCTTTACGAGGCTCCTTCTTCTAAGATAGCTTATTCTCTCTTATTAAACATCTCAAACACACAGAACCTGATGAACATAGAGATGCTTCACTGATATGTTTTAATTGGATATTTTTATAAAATGTTTGTACACAAATTAATACTTAAGTCGATTCTCCACTAAAGTGAAAGTCCATTACTACAGCATTGCAATTACTTTTGCACGGATACCGATACCAGTATCGGGTGGGCCCCCGATCCAGCACTAAAATGGTGGTATCGGTATCGGTGAGTACCAACAAATAGGGCACCTTGAGAGCCAAAAGTTTCTTCAACTATTGTCACCCATTCCAGGTAGGCAATAAAAAGTTCTACTGGATTCACTTTGTTTTAGTCTGTTTCCTGCTTCACAAAGGTAGGCAGCAGCTTGACATGAAGCCATGATGGTGAGTATTTTACATCCCAGTAGTATGCAGTTCTTCATTTATAAACACACACAGCAATTTCCACAGATGGTATTGGTATGGGCCGATACTGCACATCCAGGTATCGGTATCAGGGTCAAAAAATGGCATCGGCACAACGCTAATTAGAATCGCTTAACTTATTATAGACCTTCATGAATCTCTAACAAACGTACAGAATCAGACGGCCTCAGGCCTAGATGGCCCTGAGGCTGTTTTGAGTCCAACTCTTCAAGATGATTGTTAAAATGTTGGCCTCCTTCACTCTTTAGGCCAAAAAAGACAGAAACCCTCCTGACCTTTGACTCTGGGGTTGAGACAGAGCTTTATGCAAAGCTTTAGATTTGATCAGATGATAAAACATGAATCCTGGTTTCACATGTTGCTCATTTCTAACTTCCTCTTTGTCTCCTTACAGGCTTGATCTGATCCACTGACAGGAAGGACTGTTCTGTTTGTATTCATTTTCTAATGCGGCAGCACATTCCCGCTGCTGACCGCAAAACATCCATCCATTTTCCCTCATGCTTTTTCCCTGCTGAGGGTGGTGAGGGGTGCTGGTGTCTATCTCCAGCTGTCAGTGGGTGAGAGGCGGGGTCCAACCTTCCATCGCAGGGCAACACAAAGAAAACAGGACAAACAACCATTCAAACTCACACCTAAGGAGAATTAAGAGAAGCGGATCATGTTTTTGGACTGTGGGAGGAAGCCGGAGTACCTGGAGAGAACCCAGGCATGCTCAGGGAGAACATGAGAACTCCATCCAGAAAGACCCCGGGCTGGGAATCGAACCCAGAACCTTCTTGCTGAGCACTCCACCCCACTGAACAGCCCAACCGCAAAGCATTCGATTGAAATAAAGGAGAAAATATTTTGAGCTTTTTCTACTTTGGAAGCAAATAACTGAACAGTATAATTTGTTATAAAATACCAAAATATGGACTTAGTAGATGTAATAGAATAAATCCTAGGCTTTTCTATTTCAGAGGATTTGGATCCTGATTTGTACTTTTACTCATTTCCTGTGTGTTTCATCTAAATCAGAGTATATCACAGGCTCCATGTAGATATTAAAAAAACAGAAAGCAAAAAGATGAAAACACTTATAGAAATTATGATAAAGACAGGGGCTGTGATTTGATGCAAAGTGATGAAAAAAAACCTCCTGGTTTCGCAACAACTCGTTGCCATTTGTCATCAGCCAAGGACAGTCCTAATCATCCCTTTTGCTTGCTTGGCCCATCAGTCTTCCCTGTTAGATGTATCGTGATCAATCTCGGCTCATTTGTTTTAATCATTTGTATGTCATTTGTTTAGTCTCTTATTTGCCAAACTGGCAAAGTCAAAGGATGACAACAAAAAGTCAGATCATTTAGATAATGAGCCACTGCACATTAAACTGTGTCTATTGATGAAGCTTTACAGAAGAAAGAAGATGTTTGGACCCAGAATCAAGTTTAATTGAATTGCTTGATAAACTTACAGAAGATAAACTTTTACACCAATGACTCGTGACTTTTAGGGCACAGCTTGTACGTCAGCCATTTGACTTTATAATACTTCTATATATATCTTAGAGCAGGCTCAGACTAGAAACGATTTTCGGCCCTGGCATTTTTCCATCAAAAAATTTCATAAATCGCCTAGATATACGAAATTTCGCCCAATTTGAACCAAAGTCTATTGATCTCTAAGGCCATCAATCTAAAGAAAACATTTTGTACCCATAGACGGCCATCCTAAACTACCAGATGGGGAAACATCCCAACCTGGCAACAATTTTCAAACATAAATTCATCAAATATAAGAGGAACATCATGGTTTGGTTTAAAGAAAGCATTTTAGTTTTATTATAATACAGTTTGTTGCAAGGATTTTACAGTTTGAAGAAATAGAAAATTACTCCATATGCCAACCGTCACAAGAAAGGGCTATATATACTGTTTGCATCATTTAATTCAGAGGTCTTCAACAGGGGGTCCGTGACCCCTAGGGGATCCACAGAGGTACTACATGGGGGTCGCAAAAGTTTTAGTTGATTAGACTTTTTTTTATATTCCTCCTGCAATTTTTTCCACTAATTGAAATGTCTTTAAATCCACATTAACTTGAATTCAACAGACTGTAGTAAACAGATAAATGGAGGCAGAAGATGTCTTTCAGTCATCAATGCTCACATTCAGCGACACACAGGAGCTCTTTCAAGCTTGGCACTGTTTCATTCACAACACCTGTCCCATCAACCAGGAACCAGAAATACTTTAATAATCCCATGATAGAACATTATTTCATACCATATATTTAATTAGGGGGTCCCCGCTCCATCTCACCATCAGTTTGCGGGTCCTTGGCCTGGAAAATGTTGAAGACCCCTGATTTAGGTCATTAACATTGTATTACTTCCTGAGCTCTTTGAGTTATTTACGGTCACAGGTAGGTGCTTTGGCCGTGTTGGGATGGGTATGATTTAAGGAGGGCCGGCCCTCGCACACTGAAATTAGGAGCGGCCCACCGATTACCAGTCCGAGCCTGTCTTGAAGCAATGGAGCGTTGAGATAAAAAGGTGTATTTAAGCAGTGGGCTGTCACTACCTCGGGCCAGAGTGTTTACCAGTTTTGGGTACTCTAGCCAAGCTGAGATTAGATGAGTCTAATCTGAGTTTTGTTTCTCTGAGATTAAGCGTGTTGCTTTTTGTCTTTGCCTTTCAGCAGGAACTCTTCCTGCATACTGGATGTTTGGCCTTCTCCCCCTGGAAGGATTATTTGTGTTCACGCTGTGCAGGGGAAAAACCTCCACATGTCCCGTTCAATTTCCCACGGAAATCCAAGTGGCAGTCCACTCCATTGCTCCTCAGGTTCCAACCCAAACCAAACTGTCTGCCCTCCAACGAGTTCCCGCTTCTTTTGATAAACCCACACCAACTGGATTTAAGGATACGAAACAAACCCCCTCCTACGTGAGTCCCGCTTTCACTGTTTTCAAGAACTCAATCAAATTTCCTGCAGACCCTGAACTCATCTCTGTGAATTTACCCTCTCACTTCCAGTTCCGGTTCACCAGCTCTCTTAGTTCCAGAATCCTACTCCTGTAGTTCACCTCAATAAACTTGTAAACGTTTTCCCTCGTTCTCTTTCTTGGGGTCAGATCTCTTAAAAGCATCATGACACAAATACTTTCCTTACTTTAGAAAATTTGACTATCTATTTTTATCTATATAGTTATTATTTTTTTTAGACAACTTTTTACTTCTACTGCTTACATTTTAAAAATAGACTCGTTAGTTTTGTTTCATTTAAGCTCATTTTTAATCATGGCCTGTTGATATTTAAGGAATGGCACTATACTATTAAAGAAACGCTTTGCTACTATTCTGGATGATAACTTCCTTAGACTTCATTTTCTTAGTTTTATAACTAATGGTTACAGTGTCACATTCAACTTTGCATCATCTTGAAAAAAAACATTAATTTTGTAATGTGGTGAACAACAAGTTGTTCATCTTGTCTGGATGAAACTAATTATTTTTTATGTTTTTTATGTATTTATTTTAGTTTTTACGGCCCCGGTGGCTCGTTTTTTCGACAGTAGGCTGACAGGAAAGAAGGTATGAGAGAGGGGGAATTCAGAGTAATTTTCATGTGAATGTGCTTTACTGGAGGCATCCATGTTTGTCAAAGAACACTACTGCCACCTACTGGTTAGTGACGTCACGGTGCGGTATCGGCTGTTGATCAAGTCCCAGTGCTGTATCTGGTGTTTGTCACAACGCGCTATTATCCAAGTCATCTTGAAAACATTCTTCTTCCAAATGTTGGCGACATATTACGTGTTTTTTCTCTGGCCAGGAGTTCGATGGGAAATCCTCCCTCTTTTTTTTTTCACTTTTACCCGATGTATTCCAGCATCCAGCTGCCATGCACGTGGGCATTGTCAGGTTCACTATAGCTCTGGTGAATTTCAATGGTGAAGTCCTCTGGAAATCTTCAATAATTGTTGTTGATTGCAGATGTGTCTAGTAGTTCCCATTGATTTAGCTTGTAAAGCGGGGAGAATGGCGCTAGGCTTACCGCACCGTGACGTCACTGCTGGAAGATGGCAGGAGGGAGGGGCTACTATATTTGGGCAAAAATGGCCGCTCCCAGACTCAGTGATCACAACGAAAATTATTGTTTCAATCGTTTTAACTGATTAAGCTAAATTCATTAAATCACTGTGAACTTATTAGTTTTAGGTATAAATAATGATTCATTAATTATTCCTGGCTGATCGGACTTTTCCTTTAATAATGCCTCATAATCCAACAGATCAGAAAGTTCCCTTTTATGCAGCTACATAAACAATTTTGGTTATTTTAAACATCTGACATTGAAACATTTAATAATTGTCCGATTAATAAATTTTTTGTTATTATTCATGAAATATTGTAGTAGTTTAAGCCGATTTAGAACGACCCAGTCCATTCTTCACTATCAGGAAGTGAATGAAAACCATGAAAGCCTTCAGGTCTCCGGTCATGCTGCAGTAAAAGAGGGAGCTTTGCTGTCAGACTGCAGGTTGGCTGCTGCTTCCCAAGCTCCCCTAAAGTAGCATTAGATGCAGGCTTCTGAAAGATCATTGGTAGAATTCCCTTATGACAGAAAGAAGGACACTTGAAACACGATTCTAACCATTTTATCCTCCGGAGGGGGGAAACATTTATTTAAATTCTAAATTCCTACTGCTGTCTTCAACACTTCATAAGTTCAGCGATACATCGTCAGACATATCAGTTTTCCCCCACCTCTCATTTCATCTCAGGCTGTTTTATAGTCTCAATATTGCATTACGTAAATGCACATGCACAGGAATATCATGTCGAAAGCTTACTGGAATTCACGTGTGCTGGTCGAAGCCAGAGGTTGCTCTGACACTGGAAGGAATGTTTATACAGATGTTCTCTGTTTATGCCAAAATCTCTTAATATTTCATCTAATTGCGTACAAATTGGCCATTAGAGACCTTATTATTACTAAGACTCATACTTGACCTTCAGCATGAACTGCTAGGATTATAAGGCCACGAATAAGGATATATAAGGCAGTACAGCTGCTTCTATACTTGGCAAGCAGGCCAGAAATCTACATTCTACAGGCTTTTTATTTTTCTGTAGAACCGGGTTGGTTCTACAAGATGAGTCAGATGGATGGTTCGCTTTTTAGCTTCAAATGTTTCTTTCTGATAAAGTTCCTTCCACTGCAAAGCCCAGAGGGATCACCCTGACCAAAACTATTGATTCTTCTGAACTTCAAACAGCTCAAAGCTGCTTCATTTGTTTTTATGTCCAGATATTTTTCTGATTTTTCTTCTACTATGGATCAGTTCAATAAGTAAGAAGAATTTATATATACAGTATTTGCTTATTTTCATCATCTAATGTTAAAGCTTTTAGGTTTGAAAAACCCAAGTAATGTTTATGTACCAATAGTTAATCAAATGTATTAAATATGGGTATAAACATCTAAGGCACAGGATGGTACAGAGAGAGGTTCTGCTGCAGATAATCTGATCTCCTCCTCCATCATCTGCTGGAGTGACAGCATCAGATCTAATGACTGAAAGAAGCTGATAAAGAAGGTCAGCTCTGTTTTAGGAACTCCTCTGGAGAAGAAGAACAACATGAAGAACGTTATGGACAACAGCGAGCATCCTCTGCATCAGACGCTAGAAAGGATCATTTCTGCCTACAGCTACTATCAACAAATCATTAAAAAAAAACAACCCCAGGAGTTCCACTGACATTTAATTCCTCTTTGAAATGAGTAAAGTATTTTTATTAAATTGAGTTTGACAATATAGGGCTAACTTTTCAAAATAATCAAAAATCTTATCTAGGTAAAATTTTCTATGTTTGGAGGCTATTTAGTCAAGGAATAAAATGTATTGAAGGAATTATTCTATCATAGATGCATAAAACTGACAAAATTAACATAAATAAATAACACAACTTAATAGTGAATCATCTTTATTTTGTTGGTGGGTTGATAAGTGTTTAGAACACATATCTCAAAGTCAAGACCCACCTGCCCCTCCTCTATCACCTGCAGGATCAGCTCCGCCCCTCCCTCCATCCATCCAGGCTCCTTTTATTTTGCCTTCAATCAGCCTCTGCCGACTCCTGCAAGCAGTATGGAACCAAATCATTACCATATTTAAAAATGAAAAAGCATTTTCAGAAATGCTTTTTCATTTTCAAATTTTACATTTCAAATTGAATTTTGGTATGTATTTGCTGGGTTACATTTTAAAAAATAAATCTCAAATGTCTTTTTTTTTAATTCTAATTAAGTAAAATGATGAGCGGTGTTAAAGAACAAAATGAAAATGCAAATATGATGATTGATTACTAATTTCATTTATGAGCCAAACAATGCAGCCACATTCTTAAAATGGAAAGGCATTTCCAGAAATGCTTTTTCATTTTCAAATTTTACATTTCAAATTGAATTTTGGTATTTATTTGCTGGGGTACATTTTGAAAAATAAATCTCAAGTGTCTTTTTCTTTTTCATTTCAATTAAGTAAAAGGATGAGCAGTGTTGAAGAAGAAAATGAAAATGCAAACAGGATTATTGATTACTTATTTTATTTATGAGTCAAACAATGCAGCCACATTCTTAAAATGAAAAAGCATTTCTGAAAATGCTTTTTCATTTTAAATATGGTAACGATTTGCTTCCATACAAGCAGCAGTTAGTGCTCTCAGCCTCCTTCAACCAGCTGCAGCCCAGTGCGTTTGGATTGTTAAAGGCGGTGAACCAAAACAATCCAAACATAATTTACAATGCATGCACTTTCTTTTTTTTTTATCTTAATAAATTTATTAATATAATAAAAATGTATTTATAATATTGATATTAATATTTTGTTTTTAAAAACCCAATGTGTTAGGTCTTGGTTCAATAGACTGTGTTTTAAAAAACATTTAACCAGTCCAGCCCTCAGCTTGTAGAACATTAGTTTGTTTGATCCTCTGTGTTTTTGAATTTGACATCCCTGGTTTACAAACTTATACCTGAAAGAAAAGGAACTAGAATGAATAAAAAAAAATCCTTAAACTCTGAAACCAACACCGGAAGACCTGAGCGCGATATTTCTACTTCCGGGTCATTTTACTAAACTCGATATCTTAAAAAATATATATTCCACTAAACCCTGAGTTTAATATCAGATGAAATGCAGATATATTAAACTCAAGGGTTAGAAAAAAAACAAAAAAAAAAACAAACTTCTGCTGTAATTTAATCATCTTTCTCGTCCCACTGTCCCCATGGCAATAACATCACCAAACAACGTCATTCCAAGAACAACGCTAATCCAGACGTTTTGATTTTAGGAAGCTTTTTGGAAGCGAAACGTCATCAAACTTGAAAAGCAAAGTCCAGATGTTTGTTTTTTAACTTTAGAAATAACCTGGATGACTGAGAATCAGCAGCACATCTAACAACGTCACTGCTGTTTGCCCCATTGTCCACAGAACATGCTGCTGAGGAAAGACTCGTTCCTTTAAGTAACGGAGATCAAAGTAAGTTTTTTTAACTTTCATCTTATTTTCACATTAAGAGCGACTGAGTGTTTAATGTGGAGGTTTATTGAGCTAATATGAGCGAAATGAAAGAAGCTGAGCCCCTGCTAGCTAGTGATGCTACTATGTTAGCGCGTGTGTTTAGCATCAGATGGAAAATTGATTCCCTAAAATCTCTGGTTTTCATTCCGTTTGTCTGTTTGGAAAGTCAGGTTTTCTAACTCTGCACTTCTGTTCTGACCTGGCTTTATATTTAGATTTTTAAGTGGTTCCGGTTATCCGCCGCGGTTGTTAGGTATCGCACAAAGCTAATGCTAACTAGCCTGCTAGCAGGCTTAGCAGGTAGAATTATGTGCTATATTATTAGCTTTAGAATGGGTGGATGATGCTAATATAAATAAAATAATGTTTTGTAGTGATTATTATCTGTTTTGTTAAGTATTAAAAAGAAATGTATAAATAATCATCAAAATATATGAGATTATGGCTGTTCGTCATAGAATAAACATAAATGAACAAAATAAACACATTATTTTGGGCTCCTGCTCATCTCATGGAGGTATTTTGGGAAATGAAAGAGCAGATTAGCCAAGGAGGCTATTAAAAAAGAAGATGTTAATATGCCAGTAAGGTTACCCAAATCTGAAGGCAAAGTGTAGCTTGGAGAAAAAGCCAGAAGATATGGAAAATTAGGAGGGATAATGAAATATTTGGAAGGCATTTGTATAGGATAGAAAATACAGTTGATGTGGCGAAGATTAGAGAAATAAACTGGAGAAAAACAGAATAAGAACCGATTACAATTTTTTAAATGGAAATCTTTTCAAGATGGGGAAACATATTACTGGTTTCTGTAGTTAGTGTGATAATTTAGAAACAATGGAAGATATTTTGATTAGTTGTAGAAAATATGTAAATAAAAGAACATTATCCGAAACAGAATAAAGGGGAATTAAAATGTGAGAAAATGGTTGTAAAGTTAACTAGTAATGAGGGGAAGAACAAGACTTAGCGTTAATGAGAATTTGAGGGATAGATATTAGGATCCAATGGATGGCAATAGTGCAACGATAATGGGTGCAAGCTGCTGTTAAAACCTAAAGAAGAAGAAGCGCGGCCTAGCAGGCGCAGCTAGCTTAAATGTGTCACTGACAGGAATGGGCTGATGGGCCAGTGAACATTTTAGTTGTTCAGCTTATTTACGATTCATGTGGTTTTCTGAGCGGTTTCGTTAAAGCTAGCATGTTCCCAGCCCTGTGAGCTTAAACATTTCTACCAGATGCAAACCCAAAGATGACTTCATCACATCAGAGGCTGAAGCTTCTTTAAAATCCTCCGAATATCTAGCCTAATTTTTAAGGATCCAAAATTTACAAATTCTGTGTCAGAGTTTCAAAATCCTGAACTTCATGAAAGTAAAATCCCTGTATAATCCCTGTATGTTTTCTAGAAGAAAGTGTCCAAATAACAGCAGTAGCTGCAGATTTGTAGGATTGGCGCGTAAAACCCGTCAGTGAGTTGAGAGGATATTCACAACATAGATGTTGTCAGCATCATAATAAAACTAACTACAGACAAATAGTAGAATAAACAGCAACTAAATAAAATAAAAAAAACCCACTAAAAATGCCTGCCTCCACTGCAGCGTGAAAGGGGTTTGGGACATGACCTTTGACCTACATGCAGATCCACACCAACAGGAGAGAAAATAAATGACAAATATTTCTTCCTAACAATGGAAAAGGTCATTTGTTACAAAGCCTAAAGCTGATGGTCTAAAGGTAAGACAGCGGCTCTAATGTTAGGATGAAACCTTCTAGTTATTAAGCTGGGTGCTGCATTAGGTCACAGAATAAAGACTTTAATAGTGACTCCGTGAATAGACCCTGGATAAATGAGAATGTCGCTGTTTAAAAAAAGGTTTAATTAAAACCCCAGTGGCGATTAACAGCTGGAAGCTAACAGCCATCCTCCTGTTGTCTGTCTGTATCAGTGGACCGAAGTCTGAAGAGACGGCAGGTGAAGCCGCTAGCCGCCTCTCTCCTGGATGCCTTGGACTACGACAGTTCAGACGACAGTGACTTTGAAGTGGAAGACGCATCAGGTAAAAAAATCTACATGATTTCAGTTGAAATCTTTTCAACCTTTCAGTGAAAAAGCTGCAGAATGTTGAAGCTTGGTCTTCAGGTCTCATGTCCACTACAGGTGTGGGGGAAAAAAAATATATTTGGCAATATATCGTGATATTCGGCTGCCCAATATAATATCGATCTTTCAGTTCCTGATATCTATTTTTTTTTTATAACACAAAAAACAAACATGTTTAGCTAAAACAATGAGGGGAAAATGGGCAACCTCTACACCGCCACTCTGGTAGGTGGCGCTGTGGAGCCTTTTTACAGTACAGTACATTTTATTGTTGTTATAGTGATGATACCTCTGTAGAAAGACTGCATTTCACCCCAAAAAGCCTTTTTGGGCAGATTTTCCAGTCCTGCAACAATTTTTCGATTGGGCGACTTTCAGCCGCATGGTGCGTGGTGTAGTGTACAGGGGATAACGAGGGGCGATCAGCCTCTAACAAGCACCTCCCCATCAGGAATCGTAAGTCGGGAGAAAATCAAACATTTGAAATTCAGTCGGCCGTCTAAGGTGGTCGTGGGCAAATCACTCAGTGCGCAAACAAGGATTCTTCTTCCTCCTCTCAGAGGAAAACCCAGCAGCATGGCGGGGGTTCAATGAGTTAAATGGAGTTCTTTCTGTCAAACTGACAGACAGTAGTAGCCACGTTTGCTCAGCTTTGTCCAAATACGTCGTCTTTTCTTTTTAGGGCTTTCAGCACAAAATTGCACAAATAGCCAAGGCAGCGCGTTTCACTCTAGTGAGCTTCACATTCCTCTTCTACTTGTTTGGCTTCTGGATAGACGAGTCCGAGTCCCACCTGGTTTTTAGACGTACAGTGGGAGCAGGTAGATCGCATCACAGCGTCGTGTCGCAGAGTGTGAGAACAAACATCGTGAGCTGTGAATTTTTAATCGCTGCGGTTTGGTCGTACAGTGTGAGCTGTAGCAGCGTGCAACGATTAAAAACGTGCAAGTTGAAAAAACACTAGTCTGACCTCCATCAAGCAAACTGCTAGTACAGCGTGTTCAGCCTGTTAGCTAGATCAGACCTGTTCTCATTGGCTCTTTCTCTGCCAGGATCAGACGGCACAGGCAATGGCAGCGATGAAGAGGGGTCCAAGGCGAGCGCCGCAGGCTCCAAAAGTGACTCTGAAAATGCTGCCTCTGGAAATGAGGGTGTCGACGAGGAGCCTAAAGACCTGGCCGTAGACGACAACAACCTAACTGAGGATGAGGAGAAGCCTAAGGAGCAGGCGTCCTCAGACAGCCCCGCCAAAGACACCCCGTCTGCCACTCCGTCCAAGAGTAGACGGAAAACCAAGAAGACCTCAGAGCCAGAGGGGACCGCAGCCGGTGAACCTGAATCTACCTCCACTTCTGCCGCTGGCAGCATCAACACAGAGGAGTCTCTGACCGAGCCGAAGAAGTGGAACTTCCGCAGGAACCGCCCCCTGCTGGACTTCACCACCATGGAGGAGCTGAACGAGATGGACGATTACGACAGCGAAGACGACAACGACTGGAGACCCACGGCGGAGAAGAGGAAAGGCAAAGCGTCGGCTCAGAAAGGGGGGGCGGAGGAAGAGGATGGAGCGAGCATTAGCGAAGACGACGACGAAGATAACGACGACGACGAAGACGATGAAGACGACGAAGGCAAGGACGATGGTGACGACGCGAACAACAGCAGCAGTGATAGCGATAAAGAGGCCAAGAAACCGAAGAAGAAGGTGAAGAGCAGCAACGCTTTTGACGACGAGCTGACCAACGACAGCATGTTTCAAGGAAAGGGCAACGAGGTGAGGATTTACCGCCACACCCGAGATACGACAGAGTTCATTAGGGCGAGGTTCTTACCACGCCTCTCCTCAGCTTTCTGGAAGGTACTTTACACAACTTCCAAAATAAAAGGTCTGAAGAGCAGCTGCCTCGAACAGCACTTCCTTTAAACCTTCACAATAAGAGCTTCCAGAGTACAGCTGTAACCACCTTTACAGAAACATTTAATTTTTCTGTCTTGTAATGAAATGTTTCCTGCTGTAAATCAGTTTTAATCAGCAGACTGTTAAATGGCAGCTTCATTTCAGTGAAGAAACAACCAGAGGGGGGTTCTAACTAGTGCTAATTACTGCAGTAACTAATTAAACAAAGTGTGCCTTCAGGAGTACTTAACTCTATAACATTATGAGGAAGTATTTTTCTCTCCACAACATTCAATTCTATTCAGTTTATTTCTATAGCTCCAATTCACATCATGTCATCTCAGGTCACTTTCCAGTTCACCAGATCATCCAGTCAGATTGATTCAAAGTTTTCTATCTAAGGAAAACCAGCTGATTGCATCGACTCATTGACTCTTCAGCAATCCCTCACACTAAGCATGCTTGTAGCGACAGTGGAGAGGAAAAACTCCCTTTGAACAGGAAGAAACCTCCAGCAGAACCAGGCTCAGTGTGAGCGGCCATCTGCTGAGGCCCACTGGGGTTCAAGGAGACAGAAGCAGAGATAGAAAAGGAAGCATAGATACAAAAGGCAAGCATAGAGAGCAGAATGTTAGAGATTGAGCTAACAGATTCTGCAGAGTGGGAGAATAGAGATAGAATGAAGCAGAATGATGAAAAAGGGGTCCCTATGTCCTCCAGCAGTCTAAGCCTATAGCAGTAGAACTATAGAGATAGATCAGGATAACCTGAGCCACTCTAACTAGAAGCTTTATCAAAAAGGAAAGTTTTAAGCCTAGCCTTAAAAGTAGACAGGGTTTCTGCCTCACGGACTAAAACTGGTAGTTGGTTCCACAGGAGAGGAGCCTGATAACTCCTGACACAAAGATTTAAGTTTTAAGTAGGGCTGGACAATTAATTTAATTTGCAATTTAAGAATATGCAATATATAAATCACAGGTGCACTCAATTCTGGTCACGTTACATTTCACAGGACTACGAAACAAATATTTTCTTACTTCAGCCCTTTGATTAGCAGTATTATGTTTAAAGTGGGTTTGCTTCCACAGCGTGCCCATCTATTACCCCATTTACTCTACACTTGAAAAACCAAACCGAGACCGGTCCGAGCTCAGTAACTGAGATAACTTATGGTGTGTAAATGGAAAGCAAACTGAACTGAACCGAGCTAGACACAACCGAACCGAGCTAACTGCAGACCAGTTCCAGAGGTGGGCTCGGCTCGGTTTTTCCCTGGCTCGGGTTCTCTGATAACAATAGGCATGAGCAGAACGCGTCATCTCCGTCTGGCTGCACATCGCGATTCACACTCCATTCCAGTAGTTGGCGGTAATGCCCCTCCGGAAACAGAAGAAGAAAAACAACTTCGTCTTCAACTATAAACAACAATCGAAATCTTCTCCACGCAACATTTTAAATAATGGCATTTTAAATAATAACACCGAAGTACAGCAATAATAATCAAGCATAACTTTCTGAAAGTGACGGGCGCCGCCATTTTGATTTGCTTGATTCCCTCCTTCTTCGTCTTCTTCTTCTTGTGTTTTATGGCAGTTGGCAAACAACTTTTGGTGCATTACTGCCACCAACTGCTTGATTCCCTCCTTCTTCGTTTTCTTCTTCTTGTGTTTTATGGCGGTTGGCAAACAACTTTTGGTGCATTACCGCCACCAACTGCTTGATTTCCTCCTTCAATACTGGCAGTAATACCACAGATCGTCACTAGGAGTCGAGGAACCGAGATAGCGTGATGTGTAAACGGTCGTTCCTCAGTGATTGTTGATGCCATCATATCAATAGATGCAGGTCTGCCCTTCTCTTGCTTGGCTGAAGGTGGATAAAGTCTGCCTGGCCTTCACAGAACGCTGTCCTCAGCCTTATAGCCCACATTTAGGAGGAACCAGGGCGCAGCATTGCATTCTGGGGAACTGCTTTGGCAAAAAATGTTTACAGACGTGTTAAAGATGCTTTGGTCGTAGTGAAGAGTTCAGCTTAACTCTTTTACATTCAATTTTGATTTCTTAACTTTCATGTTAAAAACAGACACGTGTGTATATATGAATACAGATGTCTGTTATCTCCCAGGATGCTTCACTGGACCGCTCCCAGACCTGGAACACTCAGCACATCCTCATATGCTGCGTTTGCCTGGGAGACAACAGCGAAGACTCAGATGAGATCATCCAGTGTGACAACTGTGGGGTCACCGTGCATGAAGGTGAGCCGCCGATAGGGCCAAGGCTAAACCAGCAGCAGGACTCAATCCACCACAGTTCGGTTATTTACCTTGGACTGCTTCGTTTAAAACTTTATTGCAAACAAAGAAAAGTTTGGAAGCTGCTGCCATGAAGCATCATAACACCTGGGAAGTGAGAGCTTCTGTAGAGCTCATATACCCAATTAGTTTTCAGCAGCAGAAACAAGCCAAAAGCAACAGACTTTAATTGGACCTGCTTCCTTACAGGTTTTATTCCGGTAATTAAAACAAACTCAGATTTGTTGGTGAACACAGCTCCTCTGGTTTTCTCGCCATTGCTGCAAAATAATAGTGTCTTCATTTGATTAAAACACAATGACAGAACCCTGCAGTGCATTAAAGACATAGAAGGGAAAACAATAATATTTAATGGTCTGACCTAACTGGATCCAGATAGTCTTTAATATAACCTCAGGTTTAAAAATGCAAACACATACACACTTACTTGTTCTGCTATATGTAGTGAGGACCATGTGTTGACTCCCATTGACTTCCACTGATTTTCACTCATTTTCAACCCTTTCTATGCCCTAACCCTAAAACCAACCCTAAACCAATGCATACCTCATCCTAACCTTAAACCATCTCACACCTTAGTCCTAAACCTGACCATTAGCTAAATAGCTTGTTGCAAAATGTCCTCACTTTGCAACAACTGGTACTCAATCTGATGGTGAAATCGGAAAATGGTCCTCACTCTGAGGGACAGATGATCCACAGTAACGTAATCAACCACGTCACCAAAGCGCGCTTGGGTGACAACAACAATGGCTGCCGCTGGAGAGTTGAGGTGAGTAGATTCTGCTATTAGGTCTGTTCTAGAAGATATCGACAGCAAATTAATTTTAAAAGAGGAACAGAGAAACGCGATCAAGGCTCATCTTCTTATTCTAGGCGTGCAACTGCACGCTTTGATTTTTGTTGACAACAACTATGCGTGGCTTAACATACGTCACGCACTCCGTTGCTCTTATTGGTTGTAGGTCTATCCAATTGAGTGCAGAGGCATTTTTTTCCCTGGTTCGTTTGAAACACGCCCCATAATCACAGCTCTATGGAGCAGCATCAGACTCATTCTGACTAGAATTGAGTAGGACTACGTCAGGCTAGTTTGTTTCAATAACATGAATACTAAATAGAAACGGTTTCTGAAAAGAACTGTATGCCATAAAAACACGTAAAAGTTGATAAAGATACAGATAATTATTAAAAAAGTATGAAATTAATAAATGTTGGATTAATTCATTGAAATCTACAGCTGTCTTTAAATTAGCTTAAATAAAAGAGCTTCATACATTTATGACTCATTGTAAAAAATAATCACTGCCTACATTTAATTGAAATTTTTTTTTTGTATATTTAATTCTAGGCATATTTGTTTATTGAGTGTTTCTAAGCGACCGGTTCTACAGATTACATCAAATCCTGAGGGGTCATGAGCTCCATGGCTCCGGTTTGACCAGCTTCTCTGGTGACTGGTCTGGTCACACACAGAAAAAACACATTTTTCTTTGTCTCCTGCCGTTAAAAGGCTAATCTGAGCCAGCATGTCTTCCACAGTTGGCATTTTATTCAGTAAATAACAAAATGTTTAGATAAATCACAAAATGTTTAAGTTAATAGTGGTTTATCTGCTGTTCTTGAGGATTACTAATAAAAAGTGGAGCCTTTCACCTCATTTAGGATCAGAAGCGTCCTCAGCAGATGGTAGGAGGGCTGAATGGCCTTCATTAACGTTGGAACATGATGACCATTACAGACATTCAACCATAAGAGGCTATTGGAGTTTCCAGGAAATGAAATTTCATTTAGCGACACTCAGCATCCGTACAGCTCAGTTTATTTCAAAAATACTTCAGCTATTTTAAAAGGACATATAATGACCTCACTTAGCATCATTACCACACTAATAATAAGGATTATTTGTTATAAAAGACTGAATTTGATTCTTTTTTAAACTGTCATTTCTAAATGGACTGCAAGTTAAATAATATTTTAGATGTTTGTGATTAAAAAACACCTTAAGGTGAGAATAAGGTGTTTGTTTTCCACCATCTCCATGTGCTTCAAAAGACCCAGAAGGAATTTCCAAGAAGAGGAGTGAGAAATAGAATACAATAGAAAATTCCTTTATTGTCCAACAAAGGGGAAATTTGCAGCAGCAAAAAGATTATTAAAAAAAATGGTCAAACAAATGTGGACCTTAGAAAAATGTGTAAAAATAACATAATAGTGAAGTTAAAATATAAACAATAAAATCCTGTACTGTAAAGTGTTCTAACAACATCAGAGATGTGCAGAATGACACAGCAGGTTATTTAACTGACTGAGGTAGAAACTGTGCAAAATCAGCATGAATGGAAGAACTGATTGAGGTTGTTGGGAACAGTGGTGGTTCTAGAGTCTTCCAGCTGCTGGGAGGAAGGATCTGTGATAACGCTCCCTGGTGCATTTAAGGTGCAGCAGTCTGTCACTGAAGGAGCTGTCCAGTTCAGCACCAGCTTCAGGCATGGGGGGGGGAGACATTATCCAAAAGGGATGTTCATTTAGGCCCTGTCCACACGAAGTCAAACCCTGGCCTAAACGCACAAATTTTTCACCAAACCAGCCTCTCATCCATACGAAGCCGGCGTTTCGGGGTCTGTAAACGATCTTTTTTTTATTCAGCCTTCAGAGTGGGAAGATTGTGCCGTTTTCGCGTTTCCATCTTTAAGCTCTATCCGCATTTTTTTTTTTACACGCATGTGTCATAGCGTCGCCTCTAAACACGCATGTGTGACACAGTATCACAACAACAATGGCGCCGTACTGTGTTGAATGGTTGCTGCTCATGCTACTCACCCTGCTGTCGGGCTTACAGCAGAATCTTCTTCTTCTGAAATATCTCCAGGAAGAACAGAGCAATATCGACCACATAGTTCAGCACCTGAATTTGACTGAACCACGAAAATGGACCCGCAGGGCAACCATGTATAAATATTAGTGCGCATGCTCAACATTTCGTCGCCTATTTTTGCTTTGGCACCACAGCGCCACTTACAGGCCTGGCATACATTTTGCAGCGTTTTCATGCATTTGTGTGGACGATCACATTTATTTTACGTCTCCGTCTTTACGACAAACGTTCTGGAAAATATTAGCTTTCGTGTTCGTTTTGACTTCGTGTGGACGGGGCCTTAGTTAGGATCCGTCTGTTTCCCACCTCCTGAGTCCAGAAGGCATCCAATCACAGACCTGGCCTTCCTGATCAGCTGATCCAGCCGCTTCCTCTCAGCTACAGATGAGCCACTGATGAGGAAGTGGCACTAATGACAAACTTTGATCCAGACTCAAATGCTATGAGCAGAGCTGATATCAGCTGACATCCCACGCTGGTTCTCATCTGGAATGAATGGACAAACCTCCATGCATCTGGTTACTGTTACCTACGCTGCATTTAACCTCACATACTTTTATATGGTTTAAATGTACAGACCACCTCCAGGATGACTTCATGTTAAACCGTTTGTGTGATCCAACCCTAAATCTAACCTTTATATAGCTACATGGATAAATTTAAACTGAGGAAGGACATTCAAAGTTTTGTTTTTCCTGCAGAGGCATCCAGTAACAAAGTACAAATATGTTGTTACCTTTCTGAAGTCTTTACTGGAGTTATTATTCTTTAGATAACTTTTTACTTCTACTCCTTACATTTTGAAAATAGACTCATTAGTTTTGTTTAATTTAAGCTCAGTTTCATTTTGGCCTTTGAGTATTTAAAAAAATAAAACCCATCAAAATAATTAGTTTCATCCAGACAATTAATTCCTTTGTGGTTGGACTTGGTGCTGCCCCAACTTGTTGTTCACCACACACCAAAAGAAATAGTTTTTCAAGATGATGCTGGTGAAGATTCTCAGTCATCCAGGTCTTAGTCATTCCAAAAAAGTTCAATCGATTTGCATGTTTTCTAGGCCAAAACAAGGCTTTGTTTGGGCTATTCTATAAAGCCTGGAACTCAACGCAAATTCAGACATTTTGAATTGAAAAAGTTTCCTGGATGGGAAGCGAAACGTCTTCAAACTTGGAAACAAAGTCCAGTGGATTTATTTATTTTTTTAACTTCTTTGGAATTAAATGTAACCATTAGTTATAAAACAAAGAAAATGAAGTCTAAGGAAGTTATCACCCAGAATTGTAGAAAATGTTCCTTTAATAGGGTAGAGCAGTAAAGCTTCTGGCCTTTACAGTTTTTCCTGCATTACTTTTACTTTTATACTTTAAGTAGTTTTTGAAAAATCTTACTATTACAGTTTTTCTGTAGTAAAATGATGAAGTTGATCCTCTAACTTTTACAAAATAGTTTTTAAACATCAGGATTTATACTTCTATTGGAGTAATAAATACGGCTCTGCTTTACTAGTAAAATATGAAAGCTATGCTCTGATTTGCTGTAAGTAGAATTACCCACATAGACAGAAGTATTGGCAGGAGGAAGCCGTCCTCTTCTCAAAGTTTCCATAGGCAGATATGATATTAGGAGGAGGTTTTGAGTTTATCTGGCTCGTTAGGCTGGTTGATATTTCCTTCCTCTGAGACCCGTTTAATCTGCCGGAAACGACACTAAAGGGAAACTAGCTGAGGTGAGGGAGAAAGGCTCTGGGTGCTCCTACGGACGCCTCTTATCTCCTTGGACATTAATGGGGCTCTTCGTTGGGCCGTGATTAAATGCTGTCAGTCATTTAGAGACTTAGACTTAGAGACTTAGACAGATTTATTTTGTCATTTTGTATTCACCAGTGTATATTAAGTCAAAAATGTCAGTATTTAAAACATTTTGTGACTGTAGCTCCAGCAGGCGTTGGCGATCATACATGCAGGTTTTAAAGTCTAGTTTTTATCATTTTTTATAATTTTATGCGGTATATTCTGTGAAATTATCAAGAGGAGCTGTTCTTGGCCGCTGCCTTGGAGCGCCACCATGGTAATCAGACAGAGGTCAGAATCAGTCAACATTTCAGAGGAAATCTGCTTTACCAATTATCTGTTTTACCAATTTATATCGCTATCATTGCTTTGGCATTTTTTAAACAACACAATATTATTTGACATAAACTGAGCTAAACATAGAATTCCCTACATGTATGGTTTTTGTTTAGGTTTTTTTGCAACACCCACTATTTGGAGACTTTGGAGGCTGATTTAAAATGAGGGTGACTAAAAACTCAAAAAAAAAAACTATGCTGTAAACCTGACACTATTTCCTTTACTGTTTTTATCCTGAATCTTTAAAAAATTAACATCCATATTTTCCTTGTAAATATGCCATTACAGGTACAAGTTGTACCTTTTAGAAAAAGGTTCTAACTTAGAAAAAAGAAACATAAAACCTAGAAAATATCTATAAATAATTAAGTGGATAATTTCAAGTGAATAACCTGAGACACTAAACAATACTGCAGAATGGGAGAATAGAGACAGAATGATGAAAAAGGGGTCCCTATGTCCTCCAGCAGTCTAAGCCTATAGCAGCAGAACTATAGAGCATAACTCTAACTAGAAGCTTTATCAAAAAGGAACGTTTTAAGCCTAGCCTTAAAAGTAGACAGGGTGTCTGCCTCACGGACTAAAACTGGTACTTGGTTCCACAGGAGAGGAGCCTGATAACTAAAAGATCTGCCTCCCATTCTACTTTTAGAAATTCTAGGAACCACTAGTAAACCTGCAGATTGAGAGCGAAGTGCTCTGTTAGGAACATAAGGAACAATCAGATCTCTGATATCAGATGGAGCTTGGCCATTTAAGGCTTTATATGTGAGAAGGAGGATTTTAAATTCTATTCTGGATTTAACAGGAAGCCAATGAAGAGAAGCCAGTTTTTAACAATCAGTTTGGTCCTTTTTCCACAGCCTCCTAAAAAACTTTTCAAGAATCTTTTAGTCGTAATTTCTCTTTACTGTGGCTTCTGTTCGGTCCTAGAAGGTTTTGGTTTGGATCGTTAAAGGAGCATGGTGTCATGTGGCGTGTTGTGCCACCAGCAGCAGCAGTAACTGTAGAAAAATATTGTCCTATTCTTAATTTGTCTCAAAAGTAGTTTTACGATGTTTCTACCTTGAAACTTCATCTCTGCCAGTTTATCATGAATCAAGATGGTTTAAAAATGTTCTGAGTTTTCAGAACCGACTGCTGCCTCTGTGGGGGGTTAGAGTGGGCTTTTCCCTCTGAGCCTCTTCGCTATCATCACCTGCTACCTGTTATCAGTCGGTAGGGCCTGTAGGCAGTGAGATGGATGTATTTAGTATGTGTGAAAAATAACTGAACGTGCAAATGTTTGACATCTAAGCTGATTTTGGTATTTTGGAAACTGTGTCGCCATATTATTTTGTTTTATTCTTTTAGAAATGACACATTTCCCCTGTTTTTCTTCCTAGCATCTTTTGACATATAGAATAATGGAAAGGAAATAATCCCTTAATGAACACACAGAGCCCTTTTTTTAAATAAAAAAAATCCCATTTATCATAGATTGCCTTTTCATTTAATCCAAATCTCTTTGTTTACTTTAATGGTGTTGTGTCATTTGGTTATGATTAAACAATAGAGGCATCAAGGTCCTTTATCTGAGGTTTAATCACCCAAACACTTCTCAAATAACCTGGGGAAGAAGGAGAAGAGACTTTTAAATGTTTTTAACCGCGGGGAGAGACCCAGCAGAGATGACATCAGTTCTAATCTCACACCACTCTCTGAAGCACCTCTGCTGTCTTCCTCGCTCTGTATTGGAAAAAGGGAGTCCCTAGTTACAATAGATCACGCCGTACCTCTATAGGGAATATGTAGGGAGTAAGTTGCAGCGTGATACAGTGATACACGTACATTTCATCATGCAGGCAGCGACTTTGAGTTATACACATGAAAAACATTCACTTCCTGGCACCAGCACAGGGCTACTTTCCCTAGAGTCTAATAAAGATAATAGACAGAATAAACAAGGTTAATACAGGATAAGATAAAATAGAATACGTCCAACACTTTACTTCCCAGCTAATTATATTTTATTATTCGTTTTGGGCCAATTTGTCTAAAAATATATATTTCACACAACATTTATTCTCTGCTTGTGCTGTAGGTTCTGAAATTAAAAATCTATATTATAGATCTGGAGGATAAACCCTTGGTTTTTAAGTTTAGAGGGTTTTTTAATCAGCTGTCTAACAGCATTTGGAGATGGATACGTTGCACTCTGTACTAAGAAACTAAAACATTTTCATTACATGCTGCTGGATGTTTGCTTTGGTATGACGAGCCTCTTCCACTGCTACAGAACCGCCTTTATGTCAGTTTTGGTGCTTGGAGGTTGTACCAAGGCTTGGTTTGGACTTAAACTAGACGTCTCTTTGGTCCTGCTTTTCGTTTGCTTTAAGGTTTGGGATTTCCATATCAATTGAAAGAATGGCTGAAGCAGAAGTTAGTTGGAGTTCCCAACCATTTTGCCTCTTTATTATCAGTTTATGCATTTCAATTCTGAATGCTGCAGTTTAGTTATCTTAAAGGAAAATTCCACTGACATTAGGAATTCAAACTTCTGAAAGTTCTTTAAATCTGAAATGATTCCATCCTGTTCAATAAATGATCAGTGTTTTTAATTCAGAGTAACTTTCATGTGAATGTGCTTTACTGGAGGCATCCATGTTTGTCAAAGAACACTACTGCCACCTACTGGTTTGTGACGTCACGGTGCGGTATCGGCTGTTGATCAAGTCCCAGTGCTGTATGTACCCGACGGGTCACCCGCAAAAATGCTCTGGTGAAAAATACATAATTAAAAATAAACGGGTCGGGCGGATATTTTTTAGTGCCGGCGGGTAGTTGGTGATTTTTTTTATTTTTTATGCGTGTCTATTGTTATGGACATCAGAAATGTTCTATTAATCAGGCACTGTCTGGGGTCACCCTTGCTGTAGCTTAAAGCCCTGCTGTGGGGACTTCCCTCCAAAAAGACCACAGTCAGTGCATACACGTCTGCTGCAGTGTTAATGGCGCTGCGTACTATAGCCTATTACTTGATGTGTTAACGGGTCCGGTTGCGGGTTAAATATCAACTGGTCGGGTTGTGTTCGGATTTGAATTGAAGATATCCGCGGGTGACGGGTCGGGTTCGGTAGTCATCCTAACGGGTTCGGGCGGGTGCGTGTTGGTAAAACTCGACCCGTGCAGGACTCTAATTCCAGCATCCAGCTGCCATGCACGTGGGCATTGTCAGTTTCACTATAGCTCTGGTGAATTTCAATGGTGAAGTCCTCTGGAAATCTTCAATAATTGTTGCTGATTGCAGATGTGTCTAGTAGTTCCCATTGATTTTGCTTGTAAAGCAAAATACGTGTCGCCTTTCCTTTGAGAGCGTCAAGTCTGACAGTGTGAGAACAAACATGGTGAGCTGTGAACTTTTAAACCCTGCGGCTCCGTCGTACAGAGTGAGGTTTAGCTGCGTGCAACGATTGTGAAAGTCGTACAGTGTATCGGCATACACTGTACGACTTTACACTTCATGGAAAAGTCATGAGGAATCTGTCAAACTGTGTCGCCATTGTTTTTCAGAAATGAAAGGACATGATTAACAGCTAGCTGAGAATCCAAATGGATCCCAAAGTTTATTTCTCTCCCATAAAGAAAGCAAGATTCATTCATTCCATGACCTGTGAAGTACCTGACTAAAAACATGTTTAGGAAAGTAGAATCCAAGGCCTGGAATAAATCATTTCAACAACTTTTTACTTACTTTGATGTTCTGCTTTCAAAAAATACGGCAAACCAGATGTTTCTTCATCAATCAAATCCCAAATCATTTCTCTATTTTTACAAATGTTCATGTTTTTTCATGAAAATAATCCCTTTATGCCCCAGAGTCACTCAGTTATAGCGCTACACCTTGGTCTCAGTGTGGATGGAATATGAATATGCTAATTGGTCCCAGCCTTCTTATCTGCAGCCTCTCCCTCTGCTGCCCGCCTGCAGCAGCTGCTGCTCCTCATCCTCCTCCTCTTCCTCCTTCCGTGCTTAAACTGCTCCCTATTACACAATATCAGATTAGAATATTTTTGAATTATTTAGCTGAGCATTTCATTGCTCCTGGCTCCCCAATCCAGTGACTGGACTTATTGTTTAAATATTTTGTTGTTTTAAAGCCTCTTATAGACCTTTAGCTTTAGCATCGTCTTTTAATTAATATCTTCTCACTAATGGCAGCATGACTGCAGTAAAAGAACTCAAACCCGAATGCCGGAATATTATGCATTAACATTTTATTTCTATAGCTCCAATTCACATCATGTCATCTCAAGGCACTTTCCAGTCCACCAGATCATCCAGTCAGATTGATTCAAAGTTTTCTATCTAAGGAAAACCAGCTGATTGCATCGACTCATTGACTCTTCAGCAATCCCTCACACTAAGGATGCTTGTAGCGACAGTGGAGAGGAAAAACTCCCTTTGAACAGGAAGAAACCTCCAGCAGAACCAGGCTCAGTGTGAGCGGCCATCTGCTGAGGCCCACTGGGGTTCAAGGAGACAGAAGCAGACATAGAAAAAGAAAATAATACTTTTCTGAGGAATTTTCAAAAGCCTAAATGACTAATGGAACCTCTACTTTATTATTAGAATAAGATAACTATACATCACTGTACTGCCTCCAAACATGTAGCACACATAAATAACTTCATCTGGTTCATACTACAACTCTTACTTTGGGAAAATGTGATTTTTCCTTGTTATTATAAGTATATAAAAGCCAATAATTACTTGTGACTTAGACAGATTTATTTTGTCACTTTGTATACACAAGTGTAAACAGAAAGAAATGTTGTTTAGAACAGCTCTAGACAATTTCATATTTTAAAGTGTAGCTTGAAAACAGTAATAAACACATTAGAAAAATAGTCATATATACATATGACTGTATATTTTAGGGCTGCAACTAAGGATTATTTTAAAAATCGATGAATCGGCCGATTATTTTTTTCGATTAACCTCTTTATTCCAAAATAAACATTTTAGACAGAACAAACAAGCACACAAGTACAGGTTGCTCATTAACTGTACTGGTGCAATATGAAAAATAAATGTTTGTGTTAAAACTACGCAAACTTACATGAGAAATGTAGCTGTACATCCACAAAATATAGGCTACTTTGTTTCATAAAGCGCGAAAAAAGACATTTTTTTTTTTAAAGCCCCTAAGGGGTTCAAACAATAGGCCCCCCCATTTCAACAAATTAGTTTGTTTTTTTTTTTTTTTACTAGAAGAGTTCTGCCTTTTAAGACAGGAAAGTATAGCAGTTAAAGTTGCTACTTGAGAAAATACTGAACCATAGAGATAAAAATAGCCTGTGATTCAAATTATAAATTGTATTGGGAATAAAAATGAGAGAACTAGGGGTGCTAAAAAACACATCCTCCAAAGACAGATATTTACATGGGAATGTGGCAGATAATTAATTGACATATTACTGATCTGGCTGGATTTTATTCTGCTTTACTTCCATAAATTGCAGGATCTTCTTTACTTTATCTTTGCCAGAAGATTTAAACTTTAAAAGCCTTGCCCTCATCATTTGCAAGTTAATTTATTTATAAAGAAAATATAAACGCTGCTTAAGCTAAGTCAAATGAAATTAAAAGTAAAATCAGTAGCCAACGTTATCACTGTCTGTAACCTACTAACACGGTAAGGAAAGCATCAGATGAGCTACCTGAGAAACTAACGTTACGTTTCCCCACTTTAAAACCAAACAAACATGGCCGCTCACCCTGCTGATCAGCTCTCTTCACTGCCATCGAAGGCTCCAACGTGTTTTCTTTTCAGGTGCTGCATCATAACAGTGGTGCTTCCGTGCCATGTTAATTTGTTTTTACAAAAGTTGCATGTTACGACTTTTTTCCCTTTACAAAGCGCAGGCTGTCTGCGAATTGAGACGCAGCTTGCGTTTGCGGTATCGGTCATTAGAACAGTTAACGTTACTGCCTTTTGAAAACAGCCTTTGCTCATCTGCAGCGCTGGCTCGCTCTGCCGTATTTTTTTTTTCTTCCTCCGTTTCAATCAAGTAGCAGTGATGACGACGGCGGCGGATGACGCATTAAGCGCGCAACACAACTAATCGATGATGAAATTCGTTGCCAATGCTTTTAAAAGTCGATTTTTATCGATTTTACCAATTCGTTGTTGCAGCACTAATATATTTACAGTTCTAACATTCTTTTCTTTCTTACTTTGGGAAGATAGGCCAAACTTTATTTTTGGAGATTTATTCATTGTTATTATAAGCATATAATAGCCAATAATTACACTATAGATCACTGTAGTGCCACCAAACTTGTATCACACATAGATAACCTCATCTAGTTCATACTACAACTCTTACTTTGGGAAAATGTGATAAACTCTTTTTTTTTTTTTTTTTCATTCTTATTCTAAGCAGGCCAGGTGTGCAATCTCTGCAACAGGAACCACAGCACTGAGCGTTGTGTTCACTGCACAAAGTATACCTGTCACACATGCAGGAAGGACTCACCTTGGGTTTGTGGAAAGTGCTAAATGGGACAATTGTAGCTTCATATGTAGAGCTTTTCCTTGGATGAAATTAATGTTACTCCAGTACTGAAATCATACTGTTTGTCCTTTTCTAAGCTGTTATTAATTATTCTCTAAGTTGTTCTTTCTTTCACATAGTGAGCTTTGCAATACAAAAGAGTCTGTTGCTGAATGGACAATATAAATAGGCTCTGCCTTGCCTTGTTGGAAAAGCTGGTTATGACCTGTTCTCAGCTCAGGAACTAGGACCCGTATGATATCTGGTTGTTCTATAGGTTTGCCTAAATAAAAGATTTAGATCTGACTTATCAAGATATTCCTGCAAAAAGGTCTGATGTTGCAGGGGCAGGTAATGAAAGGGTGCTGGGAAAAATGCTATTGTTCTGATGCCAGTTTGTTTCAGCCTTTATCCAGTCTCATGTAGAATGACTGGTCCTATCACAGGTTATTTGCATTACAACAAGTACAGTTAGCAAGGCAGAGTGAATACACAAACTAGAAGAGGGGAGGGGGGCTTGCAGGAAAACTGGAATTCTCCAGGACGTTAAAGCAAGATGCCATTAAAGTGGAAATGGGGAAAAAAAAACTTTCTTCCACTTGTCTGAGAGAGCCCTGTTTGTTTCTGATGGGCACTGTCATCATTTAGCTGATAGTATACTAGTTTGTTAGTTAGTTTGTCTGAAGTCGTCCCTGCCTGATTTTAAGAATTAAATTGCCTTTGAGGATGAGAAAGGTGGAAACTCTGAATTGTTTTAAATCAGAGATGAAAGATGAGCTGTCAGCATCTGCAGCGCAGACAAGACAGTCTTTTGCTGCTTCTCTATTCCTGTAGTCTCAGTGTCTGGACTCCATCACTCTCTCAGATTAAAAAAACAGGGGCTGACATGAAAGAGGGGAGAAACCTGGGTGAGAGATCAAAAGCTGGCGTGGGCTGTCCTCACTGAGCCGATCAAGGAGTCCGCTTCCTGCTGCAACATCTTTGATTTTCCTGTTCCTGTTAGTCCTCCCAACAGCCAGAGTTGCCTCAGTAGTTTTTATTTTTCTAACACGTAGTTTTTTACCTCCTACTCCGTTATTTCAGTGCTGTTTAAAGAAAGTCAAATTCTTACTCATGATGAATTTAGTTTGTTGATCTGTGTAAACATGTCGTTTTTGTGTGAAACTCTGTTCTACCCTTTATAGAGAACAGCAGTCATCGCTGTCTGGTTACGGCGCCATGCTGGACGCCATAAAACCATCTTCGTGCACCGTAATAATACAGCCAGACTACGGAGATGATGGAGAATTTGCCAACCTGACATGTCTGCATTCAGTAAATATTTAGACTGGGAGTTAAATCAGCGCTATGTAGCAAAACATTCTCTCATTGAAGTCCAGGATCCCTACAATTTGCCTGCTGGCTTGCTTTTACAGATTCCAAACCGCCAACTGTTGATCATCCCCTACTTCACGTAACACCACATGTACATTAAGCCATTTTCCTACTGAAAATAGCAGGTTAACATGTATTTTTTCAACCTGCTAACAATCAGCCCTTCCTGTTAGCCTAAAAAGTTGGTCTAACCCCTCGCTGTCAGCTATGTGGCCTCTGATTAGCCAGAGTGGTACACTGTATAAAATCCCAACTATTATCTCAGTTTAATGGTGCACTAAAGTGCTCCTTAAAGCCTCTTTTCCCACTGAAAATAGCGGGTTAGCGCGTGTTTTTCAAACATGGGTCGACCCGCTAACAATCAGCGTCTGGCTCCCTTCCCATTGGCTAATAAAGCTGGTCTAACCACCTAACTGGCAGCTGTGTGGCCTCTGTCCCCCGCAACTATGTGTTTGGTGACATCATCCCGCTAAGTTGACAGAAATCAGGGAAGTAAACAATGGAGAGCAACATGTTAGGAAGCCAGGGCGTAGTCGGTGAGCTTTATTGTTTCTCTCCATTATCTGTCTGAATCCCTCTCACCAGAGCTGCTCCATGTGTATCCAATGGAAACAGAGCTGGTTCTGCTTGTTAGATCAGAAGCGTCTGGCGCGGTTTATTGACGTCCATACGTTACGTTCAATGGTATCACGTAATTTAGCAGGTCAAACCGGCTCTGGTGTTCCCACAGCATGCCGATCAGAGCCAAAGCGATTTTAACACTGGTCGGTTTCTCAGTCCTTTGACCTGGGAAGACATGCGTCAGTGAGCTGTTCCCACTGCCACTAAAAGCCCATTGTTTAGGGTTTAAACAGGTTTTTCGGCCGGTATGAAAGGGTTATTATTTAACGAATTGCCAGCCTTAAATTCCAGAAAATCTCTTAAGATGCGTTGTAAAATTTTACCAGCAGATTATTAATCTATTAATAACTGAACTGGAAATTTTATTTAATTAGTAGGTCATTTAAATTAAGAGTAAAACTAAGTTCTGATCATTAGTTTAATGATTATAACTGAGTCTGTGCAGAGTTACCAAGTGTTATTAACGCCTTACCTTTGTTGCTGGACGTTCTGGTCCGGCTTTTAAAATTCAAAATGTCTTCACCGTCAGTACATGTCAATAATTTTGTTTATTATTCAAGCTGAGTTATTAATCATTAACCATTATTAGTTTGTTTTGTTGTCCAAGGTGGAGGAGTTGTTGTCATGTGAATGGCTGATGCTAACTGCTCGGATCTATAGTGTAAGGATGGGCGTAGAGGAAGCTGATCTTACTGAGGCTGGTTCTGGTTCTGCTGGAGCTTTCTTCTTGTTTCTAGATTAGATAGAAAGCTTTGAATCAGTCTGACGAGATGATCGGGTGAACTGGAAAGTTCCTTGAGATGACATGTGTTGTAAATAGGAGCTATAGAAATAAACTGAATTGAATTGAACTGAATATTAGCCAAAGTCTGAGAGACCCTGACACTGGATCTACTGGTCAGTAGCTGATTAACGATTAAATGTTTTCAAAATTAGAAATACAATACAATAAAACTTTCCACACTATAAATATCAATATATACATATGTAACTACACTCACCGGCCACTTTATTAGGTACCCCATGCTAGTAACGGGTTGGACCCCCTTTTGCCTTCAGAACTGCCTCAATTCTTGGTGGCATAGATTCAACAAGGTGCTGGAAGCATTCCTCAGGGAGTTTGGTCCATATTGACATGATGGCATCACACAGTTGCCGCAGATTTGTCGGCTGCACATCCATGATGCGCATCTCCCGTTCCACCACATCCCAAAGATGCTCTATTGGATTGAGATCTGGTGACTGTGGAGGCCATTTGAGTACAGTGAACTCATTGTCATGTTCAAGAAACCAGTCTGAGATGATTCCAGCTTTATGACATGGCGCATTATCCTGCTGAAAGTAGCCATCAGAAGTTGGGTACATTGTGGTCATAAAGGGATGGACATGGTCAGCAACAATACTCAGGTAGGCTGTGGCGTTGCAACGATGCTCAATTGGTACCAAGGGGCCCAAAGAGTGCCAAGAAAATATTCCCCACACCATGACACCACCACCACCAGCCTGAACCGTTGATACAAGGCAGGATGGATCCATGCTTTCATGTTGTAGACGCCAAATTCTGACCCTACCATCCGAATGTCGCAGCAGAAATCGAGACTCATCAGACCAGGCAACGTTTTTCCAATCTTCTATTGTCCAATTTCGATGAGCTTGTGCAAATTGTAGCCTCAGTTTCCTGTTCTTAGCTGAAAGTAGTGGCACCCGGTGTGGTCTTCTGCTGCTGTAGCCCATCTGCCTCAAAGTTCCACGTACTGTGCGTTCAGAGATGCTCTTCTGCCCACCTTGGTTGTAACGGGTGGTTATTTGAGTCACTGTTGCCCTTCTATCAGCTCCAACCAGTCTGGCCATTCTCCTCTGACCTCTGGCATCAACAAGGCATTTCCGCCCACAGAACTGCCGCTCACTGGATGTTGTTTCTTTTTCCGACCATTCTCTGTAAACCCTAGAAATGGTTGTGCGTGAAAATCCCAGTAGATCAGCAGTTTCTGAAATACTCAGACCAGCCCTTCTGGCACCAACAATCATGCCACGTTCAAAGTCACTCAAATCACCTTTCTTCCCCATACTGATGCTCGCTTTGAACTGCAGGAGATTGTCTTGACCATGTCTACATGCCTAAATGCACTGAGTTGCCGCCATGTGATTGGCTGCTTAGAAATCAAGTGTTAACGAGCAGTTGGACAGGTGTACCTAATAAAGTGGCCGGTGAGTGTATATATTTATATATTTAAAAATAAAAAAGATAATACAATGTGCAAAAGAATGAATAATTCTGTAGTCTAAGTCTGAATTACAGAGGGAGCGTGTATGACTTTCTGTTACAGAAGCGGGTCTTAATGTCTTTCCTAAAGATAAAATCACTGTTTTTGTTTTTAATTTTGATGCTAAATTTGCCTGAAAATAAGGAAAAGTTTGAAGGAGAATAGAACAGGAGGAAGGCCTTTTTACTGTCGGGCAGATTTCAGTGCTCTAAATCAGACTACTACAAACCCCAGGAATGACTTACAATACCTTTCAACTCTCATTTGGAGGGATGCTTGGCCTCATGGCTCGTAGTTGTCTGGAAGCTTGGAGTAAACTGTTTCTTTGGTCCAGGACGCCTCGGTGGTTTAACTGCAGGTGCATGAAGGGAAAAACGCAGCTTGTTGGGAACAATGCCTGCTCAAAAAAACCTGTATGTTCCCAGGGCTGGAAATGCATTACTTCTCGTTCAAAGTGTTTTCTCTTGATTTGCAGGGAGTATTGTTTAATAATGAAAGCAAAGATAATAATAATAATAATACATTTTATTTGTAATGCACTTTACATTTAAGAAAAATCTCAAATTGCTACAGGTAAAATCATTAGAAATATAAAAGCATAGAAACTAAACATCATTGTTAAGTACATAAGAATAAATAATTAGGTGGGGTATTTAGAAAAGGTTAACAGTCAGGTTCTGTTAAAAATAAATGTTTTAAATCCTTTTATAAAAGTCTGGATAGTTTGTGGTTCCTTAGATGGTCAGGGAGAGCGATCCAGGTGTGAGGAGTGGCGGAGCAGAAGGCACGGCCGCCCATGGTGCTCTGCTTAGTCTCTGTGAGGAGGATCTGAGGAAAGGGCCTAAGAAGTTCTGGAAAACTCTAAGCAGCAACAGATTCCTCCAGTTTACCGTCTGCCAGCAGAAATAGGAAAAAAATGATGCACTGACATACCTGTAAAACAGTTAATCATAACAGATACCATCTCTCCTGGGGCGTCATAGATACAGACCCCGTCATGACGGATGCCTTTTTTAAAGTGTGCTTCTGTGTGTAGCAAGTTTTTCATGTCTTTCTGCTTCACTGTGTCGCTGGTTTATTTTCTAAATGCAAATCTTATTCTTGTACAGCATACCCATAGATGTTGCTTCATAATCAGAGACAAATGAACATGAATTAGCAAATTAACTCAGTAAATAACATTTATCCTCATTATGCAGTGCTGCGTTGGTATGCCAACGAGCCCACACTCCTCACAGATAGAAAACATTTCTCATTATTGCTCGATGGGTCCTTGGCTGGTCCCCTAAGGTTTATTTTTTTTTTAAATCAATCGTTATACTAAAATATTCTTTCTGTCATGATTTGTGGACATGAAATGCTGGTTTATACTCAGAAACCAGGTCATCGCAGTCAATGCAAACGTGCTGGTCTCCTCAGACCCTGTAATTCAGTGAAAGGGCGGAGTCAGAGTAAAACATATGCAAGAGTAGGTCACTCCAGTGGCTGGAAGTGGGAGGAGATTCTGCTGTGTTTTGCAGGGAAGTGGGCAGCCATTTGGCTGGCGTCTGACTGGGAAGGGCCATTTTGAATTGTTGTTACTTTACAATGTTTACCTGCGTTTTGTAACTGCATTACCTGCCAATTTTTTTTACCTGTAAAGCAACTAATAAAACACTTTATAATTGATCAACTCGCATTTCTAAAGCAAAAGGAAAAGATGTTTATAGTGACGGATTAAAAGTGACCCAGCAGATAAATGATCTGTCTTATAATGTGGTTAAAGAGCTAAGATGATGGAGTTAATTAAAGCAATGCTCCGATTATGAGCCAATGACGGAGTTGTGGCCTAGCAGTTATAGCTGGGAAGGCTTGAAGTTTCCTGGTTTGGATCCCACAGACTGTCTCTGTGGGTCCATGAGCAACTCTCATCCCCAGGAGGCTCCCCTGATGCTACGCTGTGTTAAATGCAGAGGATGAATTTCATTTCAATCCAAAAATGATGTTATCAATTATATTGGGGCTGAGAATGACCAGCAGGTTGGAGCAAAGTCAGCGCTCTTCTTAAACATACTGCCTTCCTTAGTGAAAAACCATGTGTTCTGATACCTTTAATTATCTCCCCCATGCGTTAAAACGCTTTAAAACTCACATTAAACTGATAAAAAAGGCACAGATAACGTGTGGCTGTAAATGAAAGGGTGACTGCTGATATCAGGACATGTTTGGCCTAGAAAATCATTTCCAACCTCCCGCTGAGCTCTTATCCAGGGATCATTGGCCAATCAGGAAGACTGCTTCTGCAAAAACACCAAAAAGCTTCTTTTTTTTATACATCATTCTTAGAAAAGTTTTGAGGAACAGATTTTGAAGCAAATACCGCTTGAAGTACTTGCTGTCCCGTTTCCCCTGCTGCTCACATGGATGCATTGTTGCATCCTCAACAAAATGGGTGGAGCAAAAAAAATAATGAAAACACTTAGAGAGTGCTTGCATTAATGGGTGCTTAGAAGTGGCTTCAACCTGGCGATGCTTTAAAACAGAACTATTATGATCTGCTGAACCAGAAATTAGGGTAAATCCTCCCCTATACAGTAGCAGCCATTCAACATTTTCCCACTCTCTCTGATGGATTCTTGGATGGTTCCCTATAATTCCTTATTTAACATCAATCGTTGTACTAAAATGTTCTTTCTGTTGTGGACATTAAGATATAAAGAGAAGCATTATCTCTTGGTCAGTTAAAGGGTGGCGTCAGAGTAAAAAAGATATGCAAGAGGGGGTCACTCCAGTCGCTGTAAGTTGGAAGGATTTCGCTGGGAGTTGCAGGGAAGTGGGCTGATGTTTGACTGGGAAAGGCCATTTAGAATGGCTGCTACTGTACCTTTAATGCTCAAATCCAATTTTTTTCATGAAATCAGATTCTTTTGCGTGGTTGTTCATAATTCCAAATATATCCGACTTGAATGTGATCTCCTGTGTGAACTGCATTCATACAGCTTAAGTGTCCCGCATGCGCAGTAGAGGACACAATGACGTAACAAGCCAGCGTGATCCAGTGCTGGAGAACATCTAGTGACATTTTATTTCTTTCCCAACCTCAGGCAGTACTTTAACAACACAATGCTTTCAAGATAGGGGTGGAACGGTTCACAAAATCCACGGTTCGGTTCGGTTCACAGTTTCGTGGTCATGGTTTTCGGTTCGGTATATGTTTATTGTTAGCCTGACGTGTTGGTCGTGTTGCTGTTAGCATAAACAGAACGTGTTGCACAATGCTTGCACACTGTTGCACTTTTATCCACCACTTTCTTCCCGCCGTCATCGTAGGTCCCTCTAAATGCAAAGCGGTCCCATACAGCAGACCTATAAAGTGCTGCTGGCGCGTCTTCCAACTCCTGTTCTTTCCCACTCGCCATACCCACACAATTCTCCACAACAACTGATTTTTTTCCCCTGCTACACCCGGCTACGCTGCTTCGCTTCTTCTTCATCTTGTTTACTACTGGTGGTTGGCTTTGGTCGCAGTACCGCCACCTGCTGCTCTGGAGTGTAAACGCTTCGCCTATGAGGAAAAGGAGCAGCGCATGAACCGAACGAAACACACGCGAACCGAACCGAGACAGTCGAACCGAACGGTTCGGACGGTTTTCATATACCGTCCCATCCCTAGTTCAAGATGGTTGAAAGCAAAGGCTGCTCTCTGCGTTATGGTCCTCCATTTTTGTTGGTTTCCTTCCCATTTCTGCGTAACAAGACGCTGTTACCTTTAAGTATTAATGATTTTCAGGTCGGATGAATGCGATCTGGCCATTCAGACACAGGTCGTATTTAAGATCAGATTGATATCGGATTCAGGACCATAGAGCAAAGTGCATTAGATAAAAATCAGATCTGTGCTTTTGAGACATGAAAAGATCAGATCCAGGTCGCATATGGGCAAAAAAATCAGATTTGGGTCCCTTCAGTGTGAATGTAGCCTTATTTAGCCTTTAGAGGGCAGTAGAGAGTCAACGGCCCATCTACCCATGACCCTAACCCACCCCCACCATGGCCTGTGCTGCCTGCTGCCTTCTGGCAAGATGTTCCCTACCTTTATATGGAGAACTACCAGATTCAACCACCGCCTCATCCTCCAGCAATAAACAAACTAGCTATCGGGCAAAAATTGGTTGAAAAGACTTCAAGTTGAAAAGTGAAAGGTTTTCAGATTGTTGAAAAGACGTTGAAAACTTGGATTGTAACGTCTATTATTGGACTAAAGTGGGACAAAATCAGAGCGACCAAACATAGCCCTATTTTTCAACAACTATTTCTGGACTAAATCAAGACTATGATGGACCGACCAGATTTACCCTACAAACAAAAGTCTGAGTGACGTCTGGTGTTTGGGGAGTAAACTGTGTCTGCTGTTCGTTTGGAAGCTGCTCTTTGTTTTTCTAATCCAGCTGTGTGTCATTCCTGACATTAGATTAGTCTCAGTTCCAGCTAGATTCAGGAACTGCTCAGTCTTTGTCGAACACATGAAGACAGCTTTCTGTTCAATCCCATCCCAGGTAAAGAAAATGTTTCAGCTCTATTTTTTCCCCTCTAAGCTCATCATTTCTGACACGGATAAACCTTTTCTTAGGGATTATGAAGTTATCCAGTAGTCATCACTTTTTGGCAGCTTAGCTCATATTAGCCAGCAAGCTGCAGCTTTACGACGTTCCTGAGTTCAAAAGGAACACCACAGATCTGTGCCTCTGTTAATCTGTTAAACCAGAATCAGCGGTCATTTCCATCAGTCTGAGCTCAGACAGTAAAGAGGAGGTTAAACGATCCTTCAGTTACTCCAAATAAAGATAGAGAAGCATGAACACTGCTGTCCTTCCAAATCCCCTCTGGGAGCCATTGGATCGGAGCCACAGGTGTCAATAACAAATGACAAAATACTCATTACTTAAATAGAAATATTGGCTATCCATACTTTATTATTTTTTGCTTTTTACTTTCTACTCCTTACATTTTAACAAAAGACTTGTTAGTTTTATTTAATTTAAGCTCATTTTCATTATAAAACTGTTGGTATTTAAAAAATAATAAAAACCATTAAAATAATTAGTTTCATTCAGATGATTAATTTCTTTGTTGGTCGGTGCTGCCCCAACTTGTTGTTGACCACAAACCAAAATAAATATTTTTTCAAGATAATGCAAAGTTAAATTTGACTTTGTTGCCATTAGTTATAAAACTAAGAAAATTAACTTTAAAGCCGGGGGTACACTGTGCAATTTTTTTACCCTTTGGGGGCCGATTCTCCAGTCGTGCGAGAATTTTTTGATCCGGCCGACTTTCAGCCTGATGGTGCGTGGTGTAGCGTACAGGGGGTAACGAGGGGCGATCAGCCTCTAACAATCACCTCCCCATCAGGAATCGTAAGTTTGGGAGAAAATCAAACATGTTTGAAATCCAGTCGGCCGTCGTAAGGTGGTTGTGGACAAATCGCTCAGTGGGCAAACAAGGATTCTTCTTCTTCCTCTCAGACTAAAAGCGAGCAGCATGGCGGGGGTTCATAGAGTGAAATAGAGTTCTTTCTGTAAAATTGACAGACCTTAGTAGCCATGTTTACTCAGCCATGTCTTTGTCCAAATTGCCAAGGCAGCGCGTTTCACTCTAATGAGCTTCATCTTCCTTTTCTACTCGTTTGCCCTCCGGATAGACGAGTCCGAGTAGCGCGATTTCACTGCATAGCAGAGACTGACACAGGAGTGTATTTTCACTCCTGTCCCGTCCCACTCTCAAAAAAAAAAATTGTGTCCCGTCCCGATCCCGGGCCAGAGTAGAAATCTAAATCCTGTCCCGTCCCACTCCTGGGGAAATTACTCCCACTCCCATCCCGCTCCCATTCAGATTGACTCCCGCTCCTGCACCACTCCCATTCTTGGTCCCTCCATTGTTGTTTTTGAGCACGGGTGAAAAACTCAGAGCGGAAGCACTGTGGATTTTTGGGTCGTGTAGTTTTTTTGACTCGCATTATAGTGTAGGCTTCAAGGAAAAAAAAATACAAAATGACGGCGCCAGTACTGTTTTTTTTTTTTTCTCTATTTTCTTTTATTTTTTGGCATCGATCCTAGTTTTTTTTAGTTACTATTGGTTTGCTCCCGCTCCCGTCTGCTCCCGTTAATGTTTAATCCTGTACCGTCCCAATCACGTGATCGTTACTAATACTGACTCCCATCCCACGGGAATCCCGTGACCCGTGGGATTCCCGAAAAAATGTCAGTCTCTACTGCAGAGCTGAGCCCCACCTGGTTTTTAGACGTACAAGGTGAGCAGGTAGATCGCATCAGAGCGTTGGGTCGCACATTGTGAGCTGTGAACTCGCACTGTGCAATGATACCTTTGCAGTTTCGTTGTACAGTGTGAGCTGTAGTTGTGTGCAACGATTGAAATAATTGTACAGTGTATGCCTTAAGGAAGTTATCATTCAGAATTGTAGAAAAATGTTCCTTTAATAGGGTAGAGCAGTAAAGCTTCTGTCCTTAACATTTTTTTCTGCATTACTTTTACTTTTATACTTTAAGTACTTTTAAAAATTGTACTTTTACACTTTTACTAGAGTAAAAATCTGAAGTTGATCCTTTACTGGAGTAATAAATGCTCTGATTGTTGCACACGCCTTTTTCACGCGTGGACTAACTGAGGTGTTTCTTGCTGCATTAATCGCTCCAGCAAGTTGATCTCTGGAAGACATCAAAGATCTGCAGAAAACAGAAAATATAACCACAGCTTCTTACAAGCAGAGGTCAGAAGGAAAAATTCGCCGAGACACGCATCAAACCGCCTTTCAATCAGAAGACTCACAGCCACCAAACAAAGTGAAGAGCTGAATAAACAACTCCGTCTGCAGCATTGTTTGCTTTTGATGGGCTGCCCGACTCCCCTGTGAGGAATCCAGTGACAGGGCTGCAGAACAGCGAGCTTTTGATTTGTGAGTCTCTCCCGTTGCTCAAAAAGCCCGAAGGCTTCTCGACTGAATTAGGAGCCGGAGCGTTATCTCCCCAGCAGAGGCAGAGGACTGATTGCCGCCCTCATTGGAAGTGAGGAGCACGTTTGCCCCGTGTAATAGCTGCCATAGAAACCACATCAGCCAAGTAATTGTTTAGGCAACCTTAGAAAATTAAGAGGACAACATAAAAATGTGTTTCCTTGACTTCTTCTTGATTCTCTGGGGCTATGTTTTTTGATTAAATATTCAATTTCCGCTGCTGCTGTGGCGCCGCTGCAGATTGACAGCTTTGGACCAGACCGTACAGTGACTTTTCTACTCGTCTCCTGTCTGTTGAAGTGTGAATTTGACCTAACTGACTCTGCTGCAGGTTAAGAAGCTCCAACTGCAGGTAACTCTCCATTGATTAGATCAAAGCACCAAACTTTAAAGGTCAAATATCCAGCTTTTTTTAAGCCATCCAAAGCCAACTATAGACTTATATCTAAAGAAACGCTGCCTTTGGCATGAAGAAAGTCATCATTTCTTATATTAGTTGTTTTCTGTTGCTGCGGTTGTTCCAACCAGGAATAAAGATCCTTACCTTTACTACTTCCAACCACTGCTGTATAGGTACCGCTAACACACAGCATCATCGCGGCTTGTAGAAGTGCAGTTAAAGGTAGGTAGGAATATCTCACATCTTGGTGTGAAACAACTTTAGGCCCCGTGAAAGGAGCATTTTAGGGGTCCGGGAGTATCGGAAAATGTTGAAATGTAGACTCTCTGAAACGTTGAGAGAAACAGACAATATTATGTTTCATAGGTTAATTCAAACAATCAGAAAGTGAAACTTAAACTTACTGCTAAAGGTGAAACTGGATTGGCTGGTCCATCTTCAAACAAAACCAGCCGGTAAGGTACCAAACCGGAAATACACATAGTGCAGAGCGGATGTAGAGTTGGCCAATCAAAGGCCTTCCAGCCGTCCGTCCGTCCATCCATTAAACTTTCCTCCCCAGCATCCCTCATTCTCCACCTTGTCATGTTCCTCATTGTTTTCTAAAATGTTTGTTTTTTAATAATCAATGCTGAAACAATTGAGCCAATTAGTTGCAATTAATCGATTGTTGAAAGAATTGTCAACTAATTTAGTAATCAGTTAATCTTGCAGGCTAACAAAGGAGCCAAACGACCCCCATTCCAAAGGGGGGGACCCGTTCATCCGTTTCTATTTGCATGTTTTCTAAACTAAAACCAGGCTTTGTTGGGCTGCTGGATAAAACCTGGAACTAAACGCTATTTCTTGAATTGAAAAATCTTCCTGGATGGAAGAGAAACGTCTTCAAACTTGGAGACAAAGTCCAGAGGATTGATTTTAACTTCTTTGAAATAATCAGTGATTAACTGGAGAATAGAGACTGTAAAACGTGCTTTTAGCTGACAGAGCGACCCACTTAGAGCAGGAATTATACCAAGATTGTAAGATAATATAGAAACATTTTGCTTTTAAGATTTGAAAAACATTTTCGCCTTTCATTATGCTCTATCCAAAACTCCTCAAGTGGAAAAGTTTTAGTTTCACCAAAATGCTCTTTAAGAATCCTTTGGCTATATGACGTTATTTGATCAACAGATGAATGGATTAGCTAAATAATGCTTAGTTGCAGCTCTAATCTGTTGCTTGGTGACTGAATCAGGCCTGCTGCTGCTGTTTGCTGGAGAACGGTGCTCCTAATAAAGACCCGACTCCTTTGATTCCAGGGTGCTACGGCGTGGACGGTGAGAGCGACTCCATCATGAGCTCAGCCTCAGAGAACTCCACCGAACCTTGGTTCTGTGACGCCTGCAAGAACGGAGTGGCCCCCAGCTGCGAGCTCTGCCCCAACCAGGACGGCATCTTCAAAGAGACGGACGCCGGGAGGTGAGACTCTGAGACAAACGGCGGCTAATAGCCTGAGCCCGGCGAGCTGCGGCAGGCGGCGAAAGGCGATCTGAATTCTGCTCATTGTTTATTCGCGGCTGAGAAGAAGAGGAAGTTGGATTAGAGAGAGAGAGAGAGGAGTGATGGAAGGAGGAGAGGAGATAGAGAAGAAAAAGGAGCGAGAGAAAAGAGTGTGTTTTGTGAAGCATGGAGACTTCAGCCACGTTATCGCTGATAGTGCTCCTCAGCCAGGCTGCACCCGAATTTACTACTTCACTAGAGCATGAAAAACACAGCAAATTAAACTGTGAAGCGCTTGCTTGCTAGAGATGGATATCTTTATATTGGACTTTGGATTCTCTTCTCTAAGGTCTGCATTTGAAATTGTGTCACACATAAGTGTCACCAGCAACATTAATCTATGAGCCCATTTCTTTTTGAAGTCTCTGAGCAACTGACTGCAGCCAATTTCACCACATTAGCTCCCTTATTGTCTGCAGAACGGAAAGAAGCCACTGCCATGTTTTTAATTGCTTCCCGTAAAGATGGCTCATCTAAACATGTATGTTCCTCCTCTTCCTGCTTCCAGGTGGGTGCATGTGGTGTGTGCGCTTTACGTCCCCGGAGTGGCGTTTGGAGACATCGATAAACTGCGACCAGTGACGCTCACCGAGATGAATTATTCAAAATACGGAGCAAAGGCAAGTAATGGGTTCACACCCCGCCTCGTGTGGAGGTGTATTTTCTAAACGATTAGGAATACGTTCAGCGCCTCTAAAGGCTGAACTACAGCCCAGGAGATTAGATGCTCCCAGCAGCACCAGTCAAGGCATCAAACTGGTGGATAAGATAATCAGAATACAAACAGCGGCAAGAAATTTGAAAGATTTCCTAAACTGGGTCAAAGTTTGAAATCTAAACATGATCTGTGGCTAACGGTCTGTCAGAGCGTCGCTAATAAGAGGCTCTAGCATAATTCTACCACTAATGTCCGCTCCTTTCCAAGCTGAACGGTCAGCATGATGCTGCCACCACTGTGCCTCACTGCTGCTAGAATGCCCTGAGGTTTCAAAGTGTCCGGCAGATTACAACAGATACCAAAGTGACTGATTTGCTCACTTTTTAGCAGCAGCATTAGCCAGCTGCCGTGTCGGCTGGAAGGTGTTCCAGCCAGATGACGTCCTTTCTGTCGTCAGAATCTCATGCTGCATTCAGAGCCGCTGCACACAGAGCTGCTGTCTGTTCCATAATAACACATTCTACCTGCTTTATTTAGTTTAACTCCTGGATATTTATTTATTTTTCATCTGCAGAAGGGATGACAGGTTGCAGGTAGAGTCCGTCTCCCTGAAAAAAACTCCTGGATCAACTTTTCTGATTAACTGACGCTCGGACGACAAAAGTTTAAAATGACTGAACTCCAGCATTGAAACCTCGGATTCTTAACCGCTCTGCCGTCCCTCTCAATGCTGCTGTAGGTACCAGATCTGCTCAGGGCCCCGCCCCTTCTTATGACGTCACAGTATGGCAACTCCACTCGGACAAACTATTGCACCTGTTTCTTAAGGATCAAATTTCTTCTGGATTCTCAACATATTGTTACCTATATTTGCTATTATTTAACATTTCATCGGCGATCTAAAGTAGCCGAAAGCAGAAAACAATCATTCTAAGTCTTGAAGGAAATCACTGCCTTTTAACACAGACTGAGCTCTGCTATTTAACAAGAAGACAAATTCTATTCTTTTTATTAAGGACAAATGGGACATCCAAAAACAGACAAAACACTTATTCTATTTGTAGTAAACAAACGGTTGTTGTTGACACAAATTTAAAAGTAGTGTAGCTTAATGTGGCTAACTGAGCGAGCTAAAAGAGGCTAACCTGTTAGCTACTAAGCATAGCTAGCCACAGCGCTACCCAGCTCTCCCCCTTTATATCTAACAGTTACTTTGTTCACCAGAAACGGACTTTTTTCAGTCCTGTTATTGATCAGGTAAATCTTCATCAGTCATCAGACACACTAACGGATGCTGAGTGATGTTATCGTTGTCTAGGCAACCGCATTCTTTTACATCACGTGGCAACGTTTAGCCAATCATGTAACGCAGAGGTCACTGATCCGGACCTGGATAATCCAGACCCAACCTGATTTACAAAATTTATAAATTACCGCATGTTGTCTGAGGACAGTGTCTAAAGGTCACCTGCACCGCTTCTCCTGTTACCCTGAAATCCCACATCCTCCATCACCGCTCCGCCCCGCTGCGCTCCAGACCTCCTGCTCAAAGCAAAGCCTACAGCCTCTGCTGTTCCTCCCATATCGCTGCGCTGCGACTTCCTTGGAGCTCGAGGAGAGCATGCGCCATATTATCATTACATTCATAGGAGCAAAACATGCAGAAATGAACGCTTAATTTAATATGACAGATAAAAAAATCCCCATCAGCATCCACCGTTTAAGTAAACGGTGTTATAAGAATTATGCTTTAATTTGTATTTATTACTGATCTGTTGTTACTATATTTTAATTTGACAAACTGGATCTTCTCGCCGTTCTTTCTCCTGTTTGGTGCGATTGCAATAGCGGATCCAGACCTGGCCGGACCGGAGCAGAGCCTGCACATTTAGAGGATGTTTGGCTCAACCTGCTGCTGTGAAGCAGGATTCTCCACCATGAACAGAATCAACAATGAATCTGGATCCAGGCTCAGAATGAGCACCTTGATATGTGCTTGAGAATGGCTTAGTCTCCGGTTAAACCCAGGTTTAAAGCCTTGCAGGGCAGCCTAAAGCCCACTGCCAACATTAAGACAGAAAAAAGAAAGAAAATAACAAACGATCAGTTCAGGGGTTTGAGAAAATATGGGAATCAGGAAATTATCTATAAACCAAACTGAACGATTGTTGTTCTCTACTTCAAAAAACACTTTAGATTTTACAATGGAAAGATTTTATTTATTTTTTTCTTTAAAAATTCAATGTATAACGTGGACGTATAAACACCTCATTTTATTTCAGTGTTAAATTCTGTTTAAAGTAACAGATTATAATTAAAAATGTCTCCGGACCTTCACTGGTTGATGATTTTCTTTATTCGGACCTGCTGGTTTTTAATTGGTTACCCCTGGTTTTTTCGTAATGTCACTGCCAGGAAGCAGGACCCGAGCAGATCTGGTCCCTACAGCGATGTAAATCAGACGCTTTGACACCCAGAACGCTCCCGGATTGAACGCAGCGTCAGGGCCCGATATCACTGCTTCACAAACGTCTTGGAGCTCAGTGACTCTGGATTTATTCTTCTGAAGGTTTAGGTTAGATTGGTCAAACTTGGATCTATTATTTATGATAAAACCCTTAAATTAGGGATGTGAACAGACCTTTGATTGTCGATCAATAGTTTCTTAGATAAAATATCTTCCGTCTGATCTATGCAGAGCTTCCGCTTAATATTTTCTTTAATCGCTGTAATGTCCTGTCCTGTAGAGGGCGCACTGGTCTCTAATAATTAAAGGAAAAGTCTGTCAGCAAGGAACAATTAATGGATCATTAAATAAATATAAAATGAAAACGATAATTTTGGTCGTGACCACCGAGGATTGACAGCAGACGGGTTGGTCGTTGGATCGCCAACTTGAAGAGGGAGGATTCGCCATCGAACTTCCGGCCAGAGAAAAAACCCGTAATATGTAGCCAACATTTGGAAGAAGAATGTTTTCAAGATGACTTGGATAATAGCGCGTTGTGACAAAAACCAGATACAGCACTGGGACTTGATCAACAGCCGATACCGCACCGTGACAATGTCACTAACCAGTAGGTGGCAGTAGTGTTCTTTGACAAACATGGATGCCTCCAGTAAAGCACATTCACATGAAAATGACTCTGAATTAACAGTATGTAATAATTATATATTTAAAGTACTTTCAGAAGTTTGAACTCTGAATATGAACGACTTTTCCTTAAAAGGAGAAAAATACTAGAGGAAAAGGATGAGAACCAATTTATTATCATTTCCTGTGTTTAGTGGTGACAAGGAGCCAGAATTATGTTTTTGTGGTTCTGTTCTTAAACTGCTTCAGTTTCCACATGACTTGCGGCCATTTGTGCTGCATGGAAGAGCAGCAGAACCTCTGCTCTGTCCACAGTGTGAGAGGAACGCATGGTGGCCACCAGCAGCGTAGAAGGAGAAGCTTTAGTCACTCAATGAGCTTCATGGAGCCAAGCTCTAAGTTTCCTCTAAGAGGAACCAGAACCAGAACATCCTGTTTAAAAGCCCTGCTAACAGCATAAAGGCTAACATTGCTGAAAACAGAGAGTGATGTCACAGTTCACTGTCATCATATCAGAGCCACTAAACCTGCCTTTACATGTCGATTTTATATTTCTCTACATTGTTTCATGTACTTTAGAAATGTTTTCTTTAATCAGTAATCCAACTTATATGTTATAAACACGTCTGCATCTATTTATATGAAAGAAACATGCTTTTGTTGATTCAGTCAGTATTTATTACAGCAGGAACAATAAATAGTTTAGGTACGATGATAAAGATCTTCTCTAAGTCAGCATTTGATATAAACAATTTAGCCCTAAATGTAAAAACGAAAAGTCTGGTGTTAAGATAAAAATGACTGGAACTCCTAATGAAGTTATAATAGTTCAGGAAAGTAAAGCTAAATAAGAAGCTTTTGTGTTTCAGGAGTGCAGTTTCTGTGAGGACGCCCGCTTTGCCAGGACCGGCGTTTGCATCAGCTGTGATGCCGGCATGTGTCGCTCCTACTTCCACGTTACCTGCGCTCAGAGGGAGGGGCTTCTGTCTGAGGCTGCGGCCGAGGAGGTAGGAGCTCAACGTGAGGGGACGGTTAGCGACGGGCTGCAGCTCTGTTACCGCAGAGCTCAGGCTGTCGGACCAAACAGCAGTGCTGCCAACTTAGTAGCTAAATTTAGTGCCTTTTCAGACCCGCTATGGCCTTTATTTCAAAAAGTGCCTAGCACCAACACTAATTTTTTTTATGTTAATTATAAATTTGGTGACATAAAAGCACCAAACACTGTCCTCTCTCTCTCCCTCTCTCTGTCTGTCTGCTGTCGTCATGCAGAGCGGCTGCCTGCGCTGCTGCAGAGAAAATAAACCTTTCCAATTCAAATCCAAGAAAAGCTGCTGCTAAACTGCTAAATTAAATCATGAAAAAAAATTTTTTTTTAACCGACAGTGTTGTGTCAGATAAATTAACTGCATTTTTCAGCTACAGCCTCTTTCTCTCCGCCTTCTGCTCCTCCACTCCCCTCCTGGCTCTGCTGCTACTTTCTTCTTCTTCTTCTTCTTTTTTGTCTTACTAGGTGTAAAACAGCTGATTGATTGACTTTATTGATCTCAAAGTTGAGAAATTGAATTGTTATATCGGCTCAATCGCCAAAAAGAAGGAAAAGGTGCATGGGGTATTTCCAGTATATATATATATATCTATATATATATATATATATATATATATATATATTAGTGCTGTCAAACAATTAAAAATTTTAAACAGAAAATTTTTAATAGCAGACAAAATTTAAATTATGCGATTAAAAATTGTATCGCATAATTTTAATTTTAATCGCATATTATCAACGGTTAATCGCAAATTTTATCTTTTTATTTTATTTGGGCATTTTAAGAATGCAAATGTGCAGTAATGTAAAAAAAAAAACATGCTTATACAAAAAGTTTTTTATTATCATTATTTTTCAAGCACTTTTAAGAAACTAGAATAAAAAATTGTAAAAAACTACAGAACAGTAACAGTCCTTCAAAGTACTCCATAAACTTACGTTTTTTCTCAAACATAGGACAAAAATAAAGATGTACTGTTAAAATAAAGTGCACATTCCGTTGTGAAATTCAGACTTAATTCAAATAAAATGAAGTTACTCAAAAAATAATAAATAAATCAAACGAAATTACAATAACAGGGCTTTGCAGTCATCTCAACAACATAACAATTTACATGTAGAACATTTTCAAAATGCTTTAATATTCCTTTGGTCTGAACAGGAAGTGCAGCAGCGGCGTAGTCCACATGACTTAGCTCATTAGTTTGTCTTGTTGGCACTAAGCCAGTGAGACGCTCGTTTCTTCTGACTTCTGGCATAACTTTAAAAAGAAACTTATGATTCAGGATATCTTGTCTGCTGGCCATTTTTGCCCATTCAAAGCACAGGTCTGTTATGCTGCGGACTCTCCCGCAAACCTAGCATTCCTGAAGCTACGGAAAGCGCCGACGGTAAAACAAACAGTACAGAGAGCGCTGCGGAAAAATAAAGAACAAAAATGAACGGTGCGTTTGTTTTGATGCACGATTAACGTGCGTTAAAAAAATGTCGGCGTTATAGTCTAAAGCAGTTAACGCGTTAATAACGCTTTTAAACTGAAAGCCCTTATATATATATATATATGTAAATACTAATAGCTCATTCTCCATAGCACCAGTTATTGTGGTTGTAGTGTCTCATTGTAGAGTCTAGTTGCAGCAGGGATGAATGACCTGCAGTAGCGCTCCTCTGACTAAAGGAGCTGCTCAGCTCCTCTCCAGTCTGCTGCAGAGGGTGGAAGGTGTTCTCCATGATGGATGGAAGCTTGGACAGCTCCCTCCTCTTAGCCACTGAGTCCAGAGTGCAGCCTAGGACAGAAACGGCCTTTCTCACCAGTTTGTTCAGTCTCTTTCCGTCCCGCTCTGCGCTGCCAGGGGCCCAGCAGACCACAGCGTAGAGGAGGGCTGAGGCCACCACAGAGTCAGAGAAGGTTTGAAGCAGGGGCCTGCTCACTGCAGAGGACCTCAGCCTCCTCAGGAAGTGGAGGGAGGGGCCTCTGGCCCTTCTTATACAGGGCGTTGCAGTTTATTACTGACGTGAACAACCAGGGATTAGAAACTCTCCACAGTTTCTATGTCCTTCCCCTGGTTGTTCATGGGGGAGTGAGGTGGGGGTCTTCTGAAGTCCATCACCATCTCCTTGGTCTTACTGGTGTTCAGACACAGGTGGTTCTTCTTACACCCGTCCACAAAGTTCATGATGACCGATCGATCCTCCAGCACCTTCCCCTCAGAAACACAGCCTACAACGGCCGAGTCATGGGAGAACTTCTGGAGATGGCAGCTGTCCGTGTGTGAGTGAATTCAGAGGGGTAAAGAGGGAAGAGGAACAGAGACAGAACGGTGTTGGGGGGCCCCAGAGCTGCAGACCTCTGACTGACAGCCGTGCAGACGCATGTGCTAAGGGGGGGTGCTTCTCGTCTTTGGTTGTTTGACTTTGCTTTGATAATAACTGCGAATGAACTAATGAGCTGCATTTGTTTCTGTTATTAATGACTGAAAGTGTTTGTGTCCCTGTGTCTCCTCAGGACATTGCTGATCCTTTTTTCGCCTACTGCAAACAGCATGCAGATCGCTTCGATAGGAAGTGGAAAAGAAAGAACTATTTGGCCCTGCAGTCCTACTGTAAGGTGTCTCTGCAGGAGAGGGAGAGACAGCTGACCCCTGAGGCTCAGGTGACCTTTTCATGTCAAACTGAAGCTGTTTGTTTCTAATGTGGAGTTATTTCAGTAAAGAGCAGCAGGCTCAGTGGTTTTATGGTTCTACGGTTGGTTCCACTTCAGGGCCGGATCATGACCCGCCTGCAGCAGTACCGAGACAAAGCTGAGCTGTCCCGGAACACTCGGCCTCAGGCCTGGGTGCCCCGAGAGAAGCTGCCCCGACCTCTGACCTCCAGCGCCTCGGCCATCAGGAAGTTGATGAGGAAGGCGGAGCTGATGGGCATCAGCACTGACATTTTCCCCGTGGACACGTCCGACGCCAACGCCAGCCTGGATGGACGCAGGAAGCACAAGCAGCCCGCCCTCACCGCAGACTTCGTCAACTACTACCTGGGTGAGCAGCTGTTTATTTTCCTCCGCCATACAGGAAGGAAGACCTGGAGTCTCAGTGCCGCTAACGGACCACGCTATAAGATCCATTAGACGGAGCGGTTCTAATCAAGACCGGCTCCAGGTTCTCTATCTGAGGAAATCTAGCTGACTGCGTCTTCTTACTGTTAATGATGCAAACATTTACCCGTTAAACTCATCTGAACTTTGACCCCACATTCAACTTTTCTGGAGTCGAATATAAGCTGTGGATGGGTTAGCAGGTCGGTGCCGCCAAATGAAGGAGGAACCTGCAGGAGCCAGCTGTTAAAGTTAAAGTTCAAATAGGAATTGCAGACTGAAAGTTTCTCATTTCATAGTATGTATCGGCTTGGACACCACAACATCTGGTTGATGTTAATATATTTACTTTCTGGATCGAAATTTGAAGCAAAACCGGGTCGTTCAGATAATTAAACATTTATTTTCCCGACCCAACGCCATTCCTAGAATTTGCAGCAGTACAAGAGACCATTGTAATGATGTTTTAAAAATCCTTTTACAGTGATTAAAGTCGTAGGGAAGCGGCTGTTCCAATCGTTGCATTTCCGAATTCTCCCGAGTGGTGCCCGACTTTACAAGAGGGAATAAATTGAATGTGATTGGTTGTTTATCAAGGGGGCGGGATTGTTGTGGTGGAAGGTTTGGAAGCACGATTGGTTGTGGCCGGTTTGTGGGAAGCATCTTGCTAACCAGTTAGCATCTTAGTGCTAGCAGGTTCCCAATGGGAAATTCCATTGGGACCAAATAGCACTAAATTGGTGACTTAGAAACGACGCTGTCAAGGAACGCTATGGACAGCGGAAACATGCAAGAGGAGGAGAGTTTAGTGTCGGAGGTCGTGGATGAGTCTCCTCCGTCATCCATTTTTTATTTAGAGGAGGAAAGCGGGGACGAAGATGTTGTGGAAGAGGACGCCAGGGCGGCAGAAGCTTGGTTTGGTGTAGAAGGCTTCCAGCCGTACATGTTTGAGCCCTTGCCTCGCAACGCTGCCAGTTCTGTTAGCTCTACGCCTGCCGAAGACACAGACGTCCATCCCCGTGAACACTGGGACGCAACTCAATGGGAAAGGAAAGGATTCTGGTTTCAACCGTTGCGTATATTAGCTGCGACATATGAATCAAGATGCTATGACCGAAAAAATGTGATTGATAGATGACCGTTGATATATGATTGGCTGAATTTAGGTGTTCAGGCTGACGTAGAACTAACTGGCCTGCAGAAGATAACGGAAAAAAAAAACATAGATTTTAAGACAGGATTTTTTTTTAAATGGAAATTTTCTAAATTTGGGGAAAAGATGATCTGATAAAGAGAACATTTATATGCATGTTTAGGCCAGAATGATTTCCTTCCGACTTTAACAGTGCATGAAGTAGTGTTTCTATACAGGGACGTTTAACTACACTAACGCCATAGCTGGGTTTCGTCACGTGACTGCTCTCACCAAACTCCGATCGCTAGAGGCTCCCAGCGTACTGTACAATTCTCTCGATTTTTATTACTTGACACATTTTTATCACGATTTACAGCAACCACATAGAGAAAGGATAATCTACCATCACACACCCTAAAACTGCTCTAGACGCACTTTCTATTTGAACCTTATTAAGATTGGAACTGTGTTATTAGCAAGGAACCAAACCAGTTTAAACAAAAAAATCAAAGCTTTATGTTTGTTAAAAAAACAAGCAGGGAAAAACACAGGAAATTAAACTAAATCAGCAGAACTGTCAGGAATGAGCAGGAGATTTGATTGAGTCCACCTTCACTTCCTGCCTCATTTTAACAGGCACCAGTTCACCCAATCAGTCCCAGTATAGGACCAGTTAGAGGGCTGAGGAAAGCAGCTGTCCTATAAACCTGCCAGCATCCCAGGCTGATTAGATCAGAGCTTCAGGTTCTGTCCAGAGGCTGCAGGTGACAGCTCTGTTTACAGGAGGATGGGAAACGATGGTAGAAGAGCCTGGAAGGTTCCACAGACGTCTGAGTTCAGTCAAACCTGGCCAGCGCTCCTCTGCAGGTGTTTCATTGGCTGGAGGCCTGAGCAGGAGCGACTCGACAGGAGCGAGATCATCTGCGGTAGCAGCACTAGACATCTTCCAGGCATGTGAGGAAAACTAGCAGCAGTTCAGCGGACAGGATGAATGAACGGTAGCCGGCGCACGGATGATGTCGTACACACTCTGCTTTGTTTAAAAAAATATATAAATATAAAAATCTATGTCTGGGGGACAGTGATTGGCCTGCATGTTCTGAATGCTGGCGTACCATAAAGAATAAATGATGAACAGAGTTTTTCCACCACATCATCCTTTTCATACATGTTGTCCTCCTCCAAGCTGTACAGGCCTGAAAGCCAACTTCCAATTATTTTATCAAAGTAAATCAGGGGGTGTGCATCTCTGTAGTGAGAAGGGGTGTGGCCTAATGACATCACACCCTATATAAGGTGTGCTTAATTATTAGGCATGATTATGTTAATTGTGTTAGGCAACTTCCTTTCCTTTGGCAAAATTGTCAGAAAAGACATTTGACAGACTCTGAAAAGTCAGAAATTGTCAGATGTCTCTCAGAGGGGTGCAGCAGTTTGGAAATTGCAGAGCTTTTTGGGCTTAAATCTAAATTACCTGCGACAAGTTGACTGCGACACACTGTTGCTGTAGTATAACCAGCCCTTAAGACTTATGAGTTGTAGCGTAAAGGACACGTACGATTTGATAAACAACAACATAGTCATGATCCTCCAACCCATCGATAGGCCAGTCTCTTTTTTTTGGACCCAGAACAAACTAATTTTATATCTGCTCGCTAGCTTTCTCTGACAACATTCCAGATTGATTGGCTGGAGCGGGAAGCCACAGGAAGTACCAGGCATTACATCCTGGGACAGGAAGTTAGTGGCCACCATAGCTCGCTGTAAACCTTAGAAACCTGCTGGACTCTGGGTGTATGAGGCGGATCAAACTCCTGGAAGCCTTTTTTACTGGATTCATTTCTCAGGGAGTTCAAGAGGAATAAATCAGGTTTTAGTTTAGCTTCCACATCATAAGTGTCGCAAATAGACGGGTTACCCCTTTAATACAGTTATATATTTATGTTGATAACTGATTAAACTGCAGATGAGATAAATATGTTTACTTTAACAGAAGCTGAAAAAAGCTCCTTTTTCTGTTTTTGGATTTTATTAAAGGCTTGTGATTTTCATCAGTCAGATCCAGTTTAGTATCAGACTGCATTCATAGGTTTTATATTTGTCATCTTCTCCCAAACCAACGGCAGCGTGTGGAGATGACCTTGAGAACTCGCAGAGGGCCTATCTGCCATCAGGGCTCTGTCTCCTGCCTCTCCTCCTGTACATAGATTGGGATCGTGCTATTGATCTTTGTCCCATTGTTATTCAGAGCGCAACATGCGAATGATCCAGATCCAGGACAACATCTCCGAGCAGAAGAACTTGAAAGACAAACTGGAAAGTGAGCAAGAAAAACTACATGTGGATTACAACAAGGTGAGCAGCACACAAACCGCCCCGTCTACGGAGCATCGTTATCCCTTTGACCGATACATACGGTTCACTTTATTTATTTAGTGCCAATTTCCAACACGTCATCTCAGGTCACTATCCACATGATTCAGTCCAATCATTCAGACAGATTTAAGGTTCAAAGGTTGTTATCTAAGCTACCCAGCTGCTTGCTTCCACTCATGGACAAGCAGACAGCGAGAGACGGTACACTGCAAAAACTATCGAAAATGAAGTAAGAAAATTCTTAAAATAATTGGATTTACCTTTTATTTGAGTAGATAGATAGTGATCAGCCAATGGAATGAGTACTTTACTTAAAATTAAATAATTATATATTATGCACTTAAAATAGGACAATGCAATTGTTTTTATTATTATAAATGTAAATAGTCTTTTCCATTGGCAAAGTGTCTCACCTGCCTGATTCAAGCAAAATGCCCTCATTTTAAAAATAATTTACTGATTTAGATTTCTTTTTTTTTTTTTCATTGTAGACATTAAACACACTGAGAATACATGCAGAGACAGTGGAGAGGAACAACTCCTTTTTGAAAGGAAAAACCCTCTTTAGAACCAGATCCAGGCTCAATTTTAGCGGCTTCTACTGAGGCCGACTGGGGTTCAAGGAGACAGAAGCAGACATAGAAACGAAACATAGAAGCACTGGTCTATGAACACTTTCTATGTTAAAGAAGCTAAAAGTAAATTAGCTTCACAGGTGTTTCTGTCTGGGAGTGGGAGAATAGTGATAGAATGAAGCAGAATGATGAAAAAGGGGTCCCTATGTCCTCCAGCAGTCTAAGCCTATAGCAGCAGAACTATAGAGATAGATCAGGATAATCTGAGCCACTCTAACTAGAAGCTTTATCAAAAAGGAAAGTTTTAAGCCTAGCCTTAAAAGTAGACAGGGTGTCTGCCTCACGGGCAGTTGGTTCCACAGGAGAGGAGCCTGCATGTTGATTTAGACACAAAGAAAAGTCACTTTTTAAACACCTGAGCGAAAATGAACGAACTTTGTGATGTTTAACAAGAAATAAAGTTTCACGTTTTCTTATCAATCAGATTTTTTCCTAAACTGTTTATTGGATAAATTAGTTTTTTGGCAGAATTTTATCTAGCCTAAAAGCAGATGAGTTTGAGGGGGGAAGCTCTGCAAAAAGTGGAAAGATATTCAGTTAAAATGTAAAATTGTTCTTTTATTGTTTGTGTTTTTGCAGGTTTTTGTTGTATTTTAACCCTTTATAGGGCAAGTTAGGGTTTTTGATCCATTGCATACCCCTTACAAATATAGTTTTTCTTAGTTTAAATGTTGACATGGAGCTCCTATCTTCTGTTTTTCAGGATTCTTTATTTTTCCATATCATATTTCTATGATGCGTTTTCTCAGAGTTAGTGGAAGATTTCTGTTTCTTTTAGAAACTGTGAAACTAGAAGCGTCTGCAGCCTGATGGGAGGGCTTTATTAACCTGCTCTGATGTGGATACAGCTCTTGTCCAGATCCAGTGATGCTGGCGTTGCTTTTCTGCCTCTGGAATCAAAATGTCAGCCTTGTAGCCCCGGGAGCTCCATGAAAGCGGCTCTTCTCCTGCTCACCGTAGCGTTATTACTTTCCCTCCGACACGTGACCTCTGCGGGGTGAGCGCCACTCCATTCGTCAGGAGGAAGGGAATCCAGCGCGGAGCAGAAGTCACCGGAGTTAATGTTGCATAGAGGGACGCGCTGGGTGTGTGCTGAGCGTTATTGATGGAGTGTGTGTTGCTAATGAGTCGCTCCTACATGCTTCGGCCTTGGAGAGCAGAAAAGTTCACTTCTTAAGTTTTCCTGACGGTGATTCATGTGCAGAAACATCTAAAGCAGTTCACTGTCTTTTTTTTTTTTTGTCATATGAAACTCAATTAGTGGAAAACTAGAAAATAATGAAGGACTGTGTCTCAGAAAACTCTGATTGAAACAGGATCAACAGCAGAAGGATGTTTAGCCTCTCTGTGCACAGACTTCTCTATCTGTGCAGGACTTCCTGGTTCTGCTCAGGTCCAGTGGAGGTCCAGCTTCCTTTAGCAGCCATCACTGTGGGTTCTGCTGTCTCTTATCTTCCTGTTCTGGGTTTTAAACTTCAGCTTTCTAACATTGTTCCACTTCTCTGATCATCTTCTCATCAATATTTCCCTCTGTGACCTTCGGTTCTCTAGTTCTACCTGTGAAACCTGAACTACATGATCTATCGAGCTCCTGCTAGCTGCAGTGATCCTCATGTTGCGTTTCCTGTCCCGCTGCAGCTCTGCGAGTTTCTGGAGGAGCTGCTGACTGTGAATGGAACCCTGCGGACTGAAGGCCAGGCTCTCTGGACCCTGCTGGGGGGCATCGTGGGTCAGGTATGCTCCCACTCATCTTCCTCCTGACTGACTGACAGCCCACTCACCTGGCAGTCAGCTTCAGCAGGCACTTTGGTTCCTATGGTGACTAAATGCTGACATGTATTCTACGTATTCCAAAAAGGTTAAAAACAATTCCAGGTTTGAAGACGTTTCTCTTCCATTCAGGAAGCTTTTTCAATTCAAAATGAATTCAAAACTTCTTCAAACTTGGAAACAAAGTCCAGTGGATTGTTTTTCGACTATGACCTGGATGACTGAGGATCTTAACCAGCATAATGTAGCTGAGTAGCCTTCAGGCATTTTGACTAAATTCTCCAGGCAGCGTGATCCTCAGAGAACCAGGAGAGCTGCTTATCTGGGAAGATGCTGCATCACAGGAACAGATGCAGGATGAGGGGAATCAGTTTTAATCGCTCTTTCAGGATCACCTTCTTGTAATGGGATGAAAACGGATGACCAAGAACAAAAGTTCTAGTAAAGACTTTAACCAATGATTTTTTAATAAACCAGCGTCCCGATGGGTCTGAAAGGGGTCATAGAATGCAAAACTGAGTTTACCTTGTCATAGATGAATAACGATAGTTCAGTGGGTGAAATGGATACAGAGAAGTTCAAACCCCATCAGCACCTCCTTTATCTGCAAATCTCACTATTGACACATAATAAATGCAGCGTTCCAGGCTGAAAGGCGAAAGGGGAACATTTTCAGTCTTCCTAAGGATCCCAAGACTCTACAGGCATGGATTATTTTAGTCTATCAGAAGATCCCTGCAAAGTTTAATACTTAGCTGTTCATTTGCTCTGAGCATTTTACTGAAGACAGCTTTCAAAATCTTGGACAGTTCAAATCAGGATCTGCTAAACTTCTTTTACTAAAACGAGGGGCTGTAAACCGTAAGGCCATCACAAGCGCAGGCTGGAAGTATGATTCTGTCGCTAAGCTGTTGATAGCAATGCTAGCAGATCTATGGTGACCAGATTTGGGTTTCTGAAAAGGAAGGTGGGGGGTGCTGGGCATTCGGACCATATCACCAATCTGATGTTTCAGTGAGTGAGTGCTTGTTGCTATGATGCGTCTTTGCTCAGCAGCTTGGCTCGTTGTAAACCAACCAATCAGAGCACAGCTCATCTAAATATTCATGATCAAACCATAAAAGGAAGAAACCTGTGGTTTCATTCTAGAGCTTTTAACCAGGCTGCATTAGGGCTCATAGAACAGCTAATATGCCATTTTCAGCCCAACCAATGTTACACACCCTTTTAGAAAACTGAAGGACCAGATACCCTATAGAATCATTCTATCACCCTATTAGAGACCTGAAGGACCAGATACCCTATAGAATCATTCTATCACCCTATTAGAGACCTGAAGGACCAGATACCCTATACAACCATTTTATCACCCTATTAGAGACCTGAAGGACCAGATACCCTATAGAATCATTCTATCACCCTATTAGAGACCTGAAGGACCAGATACCCTATAGAATCATTCTATCACCCTATTAGAGACCTGAAGGACCAGATACCCTATATAATCATTCTATCACCCTAATAGAGACCTGAAGGACCAGATACCCTATAGAATCATTCTATCACCCTATTAGAGACCTGAAGGACCAGATACCCTATAGAATCATTCTATCACCCTATTAGAGACCTGAAGGACCAGATACCCTATAGAATCATTCTATCACCCTATTAGAGACCTGAAGGACTAGATACCCTATAGAATCATTCTATCACCCTATTAGAGACCTGGAGGACCAGATACCCTATAGAATCATTCTATCACCCTATTAGAGACCTGGAGGACCAGATACCCTATAGAATCATTCTATCACCCTATTAGAGCCCCGAAGGACCAGATACCCTATAGAATCATTCTATCACCCTATTAGAGCCCCGAAGGACCAGATACCCTATAGAATCATTCTATCACCCTATTAGAGACCCGAAGGACCAGATACTCTATAGAATCATTCTATCACCCTATTAGAGACCTGAAGGACCAGATACCCTATAGAATCATTCTATCACCCTATTAGAGCCCCGAAGGACCAGATACCCTATAGAATCATTCTATCACCCTATTAGAGACCTGGAGGACCAGATACCCTATAGAATCATTCTATCACCCTATTAGAGACCTGGAGGACCAGATACCCTATAGAACCATTTTATCACCCTATTAGAGACCTGAAGGACCAGATACCCTATAGAATCATTCTATCACCCTATTAGAGACCTGAAGGACCAGATACCCTATAGAATCATTCTATCACCCTAATAGAGACCTGAAGGACCAGATACCCTATAGAATCATTCTATCACCCTATTAGAGACCTGAAGGACCAGATACCCTATAGAATCATTCTATCACCCTATTAGAGACCTGGAGGACCAGATTCCCGATAGATTCATTCTATCACCCTATTAGAGACCTGAAGGACCAGATACCCTATAGAATCATTCTATCACCCTATTAGAGCCCCGAAGGACCAGATACCCTATAGAATCATTCTATCACCCTATTAGAGACCTGAAGGACCAGATACCCTATAGAATCATTCTATCACCCTATTAGAGACCTGAAGGACCAGATACCCTATAGAATCATTCTATCACCCTATTAGAGACCTGAAGGACCAGATACCCTATAGAAACATTCTATCACCCTATTAGAGACTTGAAGGACCAGATACCCTATAGAATCATTCTATCACCCTATTAGAGACCTGGAGGACCAGATACCCTATAGAATCATTCTATCACCCTATTAGAGACCTGGAGGACCAGATACCCTATAGAATCATTCTATCACCCTATTAGAGACCTGAAGGACCAGATACCCTATAGAAACATTCTATCACCCTATTTGAGACTTGAAGGACCAGATACCCTATAGAATCATTCTATCACCCTATTAGAGACCTGAAGGACCAGATACACTATAGAATCATTCTATCACCCTATTAGAGACCTGAAGGACCAGATACCCTATAGAATCATTCTATCACCCTATTGGAGACCTGGAGGACCAGATACCCTATAGAATCATTCTATCACCCTATTAGAGACCTGAAGGACCAGATACCCTATAGAAACATTCTATCACCCTATTAGAGACTTAAGGGACCAGATACCCTATAGAATCATTCTATCACCCTATTAGAGACCTGAAGGACCAGATACCCTATAGAATCATTCTATCACCCTATTAGAGACCTGAAGGACCAGATACCCGATAGAATCATTCTATCACCCTATTAGAGACCTGCAGGACCAGATACCCTATAGAATCATTCTATCACCCTATTAGAGACCTGCAGGACCAGATACCGTATAGAATCATTCTATCACCCTATTAGAGACCTGCAGGACCAGATACCGTATAGAATCATTCTATCACCCTATTAGAGACCTGAAGGACCAGATACCCTATAGAATCATTCTATCACCCTATTAGAGACCTGCAGGACCAGATACCCTATAGAATCATTCTATCACCCTATTAGAGACCTGAAGGACCAGATACCCTATAGAAACATTCTATCACCCTATTAGAGACTTGAAGGACCAGATACCCTATAGAATCATTCTATCACCCTATTAGAGACCTGAAGGACCAGATACCCTATAGAATCATTCTATCACCCTATTAGAGACCTGGAGGACCAGATACCCTATAGAATCATTCTATCACCCTATTAGAGACCTGAAGGACCAGATACCCTATAGAAACATTCTATCACCCTATTAGAGACTTGAAGGACCAGATACCCTATAGAATCATTCTATCACCCTATTAGAGACCTGAAGGACCAGATACCCTATAGAATCATTCTATCACCCTATTAGAGACCTGCAGGACCAGATACCCTATAGAATCATTCTATCACCCTATTAGAGACCCGCAGGACCAGATACCCTATAGAATCATTCTATATCCCTATTAGGGACCTGCAGGACCAGATACCCTATAGAATCATTCTATCACCCTATTAGAGACCTGAAGGACCAGATACCCTATAGAATCATTCTATGAACCCTTTAGATGCCGCATGTTTCTCTCATAGAAGTAAGATCTGCTCCCTCAGTGAATGTCTCTGCTGTTTAGTCCTTTCCTAACATGGTTACTCAGCAGCAGAGCCGTCACCTCTCAGCTTCTAAAAGCTACTGCTGCACTTCTCTTATTGAATATGAATCAGTTAAACATGAAGGCAGAGCAGATATCTGATCATCCAGACATTATTTAGACTTCAGTTTGTTTCTGCTGAGGTTCTTTCTGGTTTCAACGACGGGGCATCTTTCTGTTTTCAGCTGGGCACACACGCTGCGATATTTCCAATGGTTGCACGCAGCTGCAGCTCACACTGTACGGTGAAACCGCAGGGTTTAAGAGTTCACAGCTCACAGTGTTTGTTCTCACACTGCGACCCGACGCTCTGATGCGATCTACAGACTCGTCTATCTGGAAGTCAAACGAGTAGAACAGGAATATGAAGCTCACTAGAGTGAAAATCCTTGTTTGCCCACTGAGTGATTTCCCCTCGACCACCTTAGACGGCCGACTGAATTTCAAACATGTTTGATTTTCTCCCGACCTTACGATTCCTGATGGGGAGGTGGTCGTTAGAGGCTGATCGTCCCTCGTTACCCCCTGTACGCTACACCACGCACCATCAGGCTGAAAGACGGCCCCATCGAAAAATTCTCGCAGGACTGGAGAATCAGCCTGAAAAGAGCAAAAAATCGTACAGCGTACGCCCGGCTTTAGCAGCCCTTGGGATTTCTTCTCCAGTTTTCTCTGGAGATGAGAATATTTGCAGCACAACAGTCAGGGATCTGAATAGAGGCAGATGTTGCCTAAATGATTCAAATGAAGCAATTCTGTTCAGTTTATTTCTATGTCGAAAATTCCCATCATGTCATCTCAGGTCAATTTGCAGAGATAATTCAACCAGATCATCCAGTCAAATTGATTTAAAGTTTTCACTAAGCATGCTTGTAGCGACAGTGGAGAGGAAAAACTCCCTTTGAACAGGAAGAAACCTCCAGCAGAACCAGGCTCAGTGTGAGCGGCCATCTGCTGAGGCCCACTGGGGTTCAAGGAGACAGAAGCAGACATAGAAAAAGAAGCATAGATACAAAAGCAGCGTTCATAATTCATCCTAAGAAATGTATATGATCTGAATGTGGCCCATTTACCGTAAATCCTTCCTGCCATGCAGGGTTGGTGCAGCTCTGGGGTCGGGGAATGGCTCCTCTGGTACCCCACACATTCTGGACGGTAACCGTTAACCTTCAGGCTGTCGGTTTGCACACCCACCATCTCTCTGATGCTCATATTCACTACAGTTAGACTCCTCATATCTTTGACAGTCATATTTGCTCTCTAACTCAGCCTAAAAATGCGTATCTTATTTTGTGTTTATGATTAAAATGTCTTTATTGATGTGGGGGACCTGAACTGAAGCCAGATTCCTTCTCTTAGAAAGGACCTGAACACTGGCCTTCCAGAACATCTCTGTCATGCTGTCCACCATTTTTATTGGTAAACCGCATAAAGAGCAGGTTTGATACTGGGTTTGACAACTGGGACCATTTTAATCTTCTAACTGGAGTGAGAGCGATGAAAGGATATCATTGGACAGTGAGGGTTGGATATAGTGAGGCGGTTGTGTGACGTTACTGTAGCTCCCTGTCAATCCCAGCTGCTCTGCAGCCCTCTGGGCGTCAGAAGTCTCTTCTTTTCATCACTTTTTCTGGAGGTATTGAACTGATGAACCTTTTATTTTAAGAAGAGCCGGTAACTGCAGAAGGTTTTTCATTTCTAAAAACTTTGACATCTATGGGACATTTTTCTCGGCTGTTGCAGGTAAATGGTCAAACTATGTTAATACGGTTGCAGGACAGATAAATGGAGCGGAATGTGGAAGACTGGCGCTGGTTCTGCAACGACCGGCATAAATCACCTAATTATGACCGTCCACAGTATAAGTTGGAGCATCAGTCATAGTGCTGCATGCTTGTGTGTCATCTGTCTGCCACATTTTCATCTGCTATTTGTCATTCTGCCTGCGCATTTGCAGAAATAATTGATGTCCCCGACCGGGACTGGAATCAGTCATTTAGTACTCAGTCGGAGCTTTTGTTTCTCCAACATTTACCACCCCTGGTAGCTTTACATGGAAACAATCAAATGTTACTTTCCACATGCTGCTGGAGGGAGGGAGGGGGCTCACAGAGCTAATGCACATCAATATTCTCCCAGAAACATGTTGGAAAATAAACTTTTGCTCCTTCTGTTGAGAGTTCTAAAATAGTTCATTGAGAGCTTCATTTTCCACAATATGCTGCATGAAAAAGAAAAGGTGCAGCTTATTGGTCATCTGGATTAGAGGAGGATGAAATGTAATCCTCCATGAGCCGGGGACGTCGCTCTGACAGACTGCCTGGCTTTACTGCCACTCGCCGTCCAGGAGATCCAACCATCAGCGGTTGGAGCGACGCTTTGCTGTTAGCTGAGGTTTTAAATAGGCGGTTCTGGTTCTGGTTCCACTCAGAGGAATGGTAGAACTGGGCTCCATGACTCACCATCATTGGTGTCGTGTCATTTTCTTGCACCAGCCTGGTGTGCTCCATGGTTTTGTCATCCCTTCCTCATCTTCCTCACAGATCTGGGATTGGTGGACGCCAGAGGTGTCCGAAGTATTAATTGAATTCTATTCAGTTTATTTCTATAGCTCCAATTCACATCATGTCATCTCAGGTCACTTTCCAGTTCCCCAGATCATCCAGTCAGATTGATTCAAAGTTTTCTATCTAAGGAAAACCAGCTGATTACATCGACTCATTGACTCTTCAGCAATCCCTCACACTAAGCAGGTAGCGACAGTGGAGAGGAAAAACTTGTGCTTGTGCATCATTTCATGGGCATTACGCTGCCGTGCGTTATGCATCAGTTAGGCTGTCGTTTGACATCAGTTCTGGACTCGTTATGAATGCTCTATGTATACGCCCAAAATAAAAATAAAAATCCATAGAAAGTTCAGCGTATGGCAGCATTTTAGAAGGTTCTGGGATGTCAGGCATACGCCTGATAAATCGGTAAGGTGTGACAGGACCAAAACCAACAGTAATACAATCAGGTGGAATGATCTAGTTCATTTGAACTGTTGCTATATTTACCATAAACTACCTATAAAAATGCTTTGAATTATTCCCATCAACACACTAACCTTAAAGCTTTGTTGTTTCATGGAAGAACATTGAACGTCTTGTTTCTCTGCAGATTAAGAATGACTGCTCAGCCATTTAAAGCAGAACCAGAGATTATTAATTAGGCAGCGTAGCTCTTGGTTCTATTAAAACAAGGGGCTTCATGGACCTTCAGGGATTTCTTTGGGAAATCTTCCACTTTCCTGTTTGTACTGTATGTTTAGTGCAGAATTACCTGCTAGTCGGTTTTCAGCCCCCCTCAGTCCACATTGGTCCCTGCTGGGCCACCCCCATTAGCCTCGTGAGACCATCCTGATCTCGTGAGCTTTCAAGGTTTCACTCGCTAATCAGTCTGGAGACTCTCCGTTAAAGAAAATTTGGAGCCGTTCACCAAGCGAACGTCCAATCAGCGTTGGCTTTGAGGCGGGTTGAGGTGTGACGCAACGAGAAGCGCGACAGTTCAGTCTAAAGAACATGGCGGCTTCAGCCGATGAAACTAGCGTTAGCGTGGCTATCGAGCAAGTTTTATCGGAATTACAGAGTATTTCTTCACTGAAAGAAGAGCAAAACACTGCTCTGGAGGCTTTTCTCAGAGGAAAAGATGTTTTTGCTCTTCTCCCGACTGGTTTCGGCAAGAGTAGCCTGGCTTTTAGTACGTCATATGCTTCGTTGATCTGATTGGTTTATTTGGCCCGTCTATCACCAACATAGGCCAATCAGCTAACCAGTATTTTCACCCCTCCCCAAAATTACTTCAACCGAAGGTTTCCAGATGGATATGCGGAGCAAATCCATCTGGTGGAGTCAGGTTACACCCCCATGGACAGTTTCTGGATCCGCCCCTGAAACAAAGATGTCTAGGTGTGGCAGTCGGAGGTAACTCTCACCAGCAGCCATCTTCTGCTGTGGACGATGCCCCAAACTAACCCTAAAACGCCCACTGATGTCAGTGTCAGACCTACCAGATGGGAACTGAGTCCAAGCTCCTTTAGCTGCTGCTGAGGAAGATTAAAGCTGTCATGACTCTTCTGTGTCTCTGGTCCTCTGCTAAGGTTCAGCTCTCTCAGGTTACCAGCTTGATCACCCCACATCCTTCAGCGTGACATGTCAGCACACTCTGAAGGCCCTGACATTTACCTGACCTGTCCCTGACATGTCCCTGATATGTCCTCTTCATGCAAAACCGGACTAGAGATCCAATTTTAGCTCAGTTTAACGTCAGCATTCCTCTCAGAGACACAGGCTTTCTCTACAGCGATTATTCAACGTTAACTCATAGGAGGAAGAAAAGAAGAAAATCAAAGCATCATTTTCATCCTCATCCCAGATAAGGGATCCTGACCCCCCCTCCCTTCCCATCACCACTTGAAACATCAATCTAATGGAGAATACCAGAGAATGCTTGTTGTTAAAGGACGCTTTGGCTCAGCTTTACTGAAGTTGTTTTATTTTCCACATTCTTTGCTGAATGTTTAGTGGAAACCTGTCCTTGATTGATTGTATAATTAATTAAACTGGTGGAAATGCTTTGAGGCCGTGGGGGGGTGGGGGGTGGCTGCTCTATGTTTGTCTTTAAATGTTTCCCCATAAGGAAACATAAGCCCCCCTCAAAGAACCAATAGGCTAAGCTTATGCACAGAGCGCTCTGTGGAAAACACGCCTGGAAGATCTGAGCAGAAACTGACCAAAATGGCCCCCCTGCAGCTCTTATACAGGAAACCTAGCCCTGCGCTCTATCAACGTCAGATGGCTGTTTGCCCTACAGAAACATCTGGCTGTGCAGCAGAGAGCAGATTCTAACACTGATGCTAGAACTTGACTCCATCATGTTCATTAAAAAAAAACATCTTGCATAAATCTTCTAGACATCAGCAGCTTTTCACAACATAACCAGGTAAGCAGTGTTTCAGTGTCACAACTCTGATTGAAAGTAGCTCTGTCTTCTTTTAATGCATTTTTTCCATCTATTTCAGGTTTTAATGAATGAACAGAGCAGCATATATTGAATAGAATAGAATGAAACTTTATAGTCATTCCACTGTCACAAGTGCAAAGCAACAAATTGTATTTTGCATCTATCCAGAAGCTATCCACCTTTAGCTCATCAGTTTTCTCTATCGTCATGAAAAAAAGGAATGTTAATGAAAAGATTTCGTCATCCTTATCGTTGACGAAAACAACACTGGGCCCAGCGCTCTAATGCGATCTAACTGCTCACACTGTACGTCCAGAAACCACACGTCAGGCTCAGCGCTGACAGATGGCGCTGGTCAGACTTGTCAATCTGGAAAAAGAGGAAGAAGAACTTGTTTGCATATACACAGTTCGTGAGGTTCTGGTAAATCGGCTAGTAGCTCTGCTTCAACACCAGGATTTGCCCACAACCACCTTACGACGGCCGACTGAATTTCAGACATGTTTGATTTTCTCCCGACCTTAAGATTCCTGATTGGGAGGTGGTCGTGAGGGGCTGATCGTTACCTCCTGTACACTACACAACGCAGGACGCACCATGAGGCTGAAACTCGGCCTTATCAAAAAAATTCTTGCACGACTGGAAAATCGGCCCGAAAAGGGTGAAAACTCGTTAAGTTTATGCCCGGCTTAAAGGAATAGTACACCCATAACATGATTAGCCTTCATTTTCTACTCACCCCCATGCTGAACAACACTCTGGAGTACTTTTTTGATATCTCAAATGCATCTGGAGATCTGGGAGGCTTCTTGCTGTCTGCTGACATTCAAATAATGGAGGTCTATGGCGCCCGAGGCAGAAAGGTCCATAAAAGTCCACAAAAAACGTGTCAAAATTCCTCCATACTGCTCGTCCAATGCATTCCAAGTGTCCTGAGTGGGTAGCGTCCATAATTTACTCGAAACAAAGTCATTTAGACTGTTTTTAGAGCATAAACAGTAGTGTATAGGATTTCCTGAAAGCGAGTTCACGAGCCTACGGAAACTGCTGCAGACCAAGCCAGATGAAAGTGCGCATTCAGCGTCTGCTCTTGATAATGCAAGCGTAGAAAAAGAAATTTGCTGTTTACCTGTGCAAAGAAAGAAACAACGAAAGAAAAATGTCTGAGGACTTCAGTGTTGAGGAAGAGCATGAGTTCTTTGCCGAGCTGAATGCGCACTTTCATCTGGTTTGGTCTGCCGCGGTTTCCGTAGACTCGTGAACGCGCTTTTAGGAAATCCTATACACTACTGTTTATGCTCTAAAAACATTCTAAATGACTTTGTTTCGAGTAAATTATGGACGCTACCCACTCAGGACACTTGGAATGCATTGGACGAGCAGTATGGAGGAATTTTGACACGTTTTTTGTGGACTTTTATGGACCTTTCTGCCTCGGGCGCCATAGACCTCCATTATTTGAATGTCAGCAGACAGCAAGAAGCCTCCCAGATCTCCAGATGCATTTGAGATATCAAAAAAGTACTCCAGAGTGTTGTTCAGCATGGGGGTGAGTAGAAAATGAAGGCTAATCATGTTTTGGGTGTACTATTCCTTTAAGATGGCTATATGCTAATTTACTTTTTGCATTTTATTTCCTTCCTTGTAATTCCATGGCAATACAATCCTAAATTGAATATGCTAACTACTATTTAAAGGAAACGTAGCAAATGTTTTAATGACAATACAAGGACATGTTTTCATCATATTTAAATAGATAGAAACAAGGACAATGAGAGAGAAATATTCAAAAATCTATGTACCTTCTCATCTGGATCTTTATCCAAAAATAAACATCTTTGGATATAATTTAGGGACTCCTTTTGGTAGAAATGAAAGAATGTTTAGCACCTCTTGTGAGCTGGAAGAAATAAAATCTTGATATTAAAGGGATTTACGCTTGGCCGAGGATGATCAGCCACATATAGTTTATTAAGTAGTGAGAGCAGGAAGAGCCATACTGCTGAGAGTGAACCATCAGGGTGGAGCGTAAAGCGCAGACTCTGAGCTATGCGCAGTTCAAGACGCATTTCTGCACAAGCACAGCTGGAAGATCAGAATTTGTCAGAGTTGAGTCCACAGTTCCCCGACCATTCTGGGTTATTTTCTCCCCCATAACTGCTGCCTAAGGCTGGGTACCGAACTTCGGTTCTTTTATGGTACCGACCGAAATGCTTCGGTTCTACAGGGTATCGAAACATGCCTCGTCTTTCGGTACCAAGTTTCGGTGATTGGCTGTAACACTTAACGTGATTGCGTCATCCAGGAAAAATACACAGGTGGTCACGCCTACAGCCAGGATTCATGTGTATCTGTTGTGAACTGGTTGCAAGGTCGTGGAACCCCTTTAAAATGCCCCCCAGGTCAAAAGTGCGGCTTCACTTTATTAAGACTGATGCCAATAGTGCGCAATGCAATACATCGTGCACGGAAACAATTTAAGAGCAGAAAGTTGCTCGGTGTTTGACTGCAAGAAGAGCGGACCGCAGCCGGCGCGACCATCCTCCTCTCAGCAGCCCGTGGGCGGAGCAAAGCCAGAGCGGAGTGAATCATGCTGCTTTCAAACTGGACGCAGACGGATCAGCAAAATCATCTTGCTAACCAGTTAGCATCTTAGTGCTAGCAGGTTCCCAATGGGAAATTCCATTGGGACCAAGTAGCACTAAATTGGTGACTTAGAAACGACACTGTCAAGGAACGCTATGGACAGCGGAAACATGCAAGAGGAGGAGAGTTTAGTGTCGGAGGTCGTGGATGAGTCTCCTCCGTCATCCATTTTTTATTTAGAGGAGGAAAGCGGGGACGAAGATGTTGTGGAAGAGGACGCCAGGGCGGCAGAAGCTTGGTTTGGTGTAGAAGGCTTCCAGCCGTACATGTTTGAGCCCTTGCCTCGCAACGCTGCCAGTTCTGTTAGCTCTACGCCTGCCGAAGACACAGACGTCCATCCCCGTGAACACTGGGACGCAACTCAATGGGAAAGGAAAGGATTCTGATTTCAACCGTTGCGTATATTAGCTGTAACATATGAATCAAGATGCTATGACCGAAAACATTTTATTGACAGATGACCGCTGATATATGATTGGCTGAATTTAGGTGTTCAGACTTATGGGACAATATTAGACCTCAGTCAGTCCGGGTCGGACAGAACACCTCTGATGTCATCAGTCTAAGCCCCTCCCCTCAGGGCTGCATCCTGAGCCCCCTGCCAGGTTCACCACCAATCACATGGTGAAGTTTGCAGACGACACCACAGTGGTGGGCCTCATCAGAGACGACAACGACCTGGACTACAGAGAGGAGGTGGAGCAGCTGGTGGAGAAAAGATAACAGCCTCTTTGGGGCCACTCTTCCCTCCATTAAATTTCATTTATTACATTTCATCCCAGCGCTGCGTGTCCCGAGCCCGTGACATCATCAATGACCCCTCACCCCCCCACCATGGACTGTTCTCCCTGCTGCCCTCTGGGAAGAGGCTTCACAGCATTCAATGCAGGACCAGCAGGTTCTGCAGCAGCTTCTTCCCCACCACCATTAGATTGATGAATGTTTTGTAGAATGGGTTATTGTATTGTATTTTACTAATATATTTATTATATTTTATCATTTTATTTATATATATATATATATATATATATATATATATATATATATATACACTATATTGCCAAAAGTATTTGCTCACCCATCCAAATTATTGGAATCAGGTGTTCCAATCACTTCCATGGCCACAGGTGTATAAATTCAAGCACCTAGGCATGCAGACTGTTTTTACAAACATTTGTGAAAGAATGGGTCGCTCTCAGGAGCTCAGTGAATTCCAGCGTGGAACTGTGATAGGATGCCACCTGTGCAACAAATCCAGTCGTGAAATTTCCTCGCTCCTAAATATTCCACAGTCAACTGTCAGCTGTATTATAAGAAAATGGAAGTGTTTGGGAACGACAGCAACTCAGCCACGAAGTGGTAGGCCACGTAAACTGACGGAGCGGGGTCAGCGGATGCTGAAGCGCATAGTGCGAAGAGGTCGCCAACTTTCTGCAGAGTCAATCACTACAGACCTCCAAACTTCATGTGGCCTTCAGATTAGCTCAAGAACAGTGCGCAGAGAGCTTCATGGAATGGGTTTCCATGGTCGAGCAGCTGCATCCAAGCCATACATAACCAAGTGCAATGCAAAGCGTCGGATGCGGTGGTGTAAAGCACGCCGCCACTGGACTCTAGAGCAGTGGAGACGCGTTCTCTGGAGTGACGAATCGCGCTTCTCCATCTGGCAATCTGATGGACGGGTCTGGGTTTGGCGGTTGCCAGGAGAACGGTACTTGTCTGACTGCATTGTGCCAAGTGTAAAGTTTGGTGGAGGGGGGATTATGGTGTGGGGTTGTTTTTCAGGAGCTGGGCTTGGCCCCTTAGTTCCAGTGAAAGGAACTCTGAATGCTTCAGCATACCAAGACATTTTGGACAATTCCATGCTCCCAACTTTGTGGGAACAGTTTGGAGCTGGCCCCTTCCTCTTCCAACATGACTGTGCACCAGTGCACAAAGCAAGGTCCATAAAGACATGGATGACAGAGTCTGGTGTGGATGAACTTGACTGGCCTGCACAGAGTCCTGACCTCAACCCGATAGAACACCTTTGGGATGAATTAGAGCGGAGACTGAGAGCCAGGCCTTCTCGTCCAACATCAGTGTGCGACCTCACAAATGCGCTTCTGGAAGAATGGTCAAAAATTCCCATAAACACACTCCTAAACCTTGTGGACAGCCTTCCCAGAAGAGTTGAAGCTGTTCTAGCTGCAAAGGGTGGACCGACGTCATATTGAACCCTATGGATTAGGAACGGGATGTCACTTAAGCTCATATGTGAGTCAAGGCAGGTGAGCAAATACTTTTGGCAATATAGTGTATATATATATATATACATACAGTGGGGCAAAAAAGTATTTAGTCAGCCACCAATAGTTCAAGTTCTCCCACTCAAAAACATGAGAGAGGCCGGTAATTTTCATCATAGATATACCTCAACTATGAGAGACAAAATGAAAAAAAAAATCCAGAAAATCACATTGTCTAATTTTTAAAGAATTTATTTGCAAAATATGGTGGAAAATAAGTATTTGGTCAATAACAAAAGTTCATCTCAATACTTTGTTATATACCCTTTGTTGGCAATGACAGAGATCAAACGTTTTCTGCAAGTCTTCACAAGGTTTTCACACACTGTTGCTGGTATTTTGGCCCATTCTTCCATGCAGATCTCCTCTAGAGCAGTGATGTTCTGGGGCTGTCGCTGGGCAACACGGACTTTCAACTCCCTCCAAAGATTTTCTATGGGGTTGAGATCTGGAGACTTGCTAGGCCACTTCAGGACCTTGAAATGCTTCTTACGAAGCCACTCCTTCGTTACCCGGGCGGTGTGTTTGGGATCATTGTCATGCTGAAAGACCCAGCCACGTTTCATCTTCAATGCCCTTGCTGATGGAAGGAGGTTTTCACTCAAAATTTGACGATACATGGCCCCATTCATTCTTTCCTTCACACGGATCAGTCGTCCTGGTCCCTTAGCAGAAAAACAGCCCCAAAGCATGATGTTTCCACCCCCATGCTTCACTGTAGGTATGGTGTTCTTTGGATGCAACTCAGCATTCTCTCTCCTCCAAACACGACGAGTAGAGTTTTTACCAAAAAGTTCTATTTTGGTTTCATCTGACCATATGATATTCTCCCAGTCATCGTCTGGATCATCCAAATGCTCTCTAGCAAACTTGAGACGGGCCTTGACATGTACTGGCTTAAGCAGGGGGACACGTCTGGCACTGCAGGATTTGAGTCCCTGGCGGCGTAGTGTGTTACTGATGGCAGCCTTTGTTACTTTGGTCCCAGCTCTCTGCAGGTCATTCACTAGGTCCCCCCGTGTGGTTCTGGGATTTTTACTCACCGTTCTTGTGATCATTTTGACCCCACGGGGTGAAATCTTGCGTGGAGCCCCAGATCGAGGAAGATTATCAGTGGTCTTGTATGTTTTCCATTTTCTAATAATTGATCCCACAGTTGATTTCTTCACACCAAGCTGTTTACCTATTGCAGATTCAGACTTCCCAGCCTGGTGCAGGTCTATAATTTTGTTTCGGGTGTCCTTTGACAGCTCTCTAGTTTTGGCCATGGTGGAGTTTAGAGTGTGACTGTTTGAGGTTGTGGACAGGTGTCTTTTATACTGATAACGGGTTCAAACAGGTGCCATTAATGAAGGTAACGAGTGGAGGACAGAGGAGCCTCTTACAGAAGAAGTTACAGGTCTGTGAGAGCCAGAAATCTTGCTTGTTTGTAACTGACCAAATACTTATTTTTCACCATATTTTGCAAATAAATTCTTTAAAAATCAGACAATGTGATTTTCTGGATTTTTTTTCTCATTTTGTCTCTCATAGTTGAGGTATATCTATGATGAAAATTACCGGCCTCTCTCATCTTTTTAAGTGGGAGAACTTGCACTATTGGTGGCTGACTAAATACTTTTTTGCCCCACTGTGTGTGTGTATATATATATATATATATATATATATATATATAAATATACTCACCGGCCACTTTATTAGGTACACCTGTCCAACTGCTCGTTAACACTTAATTTCTAAGCAGCCAATCACATGGCGGCAACTCAGTGCATTTAGGCATGTAGACATGGTCAAGACAATCTCCTGCAGTTCAAAGCGAGCATCAGTATGGGGAAGAAAGGTGATTTGAGTGACTTTGAACGTGGCATGATTGTTGGTGCTAGAAGGGCTGGTCTGAGTATTTCAGAAACTGCTGATCTACTGGGATTTTCACGCATAACCATCTCTAGGGTTTACAGAGAATGGTCCGAAAAAGAAAAATCATCCAGTGAGCGGCAGTTCTGTGGGCGGAAATGCCTTGTTGATGCCAGAGGTCAGAGGAGAATGGCCAGACTGGTTGGAGCTGATAGAAGGGCAACAGTGACTCAAATAACCACCCGTTACAACCAAGGTGGGCAGAAGAGCATCTCTGAACGCACAGTACGTGGAACTTTGAGGCAGATGGGCTACAGCAGCAGAAGACCACACCGGGTGCCACTCCTTTCAGCTAAGAACAGGAAACTGAGGCTACAATTTGCACAAGCTCATCGAAATTGGACAATAGAAGATTGGAAAAACGTTGGTCTGATGAGTCTGGATTTCTGATGCGACATTCGGATGGTAGGGTCAGAATTTGGCGTCTACAACATGAAAGCATGGATCCATCCTGCCTTGTATCAACGGTTCAGGCTGGTGGTGGTGGTGTCATGGTGTGGGGAATATTTTCTTGGCACTCTTTGGGCCCCTTGGTACCAATTGAGCATCGTTGCAACGCCACAGCCTACCTGAGTATTGTTGCTGACCATGTCCATCCCTTTATGACCACAATGTACCCAACTTCTGATGGCTACTTTCAGCAGGATAATGCGCCATGTCATAAAGCTGGAATCATCTCAGACTGGTTTCTTGAACATGACAATGAGTTCACTGTACTCAAATGGCCTCCACAGTCACCAGATCTCAATCCAATAGAGCATCTTTGGAATGTGGTGGAACGGGAGATTCGCATCATGGATGTGCAGCCGACAAATCTGCGGCAACTGTGTGATGCCATCATGTCAATATGGACCAAACTCCCTGAGGAATGCTTCCAGCACCTTGTTGAATCTATGCCACGAAGAATTGAGGCAGTTCTGAAGGCAAAAGGGGGTCCAACCCGTTACTAGCATGGGGTACCTAATAAAGTGGCCGGTGAGTGTATATATATATATATATATATATATATATATATATATATATATATATATATTTTTTTTTTTTTTTATCTTAGAATTGTAAATTTAGTCATTTTTACTATTTTTCAAGGCTGCATTTTTAAAAAGATGAAATTGTTCAGTCAGCTGTTTCCAAACAATTTTTTTTTTGTTTTACAGTTGTGTAAACAAAATGACAAATAAAATCTGTTTAAAGTCTAAAATATGATCTGATAAAGAGTATTTATATACATGTTATATACAAGGCAGAAAGATTTTAAATTTAAATATAACTTCCCTACGACTTTAAATGTCTGACCGATGACCTGCTAATTTTTATGTAGTCTCAAACCCATGACTATTAATGTTTTATCATCAAAGATCGACCTTTAGCTCATCAGTTTTCATTATTGTCATTAATAAAAGGAGCATCAACGAAAAGATTTAGTCGTCCTGGGCCCGATCAACAACACTGGGCCCGACGCTCTGATGCGATCTAACTGCTCACACTGTACGTCCAGAAACCACACGTCAGGCTCAGCCCCGACATATGGCGCTAGGCGGACTCATCAATCTTGAAAAACAAGAAGGGAGAGTCCCTTGTTTGCACATAGGGCAAAAAGGCAAAAACTTGTTTAGTGTATGCCCGGCTCAAGATGGCTATATACTAAATTGCTTTTAATTTAAAAATCTGTCAGACGGTGACTTTCTCTGTTTGGCCCTGACCCGCTTTTACTGCAAACTTCAGTATCTGTCTGTAAAACAAAACCAGCAGAATCTGAGGGGAAAGGACGCCAGAAGCTGGGACCTTATTGCAGGTCTTATCAATGCCTGATGTTTGGGTCACCTGGGCCTCTATCAGGCCTCCCCTGCAGCAGGGCTGCCGGCAGAGCAGGCCGCCTCAGATTAGTAGCTCCTCTGGGGAAACCTCGTCTGTTTAGTGACACACTCAGTCCCTACAAGATAAGTTTTCTAATTAACCTTCACGGTAGCACCACAGCTGAGATCTACATGAAAATAATCAGACTTTCTGCTGTCGTCTTTCATTGGCCACACACAGCAGGTCTCACTTATAATCTGACATGTAATTGAACGCAGAGGCAATGAATACTCTCCTCTTATTCAGTTTGTCTAAATTATCCATCAATCCGAAGCCGTTCTTCACACTTTCAAGGAAATCCTTCTTCACCTAACAGAAGGAAAAGCTTTAAATTTGAAATGTTTGTTTGCATTTTTCTGTGTTTGAGAATGAAATGCTGTAGGTGTGGAACGATATGTCCACTTTTTATCAGCCAGAGCCTAACTGGACACCAGTTGGACCAGTCAGAAAGGACCTGATTATTCAGTTTGTTTCTGAATATCTAATGATTTTATTTGGATTTAATCTTGAAGGACACCTTGTCTGGTGACCCTGGTGACAGCTACGTAATGTTGCCAACTACAGGTGCTGGTCATAAAATTAGAATATCATGAAAAAGTAGATTGATTTCAGTAATTCCATTTAAAAAGTGAAACTTGTATATTATATTCATACATTACATACAAACTCATATATTTCAGATGTTTATTTTGTTTAATTTTGATGATTACAAATGACAACAAATGAAAATCTCAAATTCATCATATCAGAAAATTAGAATATTACTGAAGACCAATAAAAACAAAGGATTTATAGAAATGTTGGCCAACTGAAAAGTATGAACATGAAAAGTATGAGCATGTACAGCACTCAGTATTTAGTTGGGCCTCCTTTGGCCTGTATTACTGCAGCAATGCGGCGTGGCATGGAGTCGATCAGTCTGTGGCACTGCTCAGGTGTTATGATAGCCCAGGTTGCTCTAATAGTGGCTTTTAGCTCTTCTGAATTGTTGGGTCTGGTGTATTGCATCTTCTTCTTCACAATACCCCATAGATTTTCTATGGGGTTAAGGTCAGGAGAGTTTGCTGGCCAATTAAGAACAGGGATACCATGGTCCTTCAACCAGGTACTGGTAGCTTTGGCACTGTGTGCAGGTGCCAAGTCCTGTTGGAAAATGAAATCTGCATCTCCAAAAAGTTGGTCAGCTGCAGGAAGCATGAAGTGCTCTAAAACTTCCTGGTATGTGGCTGCGTTGACCCTGGACCTCAGAAAACACAATGGACCAACACCAGCAGATGACATGGCACCCCAAACCATCACTGACTGTGGAAACTTTACACTGGACTTCAAGCAACGTGGATGAAGTGCCTCTCTTCTTTTCCTCCAGACTCTGGGACCTTGATTTCCAAAGGAAATGCAAAATTTACTTTCATCAGAGAACATGACTTTGGACCACTCACCAGCAGTCCAGTCCTGTTTCTCTTTAGCCCAGGCAAGACGCTTCTGACGCTGTCTGTGGTTCAAGAGTGGCTTGACACAAGGAATGCGACAGCAGAAACCCATGTCTTTCATACGTCTGTGTGTGGTGGTTCTTGAAGCACTCACTCCAGCTGCAGTCCACTCTTTGTGAATCTCCCCCACATTTTTGAATGGGTTTTGTTTCACAATCCTCTCCAGGGTGCGGTTATCTCTCTTGCTTGTACACTTTTTTCGACCACATCTTTTCCTTCCCTTCGCCTCTCTATTAATGTGCTTGGACACTGAGCTCTGTGAACAGCCAGCCTCTTTAGCGATGACCTTTTGTGTCTTGCCCTCCTTGTGCAAGGTGTCGATGGTCGTCTTTTGGACAACTGTCAAGTCAGCAGTCTTCCCCATGATTGTGTAGCCTATAGAACTAGACTGAAAGACCATTTAAAGGCTTTTGCAGGTGGTTTGAGTTAATTAGCTGATTAGAGTGTGGCACCAGGGGCCATCAATTTTGAACCTATTCACAATATTCTAATTTTCTGATATGATGAATTTGAGATTTTCATTTGTTGTCATTTGTAATCATCAAAATTAAACAAAATAAACATCTGAAATATATGAGTTTGTATGTAATGTATGAATATAATATACAAGTTTCACTTTTTAAATGGAATTACTGAAATCAATCTACTTTTTCATGATATTCTAATTTTATGACCAGCACCTGTAATACCCCTTTCCCATTGGCTGAAAAACCTGTTCAAACCGTTTAAAATGGTCTTTAAGTGGCAGTGGGAACAGCTCACTGACGTGTTTCTACCGGGATCAAACGACTCGGCAAGCGACCTGCGTTATAATCGCCTCAGCTCTGATCGGCATGCTGTGGGAACACCAGAGCCGGGTTGACCCACTAAACTACATGACGCCATTGAACGCAACGTACGATGTCAGCATATTGTTGAGAATTGCTTGCGTGGTTTATAAAGTACTCAATGAACTTACACCACCGGCATTAAGGGAATTCATAAAACTAAAATCCTTTTCCTGCAAAGGTATGGTTAGAGGAGACTGTGACATACCCATCAGACCGACCCCCTTTGGTCAGACTCTTCTTTCAGTCAATGTCAAATCATTCTGGCTTAAACATGTATATAAATGTACTCTTTATCAGACCATATTGTCCCAAAATTTAAATACTTTCTATTTAAAAAAAAATCCTGTCTTAAAATCTGTGTTTTTTTCCCGTTATCTTCTGCAGGCCAGTTAGTTCTACGTCAGCCTGAACACCTAAATTCGGCCAATCATATATCAGCAGTCATCTGTCAATCAAATGTTTTCGGTCATAGCATCTTGATTCATGTGTCGCAGCTAATATACGCAACGGTTGAAATGAGAATCCTTTCCTTTCCCATTGAGTTGCGTCCCAGTGTTCACGGGGATGGACGTCTGTGTCTTCGGCAGGCGTAGAGCTAACAGTACTGGCAGCGTTGCGAGGCAAGGGCTCAAACATGTACGGCTGGAAGCCTTCTACACCAAACCAAGCTTCTGCCGCCCTGGCGTCCTCTTCCACAACATCTTCGTCCCCGCTTTCCTCCTCTAAATAAAAAATGGATGACGGAGGAGACTCATCCACGACCTCCGACACTAAACTCTCCTCCTCTTGCATGTTTCCTCTGTCCATAGCGTTCCTTGACAGCGTCGTTTCTAAGTCACCAATTTAGTGCTACTTGGTCCCAATGGAATTTCCCATTGGGAACCTGCTAGCACTAAGATGCTAACTGGTTAGCAAGATGCTTCCCACAAACTGGCCACAACCAAACTTGCTTGCAAATCTTCCGCCACAACAATCCTGCCCCCTTGATAATCGACCAATCACATTCACTTTATTCACTGGTATAAAGTCGGGCACCACTCGGGAGAATTCTGAAATGCAACGATTGGAGCAGCCGCTTCCCTACGACTTTAAATGTATTTATTTGCTGAAATGATTTCCAGTCATCCTGACACCTAAAGCACTCGACTCTAGAGCTGCATTCACAGTTGACACTCTTTCATGCACAGCAGATTAAAGTGCCTTGCTAATGGGCATGTCGACAGAAGGAAGAACTGAAGCCACACACAGATGGCCTGTATGAATGAATGGTAGTGTTTTTTTCCCTTTATATAGAAGCTGAACACTCCGGCCATCCTGAAAGCTCCAAAGGAGAGGAAGCCCAGCAAGAAGGAAGGAGGAACTCCAGGGAAGTCCTCAAGCCTTCCAGCCATTCTCTACAGGTGAAGAAAACAAACATTCTCCCTTCATCGTCTATAAGGAAAAAACAGAAATCTGAGCTATAGGAACGAGCCGTTCCAGATGTCGTCATTGAAAATTTATCACACCACCCTTTTTTCAGAAACTGTACGATATTTCCAATCGTTGCACGCAGCTAGAGCTCACACTGTTCGGTGAAACCGTACAGTGTTTAAAAGTTCACAGCTCACCATGTTTGTTCTCACACCGTGCGACCCTACGCTCTGTTGCGATCTACCTGCTCACACTGTACGTCTGAAACCCATGTGCGTCAAGGTACTTTAAAGTCTTTTTTTTGGACAAAATTAAAGAAGTAAAGGCAAATCTGGCGTCTTGCGCATGCATATTGACTATAAGTACACTGGTCTGACGAGGTATGCTGATCTGGCAGAACAACGCCACATCGCGTAGCATCGCAGAAATCCCATTTTTCAAATCGCAGAAGCACTCAGTTTTAGTCCCATCATGTTTAACAAAAGTAAGACATTAAATCTGTCACTCCAAACCATTAGCTTCTTGTTAGCTCGCTTCGTTCAACAGTGAAACGTATGAAATGAACAAAAATCATCAAGAACACAAACAGTTTAGCTGTAAAATCTTTCCCTAATCGGTAATCTTTGTTTATCTCCGCTTTTGAAAGACGAGGCGCCTCAGAGGTTCAGGAAAACTCGGCCTAGGCTGCGTTCAGATGGCCGAACTAAAAGGCTGTCGTCCTTTCAGGTCGCCATTTTCTAAAATGAGCATCATGGCTAAAGCCATAGCATCACACTGAGAACTCTCCTATATTTTATTTAAAGCTGTTATTTCAGTTTACAGTTTTTACTTCTCCTTTAAAATTGTATGAATTTCCTCAATTTAAACCAGAGCTGAAACCATTAATCGGATGAATCCATTATTGAAATCATCATCAACTAATTTAGTAATCGATTAATCATTATCCGGAATATAGAGACTGTAAAACACGCCTTTAGCTGACAGAGCGACCCACTGAGAGCAGAAATTATATCAAAATTGTAAAAAAAAAAAAAAAAAGTTTGCATTTAAGATAAAAAAAAACAAAAAAAACGTTTTTGTGTGTTAATTTGCTCCATCCAGAACTCAACTGCAAAAGTTTGATTTTCACCTGGTTTGTTTCCATTACAAGTCTTCTTTAAATAACCTTTGGCTATCCGATTATTAATCGATTTTTCGAAAAAATAATCGATTAATCAGTTAGTTGCAGCCCTAATTTAAGACAAAGTAGTTTTTAAAAAGTAGTTTTTAAGCTCGACTGAAGTTTGGGTTATGTTCTGCTATCTTTGGGCAATAATGTGCTCTTTGATCTAACTGCTGTTTTATTCTTGCAGCTGTGGGATCTGTAAGAAAAACCAGGACCAACATCTGCTGGTCCTGTGCGACACGTGTAAACTCTACTATCACCTTGGCTGCCTGGAGCCTCCGCTGACACGGATGCCCAAAAAGACCAAGAACAGCTACTGGTGAGGCTCAGTCTGACGCTGCAGGTTGGATCCACGGTTTCTGGAGTTTTTCAAAGACACGTCAGCTCTGTTCTGTTTGGGCTGGTTGAACAAGAACATGCAGAGATTATAATGATAGATTAGAGGTGGGGATGTCAGATTTTCCAAAGCGTGGTTGGACTCGTCTCTTGGATTAAAATCATCCAAAATGTTTCCTCACTTTGTTCAATTCAATTCAGTTTATTTCTTTAGCGCCAATTCAAAACAAATGTCATGTCATCTCAGGTCACTTCTAGGGGTGGGTATTGGCAAAGAAGTCACGATTCAATTCGAATCACGATTCACATGCCACGATGCGATTCTATCACAATGCATCATGATACTTGAAATATTGCGATGCATCACGATATTTTCACTGAATACTGCTAGAAAAAGATCCAGCCCTTACCAGTGGCTGACTGGCTGGGTGTGATCTGAATCGTGTCTTCAATTGATACATAACTGAAAGGAACTGAATTCATACATAGCTGTATTTATTGAAACGACTTTTGGAGGTGTTGCCATGGAAACAAATACTGGACAGAAATATTACTATTACTGGCGTGGACACACTGACAAAAAGATCTTAGGATTCATCAAACTTAAAATAATAAGGATAATCAGAGCCGTTTACATGGCCTCAGTGGTCCTTTTGCAAATGACGTGCGTCATATGAATTTCATTTTTACCTTCTTTGTTTTTAAAGCCAAAATGCATCCAAGCATCTGACTTGAAATGTGATGGAGCCGCGGGGCGAATTTTCTCAGTCTCCTCCATGTTTTGTTTCATATGACTCGTCTCAGTATCCCACGGCCGGACATGCTTGTGACAAAAGGCAGCGGGCGTCAACACATCCGCAGCGACATCTGCTGGACTGGAAGTTGTATTCCACTTGGTTTGGCTGATGTTCCCCAACCATTCATGTATTTTATTTGTTCTTTTTTTTTAAATCGATTCTTGCCTTCAAGAATCGATGCAGTTGATCACAAAAATTAGAATCGCGATGCATCGATGTGACGATTATTTTGCACACCCTTAGTCACTTTCCAGTTCACCAGATCATCCAGTCAGATTGATTCAAAGTTTTCTATCTAAGGAAAACCAGCTGATTGCATCGACTCATTGACTCTTCAGCAATCCCTCACACTAAACATGCTTGTAGCGACAGTGGAGAGGAAAAACTCCCTTTGAACAGGAAGAAACCTCCAGCAGAACCAGGCTCAGTGTGAGCGGCCATCTGCTGAGGCCCACTGGGGTTCAAGGAGACAGAAGCAGACATAGAAAAAGAAGCATAGATACAAAAGGCAACTGTCAACCGGCTCCACAGGCGGCCCCGTCCAGGAAACACACAGCCAGGCAGACGAGCTCCGAGCCAGCTCCCATGTCAGAGGATGAAGAGAGCACATCCAGTTAGTCACAGTCAGAGAAACAGGACTACACTGGAAAACAGGCCAAGCTCCAACATCTAGAAACAAAGGTGTTGATGGCAGCAGCACAGCTGATATTTCTCTCCAGGATGGAGTCACAGCCAAACAGGAACAGACCAGATGAAGCTACTATGAGAAAAAGCAGAGAGAGCAGAACGTTAGAGATTGAACTAACAGATTCTGCAGAGTGGGAGAATAGAGATAGAATGAAGCAGAATGATGAAAAAGGGGTCCCTATGTCCTCCAGCAGTCTAAGCCTATAGCAGCATAACTATAGAGATAGATCAGGATAACCTGAGCCACTCTAACTAGAAGCTTTATCAAAAAGGAAAGTTTTAAGCCTATCCTTAAAAGTAGACAGGGTGTCTGCCTCACGGACTAAAACTGGTAGTTGGTTCCACAGGAGAGGAGCCTGATAACTAAAAGCCAGTGCGCGCCGGCTACCATTCATTCATCCTGTCTGCTGAACTGCTGCTAGTTTTCCTCACATGCCTGGAAGATGTCTAGAGCTCTCCAAATGAACGATTCAGATTAGCTAGAATGAATAGAAGGGGTAGAGCGTAGCCGCCTGTGGCCCGGGCTGCCTGTCACAACTCCAGTCCAGCGCGCGCGGGTGATGTCATACACACTCCACTTTGTTTTAAAAAAATATAAATATAAAAAACATAACGGCGGATGTCTGGGGGACAGTGATTGGCCTGCATGTTCTGAATGCTGCGTACCATAAAGAATAAATTATGAACAGTTTAGTTTGTGCCTTCAAGTCGTTGCCCATAGGAAGACGTTACTTGGATATAACCTAACGGAATATCTTCAGAACGGCTCCAAATGACACTAAACTCATATGGGTGAGTAGAACATGATGGAATAACGGGAAATCAAGGACCCAATGGAAAAAGAAAAAAAAAACGGCTTTCCCCTTTAATGCCAGAAAATACAGAATCCGATGCAGAAAATCTTGTCGTAAAGGTTGTGGCGTTTAGCGCTCATTGAAAGTCAATGGGGATGATCACACCTGCCAGATTTCAGACTGAGATGGACCCCAGGTCTGACAGGAAGAGAGACGCGGTTACAAACAAAAACACATCCACTTTGGGGGAAAATACAAAATAAAATGTGTTAATCTCACGGGGAAAGAGTCAGTTTGGAGTCGCACATCGCGTTTATAGTGAGCAGGACAGACTGGAGCAAAAACAATGAATGAAACATTGAATAGAAAACTTTCCCCATGATAGGAGTTCATGAGGACAGGAAACAGATAAAGTAGTGATCCTCTTTGAGCCTCACAGAAACCAGAATAAGGAGGAGCAGACAGAGCAGGTCAGCGCAGCGTATCTGCTCATCCTGCCTAGTCGGAGCCTCTCTATATGCAGCCAGTCAGTGTGAGATGGAAAATAAATCAGATCAGAGATTAAAAAGTCGTTCCAGTCGGTGTGTTCAGGCTTTGAAGCTTCCAGCCTGGCAGCGTCTGTGCTGAAACGCGCTGCGGAGGACACCCAGGTGAAGGGTCGACATCAGCAGAACGGTGACTTTTCTCACTCTGCAGAGAACGCTGATGTGTTTACATCCTCTGGAAAGGGAGACCAGCTATAACTGACAGGGAGATAAACCCTCTGCTTACACTCTGCCATCAGGCAGGCTTTATTCACGGTCCAGCCCTCAACTAGAGGCGCACCTGCTGCTGTGGGCCCGCAGCCGTAAGGCTGGTTTATACTCAGAAACCAGGTCGTCTGCATGTGTCGCAGTGAACTCAAATGTGCCCCAGAGGCATAGCCCAGTATCAGGTACTGCAGGCTAACAAAGAACCCAAACGACTCCCCGTTCCTGAGGGGACCCGTTCTCCTGGTTCCATTTGAATGTTTTCTAAGCCATAGCAAGTTTTTGGGCTGTAATATAAAGGTTTGAACCCAACGCTGATTCTGACATTTTGAATTGAAAAACCTTCTTGGATGGAAACCAACTCCAGTAGTTTTTTAACTTTTTGGAATTAGTTGGACAGTCTTGCTGGCGAGTCTTACACTGCAAAAAATGAATTCATGAAGTAATTTTTTCTTAAAATAAGTGCTTTGCTTCTTCAGTTGAAGAGGTAAGTGAGACAGTTTGCGAAAGGAACAAGACAATTTACATTTAAAATCAGAAAAAATAATTGCGCTGTCTTATTTCGTCAGCATTATATCAAATTATCATATTTTAAGAGTAAAAATACTCAAAGGTGAATACACTTATTTTAAGAAATGTTTACTTATTTCTAAATCGTTATTGCAGCGTATGTTCCTGCTAGCAGGTAGCATGTTCACAGGGTCTTGTGGCCTTAGACACGGGTCACATGTTCCTGGAGATGATCTGTATTCACATGGGTCGTGTTTTCATGGATGAGTCTTGCACTGCAAAAACAATCATAAAAAAAAGTTAAAATTCTCTAAGTTTTAATTGTATTAACTCTTACATTGAGCAGGTAAGTAAGATGCTCTGTTAATGGAATGAGTATTTTTACTCTTAAAATAGGATCAATAGATAATATGCAGTTGAAATAGGAAAAGCAACAGAGTTTTACTCTTGTTCCATGGGCAAAGCGTCTCACTGACCTCCTCAATTTAAGAACAAATAACTTAGACTTAGATTTTTGTAGCGTGCAGACTTGCACGCGTGTCACGTTGGCGTCTGCGTTTCTTTACATCCAGCTTATTGCGCTTTGGTGCCTCATAGTCACTGATTTGCAGACAGGGGAGCCAGTTTTCCCTCAGCTGTTTGATTTTAACCAGAAGGAATAAGGTCTCATCTCAGTGTCTGTCGGACCTGTTAGTCGACTCACTAATGTACACCAATGCTCACCATCAGAATAGGATGACCATCTAAAGCTGTAACCATCCCTGGTGAAAAGTAGCTGAGAGCCTTGATGTAACAGAAGTCCTTCATTCTATGAACAGAATCAGGGTGTTTTGCTGAAGGAGCGGCTTACAGTGGCTTCTGCACAGCATTTTTCTGGTATTATTCCTGACATTTTTCTTCCGTCTTATCAGATAGAGATGCAGAGATGGTAGAAATGTCAGCGCCTCTCTTCTCCCTCCACAGTCTGCTGCACTTTATCTCAGGAAGACATTAAATGCCTCTGCTTCTCCACATTTAACAACCCAGAGCCATTACAGAGCAGCTAGAACTATGCTAAAAAGATGGAAAAGTGTTTTCCTTCCACTTGTTCTTCAGGATGTCCTCAGGGTTCGGATGATGCTGGCCTGAGAAATGGATTCTGATAAAACTTCTGTTTCTTTATTGGTTTGAACCCATTTGATTGATGAGCCATGAGTGAATGAAGAGTCAGAGGCAATCATGACGATCTGCTTCCTGCTAGAACATAGAAGTCTGCCGATAAGGTTCGTCTGCCTGACGTTTCTCAACCTCTCACGGTCGAGCTTTCTAGGCCAGAGGTCTGCAACCTTTCCTATCTAAAGAGCCATTTTGCCCCGAGGATGGTTAATTAAAAGAAGCTTAGCACCGCAAAATATTCTATGACTTTGATAAAAAACAACCTACTATTTTTGTTAAATAGGAAATTTGTTGCCATTTAAAACAACATGCTGAGGGAGATTCTCAGTCATCCAGGTCAGAGTCATTCCAAAGAAAGATTTTTTTTTAAATCCACTGGACTTTGTTTCCAAGTTCAAAGACTTTTCGCTTCCCATCCAGGAAGCTTTTTCAATTCAAAATGTCTGGATTAGCGTTGAGTTCCAGACTTTTACAGAGTAGCCCAAGAAAGGCCTTGTTATGGCTAAGGACAAAAGCTTTAGGACAGAACTTTAGGACAAAGGCTTTAGGACAAAGGCTTTAGGACAAAGGCTTTAGGACAAAGCTGTAGGACAAAGGCTTTAGGACAAAAGCTTTAGGACAAAGGCTATAGGACAAAGGCTTTAGGACAAAAGCTTTAGGACAAAGGCTTTAGGACAAAGGCTTAAGGACAAAGGCTTTAGGACAAAGCTTTAGGACAAAGGCTTTAGGACAAAAGCTTTAGGACAAAGGCTTTAGGACAAAGGCTTTAGGACAGAAGGTTTAGGACAAAGGCTTTAGGGCAAAAGCTTTAGGATAAAGGCTTTACGACAAAGGCTTTACGAAAAAGGCTTTACGACAAAGGCTTTACGACAAAGGCTTTAGGACAAACGCTTTAGGACAAAGGCTTTAGGACAAAAGCTTTAGGACAAAGGCTTTAGGACAAAAGCTTTAGGACAGGAGGTTTAGGACAAAGGCTTTAGGACAAAGGCTTTAGGACAAAAGCTTTAGGACAAAGGCTTTAGGGCAAAGGCTTTAGGACAAAGGCTTTAGGACAGAAGCTTTAGGACAGAAGGTTTAGGACAAAGGCTTTAGGACAAAAAGTTTAAGACAAAGGCTTTAGGACAAGGGACACTCGTTTTAAGACCAGAATGTTCACATTTTGGACAAAGGAGACGGGTGGTTTGAGAGAGGCGTGAAGGAAGCCATCTATGTTCAGAAAGAAAAACCAACCTTAAACAGAGGTGGGGGGGACTCTAGAAAACCTATAATACAGTGTTGGCGCTGATTCCTTCCCGCTACCGTCTCAACCCTTATTGCCATGCAGGTGGTCAAACATGGCGCCTGTAAAGCCAGGCGTGGCAAGGGCCACTTGCGGGTCAATTAGCAGCCCAACAACGACCTCAGCAACTCCCCATTCGAAGGGGTGGACCTGTTTTCTAAGCCGTAACGAGGCTTTGTTGAGCTACTCCATAAAGCCTGGAACTCAACGATAATCCCGAGAAAGTTTTCAGACTGGGAAGCGAAACGTCTTTGAAACTTTGATAACAAAGTCCAGTGGTTTGTTATTAACTTTTAATTTTTGGAACATCTAAAACATACAGTTTATTTGTATTTTTAGCTTTTGAAATCATTGTAAAACATGATTTCTAAGTTTATTAAAAACATTTTTTTGTTCTTTACACGTCACTTTGTTGTGAAAATTCAATTCAAATATTCTTTATCAAAACCTCTAAGCCTTCTAAGACAGGTATTTTTCATAATACGTTAGTTTGTGGTATCACTTTTAGCCACTATTAAGAGCCATTGGAGACGGTAGTCTCTACTTTTATGAAGACCATAAATAACAGAACTACGGTAGTGGGATTATTTGGTCCAAAATTGGACGAAAAGCCGGAGGGATCCATTTATTTCCAGCTAAAACACTGTTAGTCCAATAAAATCTAGAATATATGGATCTGGACAGTAACTCAAACACCAGTGCGGTGACAGTTTGTGTTTTTTTCCAGGCAATGCTCCGAGTGCGATCAGGCTAGCAGCGACGAAGCTGACATCGCCATGGAGACGCTGCCCGACGGCACCAAGAGATCCAGGAGACAGATCAAAGGGCCCATCAAGTTCATCCCACAGGAGATGTCTCCTGAGCCCAAGAAGCAGCAAGTGAGAGGAGGCACGGTGAGTCCAGGCCAGCAGCCCTTCATCCTGAGCGCCGCTCCTCTTCCTCCTCTCGCCGTTCATTAGAACTAACGGCTGAGTGATTAGGGGTGCTTCACCTGTCTTCTCACGCTGATTGCTCATTTTCTGCACATGGATGAAAAAAAGGGACTCTGATGAATTTACTTTGAAGTGGCATCAGTTCAAACAGGCGGCGTTGATGAGTGGAAGGGAGAGAAGGGGTCGGAGGTCACGATCTGGTTGGTTTTAAGATTTTCATACATTATTTTTGCATCTTTAATAGGAAAACGGCTAATCTCCATGTTTAAACCTGTTTCTCTCAAACTTTCAGACACAATATGCTTCAACTTCTCTTAATACTACAAATTAATCACATTTGCTCACAACCCATAAAACAGCCCCATTCTCCAGATAGAGAAATGTTAATAGAATAGACATCCATTATCTGTTCTAGGTTGTGTCCCTCTCTTCTTGTCCCTTTTCTTCTTGTTTTCCTCTCTATGTTTTGTACTCAGCTGACTTTTCATGCTGTCTCTAAAGGAATGAAAGATTTTTTCCAAGCACTAAGCTCACTTAGCTGATTGCTCCTTCCTGTGTTTCCAAAAAGGCCAAAGTAAATAACCCAGTCCTTCTTTTCACTGTAGACAAGCCATGATCTGCTTATCTGTTCTCCATTTTTCATTTGGATGAAATAATAGCTGCATGAATCATGACAGCAGACAGGATAGAGGAGAGCAGGAGGCGGGGTTACCAATCTACTTGCTCTGGAGAGCAGAGTTCGCTGCTTTTAGATGTTGTCTCCAAAGTCTCCAGTAGCAGAAAAAGTCTCTAGATTTGGCGCTAGGAGCTTTTTAGAAATCAAAGTGCTAGAGGGGTCTGAAAAGTGGCTAAATATAGCGACTAAAGCGCTAAGTTGGCAACACTGCTCTTTGCATGGTTTGTTTTCAAATGGTTTGCTGCTGTCTGTTTGGACCTTTCTGAACATGTGCAGCAAATGGACTGATCCAATATGGTGGACACTGAAGGGGGGGGCTGAGACACACTTAATATTATCAGCGTTCTGATGGCATTTTAGCCAAAGGATTTTTATCAACAACATAATTAATGTGCACAAATAAGGAATAGTTTTATTAACCAAACATGAAAACAGAGTTTTATGGGGCCCCCAGGAACTTGGGGCCCTAGGCAATTGCCTAGTATTGCCTCATGGTAAACCCCCCCCCGGTGAAACGATCCTCCTTCAGTCTGAGGAAAGGTCACCTCCTTTCAGATGTTTAGGAAGCATTTGTTTCTATATAGGAATCATTAAGTTCTATATTCATATATTTCTACATTTTGTTCCTCTTCTTTCTCTTTATTTCCTCATCATTCAGTTGATAAATGTGCTTCAAAGCTGGTATGTTTTTCTGTGCAGTCAGTGAGGATGATTCAGTTCAGCGTAATTCAGCCTGACTCCAAGTTTTAGTTCAACATAATGTGAATAAAGCAGAGGATGAGGGAAGTAAGCTTTAAGATTCATTAATTAGAACGATTACGTTATCAAACCGAGCTTACATCCTGTAGATTAGCTGCTGAGTCCAGACAGATTACAAACACCTGAAGAGAGTGGTTTAACTTTTCCAGCAGTAAACCACTTATTTTCTAACCATGCAAACAGGATTAAACTTTACGTTAAACAAAACGCCTCTGAGAAAGGTTGATCTGTTTGGTTCGTTTCTACCATCCCTCTGCCTGCTGTGATACTGACTCACGTCATAAATGGCCTTTTGTGTTGGCTCACAGAAAAAAAGCTCCAATAATCCAGAAAACCTCAGGTTTTATCTGAATATGCAGGGAGAACGGATCGCTATAGTCGGTCCTGATGATCAGGATAAGGCGTATTTTCAGTCCCATCTCAAACACCATCAGTGACTCGGCACCGCAGCGCCTAAGCTCCACCAGCCTGAGCGCCGTTCACCAGAACCAGGCTTTTCACACATATTTACTGTCTGACTGTATCTAAAGCCAGGCGTACACTGTACGATATTTCCAATCGTTGCACGCAGCTGCAGCTCACACTGTGCAACCCGACGCTCTGATGCGATCTACCTGCTCACACTGTACGTCTGACAAAGACATGGCTGAGCTAACGTGGCTACTACGGTCTGTCAATTTGACAGAAAGAACTCCATTTCACTCATTGCACCCCCGCCATGCTGCTGGGTTTTCATTTGAGAGGAAGAAGAAGAAGAAGAATCCCTATTTGCCCACTGAGCGACTGAATTTCAAACATGTTTGATTTTCTCCTGACCTACGATTCCTGATGGGGAGGTGGTCGTCAGCGGCTGATTGCCCCTTGTTACCCCCTGTACACTACACCACGCACCATCAGGCTGAAAGGTGGCCTGATCGAAAAATTCTCGCACGACTGGAGGATCGGCCGGAAAAGGGCAACAATGGTACAGTGTACGCCCGGCGTAAGGCTCTAGATCAGGGGTCTTCAACGTTTTCCAGGCCAAGGACCCCCAAACTGATGACAAGATGGAGTGGGGACCCCCTAATTATATTGTATGAAATTGTGTTATATCAAACTGGTCCTATAGTCACTATTACAGATGGAGTAATGTAAGGAAAGTAATTTCACCCTGGGATTATTAAAGTATTTCTGATTCTGATTCCTGGTTGATGGGACAGGTGTTGTTAAGAAACGGTGTCCAGCTTGAAAGAGCTCCTGTGTGTCGCTGAATGTGTGCATTGATGACTGATAGACATCTTCTGCCTCCATTTATCTCTTTACTACAGTGTGTTGAATTCATGTTAATGTGGATTTAAAGACATTTCAATTCAGGAGGGAATATATAAAAAAAAAAAAAAAAAGATCAACCAAAAGTTTTGCGACCCCCATGCAGTACCTCTGCGGACCCCCTAGGGGTCACGGACCCCCTGTTGAAGACCTCTGCTCTAGATTGATCTGAGGAGATCAAATCATCTAATAGAAACATTTCAGCTCTGTTCAAATCATTGGTCCTTAATAAACATCTTAAACCAATAGTAGCTGATAAAAGCTTCATTGTTTGTTTACATTTAGGTCCTTTTATCCAAATCAGCCCTCATGCAGCTGAGGTTTAAGAAAATGATGTGAAAATGTTTGCTAATGAACAGAAATATAAAAAATTTTTTGGTAAATATTTTAGCACGTACATTTTTTCCTCCACGTTTACAATTTGCATTCTGCTAACGAATGAAGGGACACCCTTTACAACCCAATCCCACCCGAAGCCATGCAACGCTGTCAGGGTCTGAACCTACAGGCATGGAGGACGGTCCGAGTCAGAGCTTCCAACAGGACTCGGTCAGAGCAGGAAATGAATCTCAGTGACCGCTTCTCCTCCAAGTCGTTCCAGAGTGGTCCTCCTATGAGCTCAGCACTCTGCTGGGGTTCTCAGGGATGGTCTGTTTTCTCAGACAGCAGCGACTCCTCAGAGCAGCATTTATCATCCATTCAGGGCGGCAGCGGCTAAAAGGATCCTGCTTTGCATTTTTAATGCTTTTACCAGGGCACTTCTCTAAAGCGCTGTTTCCATTTATCAGGCCTCGCTAATCGACGTCCTCCTGGCCTCCGTATGCCTGTCTGCTTGGAGGAGTTCATTTTTCAGGAAGGAGCTTTTGTTTTAATAAATAGACACGTTTCCCTTCATTGAAAGGCTCTAAACAGCCAGTAGAGGATCTATGGGAAGTTATTCATGGTTTTTAATGTGTAGCTGATCGAGGAGAGGCTTGGTCAGTGTGTGGGGATCAGTTAGAGCCGTTCAAGTAGATTTACATCCATCAGCATCTCTATGCTTCACTGTAATAACAGTAGGTTGGCTGTCATCACTCTGAGTTTAATGTCTGACCTGCAGGATTCATGCAGATTGTTTTCTCACATAATGAATCAGAGAACCAATGCTTGGCTGATTGATCTGGAATATTTAACATTTCTTGTTTCTTGTTGTTTATTCATGTTTAAGATCAATTACCTCTTTTTCAAAAATCTGTTTTCTCTGAATCCTCCATGTTGTTATAATTCATGGTTTCTTTTCATGTGAGAGTATCTTTTAGGTGTTTTTGCAGTTTTCCAGAAGGTCCTGGTGCTGAAACGTTCAGGATGGAAAGCAGCTTTCAGATTTTTAGGTCCCTCTTCTTATGTTTGTTCACGCCAAACTCAAAACCTGAGGAAACATCAGCAGCTTCCTGTTGGTGACATTTTGCCAGAAATTCCCTTGTGGGCAGCAGCACCTGGAACCTGCTGATCGTCTATTTCATGATGGAGCTGGATTTCACAGAACAGCTTCCGGTACTTAATTTACTTTTTAAAGCTGAAAAAAAAGCTGTCCAGCAGTTAAAGTTAGATCACCTTGAGGAAGATTAGACGGCGTTCTAAATCAGACAGGAACAGCAGGGAAATCAGAGCGACAACCTTGGCAGAGAGAGAGAACCAGAACCGCTTCAAAGCTGTCTGCCACACCCCTATAGAAAGAAGGAACCGTTCCATGGGTTAGAGAGGGGAAGAGGCCGTGATGCTAGGTCATGAGGCCGGCTCTTGATGCTAGGTCATGAGGCCGGCTCTTGATGCTAGGTCATGAGGCCGGCTCTTGATGCTAGGTCATGAGGCCGGCTCTGGAGGCCGGCTCTTGATGCTAGGTCATGAGGCCGGCTCTTGATGCTAGGTCATGAAGCCGGCTCTGGAGGCCGGCTCTTGATGCTAGGTCATGAGGCCGGCTCTGGAGGCCGGCTCTTGATGCTAGGTCATGAAGCCGGCTCTGGAGGCCGGCTCTTGATGCTAGGTCATGAGGCTGGCTCTTGATGCTAGGTCATGAAGCCGGCTCTGGAGGCCGGCTCTTGATGCTAGGTCATGAGGCCGGCTCTTGATGCTAGGTCATGAGGCCCGCTCTGGAGGCTAGCAGCAGCAAATTGGAGGAAGACAGCTGTTGGTGGTAGATGTCAACAGCCAGAGAGCGGCAGAGCGAGGAGAGGTGGTGGTCCAGGCCTTTGCTGCGTTGGATCTAAGGGGCTGAATTAAAACGCTCAGTCACCCTCCATCAGCCAGTAATTCTTGAAAATAGAGAAAAGTTTCAATTTTGCAGCTTCTTTGTATTTGGCTGTGGTTGAATTTGAATGTGGTTTACTTGTTCTGCAACCGCAGACGAATCCAACAGATTTGGTAACCATGTCAACAGTATCCATGGGGCAATGCAGAACATGACACCATCAACACAGTAATAATTTAGCATCTTTAGCTAATAGCCACAGGTAGCATAATTGCTACCGTTAGCCCTTTAGTATGGTTACCTGATGTTTTTACTTAAAGCTGAAACAGTTATTGAAATAATCATCGATTAATCATTAACTGGAGTATAGAGACTGTAAAACATTCCTTTAGCTGACAGAGTGACACACTTAGAGCAGGAATTAAACCAAGATTGTAAAAGAAAATTCCATTTAAGATAAAATAAATGTTTTCCTCAGTCAACATGCTCTATCCAGAACTCCTCCAGTGGAAAAGTTTGGTTTTCATCTGGTTTAATTACGTAAAAATTTTCTTTAAGAAATGTTTGGCTATCTGATTATAAATCGGGGGGAAAAAATCAACAGATTAATCGATTGGTAAAATGAACCATGCGGAACTAAACGGTTCATTTTCTGCTTATAGTTCCTGAACCAAAAGGACAGCTGGTCTGAAAGGCTCAGATATAAACTAACTTCTTCTTTTAATCAAATACCTTTAGAATCTGGCCTGCAGCCATCTTTTAGTCATCTATTCATTATTGATTAGTAAATAAACATTTCTAAATAAAAAAAATATTTAGAATGTAGAAAAATAGAACCTTTTTGCCAATGTTAAAATTGTAAAAGCCAAACATTTAAAAAATATACAGTATTTAGTTTGTTTGTAAAGTCTTAGTCTGTAAAATGTTTATATTTCTTGTAGGGTTTTGTCCTAATTGCTGCTATTAGCATGTTTTAAGGTCTATCTATCATAGTTCTAGGTAACGAGTCAATTTGATAAGTAAATTAGTTAAAGATTATTTCTATAGTCCCGGTTAATGTGATTAGTGGTTCAGGTATTCACATATAATCCAAATGTTTGCCTTTCATGTTTTAAACTTACTATTCACTGACGTCATTGAGGCTGAAAACAGGAAGCATTGATGCTTTCCCTGAATCTGCTGATGTGGCCTCTGATTGCTCTATAGGTTTTATTTCTGTGAACGTTCTTCTGCTTCAACATTTCTATTTCAGTTACTGCAGCATTTAATTTTTGAATTAACTTCTCTTCAGCCAATCCTACTTCTTACACATCTGCAACAGAAGCTGGCGTTTTTTCTGGGGAATCAAACAGAACTCATCCATTTTAATTCACTTCTATTGGGATGAATATAACTGTTAGTTTCTGATCTGGATGTATTGAAAATGATAAGAACTTTATTGTAAATAAACCTGAGCAACTTTTTGATTTCCTCTGCTGCAGATCTACTTTGATTTTCCAGCCTCTCCACCTTGGTGGGCTCTAAACCTTTGAAATGAGAGACTCCACTGAGTTTACTGAATTATCTGCACATCCTGACAGCGGCTGTCTGGCTGCAGAACTGCTTAGTCCATTGTGCACGGCTGGAGGATTAATGATTAGCCAATCAGTGCCATGTGTGAGACCAAAGCTGTTGACAAGTTGGTGTCAAGCATCATCAAATGGTGCCGCGTTGATTGCTTATTGGAACCCCCCCCACACACACAAACACAGAAATCAGTTAGAGTGAAGGCAGTCTCCTAGTTGCTAATTAATACGCTGCTCCTGTATTGTATCTGCTAACAACACACTTTCTTTGGACTAAAGCTAAACACACTAACAGCCCTCTCTTTACCTGTCTCTCTTCATGACCTTATAGATGCAGATAAAGCAGAATTGAGACTATTGGAAGAAACTGGAAGAATGTTTTTTTTTTCTTTTTTCCTGTCCTGTCCTGTTTTGGAGAACTTGGATAGTTCTATTAACAAGTTAACTTATTATATCCACCAGGATAAATGAAAAGGGAACTTTTTGAGAATAAACACAGTGACACAAATTAACAATGTATATAATTTAAAGAGTGGATGTAATACAAATCTAGATCAATGAATAACTATTTGTCACAAAACTTGCTAAGTAGCAATCATGTTGAAACACTTTTTTTATGCTGCGTTCACATTAAAGGTGCTTTAAGCATCAATAAAGCTTCTACTGCTTAATTTCTGATCCACATCAAGGTCAGCCATCCAGTAAAGTGAGTCCAGATGCTTCTGCTGTTCCTGTGTTTAAACCAGAGAGCAGCTTTGCTATATTAGCTGTGATCAGCAGTAGAAAGTAGTTAGAATCTATGTTGAAGTGAGAAACTCCTCCTGAAAACATGGTCTGTGCAGTCAGTTCATCCAGATTACCATCCTGCCTTCAAAGATTATTTCTCTGTGGGAGCCGCTCAGACCCCCACATGTCACTGGGAATCCCCAGCAGCAGCTGCCTCAGGCCCGCTCGCCTCTTGGGGGTTTTCCCCTCCTGTTGGTGGCGGCTGGAAGTAGATGTTAGCGTTTTTCAGGTCTGTGCTACAAACTGCAGGCAGCAGGATAATAAAAGCCAACATATTCTGCCAGCAGGTTTCTACATTTTAAGTTAATTTAGGCGTTAATAAACTGTTTCAGAGGAGTGATCATAGCGCTCTGCATCAGCAGTGCTGTGTCCGACTCCCTGCCAGCTCCCAGATCAGCCTCTCTGATTGGTTGATGTGGCGCGTCCAGCAGCTAAAGTTAAATTTTTCAAGCTTAAACAGGCTCTAGCTAGCGTAGAAAAAAAAGTGGGAGGCCGCGTTGCACAACTGAGCAAGAAGATAAGTACATTAGAGTCTCTAGTTTGAGAAAGAGGCGCCTCACAGGTCCCCAACTGGCATCTTCATTAAATAGTACCCGCAGTAGCCTGTTTGTGCTGTCCTCTGAAGGGAGTAGTACAGGCCGTTGTAGGAAATCTTCAATTTCTTAGCAATTTCTCGCATGGAATAGCCTTCATTTCTAAGAACAAGAACAGACTGTCGAGTTTCAGATGAAAGTTCTCTTTTTCTGGCCATTTTAGCATTTAATTGACCCCACAAATGTGATGCTCCAGAATCTCAATCTGCTCAAAGGAAGGTCAGTTTTGTAGCTTCTGTAACGAGCTAAACTATTTTCAGATGTGTGAACATGATTGCACAAGGGTTTTCTAATCATCAATTAGCCTTCTGAGCCAATGAGCAAACACATTGTACCATTAGAACACTGGAAATGTTGCTGGAAATGGGCCTCTATACATCTATGTAGATATTGCACCAAAAACCAGACATTTGCAGCTAGAATAGTCATTTACCACATTAGCAATGTATAGAGTGTATTTCTGTATATCATGTATTAGTGTAGAGTAAAATATTTTAACAAAATTAGAATCATGTACATTCATATGTTAATCATGTATTAAGTGCAAAAAATAACCTTTAATAATACTGTCTTGTTTTTATCTCCCAATTGTGCATTTACTCATCTATTTCCAGTAAACAGGTGGGACATTTGTTACCAAGGCAGAAAGTAAAACACTGACGTGCCCAAGGGGTTTCTTGGGGGAGACCCCGTACATGTTTCCCCTCAGCCAAAACGTGGTGGATGCTAATTAGCGGCTAAGCTAACGGCTGAGGCTAACGTCGGCTAACAGCGCTTGCTACTCACTGTGCGCCTCAATATTCATAAGCCTTTCACGAGGGTGACCACGTCTCACACATTCAGATCTAGTCTCTTCCAATTTCCTACACAACGAGGAGGTCCGGTCCGCTTCCCGCTTCCCCTAGTTCTACAACAAGGGAGCTTTGGTTTAGTATTTAGCGGCTAGTTATCTTCTTGTTAGCATCCCGTTTTTGACACTCACCAAACGTTTTTAATGGTGATGTTGAAGCAGAGATGGGTCGGATCGCTCTCTCCTCCGTGTTCGAAGTGGATTTTGGTTGAAAATGTTCAGTTTTGGTCGTTTGATAGACTTTTCTGTTTTCAGGTTCAATGTTCTGTGAACGGGCCTCTCGCTCCGGCAGAGAAGAAAGTTAGAGCCGCAGAGGTGGGCGGGCTTAGCTCTAGCAACCAATGAATGATCGGCTTTTCTCTTTGGGCCTATGATGGGCCTCTTTGGTCCTTCACAAGCTCTATATTTTGGATTGACACATTTACTGTTGAATCACAATGCTACAATAGAAAGAATACAGACTTTGGGTACTAAAACCCACTGGGTTACATAAACATTAAATTAGAGTTACTTATTCCTGTATAAAGCGTGCATAGACTTTGCATGTAAACCGGCTGTTTCTGCTGCTCAATGTGCGTATGGTGTGAACGTAACATTACACACTCAGAACAGCAGCAATATAGCAGCAAACTACGGTCCAGTAATCCAACTCGATACAGAAGTAATCGTTTACTGAAAGCCTTTAAATGGCAGGAAAATGCTTCCTTATTTACTCAGATTCCACCAACTGGCTTTATTTTTCTTCAATGTCTTCTGCTCTTCATGCCTCCAAACCCCCCCCCCCCCCCCTGGTTTATAGATAATGACCCCCACCTCCAGGTTATTACTGGGTCTGGGTCTGCTTAAGACAGAATATTCACCAAAAGAAACAACATTTTCCAATAAGTTCGACCTTCCAAGTTTCTTCCAAGAAACTTCCAACCCTGATATAGGGTTGTTCCAAATGTATCACTATGTATAGCTATATTTTACCCGAAATGATGGTTAGAGATAAAAAATAATGTGGTGTTTATGTCCATCAGGATCCATGTTTTTTGGGGTTTGAGTCGGTCCTCGTCTTCCACTGTCTCTGCTTTAGCTACAGAAATGGTGCAGCGGCGCTTAGAAAAACGGCTCCACGGCGCCATCTGCCAGAGTGGGGGTGCAGAGAAAGACCATTTTCACCCATTGTTTTAAAAAAAAAAATCTATATTAGGAAGAGCAATATTATATGGGACAGCCGAAACTCATAATATATATCCAAATGGATTTTTTTCAAACACCTCTGGCTGCCTTTAGCTTTGGAACCTAAAACTAGATTATTTAGGTTCATAGTTTCTTTTTTCAGCAACTGTTGCAGATTTGGTTTTTATATTTCTAAATTTAAGCTAATCCTGGGGTTAAAATCACACAGTGTTGCTTCAAAGACATTTCTACTTCCCAGTGGTTCCCTAATCTTTCCTAACAAACTCTATGGCCCAATTTAGCTCCATATAAAAGGTTCACGTGGCATCGAAATGAGTTGAGTCAGTGAGCTACAAATACAGAACATAAATGTTATGTCATTTAGTTAAAATTTCTTTTAAATAATTTCAGTGTCAAAGTAAAATCCAGATTGTTACTTAGTTGCAGTGTTGTGCATGAATGCGTTCGCTGAATACGTTCCTATTTTTAGTGAACTATGAACGGATCAATTTAAAAGTAATTAATGTTCACTCTGAGATAAATGAGCGACACACACAGCTCATCTAATTGATAAAGATACTTTTCATTGGATAACATCAGATTTTATCAGCATGTGTCCTGCTAGTACCAGTCTGATCCATTCAGACTCATCTGCTGGGATCTTTGATGCCAGTTTAGCAGAGTTTGATCAACCAAGAAAGGAAAAAACTCACTTTTTAGTGCAAACTGTTCCCAGTGAGACTTAACAAACAAGTCCGTGTGTCAGACACGTTCACTTCACATTTAGTCCGGGCAGGAAGGAATAATCAATGGATCATTATTTATACCTAAAACTAATACATTCGCGGTGATTTCATGACTTTAGCGTTAATCAGTAAAAGAGTAAAAAATAAATAAAAATTCAATGCGACCACTGAGTCTAGAAGCGGCCATTTTTTCCCAAATATAGTAGCCCCTCCCTCCTGCCATCTTCCAGCAGTGACGTCACGGTGCGGTAAGCCTAGCGCCATTCTCCCCGCTTTACAAGCTAAATCAATGGGAACTACTAGACACATCTGCAATCAACAACAATTATTGAAGATTTCCAGAGGACTTCACCATTGAAATTCACCAGAGCTATAGTGAAACTGACAATGCCCACGTGCATGGCAGCTGGATGCTGGAATACATCGGGTAAAAGTGAAAAAAAAAGAGTTATTCCACCTTTCTGATTCCTGATCCTCCACGGACGGGTTGGTCGTTGGATCGCCAACTTGAAGAGGGAGGATTTGCCATCGAACTTCTGGCCAGAGAAAAAACCCGTAATATGTAGCCAACATTTGGAAGAAGAATGTTTTCAAGATGACTTGGATAATAGCGCGTTGTGACAAACACCAGATACAGCACTGGGACTTGATCAACAGCCGATCCCGCACCGTGACGTCACTAACCAGTAGGTGGCAGCAGTGTTCTTTGACAAACATGGATGCCTCCAGTAAAGCACATTCACATGAAAATTTGTCTTAATTAAAAACACTGATCATTTATCGAACAGGATGGAATCATTTCAGATTTAAAGAACTTTTAGAAGTTTGAATTCTGAATATGAGCGGACTTTTCCTTTAAAGCCACACCTGGAATTAAAGCTTTTCGAGCTATGTTGGGAAATATCTGCTACTGAATGAGGAACAGTAGAAATCATTTAGATTCAGATCTTTTCAGCAGAACCTGAATGTTCCTGAATGTTTCTGAAGTTCTGTGTAATTTGGTTAAACAAAAGTCTTCGCTGTACATCCAGTAAACCTGGACTGCATCCAGTATTTTCCATTTCTTTCTATATATTATGATCACACAGTTAAAGGCTCTATTGTGGAGGATTGTGGCTTCATTTACCAAACGAACTTGAACTAGTTCATTTATAGGTTGGTGAACTTAGTGAACTATCAAGGTGAGCTAGTTCATTTTCATCTATGGAAACTGAACTTTGAGCTCGTTCTTTTAAACTATGAACTGGAGCAACATTGTTGGTTTGTTTCAGGGAATTTGGTAATTTCTTGTCCTTAAAGCATCTGAAAAGCAGTAGCTTTAGGTGGAGATCAATGTCCCAATAAGTGGACGTAGCTTTGTGCTGGAACTCCAAACTTCTCCATATGAACATGTGTAATTAATCAGCCGAAAATGATATCAAGATAATATGTCTGGTTACTAACTGTCCCATGCTCCGGTAATTTCTCTAATCCTCTGTGAAATGATTCATGCTTGTTAAAGATGCACTGATGTACTTAATTAAAAGATTGATTTTGCGTGGGACATGAAAAGCGCCTGCAGATTTAATTTCCTCACCTGAGCAGAGCCTAAGATTAGCGGTGCTGTGCAGCCGAGCATTTTCCAGCTGATCCAGCTCCTCTGATGCCCCCCCCCACCCACCCCACCGCTGCCTGGGTCCTTCTTTCAGACCACAGACCCAGGAGTAATGGCGTTCCAAAGACGCCAATTGGAAGCTTTCTTGCAGTTAGCCTTCTTAATGATAACTCCTCCATCTGGTGAGAAGGGACGAGCCAAAGGCAACAGATGGAATTGTTTTCACAATCTGTTTAAATATGTTGTTGATTTTTCTTTCCCTTTTAAACTTTCCAAGCAGCGATGCTGCTGGATCTGTGCTTCCTGCAGCACTGAGCCTTCTGTGAAGTGGTGCACACTTCAGACCAGTGTAATGCTGTGTGTGTTTACTCACTGATGGTGAAAAACTACTTTACTTAAATAATCGGAGTCACATTTGTCCCACAGCACCACTAGAACACATGGCTGCTTTCTGAGCTGTGATAAAGTTCTATGAATAAACATGGTTATCCCTCTTATATGCTGCTTTCCCATGAATTACTAGTGAGTATTTTCACAAAACAGCTTTAAAAGTAGTGCTTAATATCCCCATGATAGTGACAGGGTTGAGTTTCATCCGGAAGAAAGTTTCAACCCCGGATGGTGATGTCGGAGTGAGTAGCTGATAAAAAGTGTTGACTAATCCTCCTTGACTTCCACATGTTGTGGAGGTGTGTGTGTAGCCCAGCTCTGTCGCTCTTTGGCATAAAGGGGGAAAGGAGTTTTTATTCAGTTTCTGGGCTGAGATATGTTGCAGGTGAAAGGCCTGTCCTGCAGGGGGAGCCTTTCCGAAACTTTGTGAGGATGTTCTGTTCAGGCTAGAGATTTGTCCCTACCCGATCCGTACCAGTAAATAGATGAGTACCATCTACTCAATTGCGCAACAAGATATACATCTGGGTCGCCTGAATTATATTTTTCCCTCCCTAAAAACAGTAAGCCTACTAAACTATAATGTTTTGAAGGTTAATAATGTATTTCCTGAGAAAATAAATGCCCTGAAATGCTTCATTTTCTTTATCATTTGTCTGTTTGTGATCCGTGTCGAAAATTTAATCCTACGCTATTTCAAGGAGCTAACTTTTTCAATTTTGGATTTTAACATAAATCTAGTCTTTTTGAGTTTTGTTTTTTCCACTTCATGTTAACAATACTGTGTATAGTGCGTAATCTAAACAAAAAATAAAAAATAAAATGCAGATAAATATGATGTAATCATATTGTGTCAGACCGCTCTGAGCATGTCCCATGATAAAGTCAGACAAGCAGTTTAACAGAGAAAATGTAAAAAGCATCAAATTGTCTCAGAAAAGTCATAACATTTTTTTTAAGATTTGTATTAGCGTTCTTTTGTGATTTAAGGATAGAAATAAGTACTTTTGGGACTATTATTACATTATTTATGGCAACCTGGGTGAATATCTGCCTGCACATGCCCAAATGAGCAGATGGTACGCATTGTGCTTCCGGTACAGATCGGGTAGTGACAGAATAATTCTCTTAGGCATCTGACAAGAAGTTATCTACTTAAACTACGACGTATTCATTGGTTGGTGTATTGATGGTTCCGTCTTGAACAGTTGGGAGGAATCAACCCAAACCCAGCAACAAAAGCGGTTAACCTGACCATCATCCATTAATCACTTTAGTTCCCATGACAACTAAACAGGAAGAGAGGAGACAACTGACCCTGGAGAAGAGGCACTGATTCAATTTTTAACATCAGTAGAGAAAGGATAAAATCATTGAAAATTAAATCAATAGTTTAATTTATTTGCTCTAGACCCAGAAATGTGAGTGACAGCAAAAGCCAAAAGTGGTATCTGTCATGCCAGTTTTGAAAAATTGTATGCCAGTTGGCAACAGGCTTATACCAGCTAGGAAATGGCTAATGCCAGTTGGAAACCAGTGTATGCCAATGGGAACTGGCTTATGCCAGTTTGGAACCGGCTTATGGGAGCTGGGAACTGGCTTATGCCTGTTGGAAACCGGTATATGCCAGTTAGGGAACCGGCCTCTGCCAATTGGGAACCGACTTATGCCAGTTGGAAGCCAGTTTATGCCAGGTGGGAACAGGCTTATGCCAGCTGGGAACAGGCTCATGCCAATTTGGAACCCGCTTATCCCAGTGAGAACTGGCACATGCGAGTTGGGAACTGGCATATGCCAGTTCAGAACCAACTTATGCCAGTTGGGAAACAGTTTATGCCAGTTGGGAAACAGTTTATGCCAGTTGGGAACCGGCTTATGGCAGTTGAGAACCGGCTTATGGCAGTTGGGAAACAGTTTATGCCAGTTGGGAAACGGTTTATGCCAGTTGGGAACCGGCTTATGCCATTTCAGAACCGACTTATGCCAGTTGGGAAACAGTTTATGCCAGTTGGGAACCGGCTTATGCGAGTTGGGAACCGGCTTATGCCAGTTGAGAACCAGCTTATGGCAGTTGGGAAACAGTTTATGCCAGTTGGGAAACAGTTTATGCCAGTTGTGAACCGGCTTATGCCAGTTGGGAAACAGTTTATGCCAGTTGGGAACCGGCCTATGCCATTTGGGAACCGGCTTATGCCAGTTGGGACCCGGCTTATGCCGTTTGGAACCGGCTCATGCCAGTTGGGAACCGGCTTATGCCAGTTGAAAAATGGCACATTATCCTAATGTAGTTTTATTAACAATATATTGTTGTGAGTCATGAAAATGTCATGTTTTATTTGTAGTTGTAAATATGTCTGTGTTGAAAAACCCAGTAAACAGTCACACCACCAAATCTTGTCTTTGTATTTACTTTGATAATGTGACGAGATTTTCAGACAATGGCAGCATATGGTCAGAATTACAGAATTAACTGGATTGCGAGTTATCTGCTAAGCATTAGCCTAGCCACCATCCGTACAATTCTTCGTCGTCTCTGGTTGCAAACAACAGGTTTTTACCGCCACCTGCTGTACACACAATGCGTGTGGCGTCAGATCAATGACAATATAATTTTTATACAGTTGAAATAATGATTTTTTTAAAATCCAAACTGGCATATGTCATATACCACTTTTGGCTCTAGGTGCTGATGAGATTTCACATGATAAACTTGGAAAAAGTTCAACGGCTGTAAGCTTTTCATTAATTCTCAGAAACCGTCGGTGTGTTTCGTCTGGTTTCACGATTCAAATCCTGAACGTGTGAATTGTTTTTCCAGTCTGTCTCGGTTTGGAGGGTTAGTTTTTAGAATATTTACATTATGAAGACTTTAGAAAGAAAAAAAAAAGTTGATATTTTCCAGTCTTAAACGAAGCATACAGGAGAGGATGCCACTACTAAAGGGAAATGTTTGTGCTTCACAGAGAACCAGAGGGCAGAAGAGGAAGAGAGTTCCTCTGACTGAAGAACGAGAAGAGAAAGTGGAGGTGAGTCGCTTCTTCATACTGCAGGAAACTGTTTGGAAAGCCCAGTAGAGATAACCTTTTCCGATTCTATCTCTTTCTATTTGTTTTTGCATCAGACTCACTTTAAAATGGTTTCTCCCATTCATCTAATTCTCTATGTCTGCTTTCCTTCGGTGGATCTAATGGGATTGATTCCCACTGTGTCAGAAAATCGGGTTAAATACTTCACTTTTCATTCCACCTGCTCCAAGGATGTTGTTTGTTGTATTCTGAGACTCACGCTTCAATTCTTAGTGTCAACTCTGGTTCAGTAGACTCCCAGAGCAGAGGCACGGCTCGGCTGACCCTGAGGAACCGCTCCGTGCATGTCCTTGAAAAGCTGAAAGACGGAGTCAGAAAGGAGAACCATTATGAGGCTGGGATGTTCTGGAACAGTTTTTAAACCTAGTTATCACTCAGTGCATTTTATCCCCCCACCCCCAGATCCAGATCACATTTTACTGCAGAGGCTCCAACCAGCATCCATCCAGCTCTCATTTCTGATCAGCTATGTTTCCATAGGAACCATTGCCACGGGAACGCAGACAACGCCAGACTGCAGTGCAGAAAAAACCCAAAGCTGATGATACCAGAACCGAGTGCACAACTTGCAAAGGACCCGGCGAAAATGAGAACCTAGTCAGGTAAGGTCTAACAGAACTGAGTTTCTGTGTTTTCTAACACAACCAAAATGTTCTACTCCACAGTAAGTGGGCCTGACAGAACAAGATTGTTGTAGTCCACAGGGTGTGGGCCTGCCAGAACAAAAATGTTCTAGTCTAACAGAACCAGAATGTTCTGTCAGAACCAGAATGTTCTAACAGAACCAGATTGTTCTAGTCTAGCAGAAGCGGAATGTTCTATCAGAACCGGAATGTTCTATCAGAACCTTAATGTTCTAATAGAACCGGATTGTTCTAGTCTAGCAGAAGCGGAATGTTCTATCAGAACCGGAATGTTCTATCAGAACCTTAATGTTCTAATAGAACCGGAGTGTTCTAGTCCACAGTGAGTGGGTCTGACAGAACCGGAATGTTCTATCAGAACCAGAATGTTCTAACAGAACCGGATTGTTCTAGTCTAGCAGAAGCGGAATGTTCTATCAGAACCGGAATGTTCTATCTGAACCTTAATGTTCTAATAGAACCGGAGTGTTCTAGTCCACAGTGAGTGGGTCTGACAGAACCGGAATGTTCTAACAGAACCGGATTGTTCTAGTCTAGCAGAAGCGGAATGTTCTATCAGAACCGGAAGGTTCTATCAAAACCGGAATGTTCTATCAGAACTTTAATGTTCTAATAGAACTGAAGTGTTCTAGTCCACAGTGAGTGGGTCTGGCAGAACCAGAATGTTCTAACAGAACCGAATTGTTCTAGTCTAGCAGAACCGGATTGTTCTAGTCTAGCAGAACCGGAATGTTCTATCAGAACCAGAATGTTCTAACAGAACCGGTGTGTCGTAGTCCACAGTGAGTAGGTCTGACAGAACTGGATTATTCTATCAGAACCAGAATGTTCTGGTCCACGGTGTGTAGTGGGTAATGTGTATCTATTCATTAGTCCGTAGTTCTGCAGGTGGAGCCATGTCCTCCTGATGATTAAAGTTCAGTCTTCATTAGACTCTGGCCGCTCGGGCTGATCAGACGGGGGGGCTGAGGTCGTCCTCTCCTCAGGCCCCTATATTGACCTGCCACATATATTTGCTCACTTCAGTAGGCTGTAATGAAAAGCACAATTAATTTCCCTCCTTTCTTCGGGTTTTAGGCGCCTGGCATCTAATCAACACGATTCCTCTTTGTGTCCTTTGAGAGGCAGCAGATGCCTTGATAGCACATTGTCATGTAATGACCGTTTTAGATCCCAAACCTAACAGCAGACTCTGGGCTGAGCAGACGCAGTCTTTCACCAGCTAAAGTGTTGCACAGATCATTGTGTGTTTTTCTTTTTACCACCACCATTTGTTTCCTTTATCAAACGGCAGCAGAGCCTTCTAATGACCAGCTCGTACTTCCCAAAGTTTTCCGTGCACTCTACTTAGTTCCAGCTTCTGCTCCTTTTATTAAGAACCAATCAAGCTGATTTTACGTCTCTTTAGGTTTGAAATGTATGTAAATAATTTCCATTCACTATTGTATTTTGCAAATTGTAATTAAGAAATTTACATTTTACAAATTTCGGTTGAAAAAAGATTCAATTAAATTTGTTTTGCTTTCGGAAGAAGTGATTTTTCAGTCTTTGTCTAGTGAATTCTGTTTGTTTCTCAAAACTGCAATAAATTCCCTTTTTTTAATATCAAACATCATCACCAACCAGATGTTACTTGGGATAAAAAAGATGAAAATGACAACAGGAAGTGGTGTGAGGGTGATGATAGCCAGGCATGTTTATGTTTCACATATATATATATAATATTTGTTAATATCAGCTCTTTTTTTTGGACTTTTGTCCATAATAAAATAAGTTTTGTTCAAATTGCGCAGTTTTCAGCCTTACTATTTGATGATCCTTAATCTGGCCTGTTATGGTTTAATCGGTGAAGGAAATTGAAGAGACAATCATGTGACAGTAAACACTGTTTATCTTAGGGTTTCAGGTCTCAGAACATATCCAAATCATTTTTACTTGGGACTGAAATTATTTAAATCTAATGTCAAGGGTTCCTCAAAACTAATGCGCTTGATTTATTCATTCAGTACTAAGGCAAAAGCTCTGACATTAGTAAACAAAACATGATCTAAAAGACCAATTTACCTTTAAAAGTAGAACGACATGTTTTTTTGTTAGCTTGATCTGAGTCTATTTAAAATCGAATTGACATAAAATGTAGTATATGAAAACTCAAAGGAGCCTGAGCTGGTGCGGGAGGTGAAGTGAAGTGATACCAGTTATTAACAGTCGGGCTCTCCTCCACACATTGCCGGGGCTCTCGAAACGAGCTCCTTGAGAGGCTGGACTCTTCTATTCCGGAGAGAGAGGGAGGGCGGGGGTGGATCTTGGTTTACCCCGCTGGACGAGAGGGTCACAATCATTCGGATGGGTGAGAGGTCAAACGGAGGAAGCTGGACAAACTGGCAAGCCCAAGGTCTGCTGGGAATATCTGGTTGACCCCTCGGTCAGAGACGTATTCAACTCTCACCTCCAGGAAAGCTTCTCCCAGATTCTGGGGGGAACTACAGATATGGAGTCTGAGGCCATAAGGTCTGCACTGCCCATCATGGTGCCAATCCCCTAACCTGGTGGAGAGCACCAAAAGTAAGGGATGCTTTCAAGCTGAGGAAGGAGTCTTATCGAGCCTGGTTTGCTAGTAGGACTCCTGTAGCATCAAGCATGCATCCTGAGGCCAAGCTTGCCACTGCCTGAGTGGTTGCCGGGGCAAAAACTCAAGCTTGGGAGGATTTTGAAGCGGCCATGGAGAAAGAGTATCGGCTGGCCTCAAAGTGATTGTGGTAATCTCTGGAGGGGGAGGCGGTGCTTTGCTAACACTGTTGTCAGTGGGAATAAGAAGCTGCAGACTTTGGAAGAGGACATTGTTTGGCAGTGGAAGGAATAGTTTGAGGATCTCCAGCTGACATGTCCTCTGTGGTGACAGAAGAAATGGGTTGTTCAAGGCTGGATTCATTTATCACACTGAAATCACAGAGGTGGTCACAAACTTCTAGGATGGCAAGGCTTCGAGGATGGATGAGATCCACCCAGAGTACCGTATTTTCACGAATATAAGGCGCAAATAAACGTCTTTTTTTCCCCCTCAAAATGTGCGGTGCGCCCTATGTGTGTTGTTACTGCGGACTTTTGAGACCACCATGCACCATGCAGAACTCCTCATCTCCTCATTGAGGAGATGATGAAAGAGTGGCTGAGGGAGGTGAATGTAAGGAGGCCAGGTGGTTTTTTTCCACTCCTCACCATCGCTGTTAATCTGTGACTCCATCTCACAGCTGATGTGAAAAACATGTTGAAACAAATTAACGCTGTGCTTATTGCGGGAGGTCTGACAAAAGAACTTCAACCGCTCGACATGGGTGTAAACCGGACGCAGCAGAAGCAGCGAGTTTACATGCAAAGTCAATGGTTGACGCGCGTATAGGCGCAGCAAAAGGTCCCGCAGCGCGTTTTGAGCAGCAGGTGCAGCGCGTCGCGAGCGTTTAAGCATCTGACGCGCTTGACGCGCCGCCAATGCGCTGCTGCTGCTTGAGATGGAAAAATTGAAGTTTTGCTGCTGGACAGCAAATATAGCTACAAGGCAAAGAAAGGATAGGATAGCTCCGCCCAACGCGCGTCAGACACAGCAAAGCTGCTTCAGCCGCACGTCAGAACTAACTGGTACAAGCAGCAAAAATGAAGCAGTGGGATAATAAAAGCGAACATATTCTGCCGGCAGAATAATTCCACGAAAAGTGGAAGGCAGCTCTGCTGGCACTGTTGTTCGAGCTTTCGCAAAAGCCGGCATCATTTCCGATCATACTCAGTTTTGCTCCCGCTCTATTTTTCTACCTGAAAACTTAATTAAACAGCAGCCTCTGGGTTCACCGCGACGGCTGGCAGGTGCTTTTCATCTAAATAATCTAAATGATTATAAAAGGATAATAGGATAATAAAAGCGAACATATTCTGTCGGCAGGTTTCAGGATTTTAAGTTAATTTATGCATAATAAACTGTTTCAGAGGAGTAATCACAGCGCTCTGTGTCATCAGCGATGTGTCTCTCACGGCCAGCTCCCAGGTTTGATTAATACTCTGTAATAAATACATGAATAAAGCACAATCATACTCAGTTTTGCTCCCGCTCTATTTTTAAATACGCAGTAGAGGTATTTAAACGTAGTAGAGGACATGTACCTGTATATAAAACCCGCGCCCTATAGTCCGGTGCGCCTTATGTGTGTGTTATATACAGTAATGGCACACATAACTAAGACTGCGCCTTTTAGTACGGTGCGCCTTATGGTCGGGAAAATACGGTACCTCAGGACTCTGGATGTTGCCAGGCTGTCATGGCTGACATGCCTCTTAAAAAGTGCACGGTCATGGACAGTGCACTGAATTTGCAGACTGGGCCTGTAAGTTAGAGTTAGTTCCCCTACATAAGAAGGGCTACTGGAGGGTACGTTCCTACTATAGGGGAATCACACCCCAGCCTCCCCGGGAAGGCCTAGGCCCTCAGGGTGCTGGAGAGGGAGTCCAGCTGATGATCGAACCTTGTCTTCAGAAGGAGCAGTGCAGTTTTTGTCCTTGGAACAGTGGACCAGCTCTAGACTCTCCTCATGTTTCTTGAGGATGCTTTGGAGTTTGGGAACAGCCTTGTGTTTTGAAGGCATTCAACCATGTCCCTCGTGACGCTGTGGGGTGCGCTTCAGGAGTACGGAGTTGGGGGCCCTTTAAAAGGGGCCATGCAGTCTCTTTACAAGCAGAGCAGGAGTTTGGTTAGCATTGCCACCATTAAGTCAGACCTGATCTTGGTGCATGTTGGAACCCAGCAAGGCTGCCCTCTGTTACAGGTCCTGTTCATAACTTTTATGCACAGGATTTCCAAGCTCTGCTAGCGGCCCGATGGGGTATTGTTTGTGGACCGGCAGTTCTCGTCCCTGCCATTTGTAGATGATTTGCTCCTGCTTGCTCCCTTCTCCCAAGACCCACAGCAGTGCAATGGGTTGGTTCACAGCTGAGTATGAAGCAGCCAGGAAGAGAATCAGCTCCTCCAACTCAGAGGCCATGGGTTTGGTTTTCGACCGGAATAATGTAACTTGTCCTATTCAGGTTGGAGGAGAGTTCCTGCCTGCTCACAGCTGATAGATGGATCTGTGCGGCTGCTGCTATAATGCAGGCCCTGCTCTAGTCTGTCGTAGTGAGTGGAAAGGCAAAGCTCTCAATTTACCGGTGGTTTATGTTTCTTACCTCACCTAAAGTCATGACATCTGAATCATGACCAAAGGAATGAGATCCTTGATCCAGGTGCCTGAAATAAGCTTTCTCAGCAAGGTAGCTGGCCCCTTTAGATATAGGGTGAGGAGCTCAGTCATTCGGGAGAGGCTCATAGTAGAGCCACTTCTCCATGGACAGAGTTCCCGCGGGTCCTTAAAAAGTCTTAAAAGGCATTGAATTCTTTAAAATAAAACTAAGGCCTTAATTGGTATTAAAATGTCTTAAATCAGGCCCCGTCCACACGAAATCAAACCCTGGTCTAAACGCACAAATTTTTCACCAAACCAGCCTCTCATCCATACGAAGCCGGCGTTTCGGGGGTCTGTAAACAATCTTTTTTTTATTCAGCCTTCAGAGTGGGAAGATTCTGAAACACTGTTTTCGCGTTTCCATCTTTAAGCTCTAACCGCATTTTTTTTTTACACGCATGCGCGACACAGTATCACAACAACAATGGCGCCATACTGTGTTGAATGGTTGCTGCTCATGCTACTCACCCTGCTGTCGGGCTTACAACAGAATCTTCTTCTTCTGGAATATCTCCAGGAAGAACAGAGCAATATCGACCACATAGTTCAGCACCTGAATTTGACTGAACCACGAAAATGGACCCGCAGGGCAACCATGTATAAATATTAGTGCGCATGCCCAACATTTCGTCGCCTATTTTTGCTTTGGCACCACAGCGCCACTTACAGGCCTGGCATACATTTTGCAGCGTTTTCATGCATTCGTGTGGACGATCACATTTATTTTACGTCTCCGTCTTTACGACAAACGTTCTGGAAAAAATTAGCGTTTCGTGTTCGTTTTGACTTTGTGTGGACGGGGCCTCAGTCTTTCGTAGGTCTTCATTTTTAAAACATCATAAATAGGATTATTTTTATCATGATTTATTTTTGTAATCTAAATAAAACATTAAAATTGACCTTTTTTTTATTAAAAAAAATTGCTCGCTTTTATTGGTTCCGTCCCGATAGCGGAACCAATAAAGCGTTGTTGCGGCCGGGACATTTGGGAGATGCGCCATTAACTTTTTGTCTGGAAAATATGAGCAAGTGTAAATGTAACCAAAACTGTCTCCAGCCAAGAGTTTCCTCCACGGCTAATACCAGGGAACATACATGAGGCTCAGTGGATTTATGCAAGAAGTCATTCAAGCTCAGAACGATGGGAATTAAGGCAGTGGAGTCACACATGCGAAGCACGAAACACAAAGCGTCAAAATGGAGTTACGGAGAAACAGCCGGTATTTCTCAGTTTAGATCCACCCTTGTCTCTGCAATGCCTCCACTTATCACCAAATCAAAGATACTAAGAAAACCATACAAAGAAAAATAGCTGCAAAAAAGACTTAGCACTGGTTATGTTGTGGCTTTAAAACTGATTTGTTTTGTTCCCTGCTAAAACAAAGTTTGTGAATTCAGTTAAATAATTGTTAAAATATATCTGTCATTTGTGTGTTTTTAGCTTTCTTCCTGTATGGGAAGCTTTTCCCAAACATTAATGCAGTGGTTTATGTTAAAATAAACCTTTGGGTTAAGTTGTCACAAGCAGGTTTTTCTTGTGTTTCTTGTGAATTTGGTCTTAAATTTTTATTTCAAGTGGTATTAAAAAGTCTTGAATTTAACTTGCCTTATGCTGTAGGAACCCTGCATGGAGATAAGACACCTAAGTCGGCTCAGACTTCTTTTTCGGATTCCCACGGGACGCCTCCCTCGGGAGGCGTTCTAGGCACTCCCCATTGCGAGGAGACTCAGAGGACCATGGAGGGACTGTATCTGTAGGATAGCCTTGGGGCATGTCTGGCTTCTCCCTGCAGAGCTGGAGACGCTGTCTGTGGAGGGGGGAATTTAGGAGTGTCTGCTGAGAGTCACATGAAGTGCACTTTATTGGCCAGTTGTTAAAAATGTCAACATCAAGACTAAAAAACAGAACTGTTAGAAAAGTAATCCAAGCCACTTGAGTAAAACTTGTAATCAACACCTGGTAGCCTCTTCATAGCATAGCTGTCTGCAGTGTAATGCACAGTTCCCACTCTGCCTAGTGATTTATGTTAAGTGAGTGAACATATTTCTGTGTATTTTTATAGGTTTATTTTGATTCAGGATTGATAAAAATCACGGTGCTAAGACCACTTTTAGGAGACATTCATGCTCCCTCAGAACGGCATGGTTCAGCTAACAGACTCGGTGCGCTAGCTAGAGCGGCTAATAGGGGATGTCTTGTGCAGTTACATATAGCAGGTGGTTAAAATACAAAATATATTCAAATTCTAGATTGAAACAAATGTCAGTGAAGGCTGCAGCAGCACTTTATATCAATGTCGGCCATGGTGGTGCTCTTGATGCTCTGGGCTGGCTTAGTGAGGGTCACTACCCGATCTCTCCCGGAAACATGAGCTGTCCTGCGCGAACAGATATACATCTGGGTGTCCATAAATAATGTAAGTAACTCACTAAAGAATGCTAATGCACTTTAAAGGGTTTTATGACTTAGTGAGACAATTTTGATGCTTTTTCCATTTTCTTTGTTAAACTGCTTCTCTGACGTCATCATGGGACATGCTCAGAGCAGTTCGGCTAAATCTGATCAAACCATGTTTATCTGCATTTTAGTTGGTTCTTTCTTTAGATTACGCACTATATACCATAATGTTAGCACGAAAGGAAAACATAACACTCAAAAAAACTAGATTTATGTTTAAATCCAAAGCTTAAAGTTAGCTCCGGGAAGTAGCGTAGCATCCCATTTCCGGTGCAGATCGGGAAAAGAGTGATAAAGCAGAGAGGATTTTAATGCATTTATTTTCTCAGGAAATACCATCAGGACAAAGTTCTGAAACAACAGCAAAGCTCCCAGAGTCTGGTGGAAAACCTACCAAACTGTAGATCTGGAATCTGGTTTCAGCTCCTAAATGTACAGTGACACTGACCGAAGTGTTCTTATGACCAAAGAATACAGCAAAAACAATCTCAATTTAGATAAAGTGCATTTTCCCTTAATCTGAGCAGGTAAAGGAGATGATTTGCCAATTAAATGACTATTTTACTCTCCTAATAAGATTATTACATAATATGCTCTAAGAGCAGGCAGACAATTGTTTTTTCTTATTTTAAATATAAATTGTCTTGTTCAATTGACAAAGTGTCTCACTTTGATGCAGTTATTTATTTTTATTTATTTATTTATTATTTATGCAGTGAGGCGAGTGTTTGGCACTTGCAGGCTGTCCTCAAAAACGGTCATGTGACCCAGAGCGCCGCTCTCCGTCAGTCTTTGCTCTCCTTAAACACCAGAGCTAGCTAAGCTAACAGCTGTTGTTAGCTCTTAGCTAACATCTTCCATCCAGGAAACACGATCCGTCCTGCGCGAACAGAAAAACTTCCGGATAGGCAATACTTCATTTTTCGTACTTTTTGATTCCTTCGTCTTTTCCGGCGGGGGTTTCCTTTTGAAAATTTTTGTATTTGCGTAAATATTGCATATTCTAAAAACAAGAAAAAGCAATACATAAATAAACACTTAAATAGCCTTTGGAACGTTACTGTGACCGCTCTAAGCATGGCCGATGATGACGTCACGCAATGCAATGTAGAGAAGGTAAAACGTATCCATTGCTTCCAGAAAAGTCTTCAATATTTTCTATTTGATTGTAGTTTTGCATTCTTTAATGTTTTAAGTCCATAAATAAGTATTTTCAGTACCGTTATTACTTAGTTTTCAGCAACCCGGATCTTATTATTCTGTTCCCGCATGCGCAGGACGGATCGGGTAGTGACGGTCCTTTAGCAGAAACTCCAGGACTGGTAGACCGGCCGGTCCAAACTGCTCTGATAGCAGAACCAGAACACTGAATGGTTCATTTAGACAGTGCAGTGCAGCCATAGGCCTGCCAGGGGGCGCTAACTCTGGAGGTTACAGCTATAGCACCCCTAGTGGCTAATAGTAATGGTGTGAAATAACATGAAGAAAGTTCTGTGGTATATTTCCTGTCTAGAAAAGGACTATTTATCTGACATCAGTAGCACATGTCGTGTTTTACGTTTACGTCACAACGCTTCAGCGCTGCAAAACATGAGAATCCTCCCTGCAAAGGAAGCAGAACCAGAAGTAGCTCCTACATTCAGATGTTTTATTCTAAACTTTTTTCCATCGCCAACCATCTTTTCTTTTTCATGTTTTGTGTTCCATCATTTGGCTCATCGTTTAAAGATGGAAGCGAAGAAGACGACGCTCCTTCCATCCAAACCAGCAGATGTTCTGGTGTCTGTTTGTGTGTTGATGAATGCTGCGGGGTTCTGGGTTCTGGTCGGGGTGTGAGGTGTGCTGCCCTGACTCTTTCTATCTTTGCATTGCACAGGTTGTGAGAGCCGGGGCAGCCACCTCACCTCCCTCCCATAAAATGTCGGGCCTGACGACCGTTGGCTTAGAGACAAATCGGAGAACGACGTCTTCTCATCGCTCGGCAGCCAAATCAGAACCCAACGGGACGGCAGCCGTCCAACCGACTGTTTGGACACTTGTTTTTCCTCTGAACCTTTAACATACGGACTGCTCATTGGTGGATTATTGTGTGCATCACTAGGTAGTTCTTTCTCTACAGTTTATGTCCAAATAAGTTTTTTTTATTGATTTACTTCATTCTGTTTATAAAAGACAGCAGGAAAATCTCTATGTTTTAGAAGTTGGTGGTTTATTTTTCCAGGTTCTCCATGTTTCCCCTTCAAACTGATCGTCTTCCAGGTTTTTCTGCCTTTCTTTCCCGTCTGACCTGCTAATCAGTTCTAATCACGACCATTGATTGAACTCAGACGCCAATCACCCGTAGCAACCCAGCACGAGTGATTGGACGGCCTTAGGGAGGCTTTCAGACGTCTGGTTTGAAGTGTGAAGACCAGAAGTAATGAGGAAACATCCCTGTTTACTAAAGCACTGAAATAATGCTCCTGTAATAGAAACTGACTTGTTGTTCTTAGATCTTAGCCTGAATGTGTTTACACTGAAAACATGTGGAAAACGATGATTTATGATTGAAATAAGAAAAAAAAACGAATTATCTCATTTTAAAGGAAACCAAAATCATTCGATTGGTGCATCGTCTTTTTTACTGCTCAGATTTGGGGAAAATAACTATTTGAAGAAATCTATACTTATCTGTAGATCAAGTTTTTTGCAGTTTGGAGTAATAAAACCAGAACATTGCAAAAATCAAAGAGGGAATTGAAGATTTGTGAAATGAGTCTTAAATGTGAGCAGTTAGATGGATGATCTGCCCCAAATGAAGATAAGAAGCACTTCAAAGTTCTTTTTGTTATTTGAAACATAAATCATTGATTTATGGAAAATCTGCCTTTATTTGGATCCTGTTGATTTTCTGCAGTGAAGAAGTCTTCCGTTGTCTCGGTGTGTTGATGTGACGCTTTAACTGACGCGTCCCCGCTGGGCCGCGGTCTGCCCGCTGCCCTGACCTCCGTCACATCTTGGCCTCTCATGTCAGGCGGCTGCCCGTCCCGGAGCCGCCAGGGAGCCGCGGAAGGATGCTGTCATGTTTCAGCTCTAACCTGCATGGCCACGTGTTTGCATAGTTTAGGTGGATGTTAGACTCAGTGACGTGTTCTCCTGAATGTGTGACGATGTGTACAGTATTTATTGAAGCGTCTCAGTCCTGTGCAGCTTATTAAACGGTGACGGTACCCGCTGCTGTGATGTTACTCACTTTTATTTGCCAAATGTTGGTTTACGGCGACGCCTCCTGATTTCTGCTCCACCGTGCATCGAAGCCAGGATGTGAACGTTGCTTCTGTGTCTCTGTTTCTGGCCTTTAGCTCTTGGAAATGAAGTGCAGCTTTAATAAACTCTTGATTTTTTTTCACCTTATTGCTGCAGTGATAAATGAGTGTCAGACAGCTAATTAATTGTTCTAAAGGTGCGGCAGCGGCGGTCCGTTTGTGCGTGTAATGCCCCCTGTCAGCAGTGATTTATCACCTGGGAAGTGGCCCCTCTTGTTTTCACATGGGGGGGGGGGGGGCTTCTTCTCTGGAGTCTGGAATAAATCTGCAAACAAGAAGCTGTGTTTGAACTAAAGGGGAATCAGTTCAATGCATTTCTGCCTTCATTCAGCTGGGATCTTTCCTGGTACCAACAAGAACGCAGAACCGGGGGGGGCGGGGGCGCACAGTGTGGGCAGCAGCATCAGCTGCACTTTTTAAGCCTCTGGTCAGAATGAACCGCTACAGGAAGGAAATGTTCTTGGAAGAAATGATAAATGATCTGAGTTGCTCTGTCAATAACTTAGAACTCTGTAAATAATTCCAAAAAAGCTCAAAACAATCCTCTGGACTTTGTTTCCAAGTCTGAAGACGTTTCTCTTCCATCCAGGAAGCTTTTTCAATTCTAAATGTCAGAAATAGCGTTTAGTTCCAGGTTTTATCCAGCAGCCCAACAAAGCCTGGTTTTAGTTTAGAAAACATGCTTCTGAAAATAACAGAACCAAAACTACTACAATATAAAGAATAATTTTACTTTGAAAGGGCCAAAATGCTCCACTAACTTTCTGCTCAAATGAAGGAAAAAATATTCGTTTTTACAGCATGAATCCCAGTTTATTACAGGATGTTAGAAAAGTTGCAGCAGAAAGTAAAATCTCGCTCACCAGTTGGACCCCTGGGATCCCTCAAAGGCTCAGTTCACACCGAAGCCTGAAGTGACCCAAATTCTATTATTTTGCCATATTGACCTGGATCTGATCTTTTCATGGCAGTCTGAACGACACAGATCAGGTTTTTTCGACCCAGGCCACTTGGCTCTGTGGTCCTGAATCCGATAGGAATCTGATCTTTTCAAATGTGACCTGTGTCTGAACGGCCAGGTCGTATTCATCTGACCTGAATGTCATTAACAACCGACAGTGGTCACTCTTCTGCTTCTTGCTATGCAGAAGCAGCAAGAAACACAACAATGGTGGACGATGATGCAGAGAGCAGTATTTCAGTGTTTATTTTTAAGCATCTTAGAAAGATTGAGTTTTTAAGGTTGGTTAAGATCACTAGATGAACTCCAGCGCTACCATCCATGTTTCCTTCCGTAAACACAGACCACAGTTGCTTGTGACGTCATTGTGTCCTCTACTGGGCATGCGGGACACTTAAATTATATGAATGCAGTTCACACAGGAGATCACATACAAGACGCATATATTTGGAAATATGAACGGCAACGCAAAGAAATCGGAATTGAGCATCAAGGCCTGCAGTGTGAACATAGCCTAAACATCAGCATAGAAAATACAGAATAGATCAAACATCCAAATAGGAGGCAGAAGAGTCAGATTCAGCAGAACCAAAAGTTGCCAAACCCTCATCCTGGTTAAGATCATTAAACCGGCAGCAGAACCAGAGAGAAGCCAGAAGGACTGGGCAGGTTACTGGTTAGTTACTGGTAAAGCATCTGGAATACTTTAACCACCCATGGCTTCAGGAAATATTGTTTGCCTTTATTTTCTAACCTCAGTCATTGAAATGCTTCCTTGAGCAGAAAACAAACATTTGGTGATGTTTTCATCTAGGCAAAGACAGGCAGGGGGCCCTCTGAAGTGAGAAGATGACACATAAGATAGAGAAATGTTAATAGAATAGACATCCATGATCTGTTCTAGGTTGTGTCCCTCTCTTCTCGTCCCTTTTCTTCTTGTTTTCCTCTCTATGTTTTGTACTCAGCTGACTTTTCATGCTGTCTCTAAAGGAATGAAAGATTTTTTCCAAGCACTAAGCTCACTTAGCTGATTGCTCCTTCCTGTGTTTCCAAAAAGGCCAAAGTAAATAACCCAGTCCTTCTTTTCACTGTAGACAAGCCATGATCTGCTTATCTGTTCTCCATTTTTCATTTGGATGAAATAATAGCTGCATGAATCATGACAGCAGACAAGATAGAGGAGAGCAGGAGGCGGGGTTACCAATCTACTTGCTCTGGAGAGCAGAGTTCGCTGCTTTTAGATGTTGTCTCCAAAGTCTCCAGTAGCAGAAAAAAGTCTGCTACTGGGGGGGGGGGGGGGCTGAGACACACTTAATATTATCAGCGTTCTGATGGCATTTTAGCCAAAGGATTTTTATCAAAAACATAGTTAATGTGCACAAATAAGCAATAGTTTTATTAACCATACATATAAACAGTTTTATGTGGCCCCCGGGAACTTGGGGCCCTAGGCAGCTGTCTAGTTTTGCCTGATGGTAAAATTCTCCCTGTTTTCAACATCTGATAAAAACTTTAATTCCTCTGATATCCTTGATGAGCCTCAAATGCAGCCACACGGTTGACCTTCTGAACGTCGTCCTCTTCTTGTTTTCTGATAAACGGGGCTCCTTTCTTCCTGCTGCATCCTAACCCAGACATCACCGCGCCGTTTGATCACTTTCAGCACCGTTTTCCCGCCCAGAACATCTGGGTTCTGCTTCAGGAAGAGGATGGAAGGAGAGAGAAGCTAGCAGGGATGTTCTGCAAAGCTGTAACCTTTTCCGATGACGAGTGCGTTTCCTATTACTGCTCTGACACCAGATCCAGGCAGATGATTTAATGGCGGCCTTTTGCTTTTGCTGACTTCACCCTTTCCCCCTCTATTAAAAAAACAGAAGTCCAGAGCTTGGAGCGGCGCTGTGTGGGAAGAGTGGCCAAGCAGCTCCGATCTATCACTCCCAGCCTCCTCCTCTGTCTCTTTATGCTCCTGATTCAGCTGCTGTGTGGGTTCCCCCCCCTCCGTATTTTAGTTATAATGCTGGATATAAATCGGGGAAACTTCATGGCCGCCGTGTAGCTTATTGCCGTCTTTTCCCTGAAGGCTGCTGTTTGCCCCCAGCGTCTGACTGGGTCTGCACTGGTTTACTAGCAGTGGCCAGTTTACTGGGGCCCCCTGCTGGAGGTGGTTGGAGTCTGGAGCCAGGGAGAGCATCCTCTCTGAATGAGCGCTGATTGGCTAGTAAAAGCAGCTCCTCTTCCTCCGTCTGTGCAGCTTCAGCACCTCATTCCCTCCTTCATCATCCTGTAAAACAATGGTTCCTTTATAATGTCTCTGCCACCCAACAGTAGATCAAAAAAGCTCCAGAAGTCCAATAATCCTCTCCTTTCTGCGCTGCACTCTGTCATGGATGAGAGTCAATGGCTCCGGCTTTGTCTCTTATTGATTTCTGTCACGTGGACACTCCTGGGTTAATTGCATTGCCCACTCGTGATAAATTCCCTGCCTTGTTTCGGCCCCCTCAGTGTCAGACAGCAGAGGCCTCGGGCCTCCATGCGAGTGTTTGAACTGTCCCTGCTCCCTCCTGGGTGCTGAGTCAGCTCGCTGCTCGGGTCCGAGGGAGTCGCCTCTCAACCAGAGGGTTTCCAGGAGCACGAAGCTTAGCGTCAGCACAGCTCTGCTGCTGAAGACTCAAACAGTCTGACAGCTCGTCATCATGACAACATGTGATAAAGCAGCTGGAAGCTGAGATTGCTGGAATACATCTCACACTGACTGCAATCAACCCCACAGCTTCAGGACACCAGCTCTGACTGACCGGCTGTCCTGTCAGACCAGCATACCCCATCAGACCAGCATAACCCATCAGACCATTATAACCCATCAGACCATTATAACCCATCAGACCAGCATAACCCATCAGACCATTATAACCCATCAGACCATTATAACCCATCAGACCAGCATAACCAATCAGACCATTATAACCCATCAGACCAGCATACCCCATCAGACCATTATAACCCATCAGACCATTATAACCCATCAGACCAGAATAACCCATCTGACCATTATAACCCATCAGACCAGAATAACCCATCTGACCATTATAACCCATCAGACCAGCATAACCCATCAGGCCATTATAACCCATCAGACCAGCATAACCCATCAGACCAGCATAACCCATCAGGCCATTATAACCCATCAGACCAGCATACCCCATCAGACCATTATAACCCATCAGACCATTATAACCCATCAGACCAGCATAACCAATCAGACCATTATAACCCATCAGACCATTATAACCCATCAGACCATTATAACCCATCAGACCATTATAACCCATCAGACCAGCATACCCCATCAGACCATTATAACCCCTCAGACCAGCATACCCCATCAGACCATTATAACCCATCAGACCAGCATACCCCATCAGACCAGCATAACCCATCAGACCAGCATAACCAATCAGACCAGCATACCCCATCAGACCATTATAACCCATCAGACCATTATAACCCATCAGACCAGCATACCCCATCAGACCATTATAACCCCTCAGACCAGCATACCCCATCAGACCATTATAACCCATCAGACCAGCATACCCCATCAGACCAGCATAACCCATCAGACCAGCATACCCCATCAGACCAGCATACCCCATCAGACCATTATAACCCATCAGACCATTATAACCCATCAGACCAGCATACCCCATCAGACCATTATAACCCCTCAGACCAGCATACCCCATCAGACCATTATAACCCATCAGACCAGCATACCCCATCAGACCAGCATAACCCATCAGACCAGCATACCCCATCAGACCAGCATACCCCATCAGACCATTATAACACACCAGACCATTATAACCCATCAGACCAGCATAACCCATCAGACCATTATAACCCATCAGACCAGCATAACCCATCAGACCATTATAACCCATCAGACCAGCATACCCCATCAGACCATTATAACCCATCAGACCAGAATAACCCATCAGACCATTATAACCCATCAGACCAGCATACCCCATCAGACCATTATAACCCATCAGACCAGCATACCCCATCAGACCATTATAACCCATCAGACCAGCATAACCCATCAGGCCATCATAACCCATCAGACCAGCATACCCCATCAGACCAGCATACCCCATCAGACCATTATAACCCATCAGACCAGCATACCCCATCAGACCATTATAACCCATCAGACCAGCATACCCCATCAGACCATTATAACCCATCGGACCAGCATAACCCATCAGACCAGAATAACCCATCAGACCAGCATACCCCATCAGACCATTATAACCCATCAGACCAGCATACCCCATCAGACAATTATAACCCATCAGACCAGCATAACCCATCAGACAATTATAACCCATCAGACCAGCATAACCCATCAGGCCATTATAACCCATCAGACCAGCATACCCCATCAGACCAGCATACCCCATCAGACCATCATAACCCATCAGACCAGCATAACCCATCAGACCAGCATAACCCATCAGACCATTATACCCCATCAGACCATCATACCCCATCAGACCAGCATACCCCATCAGACCAGCATAACCCATCAGACCAGCATACCCCATCAGGCCATTATAACCCATCAGACCAGCATACCCCATCAGACCATTATAACCCATCAGACCAGCATACCCCATCAGACCATTATAACCCATCAGACCAGCATAACCCATCAGGCCATTATAACCCATCAGACCAGCATACCCCATCAGACCATTATAACCCATCAGACCAGCATAACCCATCAGACCATTATAACCCATCAGACCAGCATACCCAATCAGACCATTATAACCCATCAGACCAGAATAACCCATCAGACCATTATAACCCATCAGACCAGCATACCCCATCAGACCATTATAACCCATCAGACCAGCATAACTCATCAGGCCATTATAACCCATCAGACCAGCATACCCCATCAGACCATTATAACCCATCAGACCAGCATAACCCATCAGGCCATTATAACCCATCAGACCAGCATACCCCATCAGACCATTATAACCCATCAGACCAGCATAACCCATGAGACCATTATAACCCATCAGACCAGCATACCCCATCAGACCATTATAACCCATCAGACCATTATAACCCATCAGACCAGAATAACCCATCAGACCATTATAACCCATCAGACCAGCATAACTCATCAGGCCATTATAACCCATCAGACCAGCATACCCCATCAGACCAGCATACCCCATCAGACCATTATAACCCATCAGACCAGCATACCCCATCAGACCATTATAACCCATCAGACCAGCATAACCCATCAGGCCATTATAACCCATCAGACCAGCATACCCCATCAGACCATTATAACCCATCAGACCATTATAACCCATCAGACCAGAATAACCCATCAGACCATTATAACCATTCAGACCAGCATACCCCATCAGACCATTATAACCCATCAGACCAGCATACCCCATCAGACCATTATAACACATCAGACCAGCATACCCCATCAGACCATTATAACCCATCAGACCAGCATACCCCATCAGACCAGCATACCCCGTCAGACCAGCATAACCCATCAGACCAGCATACCCCATCAGACCAGCATACCCCATCAGACCATTATAACCCGTCAGACCAGCATACCCCATCAGACCATTATAACCCATCAGACCAGCATACCCCATCAGACCAGCATAACCCATCAGACCATTATAACCCATCAGACCAGCATACCCCATCAGACCATTAAAACCCATCGGACCATTATAACCCATCGGACCAGCATAACCCATCGGACCATTATAACCCATCAGACCAGCATAACCCATCAGACCAGCATAACCCATCAGACCATTATAACCCATCATACCAGCATACCCCATCAGACCAGCATAACCCATCAGACCAGCATACCCCATCAGACCAGCATAACCCATCAGACCATTATAGCCCATCAGACCAGCATAACCCATCAGACCATTATAACCCATCAGACCATTATAACCCATCAGACCAGCATAACCCATCAGACCATTATAACCCATCAGACCAGCATAACCCATCAGACCAGCATAACCCATCAGACCAGCATAACCCATCAGACCAGCATACCCCATCAGACCAGCATAACCCATCAGACCAGCATAACCCATCAGACCAGCATAACCCATCAGACCATTATAACCCATCAGACCAGCATAACCCATCAGACCATTATAACCCATCAGACGATTATAACCCATCAGACCAGCATAACCCATCAGACCATTATAACCCATCAGACCAGCATAACCCATCAGACCAGCATAACCCATCAGACCAGCATAACCCATCAGACCATTATAACCCATCAGACCATTATAACCCATCAGACCAGCATACGCCATCAGACCATTGTAACCCATCAGACCAGCATAACCCATCAGACCATTATAACCCATCAGACCAGCATAACCCATCAGACCATTATAACCCATCAGACCAGCATAACCCATCAGACCATTATAACCCACAAGACCAGCATAACCCATCAGACCATTATAAACCATCAGACCAGCATACCCCATCAGACCATGATAACCCATCAGACCAGCATACCCCATCAGACCAGCATAACCCTTCAGACCAGCATAACCAATCAGACCATTATAACCCATCAGACCATTGTAACCCATCAGACCAACATAACCCATCAGACCATTATAACCCATCAGACCAGCATAACCCATCAGACCATTATAACCCATCAGACCAGCATACCCCATCAGACCATTATAACCCATCAGACCAGCATAACCCATCAGACCATTATAACCCATCAGACCAGCATACCCCATCAGACCATTATAACCCATCAGACCAGCATAACCCATATGGCCATTATAACCCATCAGACCAGCATACCCCATCAGACCAGCATACCCCATCAGACCATTATAACCCATCAGACCAGCATAACCCATCAGACCATTATAACCCATCAGACCAGCATAACCCATCAGACCATTATAACCCATCAGACCATTATAACCCATCAGACCAGCATAACCAATCAGACCATTATAACCCATCAGACCATTATAACCCATCAGACCAGCATAACCCATCAGACCATTATAACTCATCAGACCATTATAAACCATCAGACCAGCATAACCCATCAGACCATGATAACCCATCAGACCATTATAACCCATCAGACCAGAATAACTCATCAGACCATTATAACCCATCAGACCAGCATAACCCATCAGGCCATTATAACCCATCAGACCAGCATACCCCATCAGACCATTATAACCCATCAGACCAGCATAACCCATGAGACCATTATAACCCATCAGACCAGCATACCCCATCAGACCATTATAACCCATCAGACCATTATAACCCATCAGACCAGAATAACCCATCAGACCATTATAACCCATCAGACCAGCATAACTCATCAGGCCATTATAACCCATCAGACCAGCATACCCCATCAGACCAGCATACCCCATCAGACCATTATAACCCATCAGACCAGCATACCCCATCAGACCATTATAACCCATCAGACCAGCATAACCCATCAGGCCATTATAACCCATCAGACCAGCATACCCCATCAGACCATTATAACCCATCAGACCATTATAACCCATCAGACCAGAATAACCCATCAGACCATTATAACCATTCAGACCAGCATACCCCATCAGACCATTATAACCCATCAGACCAGCATACCCCATCAGACCATTATAACACATCAGACCAGCATACCCCATCAGACCATTATAACCCATCAGACCAGCATACCCCATCAGACCAGCATACCCCGTCAGACCAGCATAACCCATCAGACCAGCATACCCCATCAGACCAGCATACCCCATCAGACCATTATAACCCGTCAGACCAGCATACCCCATCAGACCATTATAACCCATCAGACCAGCATACCCCATCAGACCAGCATAACCCATCAGACCATTATAACCCATCAGACCAGCATACCCCATCAGACCATTAAAACCCATCGGACCATTATAACCCATCGGACCAGCATAACCCATCGGACCATTATAACCCATCAGACCAGCATAACCCATCAGACCAGCATAACCCATCAGACCATTATAACCCATCATACCAGCATACCCCATCAGACCAGCATAACCCATCAGACCAGCATACCCCATCAGACCAGCATAACCCATCAGACCATTATAGCCCATCAGACCAGCATAACCCATCAGACCATTATAACCCATCAGACCATTATAACCCATCAGACCAGCATAACCCATCAGACCATTATAACCCATCAGACCAGCATAACCCATCAGACCAGCATAACCCATCAGACCAGCATAACCCATCAGACCAGCATACCCCATCAGACCAGCATAACCCATCAGACCAGCATAACCCATCAGACCAGCATAACCCATCAGACCATTATAACCCATCAGACCAGCATAACCCATCAGACCATTATAACCCATCAGACGATTATAACCCATCAGACCAGCATAACCCATCAGACCATTATAACCCATCAGACCAGCATAACCCATCAGACCAGCATAACCCATCAGACCAGCATAACCCATCAGACCATTATAACCCATCAGACCATTATAACCCATCAGACCAGCATACGCCATCAGACCATTGTAACCCATCAGACCAGCATAACCCATCAGACCATTATAACCCATCAGACCAGCATAACCCATCAGACCATTATAACCCATCAGACCAGCATAACCCATCAGACCATTATAACCCACAAGACCAGCATAACCCATCAGACCATTATAAACCATCAGACCAGCATACCCCATCAGACCATGATAACCCATCAGACCAGCATACCCCATCAGACCAGCATAACCCTTCAGACCAGCATAACCAATCAGACCATTATAACCCATCAGACCATTGTAACCCATCAGACCAACATAACCCATCAGACCATTATAACCCATCAGACCAGCATAACCCATCAGACCATTATAACCCATCAGACCAGCATACCCCATCAGACCATTATAACCCATCAGACCAGCATAACCCATCAGACCATTATAACCCATCAGACCAGCATACCCCATCAGACCATTATAACCCATCAGACCAGCATAACCCATATGGCCATTATAACCCATCAGACCAGCATACCCCATCAGACCAGCATACCCCATCAGACCATTATAACCCATCAGACCAGCATAACCCATCAGACCATTATAACCCATCAGACCAGCATAACCCATCAGACCATTATAACCCATCAGACCATTATAACCCATCAGACCAGCATAACCAATCAGACCATTATAACCCATCAGACCATTATAACCCATCAGACCATTATAACCCATCAGACCAGCATAACCCATCAGACCATTATAACTCATCAGACCATTATAAACCATCAGACCAGCATAACCCATCAGACCATGATAACCCATCAGACCATTATAACCCATCAGACCAGAATAACTCATCAGACCATTATAACCCATCAGACCATTATAACCCATCAGACCAGCATAACCCATCAGACCATTATAACCCATCAGACCAGCATAACCCATCAGGCCATTATAACCCATCAGACCAGCATACCCCATCAGACCAGCATACCCCATCAGACCATTATAACCCATCAGACCAGCATACCCCATCTGACCATTAAAACCCATCAGACCAGCATAACCCATCAGGCCATTATAACCCATCAGACCAGCATACCCCATCAGACCATTATAACCCATCAGACCAGCATAACCCATCAGACCATTATAACCCATCAGACCAGCATACCCCATCAGACCATTATAACCCATCAGACCAGAATAACCCATCAGACCATTATAACCCATCAGACCAGCATACCCCATCAGACCATTATAACCCATCAGACCAGCATAACTCATCAGGCCATTATAACCCATCAGACCAGCATACCCCATCAGACCAGCATACCCCATCAGACCATTATAACCCATCAGACCAGCATACCCCATCAGACCATTATAACCCATCAGACCAGCATAACCCATCAGGCCATTATAACCCATCAGACCAGCATACCCCATCAGACCATTATAACCCATCAGACCAGCATAACCCATCAGACCATTATAACCCATCAGACCAGCATAACCCATCAGACCAGCATACCCCATCAGACCATTATAACCCATCAGACCAGCATACCCCATCAGACCAGCATACCCCATCAGACCATCATAACCCATCAGACCAGCATAACCCATCAGACCAGCATAACCCATCAGACCATTATACCCCATCAGACCATCATACCCCATCAGACCAGCATAACCCATCAGACCAGCATAACCCATCAGACCAGCATACCCCATCAGACCAGCATAACCCATCAGACCATTATACCCCATCAGACCAGCATAACCCATCAGACCAGCATAACCCATCAGACCATTATAAACCATCAGACCAGCATACCCCATCAGACCAGCATACCCGATCAGACCATTATAACCCATCAGACCAGAATAACCCATCAGACCAGAATAACCCATCAGACCAGCATACCCCATCAGACCAGCATAACCCATCAGACCATTATAACCCATCAGACCAGCATAACCCATCAGACCAGCATAACCCATCAGACCATTATAAACCATCAGACCAGCATACCCCATCAGACCAGCATACCCGATCAGACCATTATAACCCATCAGACCAGAATAACCCATCAGACCATTATAACCCATCAGACCAGCATACCCCATCACACCATTATAACACACCCGACCATTATAACCCATCAGACCAGCATAACCCATCAGACCATTATAACCCATCAGACCAGCATAACCCATCAGACAATTATAACCCATCAGACCAGCATAACCCATCAGGCCATTATAACCCATCAGACCAGCATACCCCATCAGACCAGCATACCCCATCAGACCATTATAACCCATCAGACCATTATAACCCATCAGACCAGCATACCCCATCAGACCATTATAACCCATCTGACCATTATAACCCATCAGACCAGCATACCCCATCAGACCATTATAACCCATCTGACCATTATAACCCATCAGACCAGCATACCCCATCAGACCATTATAACCCATCAGACCATTAAAACCCATCAGACCATTATAACCCATCAGACCATTATAACCCATCAGACCAGCATACCCCATCAGACCAGCATAACCCATCAGACCAGCATACCCCATCAGACCATTATAACCCATCAGACCAGCATACCCCATCAGACCATTATAACCCATCAGACCATTATAACCCATCAGACCAGCATACCCCATCAGACCAGCATAACCCATCAGACCAGCATAACCCATCAGACCAGCATACCCCATCAGACCATTATAACCCATAAGACCAGCATACCCCATCAGACCATTATAACCCATCAGACCAGCATACCCCATCAGACCATTATAACTCATCTGACCATTATAACCCATCTGACCATTATAACCCATCAGACCAGCATACCCCATCAGACCATTATAACCCATCAGACCATTATAACCCATCTGACCATTATAACCCATCAGACCAGCATACCCCATCAGACCATTATAACCCATCAGACCATTAAAACCCATCTGACCATTATAACCCATCAGACCAGCATACCCCATCAGACCATTATAACCCATCTGACCATTATAACCCATCTGACCATTATAACCCATCAGACCATTATAACCCATCGGACCAGCATAACCCATCAGACCATTATAACCCATCAGACCAGCATAACCCATCAGACCAGCATACCCCATCAGACCAGCATAACCCATCAGGCCATTATAACCCATCAGACCAGCATACCCCATCAGACCAGCATACCCCATCAGACCATTATAACCCATCAGACCAGCATACCCCATCAGACCAGCATACCCCATCAGACCATTTTAACCTATCAGACCAGCATAACCCATCAGACCAGCATAACCCATCAGACCATTATAACCCATCAGACCAGCATAACCCATCAGACCATTATACCCCATCAGACCAGCATAACCCATCATACCAGCATAACCCATCAGACCAGCATACCCCATCAGACCAGCATACCCCATCAGACCAGCATAACCCATCAGACCATTATAACCCATCAGACCATTATAACCCATCAGACCAGCATAACCCATCAGACCAGCATACCCCATCAGACCAGCATACCCCATCAGACCAGCATAACCCATCAGACCATTATAACCCATCAGACCAGCATAACCCATCAGACCAGCATAACCCATCAGACCAGCATAACCCATCAGATCATTATAACCCATCAGACCAGCATACCCCATCAGACCAGCATAACCCATCAGACCAGCATACCCCATCAGACCAGCATAACCCATCAGACCAGCATAACCCATCAGACCAGCATACCCGATCAGACCATTATAACCCATCAGACCAGCATACCCCATCACACCATTATAACACACCCGACCATTATAACCCATCAGACCAGCATAACCCATCAGACCAGCATACCCCATCAGACCATTATAACCCATAAGACCAGCATACCCCATCAGACCATTATAACTCATCTGACCATTATAACCCATCTGACCATTATAACCCATCAGACCAGCATACCCCATCAGACCAGCATACCCCATCAGACCATTATAACCCATCAGACCATTATAACCCATCAGACCAGCATACCCCATCAGACCATTATAACCCATCAGACCATTAAAACCCATCTGACCATTATAACCCATCAGACCAGCATACCCCATCAGACCATTATAACCCATCAGACCAGCATAACCCATCAGACCAGCATAACCCATCAGACCATTATAACCCATCAGACCATTATAAACCATCAGACTATTATAACCCATCAGACCAGCATACCCCATCAGACCAGCATACCCCATCAGACCAGCATAACCCATCAGACCAGCATACCCCATCAGACCAGCATAACCCATCAGACCAGCATACCCCATCACACCATTATAACACACCCGACCATTATAACCCATCAGACCAGCATAACCCATCAGACCAGCATACCCCATCAGACCATTATAACCCATAAGACCAGCATACCCCATCAGACCATTATAACTCATCTGACCATTATAACCCATCTGACCATTATAACCCATCTGACCATTATAACCCATCAGACCAGCATACCCCATCAGACCAGCATACCCCATCAGACCATTATAACCCATCAGACCATTATAACCCATCAGACCAGCATACCCCATCAGACCATTATAACCCATCAGACCATTAAAACCCATCTGACCATTATAACCCATCAGACCAGCATACCCCATCAGACCATTATAACCCATCAGACCAGCATAACCCATCAGACCAGCATAACCCATCAGACCATTATAACCCATCAGACCATTATAAACCATCAGACCATTATAACCCATCAGACCAGCATACCCCATCAGACCAGCATAACCCATCAGACCAGCATACCCCATCAGACCAGCATAACCCATCAGACCAGCATACCCCATCACACCATTATAACACACCCGACCATTATAACCCATCAGACCAGCATAACCCATCAGACCAGCATACCCCATCAGACCATTATAACCCATAAGACCAGCATACCCCATCAGACCATTATAACTCATCTGACCATTATAACCCATCTGACCATTATAACCCATCTGACCATTATACCCCATCAGACCATTATAACCCATCAGACCATTATAAGCCATCTGACCATTATAAGCCATCTGACCATTATAACCCATCAGACCAGCATAACCCATCAGACCATTAAAACCCATCTGACCATTATAACCCATCAGACCAGCATACCCCATCTGACCATTATAACCCATCAGACCATTATAACCCATCTGACCATTATAACCCATCTGACCATTATAACCCATCAGACCATTATAACACACCCGACCATTATAACCCATCAGACCAGCATAACCCATCAGACCAGCATACCCCATCAGACCATTATAACCCATAAGACCAGCATACCCCATCAGACCATTATAACTCATCTGACCATTATAACCCATCTGACCATTATAACCCATCTGACCATTATACCCCATCAGACCATTATAACCCATCAGACCATTATAAGCCATCTGACCATTATAAGCCATCTGACCATTATAACCCATCAGACCAGCATAACCCATCAGACCATTAAAACCCATCTGACCATTATAACCCATCAGACCAGCATACCCCATCTGACCATTATAACCCATCAGACCATTATAACCCATCTGACCATTATAACCCATCTGACCATTATAACCCATCAGACCATTATAACCCATCAGACCATTATAACCCATCAGACCAGCATACCCCATCAGACCATTATAACCCATCAGACCATTAAAACCCATCTGACCATTATAACCCATCAGACCAGCATACCCCATCAGACCATTATAACCCATCAGACCAGCATAACCCATCAGACCAGCATAACCCATCAGACCATTATAACCCATCAGACCATTATAAACCATCAGACTATTATAACCCATCAGACCAGCATACCCCATCAGACCAGCATACCCCATCAGACCAGCATAACCCATCAGACCAGCATACCCCATCAGACCAGCATAACCCATCAGACCAGCATACCCCATCACACCATTATAACACACCCGACCATTATAACCCATCAGACCAGCATAACCCATCAGACCAGCATACCCCATCAGACCATTATAACCCATAAGACCAGCATACCCCATCAGACCATTATAACTCATCTGACCATTATAACCCATCTGACCATTATAACCCATCTGACCATTATAACCCATCAGACCAGCATACCCCATCAGACCAGCATACCCCATCAGACCATTATAACCCATCAGACCATTATAACCCATCAGACCAGCATACCCCATCAGACCATTATAACCCATCAGACCATTAAAACCCATCTGACCATTATAACCCATCTGACCATTATAACCCATCAGACCAGCATACCCCATCAGACCATTATAACCCATCAGACCAGCATAACCCATCAGACCAGCATAACCCATCAGACCATTATAACCCATCAGACCATTATAAACCATCAGACCATTATAACCCATCAGACCAGCATACCCCATCAGACCAGCATAACCCATCAGACCAGCATACCCCATCAGACCAGCATAACCCATCAGACCAGCATACCCCATCACACCATTATAACACACCCGACCATTATAACCCATCAGACCAGCATAACCCATCAGACCAGCATACCCCATCAGACCATTATAACCCATAAGACCAGCATACCCCATCAGACCATTATAACTCATCTGACCATTATAACCCATCTGACCATTATAACCCATCTGACCATTATACCCCATCAGACCATTATAACCCATCAGACCATTATAAGCCATCTGACCATTATAAGCCATCTGACCATTATAACCCATCAGACCAGCATAACCCATCAGACCATTAAAACCCATCTGACCATTATAACCCATCAGACCAGCATACCCCATCTGACCATTATAACCCATCAGACCATTATAACCCATCTGACCATTATAACCCATCTGACCATTATAACCCATCAGACCATTATAACACACCCGACCATTATAACCCATCAGACCAGCATAACCCATCAGACCAGCATACCCCATCAGACCATTATAACCCATAAGACCAGCATACCCCATCAGACCATTATAACTCATCTGACCATTATAACCCATCTGACCATTATAACCCATCTGACCATTATACCCCATCAGACCATTATAACCCATCAGACCATTATAAGCCATCTGACCATTATAAGCCATCTGACCATTATAACCCATCAGACCAGCATAACCCATCAGACCATTAAAACCCATCTGACCATTATAACCCATCAGACCAGCATACCCCATCTGACCATTATAACCCATCAGACCATTATAACCCATCTGACCATTATAACCCATCTGACCATTATAACCCATCAGACCATTATAACCCATCAGACCATTATAACCCATCAGACCAGCATACCCATAGTCAATACCCATGTGCAAGACATCAGGTTTTACCCCTTTAGTTTTGTATGAAAATAGGCTTTAGACTACCTTAAACGGGCGTGTATCCCTTTAGTCATGTATACAAAAAACTATTTAAGGTCAGATCGCCATACGCTTAAAAAAAAACACCAAAAAGGAAGTAATTAAAATTTTTTTTTTGTACATGACTAAAGGGATACACGCCCGTTGAGGTAGTTTAACGTTAATTCTTAATACAAAACTAAAGGGATAAACAGGTATTTACTATGGGTATGCTGATCTGACAGAACACTGGTTCAATAACACCTTTTGCTCTTAAAATGAATGCTCATCAGAATATTTCTCCAGCACTACAATAAATGTAAATCTAGATAAGTCCTTTTTTCTTGAATTGAGGCGGTAAGTGAGACAATTTACAGTTTACATTTAAGATGAGAAAACAATTGATTGTCTGCAATATTTCAAGTGCATATTATCTAATTATCTTATTTCAAGAGTAAAACTAATATTTCCATTGGCAGGTCATATTATTGACCTGCCCAAATGAAAGTGTTGTGGAGGATTTAAGTGAATAAAAAAAAAATTCTCCACTTAAAAAAAAACACATGCACAACCGTGTACCCACTCCTGAGAGGGAACGCCTATTAAAGACGTGTGACAGCGTGCACAAGCCCATTCCTCCCTCATATTTAAAGTCATAGTGAAGTCATGTTTAAATGGTGAATCATTCTGGCTTAAATCTATATAAATGTACTATTTATCAGACCATTTTCTCCCAAAATTTAGAAAGTATCTATTTAAAAAAAATCCTTTCTTAAAATCTGTTTGTTTTTATCTTCACTATCTCATGCAGGCCAGTTAGTTCTACTTCCGCCTGAACACCTAAATTCGACCAATCATATATCAACGCTCATCTGTCAATCAAATGTTTTCAACAGTTATCTTCATTTTAGCTTCGTGTTTTAATCCTTGTTTCGCTTCCCTGGGAAACTTGATCAGCTCTGAAGATCGATCTAAACTAATATTTAAAAGGTTTTATCTTCATTTTAAACATGTTTACATTATCTGCTAATTATGGCACCACAAAATCGCCTATTTATTGATATCACAACATGAGATGGAAAGAGGATGTAGTTTCTCTCTTGAAAATATTCTGCTCTTTATCTGGAGTCCATTTCCTGTAATATTAATCCAATGCAGAAGACTAATTATTTATTAATCATCCACATGATTATCACATCTTCCTCCAACATTATCTCCACCCCCTGCAGTCCTAAATCAAACAGCAACTTTCTGATTTAAAACCTCCTAAATTTCCGTCCGGTCCTTTCTAAGGGTTCTTTACTGCTTCTGGGAAGCTGGGAAGTTCAGACCAAGTAAAAGTTGTTTGGAGACACAAAGTATGACTTTAAAAAAAAAAAATAACCTATTAGTTTTCTTGTTATTATCTGGTATAGGAAATTAGTCGTCATCTTAGACAACTAACAGTGTTTGTATTTTTAGCTTTTAAAATAGTATTAAAACACATAAATTCCAAGCTAATTCAAAGAAAAACTGGCTCTAAAACATATTTCCGGTTCTTTTATTTTCATCCTTATCCATCGTATAAAAACCATTGAAGCTTTTAAGGCTGGTATTTATTTCATAGCGCATTATTTAGCTCTTTATGTACATTTTAGCCACTATTAAGAGCCGCTGCAGAGGGTCCAAAGAGCCACATGTGGCTCCGGAGCCGTAGGTGGCAGACCCCTGATCTAGGCCTGTTTTCAGAACAAGTATTAAAAACGTTAAAGTTTTGATTAATAGCTTATAAAATGAACGGTTTAATTGTGAAGCTAACCTTTGAAGACGATAAACAGCAGGAGGGACCGGTGACCTTCCTCATTTAGACGCCATCCATCCCTCAGCATGACGCCCATATTTTTCATATTTTCACATTTCCGTCATTAATTTCCTTTCTGTCCGCAACACATCAGATTCAACCACCGTCCTTAAATCCAGTAAATGATCCTAAATGATCCCGTAAACCTGATGCTGTCGATCTGTTCGTAAAAATATAAATCTGTATGATTACCGCCCCAATGATGCCATGTTAGGCTGAGGCTTTCCACGCCATCAGATGGCGTCCATTCATGGAAACTAAAGAGAAAAACTCTCCGGGTTCGGAGATGGAGGTTCTGCTGACTGAAAGCTGAGCAGCAAAACCAAAGCAGGGAAATAAATCAGTAGAGCTGGAAATGATGACGGTGTTGGACTGAAGAGTAAAGTTAAATTAGACCAGTTTCATTGAAATTTTGTTTTGCAAAGCTTTCAGAAAGTGGATGAGCAGCGGTTTAGCAGTGAGGATGAACATTTCCATTTTATAAAGTGATCAAATGCAAACAGTGTGGGAGAAAAAACATGGAGCAAAAAACAGTGATGTGGAGGTTCAGAGCATTTCAGGACAGATATATATGGAGCCAAAGTGCAGTAGAAAAACTTTCTTCTTTTTTGAGTTATTTTTGGTTTAGTGTGTAGTGGGAAATAAGTATTCAACTATTCACCTCAGTTAAATAAACTGAGATAGATGGGTTTCACTCAGTCCGCACTTTATTTTCTTATCTTTACAAAGAGAGAACAGTTCATCATACGACCCTTATGGAACAGTAATCAGCCCTGTTCTGATCTAGACAGAGTTTTTCTCCCTTACTTATAATGAGGAAAAAGCTGTGAAGGTTGTGCAGAGTCGAATCAAACTACGCACACTTTGGTTAAACAATAACAATTTTTGAGTAAGAATTTGGCTCGTCATGGGATAAGTGTTCCTTTTATGCAAAACACTGCTAACTCAGACATTTTGTGGACTTGCAGGTGAAACACACTGAGTAAAAACATTTTTCTCTGAATACATAGCATGACTACATATATGAAACAAGAGAAATCTTATCAGTGTGACATCATTCAGTGACATCATTCAGCGATATTTCAACATTCATCAGTGTCATGGCGGTGGGGAAGAAGCTGCTGCAGCATCTGGATCAGCTGCAGCTGTCTGATCTATTTTCTATAGTTCTAGTGAGGACGCAGGCAGCAGCGTCTGGATCAGCTGTCTGATCTCCTTTCTATAGTTCTAGTGAGGACGCAGGCAGCAGCGTCGGATCAGCTGTCTGATCTACTTTCTATAGTTCTAGTGAGGACGCAGGCAGCAGCGTCGGATCAGCTGTCTGATCTACTTTCTATAGTTCTAGTGAGGACGCAGGCAGCAGCGTCTGGATCAGCTGTCTGATCTACTTTCTATAGTTCTAGTGAGGACGCAGGCAGCAGCGTCGGATCAGCTGTCTGATCTACTTTCTATAGTTCTAGTGAGGACGCAGGCAGCAGCGTCTGGATCAGCTGTCTGATCTACTTTCTATAGTTCTAGTGAGGACGCAGGCAGCAGCGTCTGGATCAGCTGTCTGATCTACTTTCTATAGTTCTAGTGAGGACGCAGGCAGCAGCGTCGGATCAGCTGTCTGATCTACTTTCTATAGTTCTAGTGAGGACGCAGGCAGCAGCGTCGGATCAGCTGTCTGATCTACTTTCTATAGTTCTAGTGAGGACGCAGGCAGCAGCGTCTGGATCAGCTGTCTGATCTACTTTCTATAGTTCTAGTGAGGACGCAGGCAGCAGCGTCTGGATCAGCTGTCTGATCTACTTTCTATAGTTCTAGTGAGAACGCAGGCAGCAGCATCTGGATCAGCTGTCTGATCTACTTTCTATAGTTCTAGTGAGGACGCAGGCAGCAGCGTCTGGATCAGCTGTCTGATCTACTTTCTATAGTTCTAGTGAGGACGCAGGCAGCAGCGTCTGGATCAGCTGTCTGATCTACTTTCTATAGTTCTAGTGAGGACGCAGGCAGCAGCGTCTGGATCAGCTGTCTGATCTACTTTCTATAGTTCTAGTGAGGACGCAGGCAGCAGCGTCTGGATCAGCTGTCTGATCTACTTTCTATAGTTCTAGTGAGGACGCAGGCAGCAGCGTCTGGATCAGCTGTCTGATCTACTTTCTATAGTTCTAGTGAGGACGCAGACAGCAGCGTCTGGATCAGCTTTCTGATCTACTTTCTATAGTTCTAGTGAGGACGCAGGCTGCAGCGTCTGGATCAGCTGTCTGATCTACTTTCTATAGTTCTAGTGAGGACGCAGGCGGCAGCGTCTGGATCAGCTGTCTGATCTACTTTCTATAGTTCTAGTGAGGACGCAGGCGGCAGCGTCTGGATCAGCTGTCTGATCTACTTTCTATAGTTCTAGTGAGAACGCAGGCAGCAGCGTCTGGATCAGCTGTCTGATCTACTTTCTATAGTTCTAGTGACGACGCAGGCAGCAGCGTCTGGATCAGCTGTCTGATCTACTTTCTATAGTTCTAGTGAAGACGCAGGCAGCAGCGTCTTGATCAGCTGTCTGATCTACTTTCTATAGTTCTAGTGAGGACGCAGGCAGCAGCATCTGGATCAGCTGTCTGATCTACTTTCTATAGTTCTAGTGAGGACGCAGGCAGCAGCGTCTGGATCAGCTGTCTGATCTACTTTCTATAGTTCTAGTGAGGACGCAGGCGGCAGCGTCTGGATCAGCTGTCTGATCTACTTTCTATAGTTCTAGCGAGGACGCAGGCAGCAGCGTCTGGATCAGCTGTCTGATCTACTTTCTATAGTTCTAGTGAGGACGCAGGCGGCAGCGTCTGGATCAGCTGTCTGATCTACTTTCTATAGTTCTAGTGAGGACGCAGGCAACAGCGTCTGGATCAGCTGTCTGATCTACTTTCTATAGTTCTAGTGAGGACGCAGGCAGCAGCGTCGGATCAGCTGTCTGATCTACTTTCTATAGTTCTAGCGAGGACGCAGGCAGCAGCGTCTGGATCAGCTGTCTGATCTACTTTCTATAGTTCTAGTGAGGACGCAGGCGGCAGCGTCTGGATCAGCTGTCTGATCTACTTTCTATAGTTCTAGTGAGGACGCAGGCAACAGCGTCTGGATCAGCTGTCTGATCTACTTTCTATAGTTCTAGTGAGGACGCAGGCAACAGCGTCTGGATCAGCTGTCTGATCTACTTTCTATAGTTCTAGTGAAGACGCAGGCAGCAGCGTCTGGATCAGCTGTCTGATCTACTTTCTATAGTTCTAGTGAGGACGCAGGCAGCAGCGTCTGGATCAGCTGTCTGATCTACTTTCTATAGTTCTAGTGAGGACGCAGGCAGCAGCGTCTGGATCAGCTGTCTGATCTACTTTCTATAGTTCTAGTGAGGACGCAGGCAGCAGCGTCTGGATCAGCTGTCTGATCTACTTTCTATAGTTCTAGTGAGGACGCAGGCAACAGCGTTAGGATCAGCTGTCTGATCTACTTTCTATAGTTCTAGTGAGGACGCAGGCAGCAGCGTCTGGATCAGCTGTCTGATCTACTTTCTATAGTTCTAGTGAGGACGCAGGCAGCAGCGTTTTGGATCAGCTGTCTGATCTACTTTCTATAGTTCTAGTGAGGACGCAGGCAGCAGCGTCTGGATCAGCTGTCTGATCTACTTTATAGTTCTAGTGAGGACGCAGGCAGCAGCGTCTGGATCAGCTGTCTGATCTACTTTCTATAGTTCTAGTGAGGACGCAGGCAACAGCGTTAGGATCAGCTGTCTGATCTACTTTCTATAGTTCTAGTGAGGACGCAGGCAGCAGCGTCTGTATCAGCTGTCTGATCTACTTTCTATAGTTCTAGTGAGGACGCAGGCAGCAGCGTTTTGGATCAGCTGTCTGATCTACTTTCTATAGTTCTAGTGAGGACGCAGGCAGCAGCGTCTGGATCAGCTGTCTGATCTACTTTCTATAGTTCTAGTGAGGACGCAGGCAGCAGCGTCTGGATCAGCTGTCTGATCTACTTTCTATAGTTCTAGTGAGGACGCAGGCAGCAGCGTCTGGATCAGCTGTCTGATCTACTTTCTATAGTTCTAGTGAGGACGCAGGCAGCAGCGTCTGGATCAGCTGTCTGATCTACTTTCTATAGTTCTAGTGAGGACGCAGACAGCAGCGTCTGCATCAGCTGTCTGATCTACTTTCTATAGTTCTAGTGAGGACGCAGGCAGCAGCGTTTTGGATCAGCTTCAGTCTCTGAAGGACGTTTTAGGTGAACCTATGCAGACACTGTTGCAGGGATTAATTCTACTATAGATAAATGCATGAATGAGTTTTTCTAGATCCTGCTGGACATCAGTCCTTTAATCCTGGAGATGATCTTCAGGTGATCAAAGGCTGACTTAGTGACTGCCTTTATGGGCCTCTGAAGGTCTCCTAGTCACTTTACCGAGTCTCTGCTGCCATGGACGTATTAATGAGAGAACGCAGACGACTTCAACGTCATAATTTTCTCAGCTGAGCAGATGTTACATGGGTGCAGTGGCCACCACAGACTGCAGTGCTTCTCCTCCTCCTCCATGTTTGCAAACGGAGCAGGTCATTTCCACTTGATGCCAGAGGGACAAACTTCTGCAGAAACTCTATACTTGGTGCTAAAAACCAGTCCTTAATGCGACCAAGGCTGTTTGTTTAAATTGATAAATCATTTAAAAGTTCTAATTAAGCCAGCAGGTTTCTTCACATTCATACATCAGCCTAGCCTGAATGTTTTTTTAATTTTACATTAAGATAACTAGTCTTAAACATAATGAAGCCATCGCCCACAGGTGTCGCCAAGGAGACAAGGAAGATGTGGAAACTTCATAGATTAAACGGCAGATGAAAGGAACATGGAGAGCGACACGTGTAGCAGACAAAAGCAATCTGTCACACGCCCTCCACACCCTCACCTCCAATACAATTACATCAATCAATAACCTCTCTTATGAGTGATTGGATTTGGTCTGCCTCCGACGTACAGAGTGGGCGGGGGAGCTGCTCAATGTTTCCAATGATTAAAGCTTGCCTAAATTGCTTTGATAACATCAAGGACCTTGCTTTGCCTGAGCACAGGAGGGCAGCGCTGGGAGCAGATAAGGAGGCTACCGACTAGATCCACTGGGGAGACGTGATCCCAACTGATCCGAAACTAGGAATGATTGTTGCTTTTACTTATAAAAACAAAAAGTATATTTACTGGTAGCAATTACAACCTCAAATCAGGGGAATTAACAACAAAATATTCTGCATTTGTTAAACACTTTCCTTTGGAAATGAAGAAAAGATATGAAGACAAAACTTAGAGAATCTGATTCATTTGCTCAGAAAACTGATTTAATGAGTCAGCAGGGAAAAATCTTAAGCTGTTGGATTCGGCTCTTGCTGTTTTATCAGAGTAATAGGAATTCATCGGGATGCTTTTCCCATTTACTTGTTTTTCTGTTTATAGCAGATCATTTGATTGTTAAATAACTACAGTCACTATAAGCATTGGGTTCTATGGGCCTTTTCTGTCGCAGCCCCCAGAATATGGAACCACCTCTAAACTTAAAGGAGAAGTCCAGTTATATTCACAATTCAAACTTCTGAAAGTACTTTCAAGTTGTACGGAAGTCATATTTAAGTGTCATATCATTGTGGCTCAAACATGTATATAAATGTTTATCAGACAATATTGTCCCAAAATTTAGAAATTTACTTCAGCCTGAACACCTAAATTCGGCCAATCATATATCAACGTTCATCTGTCAATCAAATGTTTTTGGTCATAGCATTTTGATTCATGTGTCGCAGCTAATATACGCAACGGTTGAAACCAGAATCCTTTCCTTTCCCATTGAGTTGCGTCCCAGTGTTCACGGGGATGGACGTCTGTGTCTTCGGCAGGCGTAGAGCTAACAGAACTGGCAGCGTTGCGAGGCAAGGGCTCAAACATGTACGGCTGGAAGCCTTCTACACCAAACCAAGCTTCTGCCGCCCTGGCGTCCTCTTCCACAACATCTTCGTCCCCGCTTTCCTCCTCTAAATAAAAAATGGATGACGGAGGAGACTCATCCACGACCTCCGACACTAAACTCTCCTCCTATTGCATGTTTCCTCTGTCCATAGCGTTCCTTGACAGCGTCGTTTCTAAGTCACCAACTTAGTGCTACTTGGTCCCAATGGAATTTCCCATTGGGAACCTGCTAGCACTAAGATGCTAACTGGTTAGCAAGATGCTTCCCACAAACCAGCCACAACCAAACCTGCTTCCGAATCTTCCACCACAACACTCCCGCCCCCTTGATAATCGACCAATCACATTCACTTTATTCACTCGTGTAAAGTCGGGGACAACTCGGGAGAATTTAGAAATGCAATGATTGGAGCAGCCGCTTCCCTACGAATTTAAATCTGAAATGATTCCATCTGTTCAATAAATGATCAAAGTTTTTACTTCAGAGTAACTTTCATGTGAATGTGCTTTACTGGAGGCATCCATGTTTATTAAAGAACACTACTGCCACCTACTGGTTAGTGACGTCACGGTGCGGTATCGGCTGTTGATCAAGTCCCAGTGCTGTATCTGGTGTTTGTCACAACGCGCTATTATCCAAGTCATCTTGAAAACATTCTTCTTCCAAATGTTGGCTACATATTACGTGTTTTTTCTCTGGCCAGAAGTTCGATGGCAAATCCTCCCTCTTCAAGTTGGCGATCCAACGACCAACCCGTCCGTGGAGGATCAGGAATCAGAAAGGTGGAATAACTCTTTTTTTCACTTTTCCCCGATGTATTCCAACATCCAGCTGTCATGCACGTGGGCATTGTCAGTTTCACTATAGCTCTGGTGAATTTCAATGGTGAAGTCCTCTGGAAATCTTCAATAATTGTTGTTGATTGCAGATGTGTCTAGTAGTTCCCATTGATTTAGCTTGTAAAGCGGGGAGAATGGCGCTAGGCTTACCGCACCGTGACGTCACTGCTGGAAGATGGCAGCAGGGAGGGGCTACTATATTTGGGCAAAGATGGCCGCTCCCAGACTCAAATATGGTGACGAGAATTATTGTTTTAATTTTTTTACTGATTAATACTAAATTCATTAAATCACTGCAAACATATTAGTTTTAGGTATAAATAATGATACATTGATTATCTCTTGCTGACCAGAATTTTCCTTTAAGTTCTTTTTCATTTTAGGACATTCATTTCATTTTTTATTTATTGCAAGTTGAAGGCGTCTAAATCCATTACTTTTGTTGCATTTTAAAAATGGCCACCTTGGGGTGACTTGGTGAAACTGAATAGTTTACAACAGGGGGGGCTCCAGTCCAGTTATCAAGAGCTACCACTGTGTAACTTCTCTTCTGCAAAACACCTGAAACTTAGTTCAATTTCAGAGGCTGCGTCCTCCAAGGATCCAGTCCAGGTCAACGTGGACTCATTTTTTGCCATAAATTAAAGATACCTGTTATAAAGTAGTATGCTTTATTTTAACCATCACCTACAGTTTGGTAGTTTAATGTACCGAAGGACAAATTAACATTCAGTCACATTTTGAGCATTTTTTTAAGATAAATGTCCAGTAATAAAGTAGAAATACTATTACTTTACTTAAGTAGAAATATTGTCTATCTATACTTTACTGCAGTAATTATTCTTTAGGCAACGTTTTACTTACTACTCCTTACATCTAAAAATAAACTTGTTAGTTTTGCCTAATTTAAGCTCATTTTCATTATGGCCTGTTGGTTTAAAGAAAAAAAAATAAAAACCTTAAAAATATTTAGTTTCATCCAGACAATTGATTTCTTTGCAGTTGGACTCGGTGCTGCCCCAACTTTTGTTCACCACATTCTCAAATAAATAGTTTTTCCGGATGATGCAAAGTTAAATTTAATACTGTTACCATTAGTTATAAAACTAAGAAAATAAAGTCTTAGGAAGTTATCATCCACAATTGTAGAAAAATGTTCCTTTAATAGAGTAGAGCAGTAAAGCTTCTGGCCTTAACAGTTTGCATTATTTTTACTTTTATACTTCAGGTAGTTTTAAAAATGCTACTTTTACACCTTTTCTGGAGTAAAAAGCTTAAGGATTTATACTTCTACTGCAGTAATGATAAGCATTAATACTTTTGGCACCTCTGGCTATCATGGAGAAATACCATGATCGATTTTATGGTTTTAAACATATAACTGAATGTTCTGTCATCAGTCTGAAAGTTACAGGTTAAACTTCTCAGTGAAAGCAAAAGATGGATGTTCAGGTGATGATTCCTGGGTGACATGTTAGATCCATTCATTATCATATTAAACCATCATTCCTGCTGTTCTGTGTGGATGCATAGAGAAGTGCGCCTCGATGCCAGTGGGACGGCTTCTCTAGGTAGAAGGAGGACATGTTGGGAGGGAGTCCACCTTTGAAAGCTTTGCACCTGAAACCCCTGTGTTTGCTTGAGTCATGAGGAAAGCATCTGTGCGTCGGCTACAGTCTGGCTAAATTGGAAGAGCACTGGTGGATTTGGAAGCTGTTCAATGGATTCCAGCTGTGAAAGAAAAGACTTTGGTCTTTCTTCTTCGCCTTCGTTGGAGATTCATGTAAAATCAATTGGCGGTTTGTCTGCAACAATAGGAGCGTGCTCATTAGCGGAGCGCACACACTTTGGTCGTTTGTCTTCTATTCACTCGGTGGCCAGAGGGCACTTTAAATTCCCATCGGTTCAGGGCCTGATATGCCTGCTCAGCCCATCACACGCATCATCTGAAATTGTGCGAGGAGAGGGAGAGAGAAACGCACCTGCAGTGGTGGATTTCTGCTAATGCGCAGCAGCTGTTAGGTTATGCCCTAACGACTCCAGAGATGCCAATTATCCATGCCAATTAAATTTCAACTCTGGTTTTACTAAATCTGCCGTGCTTAATTTGTAAATACCACGCTGTATTAGCCCATCTATTTTCTAGGTTTGCTGCCAGAGGGCAGCGGCCTGCACAGCCAATCAGAAGCACATTAATCTGCGTTAAAAACTGCTCAGGTGCTTAATAAATGCAATATGTGTGTTTGACTTTATATCAACGTTTTCTTCCAGGTTTTTGATTTACTAGCATTTAGATCAGTTTATGCAGGCTGTGGTTTATGAAAGGGTTAATTTGGTTTACACCTTCCTTCCTCTGAGTTACCGGCAAAATAAAATCAGAGAAAATGGGGAAGATGCCATTTTCTGCCTGTAGAAAGGTATGGAGCAGAGATGTCCAAAGTATTCATGTTTATCACTCCAGCATAAATCCTGCTGTTTAAAAACACTTTTTTAGAAGTTAAAGGATCAACTTAACCCTTTATAGGGCGCTCTGTGAAATACTTTGAAAATCAACATTTAAAGCCAATAGTGTTACTGGAAACCAAGAAAAGACCTTATTAACATATTTATATATAAAGGTAATTATCCATATAAATATGGATAATGTCAATCTAATAACCAGAAACACCAACTTGCCCGAATATATTAAGAAAAATAACAGAAGTGCTTCTGTCAGAAATTCATGAAAAACACTCGAAATAAACACATTTTTATTGGTCCAACATTAGAGGCATTAATGCTAATACTGACACTGACAGTTTAAAGTTTATAAACCTAAATATAATTTTTAACTAGGCTTAGTAACTTTTTAACTTTTCAATTAACTTTTTACCTTTTTTTTCTTGACTTGTTAAGTTTAATTTCCAGTAGGTAATATATCATTCAAGGGCTCATCTAAATGGTCAAATGCCAAAATAAGAGGTACAGCCATGTAGCAGGATCTTTGCTGAATGGCTGGACATAGATTCAATTCTATTCAGTTTATTTCTATAGCTCCAATTCACATCATGTCATCTTAGGTCACTTTCCAGTTCACCAGATCATCCAGTCAGATTGATTCAAAGTTTTCTATCTAAGGAAAACCAGCTGATTGCATCGACTCATTGACTCTTCAGCAATCCCTCACACTAAGCATGCTTGTAGCGACAGTGGAGAGGAAAAACTTCCTTTGAACGGGAAGAAACCTCCAGCAGAACCAGGCTCAGTGTGAGCGGCCATCTGCTGAGGCCCACTGGGGTTCAAGGAGACAGAAGCAGACATAGAAAAAGAAGCATAGATACAAAAAGCAACTGTAAACGGCGGCCCCGTCCAGGAAACACACAGCCAGGCAGACGAGCTCTGAGCCAGCTCCCATGTCAGAGGATGAAGAGAGCACATCCAGTTAGTCACAGTCAGAGAAACAGGACTACACTGAAAAACAGGCCAAGCTCCAACATCTAGAAACAAAGGTGTTGATGGAAGCAGCACAGCTGATATTTCTCTTCAGGATGGAGTCACAGCCAAACAGGAACAGACCAGATGAAGCTACTATGAGAAAAATTCGAGAGCAGAACGTTAGAGATTGAACTAACAGATTCTGCAGAGTGGTAGAATAGAGATAGAATGAAGCAGAAGGATGAAAAAGGGGTCCCTATGTCCTCCAGAAGTCTAAGCCTATAGCAGCATAACTTTAAAGACAGCTCAGGATAACCTGAGCCACTCTAACTAGAAGCTTTATCAAAAAGGAAAGTTTTAAGCCTAGCCTTAAAAGTAGACAGGGTGTCTGCCTCACGGACTAAAACTGGTAGTTGGTTCCACAGGAGAGGAGCCTGATAACTAAAAGATCTGCCTCCCATTCTACTTTAGAAATTCTAGGAACCACTAGTAAACCTGCAGATTGAGAGCGAAGTGCTCTGTTAGGAACATAAGGAACAATCAGATCTCTGATATCAGATGGAGCTTGGCCATTTAAGGCTTTATATGTGAGAAGGAGGATTTTAAATTCTATTCTTGATTTAACAGGAAGCCAATGAAGAGAAGCCAGGATAGGAGAGATATGATCTCTCTTTTTCATTTTCATCAGAACTCTGGCTGCAGCATTTTGGATCAGCTGAAGGCTTTTAACTACAGTTTTTGGACTTCCTGATAGTAAAGAATTACAATAGTCCAGCCTTGAAGTAACAAATGCATGGACTAGTTTCTCAGCATCACCCCTGGACAGGAGATTTCTCATTTCTGCAATGTTCCTCAGATGAAAGAAGGAAATTCTAGAAACCTCTTTGATCTGGGATTTAAATGACAGGTCCTGATCAAAAATAACACCAAGATTTTTTACTTTATTATCTGAAATCAGTTTAATCCCATCCAAAGGAAGTGACTGGCTAATCAGCTTCTTTTTCAGAGACTCTGGTCCAAAGACTATAACTTCTGTTTTGTCTGCATTCAGAAGCAGAAAGTTAAGAGTCATCCAGGTTTTTCTGTCTTCAAGACATGCCTGTAATCTATGTAATGGGTTAGCTTCATCTGGATCTATAGACAGATATAGCTGGGTATCATCAGCATAACAGTGGAAATTAATCCCATGCTGTCTAATAACTCTACCAATTGGGAGCATGTATAAAGTAAAGAGAATTGGTCCTAGCACTGATCCCTGTGGTACTCCACAGGTAACCTTTGAGCGTGTTGAAGATCTATCATTAACATAAACAAACTGAATTCGATCAGATAGATAAGATTTAAACCAGTCTAGTGCTGTTCCTTTAATTCCAACAAAATATTCAAGTCTTTCTAAAAGAATATTATGATCAACTGCATCAAATGCAGCACTAAGATCCAACAGGACGAGCACAGATACAAGTCCATTATCTGAGGCCATGAGAATATCATTAGTGACTTTCACCAGAGCTGTTTCAGTGCTATGATGAGCTCTAAAGCCAGACTGAAACTCTTCAAAAAGTTCATTATGGTGGAAGTGGTCGCAAACTTGTTTGGCAACTACTTTCTCAAGAATTTTGGATAAGAAAGGAAGATTGGATATAGGTCTATAATTAAACCAAGTCATCTGGGTCAAGAGACGGTTTCTTAAGCAGAGGTTTAATTACAGCAACCTTAAAAGCTTTAGGTACATATCCCTGTAACAGAGATAGATTAATCACATCTAAAATGGAGGAGGAGATCAAAGGGAATACCTCCTTAAATAACCTGGTTGGAACTGGATCTAACATCCAAGTTGAAGGCTTAGATGAAGACAATAATTTTGCTAATTCAGAAAGTTCAACTGGATCAAAGCAGTCTAAACCCGGTTCAGATTCCATGACTACCTCAGGTACAATCGCGGATAGAGGAGTGCTTATGATCTTATTTTTAATAAGATCAATCTTATTTATAAAGAATCCCATAAAATCATTGCTGCTAAGAGCAGGTGGAATGGACGGTTCAACAGAGCTATGGCTCTGGATGAGTTTGGCAACTGTATTAGAAAGAAATCTAGGATTATTCTTATTCTCCTCTATTAATGAGGAGAAGTATGCTGCTTTTTCTTTACAAAGGGTCCTCTCCTCAGAAAGGAACTCTGAAAACTCATCTAAAAATTCAGAGTAAGGACCTGGTGGACGATACAAAGTTACAAAAAGAAGAGGTTTTCTTGCCTTGAAATGTGGATCAGGGAAATTAAGGGTTAAATGTTCAAAAGAGTTGTAAGTATTAACTGCCTTTGGAGTAATCAGTAAGTCAGACTGGAAGATTGTTGCTACTCCTCCTCCTCGCCCAGAACTTCTGGGTATGTGAAAATGTAAATAGCTTGAAGGAGCTGCCTCATTTATGCTCATATAATCCCCATAATCACAAATCAAGTCATTAACTAGCAGACTTTTAGAGGAAAGAGATCTTATGTTAAACAGACCACATTTAATCGTTTAAACTTTTTCCCTGATTTGAGTTATTTTTATTTTTATTAGATTACCATGATTTACTCCTTTGGGAATATTTGCTAATTTAGTAGATTTTGGTTGTGGGCAACCATAAAATTTTTACCAGCAGGTGGAGCCATTGCGTGCAGCTCCAAGCTGACGCCAAAAGTTCCAAACCCCACAGCTCTGGAACTGTTACAGATAGAGGTCCAACATTTTCTGCATTTGTGGTTGACATGATGTAGAACAAATATAATACAATAAAACCTGCCTTTTATCAAGAATGTATTTATTACTGCTGTTCAAAAAAGACCAATCATTTCCGAGAATAAAAAATAAACAACTTTCAGTCATGTTTGAACTGATGCAGGTTGGTCTGTGTTCTAGTCAACCAATTTTAATTTATAAATTAGCAAACTAGAGGGTGTTAGCTTTCAAATAATCAAATAATGTATGGCACATGTAATTTAGGCTTACAGTTCGGAAGTTATTTGCTTTACCTACTATGCAGAATAGGCGAGGATAACCCAAAATGAAGTGGATGTTAAGAGGTTAAGCGGATTCTAGAAAAGAAAAAGGAAAGAAGAGCTGCTGGAAGAATGGAAAAAACTTCCCAAAATAAACATGTTCTTTCAAAGAACCGAAGAGGGAGAGGAGGACATTGCTGCAGTAAGTAAAGATGGCAACCAGGAGATGAATGGAGAGAGCGTGGGTGAGGAGGGGGGCTGTGAAGCTCAGGGTAGCCCCATGGCTAATGCTAGCATGTGGAGGTGCGCTGTCACCAATGGCTCCATTCAAGGTGCGCAGTTACTATTTTTCCGTGTTTGATGTGTGATCATATGCTACTGAGAATTGCATAATTGTATCATCTTGGCTGATTTATAGAACTGTCGCCGTATCCTGAACCTTTATAACATGTTGTTCTTCATATGGGGCCCATCTACAGAGTGCTGCTTACAGGCCGATTGTTGTGTCGTTACGCCGTTGGATGCAGCTGCATGTTATGATAGAGCAGAAATTACACTGAGTTTAAAAAGTTAACGTGAACAAAGAGTCATCTTGATCCCTGTGAAGCCAAACGGTCTAGCTTTATTTTAGATAACACCTTGTCTTGGTTTGAAAAGAAAATAACCCTTAAATCTATCAGTAGGTGGGTCACAACAAACGGTAACTGTAAATATCTGAAGTATTTAATCAGTGAAAAATAAATAGCCATGAGATTCAGTTGTTACGCCTTAGAAAGCAGACGTTTCTTCTTCTCATTTATGAGGCTGACCACCTCTCTATAACCTTCATTAGACTGGTGAACAATCACTTTACAATTAGAGCCAATTATCTTCTAATCATGGAGGAGGTTCACAATCTTTGATGAAAACCTGATTACAGGAACGGCCAGGGAGGTCAACCACAAACTATTCATCTTCATTACTGCAGACAGAAGGGCAGAATAAGGAATTCAGGAAAAAAGGAAAAATACCAGAAAGAAACCAGGCTAATAGAAAATTATTAGTTAGGGCACTTTTTACCCAGTTGGATTGAGGAGAATGTCTGATGTTACAAAATGATCATTGAGTGCAGGGAGGGTCTTCTTTAACAAGCTTAACCTGGTTTAAGACATTTCTGTGATTTAAAATAATTGAAACATCTTACAAAATTCTAAAAGAAAAGATTGATCCTAATGCGCTGCCAAAAATGCTCCTGGCAAAGCATTCTGGGATATATCTGCTCGTCTGGTGACAGTGGATGATTACTACTTTTCAAGGTGCATTGTGGGAAATTTTGAGTCCACTACTTTTTCATCCTCTGATGTTCAAACTCTCATTTAAAACGCCGTTATCACTATATAGTGTCCTATATAGTGATTAAGGCGGATGTTGGGATAAAGCCTAGACGAGCAGATATATCCTGACTAGGCTTGTTATTTGTTGTGGTCAGATCTGCTCGGGGCCCCGCCCCTTCTTATGATGTCAACATATGGAAACTCCATTCAGACAAACTGTTTTGCACCTGTTTCTTAAAGATCAGATCTATTTTGCAGTCTCAACATATTATTACCTATATTGGCTATTATTTTATAACCTGACAACAGCCAGATGCATGAGACATACGAGACATGCATCTGGCTGTTGTCAGGTTAATTATTTTACATTTCATTGGTGATCTAAAGTTGCCAAAAGTAGAAAACAATTATTGTGACTGACTGTCTCAGCCTATTTTTATTCTTTTCATTACGATCTGAGGGCAGAGGAGGACAAATGGAACATTAAAAATTGGACTTTCGTAGAGATTTTAGACAAATAAAACCGTTATTCTACTTGTAGAAAACAAATGGTTGTTGACACAAAGTTAAAAGTAGTGTAGCTTAATATGGCTAACTGAGCGAGCTAAAAGAGGCTAACCTGTTAGCTACTGAGCACAGCTAGCCACAGCGCTACCCAGCTCTTTATATCACGGTCTAACAGTTACTTTGTTCACCATAAACATTTTTTTTTCAGTTTTGTTATCGATCAGGTAAAACTTTATCTGTAATTAGAAACGCTAACGCTACAGATGCTCTCGGAACACAGACGCTGCGTGATGTTATTAACGTTGTCTGGGCAACCACAACGTTTACGTCATGTGGCAACGTTCAGCCAATCATGTAGCCTGACTGGCATGAAGCAGAACCCAAGCAAATCTGGTAGCTACCATGGCGGCGACTAATAACAAAGATGATCCAGGCCTCATGTGGGGAGGCGGAGTTACATGGCCACCGTGGTGCGAAAAGTAGTGATCATCTGTCCAAGTTCACTGAGTTCACTATAAAGTCAATTTTAAAGTCCCGCTCTATATATGGATGTAGGGATATAGGGGTTAGGGCGACGGTCAGACGCAGCCCGGCTGACCATGGCTGATCACTACTTTTCAAGCTGCTTTGTTAGAAATTTGGAGTCCACTACTTTTTCATCCACTAGACGTTCGGCGCCATAAAATGGTGTAACCATTATCCAAAATCTCTAGTCTTAATTTTTAGAACAATCCTTTTTTTCTGAAACTAACCAACAGACTATACGGTGAAAACATTCCCTCCTTGGTTACAGATAGAGGTTATTATTTTATTAGCAATAAAGAGTAGAGAAGAGAAAACTCTTCAAACTTGGAACCAACGTCCAGTGGATTGTTTTTAACTGTTTTAGAAGGACTGTGACCTGAATGACCGAGAATCTTCACCAGCAGTATTTACTGTTTGGTAAATACTAATTTTTCATGAATAGTAAAATGTCTGACTTTAATCGGCTCCCCAGACGTCTGCCAGTCATATTTTAGCTGGTTTGAACCGTCTGAAGAGGAGAAGAAAGGAAGAAAAACCAAACATGCTGGATTTATTTCTCCTCCATACCTCGATACCTCCATAAAAAAATCAAGGTACCTGAATTATTGTCGATTCACTCAATCAAAGAGATGTATAATATTTTATGGAGTTTACCTTCAAACAATTTTTGTATCTTTATAGAAATAATCTTATGGATTCTAGTGTATGTTTCTGTATATTTGTCTCATTTAAGCCATTTTTTCTTGCATTCTTTAAGCTCTACCACGTTGTGTTAACTTTAATAAAACCAGCCCAGCTTTGGGAGACGGAACCAGCTTTTCTCCGACACTAACAAGACCTGTATTTATCAGGACACTTGGAAAATCCCCAGAACAGAGCTGGGCTGTGTAAAGGAGTACAGTGATTAAAGAGGTAGAAATACATTAGCAGTCTCCTGGGTGACAGCTCCCCGCCTTGTTGCCATCCATCATGGCTCCACAACCACTGGCCTGATTGAAGGAGGGCAGCGGCGTTATTTATGTGACACGTAACACGTACCCTTCCTGTTCCTGTGCTCCAGGTGTGATGAGTGCCAGCTCTGCTATCACTTCGGCTGTCTGGACCCCCCGCTGAAAAAATCCCCCAAGCAGACCGGATACGGCTGGATCTGCCAGGAGTGTGACACATCGTCGTCTAAGGTGAGCGGAAGCGGCATGTGGTGCAGGAATTAAGACCTTTAAACGACCAGAAGAACCAATACAAGCAATCTGAAACCAGAGTTTGATTTCCTAATGAGCAATAAGCTGAAGTTAATCATATAAACCAACGTTTCTCTCAAGCAGAGCTGTTTCAAAAACAGCAGCATAAACCAAAGCATCGACCAGATCGTGAGTCATTATGGATAATATCACCCCTGCTTTGGTTTGATCCGCCCACTGGGTCAACTTTAAATTAGTCTGCCTTCATAAACAGATGTTAATGTTCTAGATGGATAAAAGAACTATACATGACCTTAAAGGTTAAACTACAACTTTGTCATGGAAATAGGGCTTGGGATCTGCGTTGCATTGTGGGACGTGGCGGCCATGTTGAGGGCTACGCGAACGTAAACATAGCTCTGATACAACGTTGTTGTTGAAAGAAGAGACGTAGAAGTAGAGAGAAAAAAGATGTTAAAATACTGAAAAAGATCTGGAATTTACCAGGATACATTAAATAGAGAAGCCAGGGACCAGTATGTTGACAAAATCAGCATTATTAATAATTTGGATCCATATGAAGCTCCAAACAATGAGTGGAGCACCGATGAGTGAGCGCCTAGACTTCAAAACAGTTCTGAAGCTACAAGTCCTTGGAGTCTCATGTGCAGTTCATGAATGGATGGGTTCAGGAGCTGCAGATCATAAAGCCAGCAAACAGTGGGAACACAGTAATACGTACGAAGGTAAGCTGTGCTCAGACGGGCTCTGGAACCTGCATTAGCGGTTAGCAGTTGCTAAAACTGCTAACCGCTAATGCTAACAACCACTCACGCATGTAATGTACTTTTAACTAGCTGCTATGTGTTTCAAAGGTGTAGTTAGTAACGTTAACTGCCAACCCTCCCCAAACCCTCCGGGTTTCTCACCTATTTGAGCCTTTTCCCGCTGCCGTTTTTATTATTTTCCCGTAAAAGATCCCAACTTTGAAGGAAAGAAACAAAGTAGGCTATAAAATAAAACCGTGCATCTTTAACTACCAGAATGGAAATGCAGGGAACACACTCTCAATGACATCGGGATACTGTGGAAAGTTATGTTCGGTCGTCTTACAGCCGCGATCCAAGCTAGCCGACTACTCTTTATCTCTGACACTTGGTCTCCGTGGTTACGCCTCCAGGCGGGAAAGCGGTGGAAAGTTAACCCATTTTCTATGTTTTTCCCATGGCGATCATGTGTTGCGCTGTTACAGCCCACAATACAGCAACGGTTTACCATGGTTGAAATCAAGTTAAGGTGAAATTAATCAAATTAAAACACGGCTGAGAAGGAGTACAGTACGCGGTAGTCATAGGCAGTAGTCTGAGCAGCGGTAAAAGAGGCCGTCAAGATGGCGGCGACGCAAAGTAATTACGTCATGACGACCAAGCCTCTATTCTTTTTTCAAAAATAATGCCTATTCTAAAGCGACCTCTAGAGTGGTTCAGAATAAAAGTATTAATTTGAGTGGGAAAAAAATCACATTTAGTATGTAAATAATTTTTAATGTTTTAACGCCTCTGATGACGTCGAGGGAAAGGATGTAGCACCTATAGGGAGAGTTGGATCGTTGTTTTTCTCATCAAAGTGGAAGAACTGATTGATTTTTTTAGTCAGTCCATTAATGATACCAAATAAAACTGTGTTTGCATTTGACCTTAATAACATCCACCTCCTTTTGGGAAATTCTTGCCTACTTTGCATCCCAAATTATTTAGGAATTGTAAACCCAAATTACAGGCATGATACATTATTTGAAAGCTAACACCTTCAACACCGTTTTTGAATATATACATGAAAATTGGGTGAGTAGAACACAGCCCAAGCTGCATCAGTATAAACATGACTCAAAGTTGATGTTTTGTTGTGGTTGTGGCTGCTTTGTCATGCTTATATTTCGACATGCTATTCATAAAATGAACTTTGTTGTTGAATTGTGGAGAATCTAATCTTTCCAACAATGTCTAACATCTATATTGATAAACCGGTGAAATTTTCATGCATTCTGAGTTATTATTTGTAAACGTTTTAAAACTGGCGACACGGTTTGGAGCAGCCTGAACACACCGGCTGGTACGACTGTTTAATCTCCGATCAGATTTTCTTCCATGTCCCACTGACTGCGTATAGAGAGGCTCCAACTGGGCAGCATGAGCAGATCAGTGCACATTGTTCGCTTCTTTCTCTGTGCTATACACACATTAAAACTATTTCCCACATTTGACTGGATCAGATTATGAAAAGTTATACAAAAGTAATACATTTTCAGTGTGGACGAAGGTCCAGATAGTCTGGAATGGGGTTGATTGTCTGGGATTATGGCGTCTGTTCCATATCCACTAATTCCAAAAAGTCTTTGTTCTAATTCTGTACATCAAAGCAATTCTAGTTTCTTTCCTTCCAGTTCAACAATATTATAGATTTTGCTGCTAGAAAGCCCAATGATATGATATAGTCCACGTTCGTTGGTTTAGAGTCTGTAGTCTTTATTCCAGGTAGACAATCCAGAGGACAAAGTGATATTTGCACATCTAACATAATGTGTCATGTGACAATGTGTCAGTTCTGTTCATCTATTAAAAACATAATGAGATCTACGTCTAAAGAAAGGAAAAACGCAGCAATAAATGGCGTGAGACGGTTTCTATGGTGATTCTCAGAGAGATCTGGGAAGTTTCTCTAAGTTTTTCTTTCTTTTTTCCATAAAGAGGTGAGAGAGATACGCTGCGCTGACCTGCTCTGTCTGCTCCTCCTTATTCTGGTTTCTGTGAGGCTCTAAGAGGATCCCTATCAATGAGGCTAAACGTCACCATTTTCTGTTGGATCGGTGTTCTGGCCTGTATGGCCTTTTTAAATCTAACACCTTTTTCCACGTTTTTGGTGTTTCAGGATAAAACAAACATATTAAAGCCAAACAAACCTTTATGTCAGCAAAGGAACCTGTTAGCACCTAAATAATGAGGCTTAATCAGCTGTAACTCTGAAGGCTCCATCCTTAGCAGAAGGCTTTTCTCTGCATTGAGCAGCAGCAGAGGATTAACAGGCTCTATTGTTTCTGGCTCAGCCTCTTCTGGGTGGAAATTAGCGGCTGATTGATGCTGCTGCAGAGCAAGTCAATTAGAAGAAACATGTTGGAAATGCTGAGTCACAAAACTGAAGCATTCGATTATGAGGAAAACTGAAAGGTTATCGCTCTCTAAATGTTGAGTGCTCCCTGGATAAAAACCTATCAGAATTCACTTTGCGTATCACTGTTAACACTGATGATGTCGTATTATCTATTCATACTAGAGGTTTAAAAAAGCAACAAAGTTAGTAAATAAAGTCTATTTTATTTAATAATTATTGGTTGGAAAGTCTCAGCTTCTTTACATGGAATGAACAGACACTGGAAGAATGAATTTGTTGGAACTGAAAAAGCTAAAATAACCTTAAATCTTTTAGTTAATTATCGGTGGAGAATCCTGTACAGGTGAGGACGCCGGCGGCGGAAACTAATGACCGGAGAAACTTTCTGTCGAGCAGAAAATAGTCTGATTCACTGCAACTTATCCTGCTGATGTAGTTATAGCCGCAATATTCTACAAAATGAGGACAAAGATAAAATATTTTAACTTGCTTTGAGACATTTTTAGAAGAGGTTGATCCCTGATTTATTCCTCAGTTATAAGGAATGTTTGATTCTTTAAATCGGCAGGAAACAGAGGCTCATTGTGTGGCACTGAATATAAGCAATAATAAGGCAATAAAATAATCAGTTCTTTAGTTAACAGATGTTATTTTATCTACTAGTTTGTATAAAATTAAAATCATATTTATTTTTAAATAAGGTCCAATTATCACATATTAGTTGCTTTTGACTGAATGAACGAAGTTCAAATATAATATAGTCTTATACCTCTTTCCTATTGGCCGAAAAACCTGTTTAAAACCGGGATCAATGGGCTTTTAGTGTCTCCAAAGGGCAAATGACTCAGACAGCGACCCGCATTAAAATCACCTCGCTTTGATCGGCATGCTGTGGGAACATCAGAGCCGAGTCGACCCGCTAAATTACGTGATGCCATTGAACGCATCGTACAGACGTCAACACGCCGCGCCAGTCGCTTCTGATCTAAGAAGCAGAAACACGATAAACGTAGAGCAGCTCTGATGAGAGCGATTCAGACAGATAATAGAGAGAATAAAGATCACTGACTGCGCCCTGGATTCCTTCCATGTTGCTCTCCATTGTTTACTTCCCTGATTTCTGTCGCTCTGGTTACATCCTCAAGGCTAACCCAGCATGATGCAGCGGCAGTGCCAGCGAGGGGTTAGACCAGCTTTATTAGCCAATGGGAAGGGAGCCCAATGTTGACTCGTTAACCTGCTCTTTTCAGTAGGAAACTAGTGTGATCAGTTATTTCTTAGTAAATATTTTAACTTTTTGACTTAAATGACTTCCAGAACTTCAGCATTTTGCAGCAGATTTGCTTCAAAGCTTCATCTCAGCATAACAAGCTCATTTCCTATTCACTTTATTTTTATTCTTCAGGGAGAAAATTGGAAAGTTGAGAACAAATAACTCAAATTAATTGGTCTGATAGTTTGCAAAAAAAAAAGAAAATCTTCACTGTAATTTTCTTCTGTTTGGATGCGCTGAAATTAAGGGTGTGAGTTTTTTCTGTAACAGAAGATTTCTGAGCATTTCAGGCTGTTTTCCAGGGGAAAACATTCAGTCTGAGAGGAAACGTCTTCCTTTCTGCTCTGTCTGTTGAACTTTGAGTGAATCTGAATCCGCCTCCCACCTTCACATGGAGGGGGAAAGCTCCGGCGTTCACTGCTTACAGAACATCATGACAAATAAATATGAACTTTATTTTATCAGAAATGGATCAAAATTATTTTGATAATTTTCCAAATGTTTTCAGTTTTGATCATCTGCATTTTAATATAACACATTGTTATGATCAGAGAAAATTATTTCTTTTAATCTTGTCTTGCAAATTAAGGAGCCATATGTAAGTAAAAAAAAAAAAACGAAAGCGAGAGGTGCGCAGCGTGGCTAACATCACGGGGTCTACATTTTGAGAGGCGGTTAAGAATGTGACATTTTTCAGAAAGCGTGATTCATGGACCTTTTAAGGCGCGAGGTGCTCGGAGTGTCTCAGTAATAGCAAGTGTGGGGAGATAATTGACTCCACTAAGGGCATCTAAAAAGCACTCTGAGATGAGAGCTGTATTTAAGGAAAGTTTTATTATCCACTTGGAAATGCCACGCTATGCAACATTTTTGCCTGTGGTGGAAGAATGTTTCTTAAATGCCAGCTTTAAGTGCAGAATATTACCTGATCTGTACGTCTGAGATTCATCTGGGTGGTCAGCTTAGGGCTGACGGTCGTCTGCAAAGACCAGAGCTGGAAGTCGTTCCTCTCTGGCCACGGAAGAGTCTGAACCTGGTGATGATGAGGAAGTTTGTTTCAAGAACGTCTTTCTTTATTTAAAAATAAAATCATACAATCCCAAGTTACTTTCCTTTCCTCACAGACTGATATAAATGTCCCTAATCTGCTGCTATACAGCTGTGAAAATGGAACCGACCCTCCGAACATTGAAACAAGCTTATTTCAGTCCACACTGTTGATTTTTGTTTTTTACTCTTGCAAATCAGTGTCTTTTTTTATTTCTGTCCCTCCAAATATCTATTAAGACTGGAAAAAACGATCTAGAAATAAGTAAACATTTCTTACATTAAGTGTTTTCATCCTTAATTTGAGCAGGTAAATGAGATGGTTTTACAATGGAACGAGTATTTTTACTCTTAAAATAAGATATTTAGATAAAATGCCCTTGAAATAAAACAATGCAATTGTGTTTTCTTATTTTAAATGTATATTGTCTTGTAAAAATGTTTTTTTACCTCCTCAGTTCACGAACAAATACACTTATTTTAAGAGAAAATTACTTATCTAGATTTCGATTTTTGTAGTGAATAGATTCAGATCAAATTCTGTCAATTCAATCAGTTTAACTGCAACGCAATAGGAAGAGATTGAGATGATTAAACGGCAGGAGAGGAAGAACCATTTAGTAAATTAACCATGAAATATTGTCAAATCCTTGTTCTGATGTAATAAAGTCAGCCCAGCAGTCAAAGGATCTGTGGCGCAAACAGACGAGATTAACCTGAAACCTTTTCTACTGAAGGATTTCATGGTTTGCAATTTTTCTATCTGTCCAGATGAAACTAAATCTTCCAACTTTACTGCAAAAGCTATCTAAAAATAAGTAGACATTTCTGCAATTATTGCAATTACTTTAAGAAAAGTTGACTTTCTTAGATTAACATTTTTTTTGCAAAGGATATCCAGCTCCTTCTGTCTGCTTTGCAAAGTTCAAGCATTATTCCTGTGACCAGAGCAGGAAGTAGTTCCTCTGTAGCCACTAAGACCTGAAGAATCTGAAGCTGGTGATCATGAAAAAGTTTGTTTGAAAAATGTCTTTGTATCTTTAAAGAAATCATACAATCCAGAGTTACTTTACTTTCATCAGAGACTGATATAAAGGTCCCTAATCTGCTGCTATAAAGCTCTGAAAACAGAACCGTTATTCTGTCAGATCTGCATTCCTTTAGTCAATACGCCGTGCAAGATGTCAGATTTACGTTTATCCCCTTAGTTTTATACGAAAAATAGCCTTTAAACTACCTCAACAGGCGTGGATCCCTTTAGTCATGTACAAAAAAAAACTATTTAAGGTCAGATCACCATCCGCTTCAAAAAACACCAACAAGAAGGTAATTAAATAGTTTTTTTCTACATGACTAAAGTGATACACGCCCGTTGAGGTAGTTTAAAGTCTATTTTTTTCGTACAAAACTAAAGGGATAAACGGGTATTCACTATGCCTCCTCAAGCCAAGAACAAATGCACTTATTTTAAGTAAAAATTACTTATCTAGATTTAGATTTTTTTGTACTGAATAGATTCAGATCAAATTCTGTCAATTCAATCAGTTTAACTGCAACGCAATCAGAAGAGATTGAGATGATTAAACGGCAGGAGAGGAAAAACCATTTAGTAAATAAACAATCAAGCAAGGATTTCATGGTTTTCTATTTTTCTATCTGTCCAGATGAAACTAAATCTTCCAACTTTACTGCAAAAACTATCTAAAAATAAGTAGACATTTCTTAAAATAACCTTAATTTGAGCAGATGTGTGCAATGAGCTACCAATGTAATAGTAGTATTCATACACTTAAAATAAGATAATTAGATGTTCTAGACTTGAAATAAGGCAATGCATTTCTTTTTTCTTATTTCAAATGTAATTTGAAATTACTCCTCAACTCAAGAAAACCACACTGCAGACATGCAGAAGCCTGGGAACTGATTCCAGATCGGTGGTCTTTATTTCCTTTGACCAGACTTTTAAATCAGAATTTAGGCACCATAAGGTCGCTGTGGAACATGTACTTTAAAATCAGAATCTCCAATTCACATCATTTCATCTCAGGTCCCTTTACAGAGAAAATTCAACCGGATCATCCAATCAGATCGATTTTAAGTTTTCTATCTAAATTTAAGGCTGAGGGTCATGGCTTCAAACACCAACAGGGACTGATCAGTTGGTTGATGGATGCCTGAAATCCCCCAACTAGACACCAAAGATTCTATTAAAGAGCCACTGGTTTAAAACGAAGGGGTAAGCAACGGTTTTTCCAGTCCTCCAGGCTGGTATCCTGCAGCTATCAGAAATGTTTCTACTTCCCAGAATCAATTGGCTGAATTACCTCCAGTCCACATCTCCAGAGTCCGGCCATTGACCTAATTATGGACTGCAGTATGACACCTAGTCTGTTTGAAAACAGGCTCCAACTGAATGATCAACATTAAATTTAGGAAGAACAACGGCTTCTGAAAAACCCATCTTTAATGAAGTTTTTCTGTTACCTTGGAAACATGAGAATAAAATATTTGCCCTTATGTTATTTAAGATTGTGCTTTTCTAATATCACTTTTTATTCATGTCTCTGTTTTGTTCTGTAGGATGGTTTTCTTATTTTCTTCTAAAGGTCACAATAAATGGGATTTGCTTGGTGAGGCCCGCTTTAAGGAGGAAAGGATCGGAATCACTTGAATGATGATTTGTCTTCCTGATTGGTTGGAGTTGTTCAGGTATCTGAGTACAGAGGAGCCGCTGCTTTCCTGTGTCAGTAAAAGTGCAGAGCTGAATGCTGCCATGTTTCAGGTGTACAAAGGGGAAATAAAAGGCTTTATTGGACACAGTGGAGTTCATTATAGACTCAGTGTTTCTCTCTGTCTGCTCCGTTTAGATAAACCTCACTCAGACCAAGGCCATATCCCTCTGGCTCCAGGGCCCTGCCAAATTGGTTTCAGCAAAAAGTGACAGCCCTGCCGTAATATACAGATAGCCTTTAATTCAGGATGGTTGCCGTGCCGATGGGTGCTTGTTTAAGGCTTTATTTACACCCTGGCAGCAGTGCTTGGCCTGCCGGGGAATCAGGAGATCCTGATAAAAGCCTTGAAATGCCAAAAGCTCTTAAAGTTGCTCAGGCTGTGTTTAAAGTGCTGGGCTGTGTGGGATGCGCCACTCAAGCCGCTCTCGCTTCTTCTTCTTATCAAAAGTTTGCAACTGTTGGAATGAATGTCCATAAAACTGCGATTTGCTCGACTGCCAGCGCGGCCACAGGCCGACGCCCACTCAGCTGAACGATCCGTATTTGAAGTTGGGCTCTGACCTCAGAGGTTCGGGCCTACCAACGCGCCGTCATTGAGGCGTTGGAGCAGCCATGTTCTTCAAAAAAATTAGCATCCAGGAGCCGTGCCATCAATCAGCGGCTTCCTGCCTGACCTGCGAAAGACTGTAATTAAATTAGCCTAATTACCGTAATGAAGTGTCACAGTCTGCTGCCTTTACTATAGAGAGTAAATTGAAAGAAAAATAGGCGCCATTACTCATCAGTGGCGGTGGTCTTCGGGGGGGGGGAGCTTCCTACCCTCTAAATACCCATCTTAGAAGAGAAATCTAACCTTTAACGTGTTTTTATTTTCCATATAAGGCGTTTTTCATTAACGGTCTGATTGGTTTCATCTGTATCATTGCTGCATTTATGAAACGAAGATAAATCACTGATTTGAATCTGTTGTCCTCTATTTATACGTCTTCAACTTTAATCCCAGTGCGCACTTGAAAAAGTCATGTAGGAGGTGATTAAGTTTGGTAACTGCATTATTGATGGCTGTCTAGCAGACATAGCTGAAGCATAACTACAGTTTAATGTGATTTAAAGGCGAGCAGGAGCAACTAGACTCAGCCAGGAGGGAGCACAGAGGTGGCCTAGCGGGAAGCCGGGGGCGCAAAGGAAAATCAATGGCTGGGAGTCACCTCCATCACTTTAACTAGGCGCTGCAGCCGTGCGAGCCCCTCTCAGGGCCTAATTTGTGAAATAAACTGAAGTGTGTTATTGCTGCCGGGATCCCCAGTGGTCAGAGTGGCCCCATTTCTCTGAACCTGGCTCTGTTCTAATAACCCTTTTAGCGGAGAACGTACATGAGGCCACTTGTCAGACTCCCTGGTATTTTCTGGCCATAAAACGTGGAGCAGGCGGCGAGGAATGGCCGGCGCTGCCTTCGTTAGGCTAACGGCTCTACAAGTCCCCGACTCCTGCTGTGTTGGTAGAAAGCAGGCTTTATTCTGAACACAGGCAGAGAACAGGAGCAATTCCTCTGCTCTATGAATATTCAGAACGATTCTCTCTTCAGCATTTTCTGAGCACATCACAGCTGAGCGTTAAACACTAAAACCTCCTGGAAAGTAATACCAGATCCTGAAGCTCAGACATGATGTCTAAACCATCCTTCCAGCAGATAATATTTATCAAATCAGAAGAAAAGAAGAACTTTACCTGCATAGATAGGTGTTAAGGATCTTTTTTTTTTAAAAGATCCACCCTCTCCACTTAATAAAAAGCACATGCACAACCATATACTCGCTCCCGGGAGGGAACACCGATCAAATGCGTGCGAGAGCGTGCACAAGGCCATTTTTCGAAAGCACGCAGTCATGCAAACTCTGATTGCTTAAATCTGAAAATATTTCAACCTGGAAAGTCTCACACAGAGAACAGCTGCGATTAGCAAATATTCAATTTATCTATGCAGGAAACACAATCATACTCTTCAAAAGTTTTCTGTCTAAGGAAAACCAGCCGATTGCATCGACTCATTGACTCTTTAGCAATCCCACCCACAATAAGCATGCTTGTAGCGACAGTGGAGAGGAAAAACTCCCTTTGAACAGGAAGAAACCTCCAGCAGAACCAGGCTCAGTGTGAGCGGCCATCTGCTGAGGCCCACTGGGGTTCAAGGAGACAGAAGCAGACATAGAAAAAGAAGCATAGATACAAAAGGCAACTGTCAACCAGCTCCACAGCCAGGCAGACGAGCTCCGAGCCAGCTCCCATGTCAGAGGAAAGTAAAAAAAACAATCATTCTCAGCCTTGAGGGAAGCACTGCCTTCTAAGACAGACTGAGCTCTGACTTTAACAAGGGGACACAACAACTTTCAGAGCTCCTTTTAAATAAGATCTTAGGGCAGAGGAGGCCAAATAAAAAATTTAAAATTTCACACATTCGTAAAATGTAGCTTCCTACCGCGCCACACAATTTCCAGTGATGATTCTGCTTAGCAGTGAGATGAACCTCATCGTCTGTTGTTGTTTCCTGCGGTGGAAGCCCCGATTAGACGATTGTTTGTCGTATCCACTTCCCAAAAGCCGACTCTGTCAAGGAAATTCACCAATGGCTGCCTTCTTCACCTGATTCTCTGGAGACTTCCTGAATGGTAAGGCCCCACCATGTTGGTTTGCTTGTTTACTTCAAGAGAGCAGCAGTACCATAGACCGCCACTAGGAGGCGAGGAACCGTGCTAGTGTGGCGCGTAAACAGTCATAAGGAACTGAGCTTGGCACGGTTATAGAAGAACATTTTTTTGGACAAACTGTGGCATTTTTAATTCTACCTATCCTAAAAATAAAGGCGCCCCTTAAATACTGTCACACATGTTTACTGCATTTACCCTGTAGTCTTTTATATTTAGTAAAAACTGTGGACATTGATTCAGACCCACCTCTTTTCAAATGGTCATCCCTTTCTGAGGTATTTTTCCTTCTATGACAGGTGGTGAAAGAAAACCTGATTAAGTTAGCCATCACCTGCGAAGACTGTCTCAGTGTCAGTCATGCCTCACTGAAATGGGAAAAAAGGGGCAGTAAACAGTTCCCTTTGTAATAAATGTAACCAGAATGGCAAATATGAGCAGCGAACAGCTTTAAATGTTCTGTCTGTGGGGGTGGAGGAGCAAAGGTTCTGGAACGGGGCCGCGGACAGAGGTGGCTAAATGTAGCGAGTAATGCCCTGCCTGAACCCAATCATGAAGCTCCTGTTTATGACCCATAAAATGAATGGCAACAAGAAAGGAACTACAGACAACAAAACACAGAGAGGCGCGCACACATTAGTAGGTTGGGTTTTTGTTTTCAATGTTTTCTGATCGTTAGAAGAGAAGAAAAAATGAAGCACAACCGCGTAATGCTAGCTAAGAGGTGTGAAAACTACGGCCTCTTAATCAGCATTCTGCACCTGATGTTAAAGAAGAAACCGATGCAGAAGGAACAGAGATGCGAACCAGTAAAAATAAAGGTGATTATTAAAAAAAAGTTAGTTGGTTTGGAAAAATTTTGACTTTCTCCTGAAAAGCTAAAAAACAGATAAAGTCTTCCTGCTACATGGTCACCTACAGTCTGCCGATAGATCTCAAGCAAAAGACAAAGTCGAGTCTATATGTCGTTCTATGATGTCATCGCATGAAGTCGTAGGCGGCGATGGTCTGATTTCTCATCTTGACCAGGATGAAGGTCTGAAAGTCAAACAAGTTGCTGAGGTTTTCACCTCAACAGGTGAAATTCTTTCCATTTGTTCCTAATGTGCCTTGTCCAGTTGCTCCATCCTGCCGCCCAGTGGCCACGCTGCTGTAATGCATGCAGAGTGCGGCTTGGTGCTTCATGGGGAAATCAGCAGGGTGCTCCCTGGAATAGATGCTCCTTTGAGGTTTATGCTGATGATGATGCAGTCTTTACCCTCTTTCTATAGGAGGGCACAACATACATCTTCTCCTGAAACAGTTTCATTTGTAGAAGGCGGGATAACAGCAGCCTTCTCGTCGTTGCTTCAGTCCATCTAAGATGAGCTCAGGCCCAGCAAATCCAGTAACATCTGAGTGGTGTTGGCTTTCACTTTGCATGGAGGAGGTTTTAAATTTCTCCTGTGCAGAGGAACTTACTGACACAAAGCATCAAACAAGGATTCAGTCTTGGTTTCTGCACCCTCTGAATCTCTGGATAATTTTATGTACAGTAGTAGGTGATGAAATCCCTAAATTCCCGACATGTGGTGAACCTCAGCCCATCCAGCCTTTCAGGGACTCACCGTTTCCTTTCACCTGTGGAACATCCAGATACCTGAATGTTCCCAGATTCTCCCAGTCGCATGTCGCCTCTGTTCCAGGTTTTGTAAACATGTTGAAATAATTCAAATAAAAACAAGTTTATCAGTTTTAGCATTTAAGATCTTGAACTTGTTGTTGTATAAATAACAAACAAATCATCCTTTTCTGTTTAAACTTTTGTTTTAACTTTATGGTTAATGTAGAGCTTACTGTAGAAAGAAATGCAGAGATATAAATGAGTTAAGGCCAGAACACACCGACATCCGACTGAGCGTTATGTCCAACGTGGTCGTGACGTTTAGTGCTGATTGAAAGTCAATGGGGACGATTTCCTGCAGGGGGCAGCGTAGCTCCAACTGAGGTAGATCCCAGGTCTGTGTTAGTCAGACTACGCAGCAATTCTGCAGCAATTTCATGCGTCTGACAGGAAGAGAGACGTGGTTACAAAGTAAAACACATCCGCTTTGGAGGAAAATGCAAAATAAAATCTGTTAATCTCACGGGGAAAGAGTCAGTTTGGAGGAGCAGGTCAGTGCAGCGTCCTCTCACCTCTTTATGGAAAAAGGGAAAGATCTCTCTGAGAATCGCCTCTGCGTCAGTCACCATAGAAACCGTCCCAGGCCGTTTATTGCTGCGTTTTTCTTTACTCGTAGATCTCATTATGTTTTTAATAGATGAACATTCTCTATCTGTTCTGGTTCTAGATGCTGCACAGACTCGTTAAGTAGAGCTTTGCTTTATAGAATGCACCTGTGTTTTTATTTAATTGTATTTCTTTAATTACTTTTTCCAGTCGAATGTGGGAAATTGTTTTAATGTGTTTATAGCAGAGAGACAGAGGTGAAAATAATCTAATCCTGCCTAGTCTAAGCCTCTCTCTATAGTCAGTGGAACAGGAAAAAACTCTGATCAGGGATTAAAAAGTCGTACCAACCGGCGTGTTCAGGGCTTTATGATGATGTTTGTTGACAGTTTAGTGTTATTCATTGCTTTGGTTTTTAGATCCTGAACGAAACTAACTTCTTTAGTCAGCAACATTACAGTTAAACCGTACGTAAAGCTGCATGGCAGCAGAGTTTTGGATTCCCCCAAATGTTGGCCTTCAAAGGTCAGAGGGCTTCGTACGGAGCTGCTTCTCCTGCTTTTTGCAGACATGAATAAACACAATGAAAGCAGGAAACATGATAAGAAAGCAGGATGCACTAATTAAAAGCCAATTCTTCTGAGGACTGTACAGGCGTGATAAAGGCAGGGAGACTCACTGGAGTCCACTGGCTGTTCTACGTTATGATTCCTTCACAGCTGAATTTTAATCCGGCTTTCTGAGGCTCTGCAGGGCTGCGTCTGCCGCTCAAACACGCTCAGCAATGCTGGAGCAGCAGCCGCTGGTCTGTGATGCCACCTAGAGCCCAGGGACAACTCTCTGCTGGTGCCCTTTAAAATGAAAGACGTGGCATTTCATTATCATATATGTATGCGTCTGTGCCAGAGGCTGTGGCAGCCTATAGGAATGTGAAAAACCCCAACCTGTCCTCCTCCTCTTTCTGCTGCTCTCCTTTATCTCCTCAGAGGGATGGAGATATCCCACAATGTCACAGCCCATCAGCAGCTGCAGGGCTCTTCAGAGAGGGAGCGTCTCTCGCACTTTTCCCCGGAAAGCATGTCTCTGTAGTCTGAGCTGCTGATGCAGAACTCGGCGGCGTAGCAGGAGGAGGTGCAGCGCCGCCGCTTCAAGCCTTGCTGGACGAGCAGCTGTGGCTGCGCCGAGCGCTTCAGATTCAAACCGTACAAACGACGAGCCTCAGACCAGTAATTACGGCGGGGCTCTTTAAAATCACTGCGTTTGTTATTCAGCGCGGAGATGAAGACAGTCTCCCTGATTACAAAGGTTACTCAGGTTATTTGAAAAAAGACGTAAAATTCAAAAAGATAAAAACTCTGAGAGGCCAAATTTGAACAAACTACCAGTTAAAAAAAATAATCGGTGATTATTTTTACCCTTTCAGGTTATTATTATTATTATTATTCTGCCTAAATCAGAGTAGAAAAAAGGAATATAAGAAATAGGGAATATACTTATATATCATAAATGTCCAAACAGACACCTAAACCAGTCCAACATAGTTGGTCATCATTTCACAAAACAAAGGATTTTCCAGATGATCGGCTCCATCCGGGTCGAGTTCTGCTCATCCGGGACTGTTTTACTGCAGCTTTACCATCATTTCCTTCTGTAACAAAGGGAGCAATATATGAACCAGATATAAAACCAGATTTTATGATAAGATAATAGATAATTGCTTGAAGATCAGTTGCTCCAAGTCCAAGGAAATGATTGTTGACTGCAGATATTTTAAGGTAGGAGGAAAGTTCCTGCTTCCAGTGAAGGAGTTTATTTATCCTGGGCTCCTGTTCATCAGTGAACGGAGATCCATGGACAGATTGGTGCGGCTGTTGCTATAATGCAGATGCTTCACTGTCTGCTGTGGTTCAGAGAGAGCTAGGAGAAAAGGCAAAGCTCTGATATTGCAGTCGTTCTACGTTCCTACCCTCACCTTATGGGCATTAATCTGGATCATGACCCAAAGAACCAGATCTTGGATCCAAGTGGCTGAAATGTACTCCCTCTGCAGTGTGTCTGGACTCCCCTTAGAGAGAGGCTGAGGAGCTCAGTCATCAGGGAGAGGCTTAGAGTAGAGCTGCTTCTCCTCCACATCCAGAGGGGTCCGCTGAGGACGATCAAACATCTTTATCTGATGCCTCCTGGAAGCCTACCTCTGAAGGATTCCAGGCACGTCGAACCAGGAGGAGGACAAGGGGACGACCCAGGAAGTGTTGCAGTGGCCTAGTCAAAGTCTGTGCGTTGCAGTGGCTAGTCAAAGTCTACGCATTGCAGTGGCCTAGTCAAAGTCTGTGCGTTGCAGTGGCCTAGTCAAAGTCTTTGTGTTGCAGTGGCCTAGTCAAAGTCTGGGCGTTGCAGTGGCCTAGTCAAAGTCTTGGCGTTGCAGTGGCCTAGTCAAAGTCTTGGTGTTGCAGTGGCCTGGTCAAAGTCTTGGCGTTGCAGTGGCCTAGTCAAAGTCTGGGCGTTGCAGTGGCCTAGTCAAAGTCTGGGTGTTGCAGTGGCCTAGTCAAAGTCTGCACATTGCAGTGGCCTAGTCAATGTCTTGGTGTTACAGTGGCCTAACCAAAGTCTGACTGTTGCAGTGGCCTAGTCAAAGTCTTAGTGTTGCAGTGGCCTAGCCAAAGTCTGACTCTTGCAGTGGCCTAGTCAAAGTCTTGGTGTTGCAGTGGCCTAGTGAAAGTCTGGGTGTTGCAGTGGCCTAGTCAAAGTATTGGCGTTGCAGTGGCCTAGTCAAAGTCTGGGCGTTGCAGTGGCCTAGTCAAAGTCTGGGTGTTGCAGTGGCCTAGTCAAATTCTGACCGTTACAGTGGCCTAGTGAAAGTCTGGGCGTTGCAGTGGCCTAGTCAAAGATTGGGCGTTGCAGTGGCCTAGTCAAAGTCTGCACGTTGCAATTGCCTAGTCAAAGTCTACGCGTTGCAGTGGCCTAGTCGAAGTCTGCGCGTTGCAGTGGCCTAGTCAAAGTCTGGGTGTTGCAGTGGCCTAGTCAAAGTCTGCCTGTTGCAGTGGCCTAGTCAAAGTCTTGGTGTTGCAGTGGCCTAGTCAAAGTCTTGGTGTTACAGTAGCCTAGTCCAAGTCTTGGTGTTGCAGTGGCCTAGTCAAAGTCTTGGCGTTACAGTGGCCTAGTCAAAGTCCGCACGTTGCAGTGGCCTAGTCAAAGTCTGCACGTTGCAGTGGCCTAGTCAAAGTCTGTGCGTTGCAGTGGCTAGTCAAAGTCTACGCATTGCAGTGGCCTAGTCAAAGTCTGTGCGTTGCAGTGGCCTAGTCAAAGTCTTGGTGTTGCAGTGGCCTAGTCAAAGTCTGGGCGTTGCAGTGGCCTAGTCAAAGTCTTGGTGTTGCAGTGGCCTAGTCAAAGTCTTGGTGTTGCAGTGGCCTGGTCAAAGTCTTGGCGTTGCAGTGGCCTAGTCAAAGTCTGGGCGTTGCAGTGGCCTATTCAAAGTCTGGGCATTGCAGTGGCCTAGTCATATTCTGACCGTTACAGTGGCCTAGTGAAAGTCTGGGCGTTGCAGTGGCCTAGTCAAAGATTGGGCGTTGCAGTGGCCTAGTCAAAGTCTGACTGTTGCAGTTGCCTAGCCAAAGTCTGACCGTTGCAGTGGCCTAGTCAAAGTCTTGGTGTTACAGTGGCCTAGTCAAAGTCTGACCGTTGCAGTGGCCTAGTCAAAGTCTTGGTGTTGCAGTGGCCTAGTCAAAGTCTTGGTGTTACAGTGGCCTAGTCAAAGTCTGACCGTTGCAGTTGCGTAGTCAAAGTCTGACCGTTGCAGTGGCCTAGTCAAAGTCTTGGAGTTGCAGTGGCCTAGTCAAAGTCTGACCGTTGCAGTGGCCTAGTCAAAGTCTTGGAGTTGAAGTGGCCTAGTCAAAGTCTGACCGTTGCAGTTTCCATAGTCAAAGTTTTACCGTTTCAGTGGCCTAGTCAAAGTCTTGGAGTTGGAGTGGCCTACTCAAAGTCTGACCGTTGCAGTTGCCTAGCCAAAGTCTGCACGTTTCAGTGGCCTAGTCAAAGTCTTGGAGTTGCAGTGGCCTAGTCAAAGTCTGCACGTTGCAGTGGCCTAGTCAAAGTCTGCACGTTGCAGTGGCCTAGTCAAAGTCTTGGTGTTACAGTGGCTTAGCCAATGTCTGACTTTTGCAGTGGCCTAGTCAAAGTCTGCACATTGCAGTGGCCTAGTCAATGTCTTGGTGTTACAGTGGCCTAGCCAAAGTCTGACTGTTGCAGTTGCCTAGTCAAAGTCTGACCGTTTCAGTGGCCTAGTCAAAGTCTTGGAGTTGCAGTGGCCTAGTCAAAGTCTGCACGTTGCAGTGGCCTAGTCAAAGTCTTGGTGTTACAGTGGCTTAGCCAATGTCTGACTTTTGCAGTGGCCTAGTCAAAGTCTGCACATTGCAGTGGCCTAGTCAATGTCTTGGTGTTACAGTGGCCTAGCCAAAGTCTGACTGTTGCAGTTGCCTAGTCAAAGTCTGACCGTTTCAGTGGCCTAGTCAAAGTCTTGGAGTTGCAGTGGCCTAGTCAAAGTCTGACCGTTGCAGTTGCCTAGTCAAAGTCTGACCGTTTCAGTGGCGTAGTCAAAGTCTTGGAGTTGCAGTGGCCTAGTCAAAGTCTGACCGTTGCAGTTGCCTAGTCAAAGTCTGAACGTTTCAGTGGCCTAGTCAAATTCTTGGAGTTGAAGTGGCCTAGTCAAAGTCTGACCGTTGCAGTGGCCTAGTCAAAGTCTGACCGTTGCAGTTGCCTAGTCAAAGTCTGACCGTTGCAGTTGCCTAGTCAAAGTCTGACCGTTTCAGTGGCCTAGTCAAAGTCTGACCGTTGCAGTTACCTAGTCAAAGTCTTGGAGTTGAAGTGGCCTAGTCAAAGTCTGACCGTTGCAGTTGCCTAGTCAAAGTCTGACCGTTTCAGTGGCCTAGTCAAAGTCTTGGAGTTGAAGTGGCCTAGTCAAAGTCTGACCGTTGCAGTTGCCTAGTAAAAGTCTGACCGTTTCAGTGGCCTAGTCAAAGTCTTGGAGTTGAAGTGGCCTAGTCAAAGTCTGACCGTTGCAGTTGCCTAGTCAAAGTCTTGGAGTTGAAGTGGCCTAGTCAAAGTCTGACCGTTGCAGTTGCCTAGTCAAAGTCTTGGAGTTGAAGTGGCCTAGTCAAAGTCTGACCGTTGCAGTGGCCTAGTCAAAGTCTGACCGTTGCAGTTGCCTAGTCAAAGTCTGACTGTTTCAGTGGCCTAGTCAAAGTCTTGGAGTTGAAGTGGCCTAGTCAAAGTCTGACCGTTGCAGTTGCCTAGTCAAAGTCTGACCGTTTCAGTGGCCTAGTCAAAGTCTTGGAGTTGAAGTGGCCTAGTCAAAGTCTGACCGTTGCAGTGGCCTAGTCAAAGTCTGACCGTTGCAGTTGCCTAGTCAAAGTCTGACCGTTTCAGTGGCCTAGTCAAAGTCTTGGAGTTGAAGTGGCCTAGTCAAAGTCTGACCGTTGCAGTTGCCTAGTCAAAGTCTGACCGTTTCAGTGGCCTAGTCAAAGTCTTGGAGTTGAAGTGGCCTGGTCAAAGTCTGACCGTTGCAGTGGCCTAGTCAAAGTCTGACCGTTGCAGTTGCCTAGTCAAAGTCTGACCGTTTCAGTGGCCTAGTCAAAGTCTTGGAGTTGAAGTGGCCTAGTCAAAGTCTGACCGTTGCAGTGGCCTAGCCAAAGTCTGACCGTTGCAGTTGCCTAGCCAAAGTCTGACCGTTGCACTTGCCTAGCCAAAGTCTGACCGTTACAGTGTCCTAGTCAAATTCTTGGAGTTGCAGTGGCCTAGTCAAAGTCTGACCGTTGCAGTGGCCTAGTCAAAGTCTTGGAGTTGCAGTGGCCTAGTCAAATTCTTGGAGTTGCAGTGGCCTAGTCAAAGTCTGACCGTTGCAGTTGCCTAGCCAAAGTCTGACCGTTGCAGTTGCCTAGTCAAAGTCTGACCGTTGCAGTTGCCTAGTCAAAGTCTGACCGTTTCAGTGGCCTAGTCAAAGTCTTAGAGTTGCAGTGGCCTAGTCAAAGTCTGACCGTTGCAGTTGCCTAGTCAAAGTCTGACCGTTTCAGTGGCCTAGTCAAAGTCTTGGAGTTGCAGTGGCCTAGTCAAAGTCTGCACGTTGCAGTGGCCTAGTCAAAGTCTTGGTGTTACAGTGGCTTAGCCAATGTCTGACTTTTGCAGTGGCCTAGTCAAAGTCTGCACATTGCAGTGGCCTAGTCAATGTCTTGGTGTTACAGTGGCCTAGCCAAAGTCTGACTGTTGCAGTTGCCTAGTCAAAGTCTGACCGTTTCAGTGGCCTAGTCAAAGTCTTGGAGTTGCAGTGGCCTAGTCAAAGTCTGACCGTTTCAGTGGCCTAGTCAAAGTCTTGGAGTTGCAGTGGCCTAGTCAAAGTCTGACCGTTTCAGTGGCCTAGTCAAAGTCTTGGAGTTGCAGTGGCCTAGTCAAAGTCTGACCGTTGCAGTTGCCTAGTCAAAGTCTGACCGTTTCAGTGGCCTGGTCAAATTCTTGGAGTTGAAGTGGCCTAGTCAAAGTCTGACCGTTGCAGTGGCCTAGTCAAAGTCTGACCGTTGCAGTGGCCTAGTCAAAGTCTGACCGTTTCAGTGGCCTAGTCAAAGTCTGACCGTTTCAGTGGCCTAGTCAAAGTCTGACCGTTTTAGTTACCTAGTCAAAGTCTTGGAGTTGAAGTGGCCTAGTCAAAGTCTGACCGTTGCAGTTGCCTAGTCAAAGTCTGACCGTTTCAGTGGCCTAGTCAAAGTCTTGGAGTTGAAGTGGCCTAGTCAAAGTCTGACCGTTGCAGTTGCCTAGTCAAAGTCTGACCGTTTCAGTGGCCTAGTCAAAGTCTTGGAGTTGAAGTGGCCTAGTCAAAGTCTGACCGTTGCAGTTGCCTAGTCAAAGTCTTGGAGTTGAAGTGGCCTAGTCAAAGTCTGACCGTTGCAGTTGCCTAGTCAAAGTCTTGGAGTTGAAGTGGCCTAGTCAAAGTCTGACCGTTGCAGTTGCCTAGTCAAAGTCTGACCGTTTCAGTGGCCTAGTCAAAGTCTTGGAGTTGAAGTGGCCTAGTCAAAGTCTGACCGTTGCAGTGGCCTAGTCAAAGTCTGACCGTTTCAGTGGCCTAGTCAAAGTCTTGGAGTTGAAGTGGCCTAGTCAAAGTCTGACCGTTACAGTGGCCTAGTCAAAGTCTGACCGTTGCAGTTGCCTAGTCAGAGTCTGACCGTTTCAGTGGCCTAGTCAAAGTCTTGCGGTTGAAGTGGCCTAGTCAAAGTCTGACCGTTGCAGTTGCCTAGTCAAAGTCTGACCGTTTCAGTGGCCTAGTCAAAGTCTTGGAGTTGAAGTGGCCTAGTCAAAGTCTGACCGTTGCAGTGGCCTAGTCAAAGTCTGACCGTTGCAGTTGCCTAGTCAAAGTCTGACCGTTTCAGTGGCCTAGTCAAAGTCTTGGAGTTGCAGTGGCCTAGTCAAAGTCTGACCGTTGCAGTGGCCTAGCCAAAGTCTGACCGTTGCAGTTGCCTAGCCAAAGTCTGACCGTTGCACTTGCCTAGCCAAAGTCTGACCGTTACAGTGTCCTAGTCAAATTCTTGGAGTTGCAGTGGCCTAGTCAAAGTCTGACCGTTGCAGTGGCCCAGTCAAAGTCTGACCGTTGCAGTGGCCTAGCCAAAGTCTGACCGTTGCAGTTGCCTAGTCAAAGTCTGACCGTTTCAGTGGCCTAGTCAAAGTCTTGGAGTTGCAGTGGCCTAGTCAAAGTCTTGGTGTTGCAGTGGCCTAGTCAAAGTCTGCGCGTTGCAGTGGCCTAGTCAAAGTCTGACCGTTGCAGTTGCCTAGTCAAAGTCTGACCGTTTCAGTGGCCTAGTCAAAGTCTTGGAGTTGCAGTGGCCTAGTCAAATTCTTGGAGTTGCAGTGGCCTAGTCAAAGTCTGACCGTTGCAGTTGCCTAGCCAAAGTCTGACCGTTGCAGTTGCCTAGTCAAAGTCTGACCGTTGCAGTTGCCTAGTCAAAGTCTGACCGTTTCAGTGGCCTAGTCAAAGTCTTGGAGTTGCAGTGGCCTAGTCAAAGTCTGACCGTTGCAGTGCCTAGTCAAAGTCTGACCATTTCAGTGGCCTAGTCAAAGTCTTGGAGTTGCAGTGGCCTAGTCAAAGTCTGCACGTTGCAGTGGCCTAGTCAAAGTCTGCACGTTGCAGTGGCCTAGTCAAAGTCTTGGTGTTACAGTGGCTTAGCCAATGTCTGACTTTTGCAGTGGCCTAGTCAAAGTCTGCACATTGCAGTGGCCTAGTCAATGTCTTGGTGTTACAGTGGCCTAGCCAAAGTCTGACTGTTGCAGTTGCCTAGTCAAAGTCTGACCGTTTCAGTGGCCTAGTCAAAGTCTTGGAGTTGCAGTGGCCTAGTCAAAGTCTGACCGTTGCAGTTGCCTAGTCAACGTCTGACCGTTTCAGTGGCCTAGTCAAAGTCTTGGAGTTGCAGTGGCCTAGTCAAAGTCTGACCGTTGCAGTTGCCTAGTCAAAGTCTGACCGTTTCAGTGGCCTAGTCAAATTCTTGGAGTTGAAGTGGCCTAGTCAAAGTCTGACCGTTGCAGTGGCCTAGTCAAAGTCTGACCGTTGCAGTTGCCTAGTCAAAGTCTGACCGTTTCAGTGGCCTAGTCAAAGTCTGACCGTTGCAGTTACCTAGTCAAAGTCTTGGAGTTGAAGTGGCCTAGTCAAAGTCTGACCGTTGCAGTTGCCTAGTCAAAGTCTGACCGTTTCAGTGGCCTAGTCAAAGTCTTGGAGTTGAAGTGGCCTAGTCAAAGTCTGACCGTTGCAGTTGCCTAGTCAAAGTCTGACCGTTTCAGTGGCCTAGTCAAAGTCTTGGCGTTGAAGTGGCCTAGTCAAAGTCTGACCGTTGCAGTTGCCTAGTCAAAGTCTTGGAGTTGAAGTGGCCTAGTCAAAGTCTGACCGTTGCAGTTGCCTAGTCAAAGTCTTGGAGTTGAAGTGGCCTAGTCAAAGTCTGACCGTTGCAGTGGCCTAGTCAAAGTCTGACCGTTGCAGTTGCCTAGTCAAAGTCTGACCGTTTCAGTGGCCTAGTCAAAGTCTTGGAGTTGAAGTGGCCTAGTCAAAGTCTGACCGTTGCAGTTGCCTAGTCAAAGTCTGACCGTTTCAGTGGCCTAGTCAAAGTCTTGGAGTTGAAGTGGCCTAGTCAAAGTCTGACCGTTGCAGTTGCCTAGTCAAAGTCTTGGAGTTGAAGTGGCCTAGTCAAAGTCTGACCGTTGCAGTTGCCTAGTCAAAGTCTTGGAGTTTAAGTGGCCTAGTCAAAGTCTGACCGTTGCAGTGGCCTAGTCAAAGTCTGACCGTTGCAGTTGCCTAGTCAAAGTCTGACCGTTTCAGTGGCCTAGTCAAAGTCTTGGAGTTGAAGTGGCCTAGTCAAAGTCTGACCGTTGCAGTTGCCTAGTCAAAGTCTGACCGTTTCAGTGGCCTAGTCAAAGTCTTGGAGTTGAAGTGGCCTAGTCAAAGTCTGACCGTTGCAGTGGCCTAGTCAAAGTCTGACCGTTGCAGTTGCCTAGTCAAAGTCTGACCGTTTCAGTGGCCTAGTCAAAGTCTTGCGGTTGAAGTGGCCTAGTCAAAGTCTGACCGTTGCAGTTGCCTAGTCAAAGTCTGACCGTTTCAGTGGCCTAGTCAAAGTCTTGGAGTTGAAGTGGCCTAGTCAAAGTCTGACCGTTGCAGTGGCCTAGTCAAAGTCTGACCGTTGCAGTTGCCTAGTCAAAGTCTGACCGTTTCAGTGGCCTAGTCAAAGTCTTGGAGTTGAAGTGGCCTAGTCAAAGTCTGACCGTTGCAGTGGCCTAGCCAAAGTCTGACCGTTGCAGTTGCCTAGCCAAAGTCTGACCGTTGCACTTGCCTAGCCAAAGTCTGACCGTTACAGTGTCCTAGTCAAATTCTTGGAGTTGCAGTGGCCTAGTCAAAGTCTGACCGTTGCAGTGGCCCAGTCAAAGTCTGACCGTTGCAGTGGCCTAGTCAAATTCTTGGAGTTGAGGTGGCCTAGTCAAAGTCTGACCGTTGCAGTTGCCTAGTCAAAGTCTGACCGTTTCAGTGGCCTAGTCAAAGTCTTGGAGTTGAGGTGGCCTAGTCAAAGTCTGACCGTTGCAGTTGCCTAGTCAAAGTCTGACCGTTTCAATGGCCTAGTCAAAGTCTTGGAGTTGAAGTGGCCTAGTCCAAGTCTGACCGTTGCAGTTGCCTAGTCAAAGTCTGACCGTTTCAGTGGCCTAGTCAAAGTCTTGGAGTTGAAGTGGCCTAGTCAAAGTCTGACCGTTGCAGTTGCCTAGTCAAAGTCTTGGAGTTGCAGTGGCCTAGTCAAAGTCTGACCGTTGCAGTTGCCTAGCCAAAGTCTGACCGTTGCAGTTGCCTAGTCAAAGTCTGACCGTTTCAGTGGCCTAGTCAAATTCTTGGAGTTGAAGTGGCCTAGTCAAAGTCTGACCGTTGCAGTGGCCTAGTCAAAGTCTGACCGTTGCAGTTGCCTAGTCAAAGTCTGACCGTTTCAGTGGCCTAGTCAAAGTCTGACCGTTGCAGTTACCTAGTCAAAGTCTTGGAGTTGAAGTGGCCTAGTCAAAGTCTGACCGTTGCAGTTGCCTAGTCAAAGTCTGACCGTTTCAGTGGCCTAGTCAAAGTCTTGGAGTTGAAGTGGCCTAGTCAAAGTCTGACCGTTGCAGTTGCCTAGTCAAAGTCTGACCGTTTCAGTGGCCTAGTCAAAGTCTTGGCGTTGAAGTGGCCTAGTCAAAGTCTGACCGTTGCAGTTGCCTAGTCAAAGTCTTGGAGTTGAAGTGGCCTAGTCAAAGTCTGACCGTTGCAGTTGCCTAGTCAAAGTCTTGGAGTTGAAGTGGCCTAGTCAAAGTCTGACCGTTGCAGTGGCCTAGTCAAAGTCTGACCGTTGCAGTTGCCTAGTCAAAGTCTGACCGTTTCAGTGGCCTAGTCAAAGTCTTGGAGTTGAAGTGGCCTAGTCAAAGTCTGACCGTTGCAGTTGCCTAGTCAAAGTCTGACCGTTTCAGTGGCCTAGTCAAAGTCTTGGAGTTGAAGTGGCCTAGTCAAAGTCTGACCGTTGCAGTTGCCTAGTCAAAGTCTTGGAGTTGAAGTGGCCTAGTCAAAGTCTGACCGTTGCAGTTGCCTAGTCAAAGTCTTGGAGTTTAAGTGGCCTAGTCAAAGTCTGACCGTTGCAGTGGCCTAGTCAAAGTCTGACCGTTGCAGTTGCCTAGTCAAAGTCTGACCGTTTCAGTGGCCTAGTCAAAGTCTTGGAGTTGAAGTGGCCTAGTCAAAGTCTGACCGTTGCAGTTGCCTAGTCAAAGTCTGACCGTTTCAGTGGCCTAGTCAAAGTCTTGGAGTTGAAGTGGCCTAGTCAAAGTCTGACCGTTGCAGTGGCCTAGTCAAAGTCTGACCGTTGCAGTTGCCTAGTCAAAGTCTGACCGTTTCAGTGGCCTAGTCAAAGTCTTGCGGTTGAAGTGGCCTAGTCAAAGTCTGACCGTTGCAGTTGCCTAGTCAAAGTCTGACCGTTTCAGTGGCCTAGTCAAAGTCTTGGAGTTGAAGTGGCCTAGTCAAAGTCTGACCGTTGCAGTGGCCTAGTCAAAGTCTGACCGTTGCAGTTGCCTAGTCAAAGTCTGACCGTTTCAGTGGCCTAGTCAAAGTCTTGGAGTTGAAGTGGCCTAGTCAAAGTCTGACCGTTGCAGTGGCCTAGCCAAAGTCTGACCGTTGCAGTTGCCTAGCCAAAGTCTGACCGTTGCACTTGCCTAGCCAAAGTCTGACCGTTACAGTGTCCTAGTCAAATTCTTGGAGTTGCAGTGGCCTAGTCAAAGTCTGACCGTTGCAGTGGCCCAGTCAAAGTCTGACCGTTGCAGTGGCCTAGTCAAATTCTTGGAGTTGAGGTGGCCTAGTCAAAGTCTGACCGTTGCAGTTGCCTAGTCAAAGTCTGACCGTTTCAGTGGCCTAGTCAAAGTCTTGGAGTTGAGGTGGCCTAGTCAAAGTCTGACCGTTGCAGTTGCCTAGTCAAAGTCTGACCGTTTCAATGGCCTAGTCAAAGTCTTGGAGTTGAAGTGGCCTAGTCCAAGTCTGACCGTTGCAGTTGCCTAGTCAAAGTCTGACCGTTTCAGTGGCCTAGTCAAAGTCTTGGAGTTGAAGTGGCCTAGTCAAAGTCTGACCGTTGCAGTTGCCTAGTCAAAGTCTTGGAGTTGCAGTGGCCTAGTCAAAGTCTGACCGTTGCAGTTGCCTAGCCAAAGTCTGACCGTTGCAGTTGCCTAGCCAAAGTCTGACCGTTGCAGTTGCCTAGCCAAAGTCTGACCGTTTCAGTGGCCTAGTCAAAGTCTTGGAGTTGCAGTGGCCTAGTCAAAGTCTTGGTGTTGCAGTGGCCTAGTCAAAGTCTGCGCGTTGCAGTGGCCTAGTCAAAGTCTGACCGTTGCAGTTGCCTAGTCAAAGTCTGACCGTTTCAGTGGCCTAGTCAAAGTCTTGGAGTTGCAGTGGCCTAGTCAAATTCTTGGAGTTGCAGTGGCCTAGTCAAAGTCTGACCGTTGCAGTTGCCTAGCCAAAGTCTGACCGTTGCAGTTGCCTAGTCAAAGTCTGACCGTTGCAGTTACCTAGTCAAAGTCTGACCGTTTCAGTGGCCTAGTCAAAGTCTTGGAGTTGCAGTGGCCTAGTCAAAGTCTGACCGTTGCAGTTGCCTAGTCAAGGTCTGACCGTTTCAGTGGCCTAGTCAAAGTCTTGGAGTTGCAGTGGCCTAGTCAAAGTCTGACCGTTGCAGTTGCCTAGCCAAAGTCTGACCGTTGCAGTTGCCTAGTCAAAGTCTGACCGTTTCAGTGGCCTAGTCAAAGTCTTGGAGTTGCAGTGGCCTAGTCAAAGTCTGACCGTTGCAGTTGCCTAGTCAAAGTCTGACCGTTGCAGTTGCCTAGCCAAAGTCTGACCGTTGCAGTTGCCTAGCCAAAGTCTGACCGTTACAGTGGCCTAGTCAAAGTCTGGTTTAATGGATTTGAATCGTTATCTTCAGGCCTAAAAACAACCTGAGAGTTAAAAGAAGAAGATCTTAACCTGAGGAGCAGCAGGTTTCCCCTCTGCTCAGACTGACTGCTGCCTTCCAAACATTGACGTATTTAGACCTGGGACTAAACCTAACGATTCTCTTTACTGTTGAAAAACGTGATTTTTCTTTTCTCAGAAAGTTTGCTTCGTGCCACGAACAGACGTCCTCGGGCTCTAAAAAGCAGCGTTCCAGACATGTCTGAAAGAACGTGTGACTGTTTTCATTGGCTGTAAAAATAGTTTCAGAGTAGAGATTTTCTACGTATCATGAGCCTCTGAACAGCGAGTTCACTGCTGCTCCAACCTTTTCAGACCTGCCGGCTGAGGGGTGCATTTAAAATATAATTGCTCATCTTCTCCATCTCCTCCATTCAGACATGCGTGTTGCTGAGGCAATTTCTGCAGAGGCGCTATAAAAGCCTAACTGTGAGTATGGATGGGTAAACAGTGGGCTTTATCTGGATGCAATTTTCAGGTGTGGTTTCTCCTCTCAGCCTGCCGCTTTACCCAGATTCAAAGAGACACAAAGATTAGGAGCGTCTGCTGCTTCATTCCCAGATAGGAGGTGGGGGGGGGGGGGGTAACACCAGCACCAGGGAAGCAGTGCCGCAGTAGCAGCCCCCACACTCCCTCAGGCTCAGGCAGGGATGATGGGTGGCTGAGGGGTTGGAGCAGTGAGGATTAAGAGCCCAGGAGAAATCCAGCACCAGCCCTCAGAGGCCAGACGACCCGCCGTCACTCTTCTCACAGGGACGCGCACTAAATCAGCACAGAAGGAGGCACCTCTCTGGGTTTATGATGTAGTTAGCATGGCGGGGCCCCTCCTCCACGCTTGTTTCCCATTTAGGAGCTGACGGGCCCTCAGATAACGAATGGCTCCACAGGTAATTGGAAAATTGGCAGACTTGTCTGGGAGATTTGGTAGATGGTACGAGTGTATAGGACAGGGAGTTCATGAAGAGTCAGATTTATATCTGCTCCATGGACCGGCGCCACAAAGGGCCCAGAGTTCAGCACATTCTTCTTAAGGGGGGGCCGCATATCAAGACTGTTTCAGAAGCAACACCAAGGTTCTTTTAGTAAGCTGAGATTTACAGGCTGGTCTTTACATTCACCCCAACCTGGTTTCCCTGTTTGGACACAGCAGCTGCATAGATCACCACCATGAAGCACCTCTGGAGCGCCGCCATGTCTCCATGACCTGGAGGAACTATGTTTATAGATAAAAGAATTCGTTTTTATTTTTATTTTCAGGGGGCGGGGGGGGTCCTCATTCTTATGACAGAGTATTAGGGCCGGGATAGAGATTTCGTGAATAAAGTTGTAAAATTACCAGAATGAAGTCATCAAGCCGAAGCTCCGCCCAGCAGCTGAAGGCCGACCAGCTCCACCAATCAGCAACCAGAGTCCACTTTGACATCCTGCCCAGTTTGATGCTGCTGCTAAAAGATTTCCTGATTTGTCAAACCGATGCTAAAGTAGAACTTCACATGATGCTCCACTTTCCTCATTTTAGGGAAGAAAGGGCTTCTTGTAAGAGTTGTCATAAAATACAACTTTATTCTCTAATTTTAGGACTTTATTCTCGAAATAGAAAACAAAAATCTCTAGCCTGGCCCTAATACTTCGTCGTACATTCTTTTTATACTTCAGATTCAATGCAAATGCCATTGACCTGCTGGATCAAATCCTGCAGGTCAATGACTGGATGCAGTCAGCTGGTTTCCTTAGAAACTCATAACTGATCTGACTGATTAAAATGTTGAATTGTCTCTGAATTTTCCCAGACAGTCTAGCTGAAACCTGCACTGTCAGCTCTCCTCAGTGATCTCAGTGATTTTCCACCTTTTTTGATTGACAGCACATTTTTACATTTAAATAATCCTCTGGTGCACCACCAATCAAAACTGCACTCTAACACAGTTAGTTATTAAAATAGTTTCTAAATGTATTCAGTGTGAAACCTGGGCCTGTTTGATGAACACAAAGGGCAGGAATGGTAGAAAGACACATGAAGCTCTTCCTCAACAGTCCTCAGTCTCTCTCTGATTTTAGTTTTTTTTTATCACAGTCAAGCTTGAGGAGCTCCGCTCACTTGGATATCTGGTTGAAAACGGGAGCAATATCAAAATTGTTGGCCAGAATTGGGAATGAAAAACTGTCCAAAGGAAGATCAGCAAAGTTTAGCTTTAAACTACCATCTAGTTTCAGTTCAAGTAGTTCCTCTTGCTCCTTTAAGTCACGTCCTTTCCAGCAACGGATCCTGAGCTGTATGGCTCCCTAACCCAGGCAAGGCATTCTGGGAAAGCTGAAGAGGAATAAAATGACAACTTTTATTCAACTTGAATTTTATTCAACTATTGTCACCCATTCCAGGTAGGAAATAAAAAGTTCTACTTTCACTTTGTTTTAGTCTTTTTCCTGCTTCACAAAGGTAGGCAGCAGCTTGACATGAAGCCATGATGGCAATTATTTTACATCCAAGTAGTATGCAGTTCATCATATATACACACACATGGTATCGGAATGGTATCGGTATCAGCTGATACTGCACAGCCAGGTTTTGGGTATCGGGGCCAAAAAATGGCATTGGCACAACATTACTAGCAAGCAGCTTTGAGTAATCTCTCGTTTGTCAGAAATACTCTAAGTTCCTCTCACAACTAGCCGTGGAACAGCCAATGGACCTCCATGTGGAGCATTAAGGTGTATGTTATCTCCCATTTCTTCAAACAAAGCAAATAAGCGACATCTCAAAGGTCACGTCTTCCCAACCTTCACTATGCGCACAACATCATCCAACACAGGCACTTCAAATTTAGTCCTTATGGAACTTTTTAAACGTTACACACCTGTAAAGCACAACCCATCCCGTAGTTGAACTGTAGTTTCCGTCTAATCAGGGTGAAGAGACGGAAATGATTTTTCCTCTGTGACAGGTCCTGGTTTAACGAGACTAAATTACTCTGCTAAAAACCTTTGTTAGCTTTCTACACACTGAGTGCTTCAGTTAAAGCTTCAGTTAAATCAACAAGATTCCTAAAGAAAAGAAAAACGCAGCAATAAACTCTGTGGGACGGTTTCTATGGTGACAGAGGTGATTCTCAGAGAGATCTGGGAAGTTTATCTTTCCTTTTTCCATAAAGAGGTGAGAGAGATACGCTGCGCTGACCTGCTCTGTCTGCTCCTCCTTATCTGGTTTCTGTGAGGCTCTAAGAGGATCACTACTTTATCCGTTTTCTGTCCTCATGAACTCCTATCATGGGGAAAGTTTTCTATTTAATGTTTCATTCATTGTTTTTGCTCCAGTCTGTCCTGCTCACTATAAACGCGATGTGCGACTCCAAACTGACTCTTTCCCCGTGAGATTAACACATTTTACTCTGTATTTCCCCCCAAAGTGGATGTGTTTTACTTGTAACTGTAACACTCTCATAGCATTGGACCTAATATTCAGCAGACAAACAGGAAGGTTTGAAACAAGTTTATTCTTTAAAAAAAAAATAGAGTGGCAGAACATTTTTGGGGTGGGTTATTGGATTCTCTGCAGAGACATGAAACTCAGGTCAGTGACAAGAATGTCAAGCTGATAATGACCAGGAGAAAAAGTCCCTGACCTGGTTGAGAGTTCAGTCCGATTCAAAGAGTGAGGAACCCGGAGGGAGAATGTCCATCGCTTTTGGTCATTACTGCTTCTAAGCTCATGGTGCAGGGGAGCTGGAGTTAGCCGATGCCCAGCAAGCAAGAGAGTCCATGACTGATAGTAGAGTCCAAACCAGGTTCACAGACCAGGAGATCAGAGAGTCCAAGAGGTATCCAAGACACAGAAAGAAGGAAGAAAAAAGGACAGAAAGTTGGAAGAAAAACTTCCCTTAGCAGCTGGAAAACATTCCATGTCCCTGTGAGCTTGTTGGAAAAAAAGAAGAAACAGAGATGATAGAAATCTGCTGTATTATTGGATATTCAGAGTTAAAAAAGTTTAGACTATAACACCTTCAGAGCATGGATGGGTACAAGCACAGCGGCCCAGCTGGGATCATCAACCATCAGAGCTCCAGTCCATCACACAGGCTGAAATAAAAACCTACTGTAATGATGAGGCGAGAGAGGAATCAATGTTTTTAATGTTATTAAAGGAAAATTCCGCTCACATTCAGAATTCAAACTTCTGAAAGTTCTTTAAATCTGAAATGATTCCATCCTGTTCAATAAATGATCAGTGTTTTTAATTCAGAGTAACTTTCATGTGAATGTGCTTTACTGGAGGCATCCATGTTTGTCAAAGAACACTACTGCTACCTACTGGTTTGTGACGTCACGGTGCGGTATCGGCTGTTGATCAAGTCCCAGTGCTGTATCTGGTGTTTGTCACAACGCGCTATTATCCAAGTCATCTTGAAAACATTCTTCTTCCAAATGTCGGCTACATATTACGGGTTTTTTCTCTGGCCAGAAGTTCGATGGCAAATCCTCCCTCTTCAAGTTGGCGATCCAACGACCAACCCGTCCGTGGAGGATCAGGAATCAGAAAGGTGGAATAACTCTTTTTTTCACTTTTACCCGATGTATTCCAGCATCCAGCTGCCATGCACGTGGGCATTGTCAGTTTCACTATAGCTCTGGTGAATTTCAATGGTGAACTCCTCTGGAAATCTTCAATAATTGTTGTTGATTGCAGATGTGTCTAGTAGTTCCCATTGATTTAGCTTGTAAAGCGGGGAGAATGGCGCTAGGCTTACCGCACCGTGACGTCACTGCTGGAAGATGGCAGGAGGGAGGGGCTACTATATTTGGGCAAAAATGGCCGCTCCCCGACTCAGTGATCGCGGCGAAAAACGTTAAATTCATTAAATAACTGCGAACATATTAGTTTTAGGTATAAATAATGATTATTCCTTGCTGCGCGGACTTTTCCTTTATTAGGAACAGTTATTGTCTGGATGGATTATAAAGACAGTTTTTGGGATATTTAACATTCATTGGAAGCTGTTTTTTTTATCTGCGTTTCACATCGTGATTAAATAAAGCCTGACGTTTAATAGAAGTATCTTTATTTGTACGTAAGTAGAAGAAAAACACCCATGGGAGACGGACCTTCCTTTCTGACAGAAAATTAGCCCGCGGCTATTGTCTGTTCTCCTCATAGGGCGCTGCGGGCTGCAGATCCTAACCTGGTGATCACACATTCTGGTGTGTAGATGTGTCTATTAACCTCTAGAGGGGGGGGTAATTGTATCTGTCAGAGCTGTTTAATCACCGCTGCAGCTCTGTCACTTTCACTTTGCCTGCTTTTCTAAATCAGCTGCCTCCTGCTCTCTCCATTTCACTTTCTTCTTTGCTGCATTTAAAACTCACATTTACATTTACAGTGTCACCATCTGGGTGCAGCGGCCAGGCGCATCACTGCCAGGTTATTTCCCTGCAAACGTCACAAACAATAAGGACGTGGATGAGCCGTTAGCATGCATGGAGTAATATCATAATGGCAACGTTAAGCTAATTTTCTTGTGGGAAAGCTAGAGCATATAGCACCAACATTCCAAAAAGGATCAATAATATGCTGGATGCAGCTCAGTGTCCCAAAATGTACTCTGTCCAGTAGCTTTAATGCTCATTTTAAATTAAATAAACAAGACCTGTCCTGCTGCAACTCACCTGCTTTTCCAAATAAAGGTGTCGGCATGCTGGTTGCTGAATTCAACTTTTATTCTCATTCCACTGTCACAAGTACAAAACAATGAAATTCACTCTCTGCATTTAACCCCTCCCCTTGGGGAGCCGTGGGCTGCCATTGTGTGGCGCCCGTGGAGCAGTACAGGGTTAAGGGTCTTGCTCAGGGACCCAGAGTGGAGGCTGTGAGGATTAAACTGGGTACTTGCTTCTCAGAGGCCACCGCTCCTTTGTTCATACCATCTGTGAAAAAGTTCCCAGTTTCCTTTTTCTTTTTCTCCTGACATTTCATCAGAAATTAGCCTGGCGTGTTAACGTCTTACTTTCTGGACCTTTTTGTTTTGTTTTTTGCTTTTTGTTTTTTTTGTGTTCTCTAGATTTAAATCTTTTTTTTATCTTAGTTTTGCTGCCCCTTATGTGTCCTTTCCTTTCCTCTTAGCTCCTTCTAGTTACTTCTGTCCACATCTGCTCCCTATTAACTAATCAGTCCTATAATTGTTTCTGTCTCCCATATATTCACCTCCTGTTCAGTTCCTCATTGCTGGATCCCCGTTGTTCTTTAGGTTTATCCCTCCCTAGTGTCTCCTGGGTTTTTGGTTGAAGAGTTTCTTGTCGATGGGTTCTGGACTTTGGATTCTGTATTTTCACATCATTAACTGTTGCAAGAAATTATCCCTGCCTCTTCTACTCTGCATTTAGGTTCACTACAGCCTCCGCCAACCTTCACACAGCGACTTAAGGGTCCATTGGGATCCCCGCTTTCAGTTTTATCTTGATTTTACGGAGCAAGTCGTGTTGCTTTATTTACCATGGAAAGCAGAACAAAGCCAAAATCAGAGCAGGAATCCCAACAGAGAGAGCAGCAGGACTGGGAGGATGCGACGGCTGGCCACGCCCCCACTGGAGCTAAGGAACCAAAGCAGAAGATTGGAAGAGGAGATAGATTGGTACATCAGAGCATTCTGCTGAGCAGAGAGCACCAGAGAGGGAAGAGGTGGTGGTGGCTGGTGTCTGCTCTGCAGCTAAAGGAGGAGGATGAATAAAACCATCTAGCAGCTCTTCTAGGTCTTTTTTTGAAGCCACCTACATACCTCAAAAGATCACGTAGTACTTTGTCAATATTATTTTGAAAATAATATATGTATAATATTTTCTCTGTCTTCCATTTTGATTCCAAAAAGCTTGTCTCTGCTGCTTCATCACCGCAGCATCTAGTCTGGTTGATGTGATACCAAATCAATGTTTAGTCCATCCATCCATCTTCTAACACGCTTAATCCCAAGTGGGGTGGCGAGGGGTGCTGGTGCCTGTCAATGGGCGAGAGGCAGGGTCCACCCTAGACAGGTCGCCAGTCCATTGCAGGGCAACACAGAGACAAACAACCATTGACACTCACACCTAAGGAGAATCTAGAGAAGCCAATTAACCTAACAGTCATGTTTTTGGACTGTGGGAGGAAGCCAGAGTACCCGGAGAGAACTCACGCATGCTCAGGGAGAACATGCAAACTCCATGCAGAAAGACCCCGGGGCTGGGAATCGAACCCAGAACCTTTTACTGCAAGGCAGCAGTGCTACCCACTGTGACACTCAGCAGCCCAATCAATATTTAGTTTATAATAAAAAAGAAAAAGCTTAAAGTTGAAAATGAACCCGCTCACGTTCATAGTTCACTTTTTCAAAAGTGAACTAAGTTCACCAACCTATAAGTGAACCAGTTCAAGTTAATTTGGTGAATGAAGCCACAATCCTCCATTATAGATCCTCATATTTCCCTCTTTAAATGTGTGATCAGAATATATAGAAAGAAATGGAAAATCCTGGATGCAGTGAAGCCTTTATTTAGCCACATTTCACAGAACTTCAGAAACATTCAGGAACATTCAGGTTCTGCTGAAAAGATCTGGGTCTAAATGATTTCTTCTGTTCCTCATTCAGTAGCAGATATTTCCACAGATAGCTCAGATGCTTTAACTCCATGTGTGGCTTTAAATGTGCAGTGGGCATGGCTGACAGACAGACTTGTTTGTTAAGTCACGGTGGGAACAGTTTGCACTAAAACTTGAGTTTTTTTCCTTCCCAGTCTTCCTGTGTTAGTTGATCAAACTGTGAAAAGCACTCTGCTAACCTGGCATCAGAAATCCCAGCAGATGAGTCTGACTGGAGCAGACTGGTACTAGCAGGAGACATGCTGCTCTGTCTGGCTGTTTGCCATAATAAGTGCCGTAAAACCTGATGTTATCCAATGAAAAGTGTTGTTATCAACTGAACGCCAATGTGAGCTGTGTGCGTCGCTAACTATCCTCAGAGTGAATATTGCTCTTGTTCACCGTTCACTAAAACATGAACGTTTTCATTGATCTCCTGTAAAGTTCGCCCATCTACGCAGGGAAAGCGTAGATCATTCGCTCCGGTCGCAAAAAAACGCGTTTGGTGTAAACGCACCTATGGGCTCCTTCCTAAGAGCTCCAATGAGAGCTCCTCTTCCTCTTCTTCCTCATCCTTCCATGGGTCCACAGTAGAGCTCTATCCAGGGTAGGAAAACAGAAACGCACAAGGGATGCTGGTCTAAGTAGGACTACAGGAAAAAATCTGACTTACTGACTTGACTGTCAGCAGTAAGTCAGACCTGTTCCTGGTGCATGTTGCTCTCCACTAGGGCTGCCCTTTGTCACCGGTTCTGTTCATTACATTTATTGACAGGATTTCCGGGTGCAGCCAGGGACCGAGGGTGTCCAGTTTGGGAACCTCAGGATACCATCTCTGCTGTTTGCAGATGATGCTGTCCTGTTGGCCTTATCAAACCAGGACCTTTGACATGAACTTGGGCGGTTTGCAGCCGAGTGGGAAGCAGCCAGGATGAGGATCAGAAACCTCTAAATCTGAATCCAATCCAATCTGGAGAAAGGTTGACTCCCCGCTTCAGGTCGGTGAAGAGTCCTTTTCTCAAGTGGAGGAGTTCAAGTATCTCTGGGTCTTGTTGACTAGTGAGGGACGGATGGAGCATAGATCAATAGACGGATCGGTGCGCCGTCTGCAGTGATGCGGTCTCTGTACCGATCGATAGATGTTTCCATCCTCACCTATGGTCATGGGATCTGGATAATGAGCAAAAGGACAAGATCGAGAATACGAGCGGCTGAAATGAGTTTCCTTCACAGGGTGGCTGGACGCACCCCTTCAGATCGGGTGAGGAGCTCAGTTACCCGGGAGGGGCTCGGAGTAGAGTCGTTGCTCCTCCACATGGAAAGAAGCCAGCTGAGGAGGCTCGGGCATTTGTTCCGGATGCCTCCCTTGAAAGGTGTTCCTGGCATGTCCAATTGGAAGGAGGCCTTGTGGAAGGCTGAGGACACGCTCGAGGGACTATGTCTCTGAGCTGGCCTGGTGTCGCCTCGGGGAGCAGCTGGAGGAGGGAAGTCAGGGCATCTCTGCTTACACTCCTACCTACATGATCCGGCCCCGGATAAAGAGGAAGAAGATGGATGGATGGATGGATGGATGGATGATGCATGGAAAAGATCTATAAAAAACGTCTGGAATAAATGGGATGGTTAAAGCTCTCTGTGATAAACTGTAGGATGAGTTACGCTGCGCACAGTGAGGGATTAATGGGCTGTGCCAAACAGTCTGTCATGCAAAGGATTATGGGAATCCTTACAGCGGACATCAGGAGGTTCCTATGCTAACTTTATTACTATAAGGAGCCTTCCTCTTCCTACCTCCTTCCTAACCATCAGTACTATTCAGACGCTGCTCTTCCCCGGGGCCTAACTGTTCTCACTGATTTCAGGTATTCTGATTGAGCCTCCATGCAGGGGGTTTTCTAAGGTAGCGTGTTTTACTAATTAGCATAATACGCTAAACTGTGCTGCTTTATTTTCCAACTACAGTTTAATAGCATCGGTTTTTGGATTGGATTACATTTACCAGATTAGAATCTTTTATTTCTTGTTTGTTTTATGTTTTTATGCATTTTCTGGTTTAGTAAACGTCCTTAAAAACTGCTGAGTCGGTGCTTCCTGTGTAACCTAAGCATGTTCAGCCTGTAAAACGTTCCTGAACACCGAGCATCATGATGGCAGAACGTTCAGAGCGCTTTGCTGAATTACAGGCCGAGCTTCTTTAATGGAAGGTTGATGACCTGCCCAGTCTGAAACCTTTTTATTTTTATTATTATTATTGCCTTCAGAAACATTTATTTTATTTTTTTATATTTTCTGTCTTCACAGATGTTGTTTTTCTAGGGACGCTCTTGTGTTATTGTTATGATAGCTAGACCCTCTAGAATCCACCGGAGAAGCCTTTACACTGTGGGTAGTAATGGGGGGAAATCAAGCTAGTCGTAACCAAGGATTAGTGGAAAGGTTGCAGCAGGGATGCTAAGTAATGAAAAACTTTTCCTCTGCTGCTGAGAGAAGCTTATGCTCCTGAGCTGGTTTGACCTCTGTGGAAAATACAGCAGATGATAACTGCTCCAGGTTTTATCCAGCAGCCCAACAAAGCCTTGTTTTTGTTTAGAAAACATGGAAATAGAAACGGACGAGTGGGTCCACCTCTTTGGACTGGGTTAGTTTCGGGTATTTTAAGCTAACAAAGAAGCCAAACGACCCCCCCCCCCACCCCCCCATTCCAAAGGGGGGGACCCGTTCATCCGTTTCTATTTGCATGTTTTCTAAACTAAAACAAGGCTTTGTTGGGCTGCTGGATAAAACCTGGAACTAAACGCTATTTCTGACATTTTGAACTGATAAAGCTTCCCGGATGGGAAGACAAACGTCTTCAAACTTGGACAGAAAGTCCAGTGGATTGATTTTTAACCTTTTTGGAATGACCATGACCTGGATGACTGAGGATCTTCACCAGCATGTTAGACTGAGCTACTTTGAACCAGTGAGACTGAGGAAAGGACCAGAGAATGACTGGAAAAGCTGCTTTTTGGACGCCAATGCCAACTGATTGGAGCTGCCTTCCCTGTCCATGCAGGACTTTGTCAGAAGCAAAAATGGAGGCAGCTGCTGGTTATGGAAATGAAACCGATGATGATTAAAACGTTTATGAGACGACAGCTGAAGAAAAAGACGATGCTGATGTAAATCCAGGCAAGGACAGCTAAAGAGAAGAACTGTGCATCTCCATATAACAGCTGCAGCAGCACACAGTGTTCACTGGAAGTAATGGGAACAAACAAACAATGAATCTGACTAGGAGACTGGTGGGTCTCTGACTCTCTGAAGCAAAGCTCCTCTTTAAGTGAGTCAGAACCATCCCTCCTCCAGGCCTCAAACCCTGAAACACTTCTGACAAAAGAATCACCAGAGAGCTGGAAAACATTTCAGAGCCTTAGAACTACAGATTAACTTTCATTAATCTGGAAGCAGAAAGACACTGATATATGTATGTGTGTATATATAATATATATATATATATATATATATATATATATATATGGAAGTGTATATATCTATGTATGTGTATATATGTATATATATCTGTATATACATATACTTATATGTATTTTCATTTCCTAAATGGTTTTCTTTTTCTGTCTTTTGTTCATTTGAACACTTTTAATTGTCTTTATGATCAAATAAGAACTATATATAAACCTCTGTTGCTCAAAACATTTTAATCACAAGGAAATGTTTTTAATTGTCTATCAGCTGTCTCTTTAACTTAAAACTAAATAAAATCTCAAAATGTCAGAAATGGCATCAGAACGATAAAAAAAAAAAATTCAAACAGAAACGTTGGAATCATTTCTAAAACTAACTTTTAATCTAAAAAAACAAACTTATTTAACATTACCATCATTCTTATCATGCATTTAGTTTTTTTGTTTGTTTTTTTTTTTTTTTCAGAAAAGTGTCTCAGGTTAATATGGGATGTTTTGTCTTTGCAGGAGGAGGAAGAGGAGCAGCAGCCAGAGGAGGAGTCTGTGAAAGAGGAAGCAGCGGCGCAGGAGTGAGCCGGAGGAGGCAGCAGCTTCTGCTCCAACCCTTCAGACTTTTCTCTTCATCCTGCAGCACATTTCTACTCAACCATCAGCAACGTCTACTGCTCCACAACATCATTAATCCAGAAAAAATGACGGGATTATTTTTGCTTTAATGCATAGATTTTCTACTTTTTATTGATGGAGCAGATGAGCCTGAAGAAGTGATCCAGAGGAGAACAAGCTGCAGGTTTACTCCATATATGTCCGCCTGCATTGCTGACTCTTTCCATAAAATCTATTTTCCTACTTTAATGTTCAGGAAGTGTCCTGTTTACAAATGGAAGCTTTAGCACAGCATAGCGGAACGTTCTGCAAATGCTTTTCATTTCAAATTTAACTGGAAGATTTTTATTTTAACACGTTTTCTTTTGCTTTCTGCTCTTCAGCTGTTAGTTATTTCCTAACCTGTAACTCTTACTGCTTCTCTAGTTTTTTTTTTTTTTTTTTTTACTTTGATATGAAATATTACAGAAAAACACTTGAGTGGTTTGAGCTGCCTGGGGTTCAGATGTTTGGGCTTCAGCTCAATCATCTCTCCTCAGATTTATCAGCAGATTTCTGTTGCTGAATATTTTCCACAGTTAATAATCGCAAATCAGCTGCTCTTTGTTTATGAAACGATGCAAAATGAATGAAATGATGACTTCATCTTGTTGACTGTTAGCCTCATGTTCCTTCAATGTGACCAGAGCCACTGTCCAGCTGGAGACCGTTTAGACGTTCAGTCCTATTAGAGAACAGATCGGATGTTTTCTTATATATTAGATACCAATGCACAATAAATGTATTCAACTCTTCGTGTTTCATCTTCTTATTAGTGAGGAGATTCTTCAATGTTTTATCTATTTAAAAAACTTGACTAACTGTTTTGAGTGTTTTGTCCTGTTTCTCTCAGGTAGGCCTTGCAAAAGTATTCAACTTTTCAACCTTTTGCTACATTTCATGTTTCTATGACGGAGTATTAGGGCCACGCTAGAGACATTTTTTTTTCTTCTTTTTCAAGAATAAAGTCATCAACCCGTTTCAGAAAGAAAGCTTGGAGCTCCGCCCAGCAGATGACGGCCAACCAGCTCCACCAATCAGCAACCAGAGTCCACTTTGACCTCCTGCCCAGTTTGATGCTGCTGCTAAAAGATTTCCTGATATGTCAAACAGATGCTAAAGTCTAACTTCACATGATGCTCCACTTTCCTCATTTTGGGGAAGAAAGGGCTTCTTGTAGGAGTTGTCATAAAATTCATTTCAGTTTATTTCAATTCAGTTTATTTCTATAGCTCCAATTCACATCATGTCATCTCAGGTCACTTTCCAGTTCACCAGATCATCCAGTCAGATTGATTCAAAGTTTTCTATCTAAGGAAAACCAGCTGATTGCATCGACTCATTGACTCTTCAGCAATCCCTCACACTAAGCATGCTTGTAGCGACAGTGGAGAGGAAAAACTCCCTTTGAACAGGAAGAAACCTCCAGCAGAACCAGGCTCAGTGTGAGCGGCCATCTGCTGAGGCCCACTGGGGTTCAAGGAGACAGAAAATACAACTTGTTTCTCGTAATTTTAGGACTTCATTCTCTTAATGTTACGACTTTTTTCTCGAAATAGAAGAAAAAAATCTCTAGCCTGGCCCTAATACTTCTTGTATGTTTCAAACATCAAGATATAAAACTGTTATTCTTTGTTAAGAGTCAAGCAGTTGGGACACAATCATGAAGTGGAACCAATTTATCGGATATTTTAACAAATTAAAAACTGTAAAGCGGGGCGTGTAAAATGAAGCGGCTCCTTTAGTTTAAGTGCATCAAACTTTCTCCAAAAGTTCAGTGAGGATGTCTGAATGATCCACGCTGAATTCAAATTTATGCGCCTCATCCTCCAGGACGAGGTCTACCTGGACTGGATCCTTCCAGGTCCGTGAAAATAAGGAGACCAGAAGAGTTTGGGCTGTGGTTTCAAACAGGTCCAGCCTTCCGGCGGCTTTCACCGCCATAGGCTCTGTCGCTTAGCAACCGTGAGCGTTGACATACAAAGCAGGAAAAGAATGAATACCGAAATTTTCAAAACTGAATACACTCATGAGAATCCAGTGTGTAATAAAGGTGCCAACCACCAGGAGCATGAACAATTAAAAGCAAATGTAATGATATAAAAGGGGTAGAAAGATATCTAAAAAAATCAAAAAAAATTATTTATAAATAAATATAAAACAACAAAAAATAATGAAACAGCAATTAAAAAATAAAACTATCAGATTTATAGTTCCCCCCCTTCAGATTATTGTCCTTAAATTCCAGCCAAACCCATTTACACAGTAACAGATAAAAACCTTCAGATAAACCAAACACTACCGCCACATATCTGACTCTATAACCATTAAAACAAATATTTTCATTCATTTCAGACGGAACTATTCACAGACTGGATTATATTAAACTGAACTTCATATCTTCACCACTGTTCGGCACCATTTCCTTCTTTCCTCTGATCACGGAGCCGCTGGCTTGCTTGATCTCAAAATGATTCCTTGGAAAACCAAGGATAGAGAGGAAGCAGCGGATCTGTCCTCCAAATTGGGCAAAAAGAAGGACGCGTTTGTCGGCCGCATAACGAGGAGTCTTGGAATCCGACCAGACCTCGGCACCGCGCTAGGACGTAATCGGCCTGCGAATCTGGCCTTCTGAGGATGAATCCAATGAATTCGAACACAGTCTCTATCCCCTGCTGCTGTGTGTCTGGTGTTGCCATTACTCTAGGTTAGCGTTGATGATGTCATCTGTGTGACAGAAATCAGGAAAGTAAACAATGGAGAGCAACATGGAAGGAAGCCAGGGCGTAGTCAGTGTGCTTTATTGTTTCTCTCTGTTATCTGTCGGAATCCCTCCCACCAGAGCTGCTCTATGTTTATCCAATGGAAACAGAGTTGATGGTTTAAAAATAAACTGAATTGAAATCAAGAATTCCTGTTAGTAGCTGACATTAAACATATTGACATTTATCATTTATTCATGAACATTTTTAGGGAAAAAGCTGTTTAATCTTTTGCCCCCTGCTGCTCTAGCTGGTTTGGTGAATATGAGCAATGCTGCTCAGCAGCACGTCCCCCTCAGTCAGCCATCGATGCTCATGGCGCAGTACTGCATAAAAACATGATCCAGCTTCTTAATCAACATTAAATGGTTTTAGCGAATGAAGAAAGTGAGGAGGATGAGGGCATAGATATGGGAAGTGAAGGAAAAAGGAGGCAGGCTGCCGGTTAGCATGCAGTGGAGGACAGGAAGAAGGTAGAAATGGCTCCAGCACGTGTCTTTACTCCCGTCCATCAGGATGGGGAAATCTTCATCATGGCTGGAAAAGCTGGAATTGGTGTCTGGAACTGACTCTTTTTAGCAATTTCTGTTTGCTGTGGTTTAAAGGGGAACACCATTTTCTTTTTCCATTGGGTCCTTGATTTCCCGTTATTCCATCATGTTCTACTCACCCATATGAGTTTAGTGTCATTTGGAGCCGTTCTGAAGATATTCCGTTAGGTTATATCCAAGTAACGTCTTCCTATGGGCAACGACTTGAAGGCACAAACTAAACTGTTCATCATTTATTCTTTATGGTACGCCAGCATTCAGAACATGGAGGCCAATCACTGTCCCCCAGACATCTAAGGTTACATTTTTTATATTTATATCTTTTTTTAAAAAGCAGCGTTTTCTACATGCAAATTTTGATAGCCATGCTAACTATGTAGGGGCAGTGATAGCCATGCTAGTGATAGCCATGCTAACTATGTAGGGGCAGTGATAGCCATGCTAACTATGTAGGGGCAGTGATAGCCATGCTAGTGATAGCCATGCTAACTATGTAGGGGCTGTGATAGCCATGCTAGTGATAGCCATGCTAACTATGTAGGGGCAGTGATAGCCATGCTAACTATGTAGGGGCAGTGATAGCCATGCTAGTGATAGCCATGCTAACTATGTAGGGGCAGTGATAGCCATGCTAGTGATAGCCATGCTAACTATGTAGGGGCAGTGATAGCCATGCTAACTATGTAGGGGCAGTGATAGCCATGCTAGTGATAGCCATGCTAACTATGTAGGGGCAGTGATAGCCATGCTAGTGATAGCCATGCTAACTATGTAGGGGCAGTGATAGCCATGCTATCTATGTGGGGGCAGTGATAGCCATGCTAACTCTGTAGGGTCAGTGATAGCCATGCCAGTGATAGCCATGCTAACTATGTAGGGGCAGTGCTAGCCTTGCCAGTGACAGCCATGCTAACTATGTAGGGGCAGTGATAGCCATGCTAACTCTGTAGGGTCAGTGATAGCCATGCTAACTATGTAGGGGCAGTGCTAGCCATGCCAGTAATAGCCATGCTAACTATGTAGGGGCAGTGATAGCCATGCTAACTCTGTAGGGGCAGTGCTAGCCATGCCAGTGACAGCCATGCTAACTATGTAGGGGCAGTGATAGCCATGCCATTCCAGGGACTGACTGCAGTTCTACTGGAAGGTGCCTTGGTCAAGGTCAATGACCGACATACCTGACATGGAGCAACCAGACCATGCATAGTGCTTTAGGTTAATAGAATATATTAATTAGGCTATGTATACTTCCAAAAAAAAAAAAAAAATCCACTATCCCCCTTCTATTTTTTACAACTAGACTACTGGCTATCAATGAAAATCAGCTGTGCTGAAGCAGGAAAACCTCGAAACTCTACAGAGGAGCCGCCCTCTAGGACCCAGTTTCATCATGCTTGATTATTGGAATCCTGTTATTATTTTTGTTTATTTAACTTTTTAATATAATTTGCTTAGGTATTTGAAATTAATAGCTTATTTTTTCAAAAATTATGTTTTATGTCAGATTTCAATTAGATTCAAGTTCTTCTAAAGTTTATAGGCCTTTGAAAAGAGTTTGTGTTGTTAACGTCTGAAGCTGCAGCGGCGTCAGCGCTGACTCACTGCATACTATCCAGTAATATATCAGTGCTGCAATGACAGTAAACTACTAATACTATATATAATAGGTGAGATTAATATTTTCAAGAAGCAGAATTAAAAGCGATGATGTCAGTTCCAGTTGTATGTATTCATGTCCACAGCTGGGAGTGAAGCTGCCTGCCAGCTGAATAACACCATGGGTCATTTGTTCAGGGCCGTCATCCAGTCTCTTTTCATGGGGCTCCATATTTCCCCGCTAACGCCGAAGATGGAACCCTTCCAATCTTCCCTTTGCTCAGACATTAGCTGCTGCTCTCCATGCTGAGCATGTGGGGGTCCCGCATATCTTTACGCTCCCCCTCCCCTCCTTACACTGTATTTTTCAGATCTTCACATCCCATCAGCACTGAGACCTGGGACATCAGCGCTCACACATTCTGACATTAAGGCATCGAGGGGTGTAATTCCAATTTGTTTCAAAGGAAATCTTAATTTGCCCATTTCAAGGCCAGGCAGGAGGGAAAACCCTGTAAGACTGCTGAACCGTGAAAGACATTATCTCAAGGCTTCAGATTTTGGTGAAAAGACATGTGGGATTGATGACGGGAGGCGTCGGTGCCTGCAGACGTTTGAGCCGGGCTCCCTGTGGTGGAGCTCACAGCATGCCATCTGAGAGCGATGTCATTAGGCACATTATAACAGCAATGGGCACATTAATGACAAAGTGGTCCGCTCTGCCACCCAGTGCCCCGCCAAACTCCTATTTACACCCACAGAATACTAAACAGCTCCGGATGATGAGCCGAATGCGCAGAGCATGGAGCGCTGCTTAACTTCCAGCTCACATCAACAAAGGAAACATGGCTGACTTTGGCTCTAACTTGGCTGAAGATGGTGGGTGTCCATATCAGAAATGTTTCTATCCTAATCAACCGTGATGTTGCTCCATTTTATCAGTATCTTATTATTCTGTTATGGTTTATATTTTACTCTGAAGAAAAAATCTGGAAGAAGTATGAACAGGATAACAAGCCCAGCTGTTGTTTCTAAATTATAATTATCTCACTGTTTTCCACCTAAATGAAATCATGAATCATTTTTTCATGCAGGTTTTACAATTTCAGTTAATATTTTCTAAATATGCAACCTTCAGTGTTCATTGGTTAGAGTTAGTATCCTAGCTGTGATGTTTACCAGGGACGGTGGGTCAGGTTGTTTCATTGTGCAAATAAACCAGCAAACTGGAACAAAGTAGTTCTGATCAACTGGGAGTCCACACTGCAACAGCAATATAAAATAAGTAAAAAACATCTTTAATTAAGTTTATTTAAACTTCATTTGAGGAGGTAAATAAGACAATTTGCCAATTAAATGTGTATTTTTACTCTTAAAATAAGATAATTAGATATTATGCACTTGAAATAAGACAATGCTATTATAACTTATTTGAAATGAAAATTTTCTCATTCCATTGGCAAAGCGTCCTCAATTCAAGAAAAAATGCACTTAATTTAAGAAAAAATGGCTTTTTTTTTTTTTCAGTGCACCAACCATTTATTTATTAAACCTACATCTGTCTGCTAAATGCTCGCACCGTTTAAACATGATTACAGGGGACTGATTCTTCACATTACTTATCAACAAAACAAGTGTTAATCCAAATGATAACAATCTACCCCATTCCACCCCCCACCCCACCCCCCTTCACTCAGATCGAGGACGTAATTTGAGGGGGAGTGTCTGCTGCACTTTTTCAAATGTGCGTTTTGGTCCCCTTCTCATTTTACTGTCCAAAAAGCAATATTATGCTACAATACACAGATATTCATCTAGCACTAGGACCAAGCGGAAAACCCCAGCTCAAGCTGAAGCCTGCTACCCTGAGTTTAATGCGCCAACAAGCTCCTAATTGTCCCTCCGTCTTTTCTGGTGTGATTGGCTGTCAAACACCATGAAGTTAGTTATATTAAAAATACCAGCCTAGCTCCAATTCACATCACCAACACACTTTCCAGTTCACCAGATCATCCAGTCAGATTGATTCAAAGTTTTCTATCTAAGGAAAACCAGCTGATTGCATCGACTCATTGACTCTTCAGCAATCCCTCACACTAAGCATGCTTGTAGAGACAGTGGAGAGGAAAAACTCCCTTTGAACAGGAAGAAACCTCCAGCAGAACCAGGCTCAGTGTGAGCGGCCATCTGCTGAGGCCCACTGGGGTTCAAGGAGACAGAAGCAGACATAGAAAAAGAAGCATAGATACAAAAGGCAACTGTCAACCAGCTCCACAGGCGGCCCCGTCCAGGAAACACACAGCCAGGCAGACGAGCTCCGAGCCAGCTCCCATGTCAGAGGATGAAGAGAGCACATCCAGTTAGTCACAGTCAGAGAAACAGGACTACACTGGAAAACAGGCCGATCTCCAACATCTAGAAACAAAGGTGTTGATGGCAGCAGCACAGCTGATATTTCGATATATTACTCACTACATCTTTAGAAAATAATAATTAGAGGGATTGGATTATCAATGAACAATCAATATCTGAATTTACCAGCAGATGTTGTTGTTTAAACCGGTCCTGGTCTTGTGTTTGTTTAACTACTGCTAAATGATAATGATCATGATTTGTTTCTATAATTGATAACAACCCCCTTTCAGAGACATAGACAGGTATGGGGCATTGAATCGACCCCCATTCCAAAGGGGGGGACCCATTCGTTCGTTTGAATGGTTTCTAAACTTGTTGGGCTGCTGGATAAAACCTGGAACTAAACGCTATTTCTGACATTTTGAATTGAAAAAGCTTCCTGGATGGAAGAGAAACATCTTCAGACTTGGAAACAAAGTCCAGAGAATTGATTTTTTTTTTTACTTTTTTGGAATTCTGATCAACACAACCAAACTAGAGCACATAAAGGAGCATCAGTGGTGATGCTGACCTAACTGTGGCCCTAAACGACACACATCCAGGTTAAGGACACAAGTGTTACGGCCGTACTTCCTGCACACACTCTATACTTCTAGGTCTGATATCCCTGCAGGGCCTCCATTAAGGAGGGGGTTCCCTTCATCCTGATTGCCTGGGGTCCAGGTCCCTGCTGATGCAGGGAACCCCCTGAATCAGCGCGGCCACGGCTCCTGGCTGACTAGAAACATGACGTGACTGTAAAGGAAAATTAAAAACAATGCAGCAAATTGTTGGAGAGATGCGAATGCCAGAAGCTACTGAACTGTTGTTGGCTCTAACCCATCCAAAAGGTCGTCTTTTCTCCTTCTGTCATTTCAAAGATGCTAACGCTAACAGAGGAGTCCCCCCCCACCTTATGTCCTCCACACAGAGATCTCATACAGGAATAGAACCATATAGGTTCACCAGTGCTGCCCTTGCATGAAGGCAAACATGGAACCTGGACAGATGGTGTTAGTTGCTGCTTTGACTTCATTGCTCATGATAGTTCACCTCACAGCGGGTCGGCATGGCCGTACAGTGCACCCCCCCTCATCTCAGCCTCAGCTACTTTAACACTCCCCATATGCTTCTGAGGCTGATCTACATCAGAGGGAAATGAAAGTGCCAAAAACGGGAGGATTTCTGTTTAACTGTAACATTCTGAAAAATCATTATATAGTTTTAATCAGATGAGATCTGAACAACTGAACGAAAGCAGAAGATTAACAGGGCAGCAGTTAGAGGAGGAGAGCTGCTGGTTCTGCTGCTGACGCTCCGTCACCGTTTGGCTGATGGCTGCTGTTCTATTGGGTCATGCAGAGACTGTGTAGAGCAGCGGTCCCCAACCACCGGGCCGCGGACCGGTACCAGTCCGTGGGTTATTTGGTACCGGTCCGCACAGAAAAATATATATAATTATCGACGATCAGAGTCTGAGTGATGTTTTATTTTGAAAAATATAAAAAAATTGGGTATTCTCTCCCAATTACATCAGTCGGTGCATCTGTGCCTCTTGACACAGGTTAATTCAGTTCAAGACGCATTCTATCTATAACATTCTATCTTTGTGAAGCGGGATTTTCTGCGGTTACAGCGACCAAAACAAAGCTAAGGAGCAGACTGGACATCAGGAGCACACTTCGTCTATCATTTTCTCCGATTACGCCTAGATGGGACCGGCTTGTTGTTTTATTTTTATACTGTTTGTATTTCATTTTATGCCAGTCGTATCATTTTACTTGGTCGTACCCGCCCCCCACCCCCCACCCTGGTCCGTGAAAATATTGTCTGACATATAGCGGTCCGTGGTGCAAAGAGACCCTGGACAGAGGGGCGAGGCAGTAGGATCAGCAATGGGCCGAACATACAACCTTGTGGAAACCCACTTCCCTGTTTGTTGAAGTCCAAAATGTTTTGGGTTTTTTTTATTTATTTTGGTCTCTTTTCAAAATACAGAATCTAAAGCCAAGCGACGGTTCTCAGGCCGGACAGGAAGAGGATCGATGGAATCATAAAACATGGAGGTCAGAAGAGTCCAGAGTGTTCAGGTGATGCAGAACAGTTCCAGATCAGAGGTCTGAAGGTCTGAAGCGTTTTCCTGCCAGGGGAACATTTCATTTTCTGTGTGGAATCAAAAGCATCATTTATTTCCAAATGCCATTTTATAACAGAGTGACATTTGTAAACCTTAAAAAAAGCTCAGTAACTCACACACTTTTACACTTAGTTTGTCCCTCTCCTTAAAATATATGACTAGAAAACTAGACAAACCGTAGAAGAGAAGAAGCTCCTTGTAGATTTCCGTCTCCTTGATTATTTCTACTGACCTTCAGCCGTTTGTCTGGTTGCCTTCTGTCTTTGCTCTTTGTCGACCAAACATTTTGCAGAGTTTCTCCATAAATCATCTCTTCAGCCTTAACTAGCTGGCTGCCTCAGGGCTTGTTCAGAGTCATGCTGAGATTACTTTATCTCACTTACGTCTTGTCCTACCAGTTTGTTCCAATGCTCTTATTAACTTGCAGACTGTTGTAGCTCTCACCATGACCTGCCAGAGATAAAAAATCTGTTTACTGTAAATTGCCCCCCACTCCCTTATAAGCTACCATCTGCTGCCCAAACGGCTGCCTTAACAGCTGCTAAAAATAGCTTTCCTGATTGGCTCCTAAGGAGACAGGGGTCCACATCAGCCTGTAACCCCTCAGCATTAGTTCAGAAATCTGCTTTCAACATCGACGGGTTTTAGCCTTGGTAGAAAAAATGCTTCTTCTGTAGCTTAAATTTTCTTTTCATTGATCTGCTTTAATTCTACCAGCTACATTTCAGTAGCCTAACTGATATGACAATGATGATAATAGTGATATATATATATATATATCAGGGCTTGATGTTAACCATTGCCCGATCTCCCGGGGCAAGTAGTTTTTATTGTTGGAGAGTACAGATTTCATTGCATTTGCCCGGCGAGCAAGTGCAATGATCGCAAAACAAATTTTTATTTATCACTCAAAATTACTTTAAAATTAGCTGAAAACAACGCACAAGCGTTGCCGGCGCAATTTTTGTTATTTTGTACACATATCTTGCGTGATTTGAAAAAAAAATGTGATTTTCGGCTAGATGGCAGGATTTTTGTCCACGATTCAGCTCTTGGGGAAAGAAATCTGCAGAGCAGCAGCTGGATGATGAATTTGATCTATACTTTAATACACGCTAGTTTAAAAATGATCAGTCAGGGATAAGGAAAATAATAATAATAATAATTGTATGCGCACAGTGTAAATATTTATATCATATGGAGGTCTTCTGTACAGTGATGCAGGTCATACATTAAAAATGTTCATTAAATTCTTTTCTCTTATACATTGGAGAGGTGCATTTAAATGTTATAGAGCTAAACATGTTAGATTGGTGAGTAGTAGTAGTGTACCTTTTTAACCTGTCAAGTTTTTTTTTAGATTTTTAACATTACAATTTATATTTTTCCAAGCACACAACAGTTTAAAGCAAAGTTTAGTTTGAAAAGAATGTGCAGGAAGGATTGAAAAGCATGTTAACACGGTAATGTAGGCTGGAGTACATTATCTGACGCATGCAGATACACACCAGGAACCTGGAAACTTAAAAAATACTGAATTACTAAAAACATTTAAAAAACAAACATGTTTCATTGATTTATATACAAAAATGAATATAAGGAACTATATTTATCAAACATTATACTGGGCAAGCAAAAATTGTTTCTGGGCAAATGAAATGTGAAAGTCACTTGCCCAAAGGGCAAGTGGTAAAAATCCTTAACGTCAACCCCTATATATATATATATATATATATATATATATATATATATATATATATATATATATATATATATACAGAGTGTATACAAAATGAAATTTCATTTAGTGCGGCTTTCAGACAGTAAATGAACATTTCCATCCATAAAGTGCAGCAGTGGTGCAAAAAACGCTTTGATATGGAAGTTCAGGGCATTAATATATATGTTGCAAATATGCAGTATTTTTGGTGATATCAGTGGGATTTAAACTTTGCAGGGAGTCAGACTCGGTGTTAATGAGAGTCACATCATCAACCTGCTTCTTTGCATTGAGAGTCTAAAGCTGCGTTTCTACGAGGACGGCACATTTCTTCAACCCTCTGCACACAGAATGAGGGGAGCCCAAACTGACATAACTGTCATAAAAAGGTGGTGCTTTGTGCCCCCCATCCCCCCGTCATGATTCCTACATGTCTGAATATTGTGATACTTCAGATATGTGGTTGACAGGAGAATTACAGTTAATTACCAGATAGTTTGGGACACCAGAAGCATGTCAGAGAAGGTGGCGATCAATCTGGGTCAAACTTCTGACACATATCGTCGGCTGGCTGCTTTTTTACTTCTGGTTATTCACCTCACAGCAAGTATCTCTCTCCGTTTAAAAAAAGATTCATAACTAACCATGCATTTACTGAAAATAAAAACTGACATTTTCTGGAGGGAAAAAAATGAGGCTGAAGAGTTTTTGATGACCCAATCTTTTACTTTCATGAAATACGATCAGGAAACAAAAAAACACGTCCATTTTCAGCAACAGATAACTTGGGAAGCATATAGATTCCATCATCTTATCCAGCGCTCTATAGGGTCTTTTACTGTTGAGGTATTGTGGCGGTTACTGTCTATGGGCTGATAATTTTCAGAGGGGAGACGATTCTCAGCTAAAGCTCACTGGTGGGTGATGTCTGTATGAATTATACCTTCCATAAAGCTGTAATAGGAAGGACAATCAGCAGCTTGTATCTGTGCAGCCTTGCAGAGTATTTACCTTTTTATGTGGGTGTAAATCTGACATGATGTGCCAAGGACGAGCCTCTTCGCAGATATCCTGCCTTTTTATTCTGGCTCAAAGGGTAATTTACTGCGAAAACCTCCATCTGAAACACAAAGAGCGGGGTCAGTCAGGGTCAGTGTGTAAGCTTTCAAGGCTTTGGAAAAGCGTTTTAGTCATCACAGCTCTAATTACAGGAGATCATGTTTATTTTTAAATGATTTATGAACTGAACTGGATGTGTTGGCTAAACCAAGGCTGCGTTCACAGTGCAGGTCTGGATGCTCGGTTCCATCAGGCTTCAGTCTGTTTCCGTCCTGATGACTCTACATGTGCAGGACAGTGTAGACGTCACAGTAAGCACTGTCCAGTGACATCATGTCGGCATCTCTGTGGTAATTAGAGTTGAACAATGGAAGCCAAAATGTTCAATTTAATTCGATTGATTGACTTTATTGATCTCACAGTGGAGAAATGTTTTCATTAGATCAGCTCAAATAGTCAAAAAGTGAAGAAGGAGCCATATGTGTTGAGATCTGGATGTCTGTCCACTTTCTCCACCAGAGGGAGTACGAGGTCTCCTGGAGCCGGAGCTGATTGTACCACCTGTCGCTCGTTTGCTCATCAGGAGACCAGTATATAAGGAGGCAGAGGACTTCTCTCCAGTGCCAGAGTGTTTGCCAGTTATGGTTAGCAAGCCTGAGCCAACCAGCCTGTCTGAACCTCTGACTACCTGAAAACCTGAACCTGATCTGTTTTCTCCTCTCTGCTTCCTAGATTGAACCTGCCTGAAACCAGAAACCCAGAAGAGTTTCTCTGTCGGTAATCAGCCTGTCTGTTCTCTGAAGAACCCTGAAGAATAATACCTGTCAAAGACCTGCCTGTCCGCTCTCTGAAGAAACTGGAAGGGAAACTCAAATCAGAACCTGCAAACACTCAAACCAAGCTCTGCCTCCGCCAAGCCCTCTGCCTGCCAACAGCCTCTGGACCCTCCTGGTTCCCCCCCTCTGCCGCTCAGCTCAAACTTCTGAACAGGTACAGACCTGCAGACTTTCACCCTGCAAATTACCTGGACATCCACTAACTCCTCTGTCCCCCTCTGCAGTGAACCCACTCGTGACCAGTCCTGGATCTGATAACCCCTGGATCTGTTTATTGATTGTGCTCTAACTTCAGTAAATCTTTGAACTTTTTCCCCGTCTCTGACTGTTTCTGCATGTGGGTTAGGCACCTGAGGCCCAACATGACAATATGAAGGAAAAAGTTTCATGGGATATACACTCACCGGCCACATTATTAGGTACCCCATGCTAGTAACGGGTTGGACCCCCTTTTGCCTTCAGAACTGCCTCAATTCTTCGTGGCATAGATTCAACAAGGTGCTGGAAGCATTCCTCAGGGAGTTTGGTCCATATTGACATGATGGCATCACACAGTTGCCGCAGATTTGTCGGCTGCACATCCATGATGCGAATCTCCCGTTCCACCACATCCCAAAGATGCTCTATTGGATTGAGATCTGGTGACTGTGGAGGCCATTTGAGTACAGTGAACTCATTGTCATGTTCAAGAAACCAGTCTGAGATGATTCCAGCTTTATGACATGGCACATTATCCTGCTGAAAGTAGCCATCAGAAGTTGGGTACATTGTGGTCATAAAGGGATGGACATGGTTAGCAACAATACTCAGGTAGGCTGTGGCGTTGCAACGATGCTCAATTGGTACCAAGGGGCCCAAAGAGTGCCAAGAAAATATTCCCACACCATGACAGCACCACCACCAGCCTGAACCGTTGATACAAGGCAGGATGGATCCATGCTTTTATGTTGTAGACGCCAAATTCTGACCCTACCATCCGAATGTTGCAGCAGAAATCGAGACTCATCAGACCAGGCAACGTTTTTCCAATCTTCTATTGTCCAATTTTGATGAGCTTGTGCAAATTGTAGCCTCAGTTTCCTGTTCTTAGCTGAAAGGAGTGGCACCCGGTGTGGTCTTCTGCTGCTGTAGCCCATCTGCCTCAAAGTTTGACGTACTGTGCGTTCAGAGATGCTCTTCTGCCCACCTTGGTTGTAACGGGTGGTTATTTGAGTCACTGTTGCCCTTCTATCAGCTCGAACCAGTCTGGCCATTCTCCTCTGACCTCTGGCATCAACAAGGCATTTTCGCCCACAGAACTGCCGCTCACTGGATGTTCTTTCTTTTTCGGACCATTCTCTGTAAACCCTAGAGATGGTTGTGCGTGAAAATCCCAGTAGATCAGCAGTTTCTGAAATACTCAGACCAGCCCTTCTAGCACCAACAATCATGCCACGTTCAAAGTCACTCAAATCACCTTTCTTCCCCATACTGATGCTCGGTTTGAACTGCAGGAGATTGTCTTGACCATGTCTACATGCCTAAATGCACTGAGTTGCCGCCATGTGATTGGCTGCTTAGAAATTAAGTGTTAACGAGCAGTTGGATAGGTGTACCTAATAAAGTGGCCGGTGAATGTATACAGTATAGACAGTGCATCCACATATGACTGATGAGTTTTATTTGTGCAGGGTGCTTATATGGGTATTTACATAGATAGATACACTATATTGCCAAAAGTATTTGCTCACCCATCCAAATTATTGGAATCAGGTGTTCCAATCACTTCCATGGCCACAGGTGTATAAATTCAAGCACCTAGGCATGCAGACTGTTTTTACAAACATTTGTGAAAGAATGGGTCGCTCTCAGGAGCTCAGTGAATTCCAGCGTGGAACTGTGATAGGATGCCACCTGTGCAACAAATCCAGTCGTGAAATTTCCTCGCTCCTAAATATTCCACAGTCAACTGTCAGCTGTATTATAAGAAAATGGAAGTGTTTGGGAACGACAGCAACTCAGCCACGAAGTGGTAGGCCACGTAAACTGACGGAGCGGGGTCAGCGGATGCTGAAGCGCATAGTGCGAAGAGGTCGCCAACTTTCTGCAGAGTCAATCACTACAGACCTCCAAACTTCATGTGGCCTTCAGATTAGCTCAAGAACAGTGCGCAGAGAGCTTCATGGAATGGGTTTCCATGGTCGAGCAGCTGCATCCAAGCCATACATAACCAAGTGCAATGCAAAGCGTCGGATGCGGTGGTGTAAAGCACGCCGCCACTGGACTCTAGAGCAGTGGAGACGCGTTCTCTGGAGTGACGAATCGCGCTTCTCCATCTGGCAATCTGATGGACGGGTCTGGGTTTGGCGGTTGCCAGGAGAACGGTACTTGTCTGACTGCATTGTGCCAAGTGTAAAGTTTGGTGGAGGGGGGATTATGGTGTGGGGTTGTTTTTCAGGAGCTGGGCTTGGCCCCTTAGTTCCAGTGAAAGGAACTCTGAATGCTTCAGCATACCAAGACATTTTGGACAATTCCATGCTCCCAACTTTGTGGGAACAGTTTGGAGCTGGCCCCTTCCTCTTCCAACATGACTGTGCACCAGTGCACAAAGCAAGGTCCATAAAGACATGGATGACAGAGTCTGGTGTGGATGAACTTGACTGGCCTGCACAGAGTCCTGACCTCAACCCGATAGAACACCTTTGGGATGAATTAGAGCGGAGACTGAGAGCCAGGCCTTCTCGTCCAACATCAGTGTGCGACCTCACAAATGCGCTTCTGGAAGAATGGTCAAAAATTCCCATAAACACACTCCTAAACCTTGTGGACAGCCTTCCCAGAAGAGTTGAAGCTGTTCTAGCTGCAAAGGGTGGACCGACGTCATATTGAACCCTATGGATTAGGAACGGGATGTCACTTAAGCTCATATGTGAGTCAAGGCAGGTGAGCAAATACTTTTGGCAATATAGTGTATTTATATATATAGTTATTGCACAGGAGATTAAATACTAATTGCTCATTCTCCATTGCAGCAGTTATTGTGGTTGTAGTGTCTCATTGTAGAGTCTGGTTGCAGCAGGAATGAATGACCTGGAGTAGCGCTCCTTTTTCCAAACAGGGTGTAAAAGTCTTTGACTAAAGGAGCTGCTCAGCTCCTCTCCAGTCTGCTGCAGAGGGTGGAATGTGTTCTCCATGATGGATGGAAGCTTGGACAGCTCCCTCCTCTTAGCCACTGAGTCCAGAGTGCAGCCTAGGACAGAAACAGCCTTTCTCACCAGTTTGTTCAGTCTCTTTCTGTCCCGCTCTGCGCTGCCAGGGGCCCAGCAGACCACAGCGTAGAGGAGGGCTGAGGCCACCACAGAGTCAGAGAAGGTTTGAAGCAGGGGCCTGCTCACTGCAGAGGACCTCAGCCTCCTCAGGAGGTGGAGGGAGGCTCTGGCTCTGCTTATACGGGGCATTGCAGTTTATTATTAACGTGAATAACCAGGGATTAGAAACTCTCCACAGTTTCTATGTCCTGCCCTGGTTGTTCATGGGGGAGTGAGGTGGGGGTCTTCTGAAGTCCATCACCATCTCCTTGGTCTTACTGGTGTTCAGACACAGGTGGTTCTTCTTACACCCGTCCACAAAGTTCATGATGATCGATCGATACTCCAGCTCCTTCCCCCCAGAAACAGCCTACAACGGCCGAGTCATCGGAGAACTTCTGGAGATGGCAGCTGTCCGTGTTGGAGGTGAAGTCCGAGGTGTAGAGGGGGAAGAGGAACAGAGACAGAACGGCGCTGGGGGGCAGTACTGCAGACTTCTGACTGACAGCCCTGCAGATGCTTGTGCTGGTGGAGTATTTAAAAGACACAATAACTTGTCCTGTTGCCATGACACCGATCATAATAAAAGGAAGCTTTGAGATGGTGGTCCTGCATTTTAACCTGTTCGATGACCTAGACAGGGATCTGTTTGCTAATGAATTGAACACATCTTGAACAGGACTTCACAAGGACCCGACTGACATGGAACCACCTGACCCCTATGTGAGGATGCCATGTGGTACTTCACATCAGGGTTTGACCCAATTCCTACATATCAGGAACCGAGCTTGGTGACCTACTACCAGACACATCTCTGCTCAACAACAAACCTAAAACATTAGGGTAGAAAAGCGGACATCATGGATACTGACTGTGCCACAAAGCTGAGTCCTTAGCTCGCTCCACTAATCCCTCCATCACAACAGTAAAGTTTGCCACAGGAGTGTATTTGTTAACCATTGGATCTACTACATGGGACAGGTTTTGGTCAGGTGATGGACATAGAGTGACTTAAAGCTAAATACGAACAAGAACAAGGAGATTTTGTGGACTTCAGGGGAGTCAACCCCTTTAACATAAATGCAGAGAAAATTGGGAGGGTATAGCATGACAATTATAGACCTAGAGGTCTCAGAACTTGCTAGAGCGCTTTGCTGGCATATTGGATGGGTCTCTCCTCATGCTAGACCAGTGGTTCCCAACCATGTGCCTCAATGACTCCTGCTCTGCATGTTTTAGGCCCAATCCCAATTTGCCACATTAAGTGTCATATCAAACCCTGTAGTGGGTAGGGAGAATGGACCGTTCAACACTGCATAGGCCATGCATCAGTAGCCATAGTGGGTAGGGAGAATGGACCGTTCAACACTGCATAGGCCGTGCATCAGTACCCATAGTGGGTAGGGCGAGTGGACCGTTCAGCACTGCATAGGCCGTGCATCAGTAGCTATAGTGGGTAGGGCGAGTGGACCGTTCAGCACTGCATAGGCCGTGCATCAGTACCCATAGTGGGTAGGGCAAGTGGACCGATCAGCACTGCATAGGCCGTGCATCAGTACCTATAGTGGGTAGGGCGAGTGGACCGTTCAGCACTGCATAGGCCGTGCATCAGTACCCGTACTGGGTAGGGCGAGTGGACCGTTCAGCACTGCATAGGCCGTGCATCAGTACCCGTAGTGGGTAGGGCGAGTGGACCGTTCAGCACTGCATAGGCCGTGCATCAGTACCCGTAGTGGGTAGGGCGAGTGGACCGTTCAGCACTGCATAGGCCGTGCATCAGTACCCGTAGTGGGTAGGGCGAGTGGACCGTTCAGCACTGCATAGGCCGTGCATCAGTACCCGTAGTGGGTAGGGCGAGTGGACCGATCAGCACTGCATAGGCCGTGCATCAGTACCTGTAGTGGGTAGGGCGAGTGGACCGTTCAGCACTGCATAGGCCGTGCATCAGTACCCGTAGTGGGTAGGGCGAGTGGACCGTTCAGCACTGCATAGGCCGTGCATCAGTACCCGTAGTGGGTAGGGCGAGTGGACCGTTCAGCACTGCATAGGCCGTGCATCAGTACCCGTAGTGGGTAGGGCGAGTGGACCGTTCAGCACTGCATAGGCCGTGCATCAGTACCTGTAGTGGATAGGGCGAGTGGACCGTTCAGCACTGCATAGGCCGTGCATCAGTACCCGTAGTGGGTAGGGCGAGTGGACCGTTCAACACTGCATAGGCCGTGCATCAGTACCCGTAGTGGGTAGGGAGAGTGGACCGTTCAGCACCGCATAGGCCGTGCATCAGTACCCGTAGTGGGTAGGGCGAGTGGACCGATCAGCACAACATAGGCCGTGCATCAGTACCCGTAGTGAGTAGGGCGAGTGGACCGTTCAATTCAATTCAATTCAGTTTATTTATATAGCGCCAAATTCACAACACATGTCATCTCAACTCAACTCAACTCAACTTTATTTATAAAGCGCTTTCAGTCAGCCAAAGCTAAAATCAAAGCGCTGTACAGGTCATTTGAGCAGATTATAAAACACAATTATCACCACAACACAGGACAAACTCAAAGATTAAAAAACAGTAAGAGCAAAAAAAAAAAAAAAAAAAAAAAAAAAAAAAAATCTCAAGGCACTTTACAGTTCAACCAGATCATACAGTCAAATTGATACAAAGTTTTCTTTCTAAGGAAAACCAGTTGATTGCATTGACTCATTGACTCAAATACAATCCCTCACACTAAGCATGCTGGTAGCGACAGTGGAGAGGAAAAACTCCCTTTTAACAGGAAGAAACCTCCAGCAGAACCAGGCTCAGTGTGAGCGGCCATCTGCCGAGGCCGACTGGGGTTCAAGGAGCCAGAAGTAGAGATACAAAAAGCAGCTGTAAAAGGCGACCCCGTCCAGGAAACACACAGCCAGGCAGACGAGCTCCAAGGCAGCTCCCATGCCAGAGGATGAAGAGAGCACATCCACCCAGCCACGGCCAGAGAAACAGGACCACACCTGAAGACAGGCCGATCTCCAACATCTACAAACAAGGGTGTTGATGGAAGCAGCACAGCTGATGTTTCTTTCCAGGATGGAGTCACAGCCAAACAGGAACAGACGAGGCAAAGCTACTCTGAGGAAAAGCAGAGAGAGCAGAAGGTTAGAGATTGAACAAACAGATTCTGCAGAGTGGGAGAATAGAGATAGAATGAAGCAGAATGATGAAAAAGGGGTCCCTATGTCCTCCAGCAGTCTAAGCCTATAGCAGCAGAACTATAGAGATAGCTCAGGATAACCTGAGCCACTCTAACTAGAAGCTTTATCAAAAAGGAAAGTTTTAAGCCTAGTCTTAAAAGTAGACAGAGTGTCTGCCTCACGGACTAAAACTGGTAGTTGGTTCCACAGGAGAGGAGCCTGATAACTAAAAGATCTGCCTCCCATTCTACTTTTAGAAATTCTAGGAACCACTAGTAAACCTGCAGATTGAGAGCGAAGTGCTCTGTTAGGAACATAAGGAAAAATCAGATCTCTGATATCAGATGGAGCTTGGCCATTTAAGGCTTTATATGTGAGAAGGAGGATTTTAAATTCTATTCTTGATTTAACAGGAAGCCAATGAAGAGAAGCCAGGATAGGAGAGATGTGATCTCTCTTTTTAATTGTCATCAGAACTCTGGCTGCAGCATTTTGGATCAGCTGAAGGCTTTTAACTACAGTTTGTGGACTTCCTGATAGTAAAGAATTACAATAGTCCAGCCTTGAAGTAACAAATGCATGGACTAGTTTCTCAGCATCACCCCTGGACAGGAGATTTCTAATTTTTGCAATGTTCCTCAGATGAAAGAAGGAAATTCTAGAAAACTCTTTGATATGGGATTTAAATGACAGGTCCTGATCAAAAATAACACCAAGATTTTTTACTTTATTATCTGAAATCAGTTTAATCCCATCCAAATGAAGTGACTGGCTAATCAGCTTCTTTTTCAGAGACTCTGGTCCAAAGACTATACAGTGGGGCAAAAAAGTATTTAGTCAGCCACCAATAGTGCAAGTTCTCCCACTTAAAAAGATGAGAGAGGCCGGTAATTTTCATCATAGATATACCTCAACTATGAGAGACAAAATCAGAAAAAAAAATCCAGAAAATCACATTGTCTGATTTTTAAAGAATTTATTTGCAAAATATGGTGGAAAATAAGTATTTGGTCAGTTACAAACAAGCAAGATTTCTGGCTCTCACAGACCTGTAACTTCTTCTATAAGAGGCTCCTCTGTCCTCCACTCGTTACCTTCATTAATGGCACCTGTTTGAACCCGTTATCAGAATAAAAGACACCTGTCCACAACCTCAAACAGTCACACTCTAAACTCCACCATGGCCAAAACTAGAGAGCTGTCAAAGGACACCCAAAACAAAATTATAGACCTGCACCAGGCTGGGAAGTCTGAATCTGCAATAGGTAAACAGCTTGGTGTGAAGAAATCAACTGTGGGATCAATTATTAGAAAATGGAAAACATACAAGACCACTGATAATCTTCCTCGATCTGGGGCTCCACGCAAGATCTCACCCCGTGGGGCCAAAATGATCACAAGAACGGTGAGTAAAAATCCCAGAACCCCACGGGGGGACATAGTGAATGACCTGCAGAGAGCTGGGACCAAAGTAACAAAGGCTACCATCAGTAACACACTACGCCGCCAGGGACTCAAATCCTGCAGTGCCAGACGTGTCCCCCTGCTTAAGCCAGTACATGTCAAGGCCCGTCTCAAGTTTGCTAGAGAGCATTTGGATGATCCAGACGATGACTGGGAGAATATCATATGGTCAGATGAAACCAAAAGAGAACTTTTTGGTAAAAACTCTACTCGTCGTGTTTGGAGGAGAGAGAATGCTGAGTTGCATCCAAAGAACACCATACCTACAGTGAAGCATGGGGGTGGAAACATCATGCTTTGGGGCTGTTTTTCTGCTAAGGGACCAGGACGACTGATCCGTGTGAAGGAAAGAATGAATGGGGCCATGTATCGTCAAATTTTGAGTGAAAACCTCCTTTCATCAGCAAGGGCTTTGAAGATGAAACGTGGCTGGGTCTCTCAGCATGACAATGATCCCAAACACACCGCCCGGGTAACGAACGAGTGGCTTCGTAAGAAGCATTTCAAGGTCCTGGAGTGGCCTGGCCAGTCTCCAGATCTCAACCCCATAGAAAATCTTTGGAGGGAGTTGAAAGTCCATGTTGCCCAGCGACAGCCCCAGAACATCACTGCTCTAGAGGAGATCTGCATGGAGGAATGGGCCAAAATACCAGCAACAGTGTGTGAAAACCTTGTGAAGACTTACAGAAAACGTTTGATCTCTGTCATTGCCAACAAAGGGTATATAACAAAGTATTGAGATGAACTTTTGTTATTGACCAAATACTTATTTTCCACCATATTTTGCAAATAAATTCTCGAAAAATCAGACAATGTGATTTTCTGGATTTTTTTTCCTCATTTTGTCTCTCATAGTTGAGGTATATCTATGATGAAAATTACCGTCCTCTCTCATCTTTTTAAGTGGGAGAACTTGCACTATTGGTGGCTGACTAAATACTTTTTTGCCCCACTGTAACTTCTGTTTTGTCTGCATTCAGAAGCAGGAAGTTAAGAGTCATCCAGGTTTTATGTCTTCAGACATGCCTGTAATCTATGTAATGGGTTAGCTTCATCTGGATTATAGACAGATATAGCTGGGTATCATCAGCATAACAGTGGAAATTAATCCCATGCTGTCTAATAACTCTACCAATTGGGAGCATGTATAAAGTAAAGAGAATTGGTCCTAGCACTGATCCCTGTGGTACTCCGCAGGTAACCTTTGAGCGTGTTGAGGATCTATCATTAACATAAACAAACTGAATTCGATCAGATAGATAAGATTTAAACCAGTCTAGTGCTGTTCCTTTAATTCCAACAAAATATTCAAGTCTTTCTAAAAGAATATTATGGTCAACTGGATCAAATGCAGCACTAAGATCCAACAGGACGAGCACAGATACAAGTCCATTATCTGAGGCCATGAGAATATCATTAGTGACTTTCACCAGAGCTGTTTCAGTGCTATGATGAGCTCTAAAGCCAGACTGAAACTCTACAAAAAGTTCATTTTGGTGTAAGTGGTCGCAAACTTGTTTGGCAACTACTTTCTCAAGAATTTTGGATAAGAAAGGAAGATTGGATATAGGTCTATAATTAACCAAGTCATCTGGGTCAAGAGACGGTTTCTTAAGCAGAGGTTTAATTACAGCAACCTTAAAAGCTTTAGGTACATATCCCTGTAACAGAGATAGATTAATCACATCTAAAATGGAGGAGGAGATCAAAGGGAATACCTCCTTAAATAACCTGGTTGGAACTGGATCTAACATACAAGTTGAAGGCTTAGATGAAGACAATAATTTTGCTAATTCAGAAAGTTCAACTGGATCAAATCAGTCTAAACCCGGTTCAGATTCCATGACTACCTCAGGTACAATCGCGGATAGAGGAGTGCTTATGATCTTATTTTTAATAAGATCAATCTTATTTATAAAGAATCCCATAAAATCATTGCTGCTAAGAGCAGGTGGAATGGACGGTTCAACAGAGCTATGGCTCTGGGTGAGTTTGGCAACTGTATTAAAAAGAAATCTAGGATTATTCTTATTCTCCTCTATTAATGAGGAGAAGTATGCTGCTCTTGCTTTACAAAGGGTCCTCTTATACAGCAGTAAACCATTTTTCCAGACTAGGAAGGACTCCTGCAGGCCTGTGGAGTGATATTTTCTCTCCAGTTTCCTAGCATTTTGCTTCAAAGTGCGCAGCTCTGCATTAAACCAAGGAGCAAGCTTTCTATTTTCAACGGTTTTCATTTTCAAGGGAGCTGCGTTAGCTAAGGCAGTACGCAGAGAACTAGCAACCCCATCAACAAACTCATCAACCTGTGAAGGGGAATAAGCTATGCTTTTGCACTCTGCAGCACTGCTCAGCGACACAGAGGAGAGAGAAAGTGAAGCAGATTCATTAAAATTTATAACTGCTCTATCTGATAAAGATCTACTAAAATTTAACCTTCTTTTGGGGGAGGAGAACTCTGTTAAAGTAATCCTGAAGGTTATTAGAAAGTGGTCAGAGAGGACAGGGTTGTGAGGAAATACTGTTATTTCTTCACATTCTATGCAGTATGTCAGCACAAGATCCAAAGTATGAAGATGAGAATGTGTGGGACTATTCACATTTTGAACAAAGCCAATAGTGTCTAAGATGGCATTAAAGGCTGCTCTTAAGCTATCGCCTTCAATGTCAGCATGGATGTTAAAATCTCCCACTATGATGACCCTGTCAGTATTTAATACCAAATCAGAAAGGAACTCTGAAAACTCATCTAAAAATTCAGAGTAAGGACCTGGCGAACGATACAAAGTTACAAAAAGAAGAGGTTTTCTTGCCTTGAAATTTGGATCAGGGAAATTAAGGGTTAAATGTTCAAAAGAGTTGTAGGTATTACTGTTTTGGGAGTAATCAGTAAGTCAGACTGGAAGATTGTTGCTACTCCTCCTCCTCGCCCAGAACTTCTGGGTATGTGAAAATTTATATAGCTTGAAGGAGTTGCCTCATTTATGCTCACATAATCCTCTTGCTGCAGCCAGGTTTCTGTAAGGCAAAACAAGTCAATGTGATTATCACAAATCAAGTCATTAACTAGCAGACTTTTAGAGGAAAGCGATCTTATGTTAAACAGACCGCATTTAATTGTTTTAACTTTTTCCCCGATTGGAGTTATTTTGATTTTAATTAGATTATCATGATTTACTCCTTTGGGAATCTTTGCTAATTTATTAGATTTTGGTCGTGGGCAAGACACTGTCTGGATGGAGTAAAGAGTGGGTAACAGTAGAGAAGCTGCAGAGATGTGTGTTAAACTACAACTCTGCTTCCTGGTCTGCACCCTGGGTGGTCAGGGTTTTGGAGGACTAATAAATGTGGCCAGATTCCTAGAAAGAAGAGCTGCACCATCCAAAGCGGGATGGATGCCGTCTCTCCGAATCAGACCAGGCTTTCCCCAAAAGGATTGCCAATTATTAATGTAGCCCACGTTGTTTTCAGGACACCACCTAGACAACCAGCGGTTGAATGACGACATGCGGCTAAACAAGTCATCACTGGTCAGATCAGGGAGGGGACCAGAGAAAATTACAGGGTCCGAAATTTTTTTGGCAAACTTACACACCGAAGCAACACTAATTTTAGTGACCTCCGATCGGCGTAACCGGGTGTCATTACCACCAGCGTGAATAACAATCTTACTGTATTTAACCTTATCCTTAGCCAGCAGTTTCAGGTAGGATTTTATGTCACCCGTTCTGGCCCCCGGCAAACATTTGACTATGGTCCCTGGTGTCTCTAATGCCACGTTTCTGACTATGGAGCTGCCAATCACCACAGTGGGCTTCTCAGTGGGTGTGTCACTGAGTGGGGAAAACCGGTTAGAAACGTGAACGGGTTGGTGGTGACCAGTGGGCAGAGATCCACGACTACACTTTCTGCGTACAGTTACCCAATCGCCTGGCTGCTCAGGCACTTTTGGAGGACAGCTATGTAGGGGGCCTACTTTAACTCCTGGATGTTCAACAGCCTGAAGCCTGGATTCTAACTCTGACACCCTCGCCTCCAAAGCTACAAAAATACTACACTTATTACACATCCCATTATCACTAAAGGAGGCAGAGGAATAACTGAACATCTGACACATAGAGCAGGAGAGAGGAGAGGAAGAAGGAAGAGTTGGAAAAGAGTCAAGGGAGGGAGAGAGAGAAGCAATAGCAATGCTAAGCTAGCGCTAGCCTAGGCTAGCTACTCCTTGCTATCAGAAATAAAACCGTGTGAAACTGACAAGTGCTCAGTAGAAAAGTGCAGCAGAAGGTGCTATGTTTTAAACTAGTCAGTTAGAGTTACTTAGATACAGAGATATCACAGAGAAAATAACTTAACTTCAGATGGAGTTCCTCTGGACAGCTGCAGCAGCTGCACACTCAGTTAATCCAAACAGGAAGTGAACAGGTCCAAACAGGAAGCAGGATTCTCACAGGTCTCTCACCGCATAGGCCGTGCATCAGTACCCGTAGTGGGTAGGGCGAGTGGACCGTTCAGCACCGCATAGGCCGTGCATCAGTACCCATAGTGGGTAGGGAGAGTGGACCGTTCAGCACCGCATAGGCCGTGCATCAGTACCCGTAGTGGATAGGGCGAGTGGACCGTTCAGCATCGCATAGGCCGTGCATCAGTACCCGTAGTGGGTAGGGTGAGTGGACCGTTCAGTACCGCATAGGCCGTGCATCAGTACCCGTAGTGGGTAGGGTGAGTGGACCGTTCAGTACCGCATAGGCCGTGCATCAGTACCCGTAGTGGATAGGGCGAGTGGACCGTTCAGTACCGCATAGGCCGTGCATCAGTACCCGTAGTGGGTAGGGTGAGTGGACCGTTCAGCACCGCATAGGCCGTGCATCAGTACCCATAGTGGGTAGGGAGAGTGGACCGTTCAGCACCGCATAGGCCGTGCATCAAGGCCGTGCATCAGTACCCATAGTGGGTAGGGAGAGTGGACCGTTCAGCACCGCATAGGCCGTGCATCAGTACCCATAGTGGGTAGGGAGAGTGGACCGTTCAGCACCGCATAGGCCGTGCATCAAGGCCGTGCATCAGTACCCATAGTGGGTAGGGAGAGTGGACCGTTCAGCACCGCATAGGCCGTGCATCAAGGCCGTGCATCAGTACCCATAGTGGGTAGGGAGAGTGGACCGTTCAGCACCGCATAGGCCGTGCATCAGTACCCATAGTGGGTAGGGAGAGTGGACCGTTCAGCACCGCATAGGCCGTGCATCAGTACCCATAGTGGGTAGGGCGAGTGGACCGTTCAGCATCGCATAGGCCGTGCATCAGTACCCATAGTGGGTAGGGCGAGTGGACCGTTCAGCACTGCATAGGCTGTGCATCAGTACCCGTAGTGGGTAGGGCGAGTGGACCGTTCAGCACTGCATAGGCCGTGCATCAGTACAGGATCACTGGAATTTGGCAGCGGGTGTAACAGCGGCCTAACGGTGGAGGAAACGTGCATTTAAATGTACGTTCCACCGGTTTGCTGCATCTTCGTCTCACTGACAGTCAATCACAAGTTTGGGATAAGAAAAAAAATGTAATTAATTCTAAAATGGAAGGTCCTCTTTGAAATAGTTTTATTTAACCGTATATATTTGTTTTAAGAAAGGGCCAAATGTTCAATGTTATGTGAACCTGCGCCACAGAGCTACAGCCATCACTGTATTGTCTCAGCAATGACTGCTTTCTTTTTTCGTTTGGCGGAAGAGGCCGTCCCATTGTCATTTATACCCCCCCTTTTATAAAGGCTCCTCCCACAGCTGTGAATGAGACTTGATGGTTAAGAGTTCGTGTTAGGGAGCAGTTCTGGATTTAGCCTCATGTCTCCGTTCAATCACACCTGATTCGAACGAGCAATCAGTGCTGCAGAAGCCTGTTAACCATCCGTTCTCTTCTGCTGAGGTGCAACAAGGAAACACCTGAAACATGCAGGACAGGCTCCCCGAGGAACAAGGCAGGGAACCACTGTTCTAGGCTAACATAAGAAAACTCCAAATAGACATAAACCTAACATCATGTATACTAAGTTATCAAACCAATATATTTATATGAATGCCAACAAAAAAAAACATTATAAAAGCAAAACATAATTTCCTGCAAAGGTTTACATTTTGTACATAAATATTGCCCTTCTTAGGCTTTTTGAATGTAAATCTGTGTTTTGCCTGGTCCAATATTGTGTCACAAACCTAAAATAATAATGTATCAGTTTAATAATGAAGAAGCTATAAGTCAGCATTATATTTTATTAATATATAAAAACTATTTATTTTCTGATTATGTGTTTATTTAACAGCAACTATGCAAATTGACCAACATCTAGAAAAAGTAGACTATATTCTATTATTATCCAGGTGAATCCCAGTGCTTTAAATCAGTCCTAGCTGTCTCTATCCCTGCTGGCTCAGATCCTAACCTTTGATAAAGGAGGCAGGGAAAGCAGGATAAAGCCGTAGCATCGCTGCATGCAGTTAGCCTCGCTGCATGCAGTTAGCCGAGCCAATGTTAGGCCGATCAGGTCCAAAACGATTTCAGCTCCAGCTTTTGCTTCCCTTCAGCGACCCCACCTGCCAATCAGCCGCACTAAAACTGTGATGACACTTCCTGTCACCTCAGGGCATAGCTCCCTTTATTGCAGAGGAGCTACTGCGCATGGACAACTTTCAACAAGAGTCTATGGCCAAAGATTCCTGCGCCCCGGGGCGGAAATACGTCCCCAATCCCACAAAAAAAAAAACGAAACCTCTTTACTCGTCATTAGAGATAAAATATTTATCTTTCACATCAAAAAAATATATACTAATATATTTCAAAATGTTTTGATTTTACAATTTAATCCAGATCATTGGGTGGTTGGTGTTGTGCCCTAGCGCCCTCTATTGGCCAGCCGCCACTGTTTTGTTATTTGGTTTTAAATGTACATGCTAACAAAGTGTTGTGAATCATGGATTAAACAAAGATTTATGTCACACTCTGTTAAACTAGTTTTTTTCTTTCTGTTCGTTTTAGAATTAGTAATGCAATAAAACAAACTGTGAGGTGCTAAAACCTTATCAAGTTGTTTTTCATTCTTATGTGCCTTGCATCTAATTAAAAAGCTTATAAGAAAGCTGAAGAGAGCCTCACAGTGGAGCTTTCCCTGCAGTGAAATTAGTATTTGCTCTACATTGCTCTGGACATAATAAAGTCCTTGTCTTTCTGTAACTTTTCAGACATGAACATAGTTTTTAGATATAGATAAATAAATGTAGCCGTACCATGAAAACATGATGGATCAGGGAGGGTTTCCTCACACCCCCAGGGTCCTAAAGCCTACAGTTAGCTGAGGGATTCTCTGCATTTCTCCTCCTACATCCACACACAATGCAAAGCTGTGAGCTGTTATTTTTTTAGAGGTTTTAGCTCCTTAGCCTCACTTGCAAGCATGGTGGTTGAAGACATGAGGATGACCTTGAATTTTTAAAGATTACTTTCCCAGGCCTCTATAAAGCTGTGTGTTTGTGCACAAAAACACAGAAATATATAGAAATATTGTTTTCGGGGTGAACAGCAGGATTGCTCGTATGTGACTGAAATAAATTCATATGAATAATCAAACTGGTTTATTTCTTTCTAAACAGACGACATGAGGCTCCCACCGACCGGCTGAGGATCTGGTTCTGACTCTGGCTAAGAAACAACTTGGGTTCAATGTTTTAAAGACGATGAAGAGATGCAGAGACGGAGCGACCACGTCTCAGCTTTCCCAACCCGCCACGCAGGGAGAGCAGGTTGGGCTGGCTGATTCATCCATAAAATCATTAATCAAATGTTCTGTTTAGGAACATTTACTTTTTTAGAATATCAAGATTTTTTCCACCACTGCAGCAACGATTTAGAAATAAGTAAAAAAAAAAAAGGAAAAAAAAACTCAAATGAAGTGTATTTACCCTTAATTTGAGTTTGTAAATTTTGCCAATGGAATGAGTATTTTTGCTTTTAAAATAAGATAATTTGATAATATGCACTTAAAATAAGACAATGCAGTTGTTTTACTTATTTTATTGTAAATTGTCTTATTCTATTGGCAAAGTGTCCTACTTACCTCCTAATTCCAAGAAAAAAAAAACCTCATGGTAGCAAAATCAACGCTAACTAGTTTGAACTGTTGTCTATAAAATTAAGAAAAAAATTATTTCAATAAAGGTATAAACAGTAGTTTGCATTAACCATTATATGTTATCCTGATATACTTATTATATTGGACTAAAATGTGACCAAATAGCGTTTTAACAGGCTCATCATGTCTGCCAGCTCCACTGTCTTTACAAACTAAATAATGTATAAATAATGTAATTATGGTACTAAAATTACTTATTTCTATCCTTAACTCTTTAAAGAATGCTAATACACATCTTTAAAAAATGTTTCATGACTTTTGTGAGACAATTTTGATGCTTTTTACATTTTCTCCGTTAAACTGCTTCTCAGACATCATCATGGGACATGCTCAGAGCAGTCCGGCTAAATCTGATTAAACCGTTTATCTACATTTTAGATGTTTCTTTCTTTAGATTACGCACTATATACCATCATTTTAACATGAAAGAAAAAAACATAAAACTCAAAAAGACTAGATTTATGTTTAAATCCTAAACTAAAAGTTAGCTCCCAGAAGTAGCGTAGCATCCCATTTCCTGTGCAGATCGGGCACAGAGTGATAAAACAGAAAAGATTTTAATGCATTTATTTTCTCAGGAAAATTACATTATTAACCTGGTTAAGCTGGTTGGTTCATCAATCAATGTGCCAAACAAAGTACACCACATGGCATCAACACGTTCAGTGAATAAAGTCGCCATTAGCCAGAAAAACCAGGAAGCAAACTGAAGGAAAATCCCAGCTTTGGTTTGTGGTCGCTGTGAAAACCAAGCTTTTCCCAAACAGACTCCTCCATCAGCTCTCAGGGAGCTTAACGGATGATTCCATGATCCCTCAGCCTCTTCCTCCTGGCTGCTCTTTCTGCAGTGCGGCGGTTCCTGGCACTTTCAGCTCGTCTTTTTCCTTGTAAAATCAAGGGCAGCTAAATCTGCGCTGCTGCAACAAAAGGCTCTCTAGGAAATGGTTACCATGGAGACTGTAAACAGGTTGTGCACCTCGTTGGGCCTGGCTGATCAGTAACCACTGAAGAAGATCCTGCAGGTCTTAAAGCAGTCGGGTTTTTAGTTCAACATGAAGCAAACAGCTTTGCGCAGCGCTAAAAGCTGCACTTTGTTTTGGTTGAGCGTGTTCTGTGAGCTGCAGCTGATGAGCCTCTGAGTATCTTCACAGCAAGTGTTTTAATAGCAGCAGCTGTCAGGCTGTTGATGTTTGGGAGCAGATATCATTTCAGCGGCTAACAGACGTTCGTTTTCTCCAAGCTTCCTTTGTTTCTGTCCTCTTTGGCGTAATATCATCAACACGCCAGTTTATATATCCTAATGAGGTCTGTAGGTTGGGGTGCTGACACAGAGCCGCTGTGTTCAAAGCTGGGCTGCAGTGCTGCCACCGACGGCTTACTGGAAATGCTTCTGGGGGGGGCATTTCCAGCTCTGCAGATAAAGCTGCTCATATAAAGCACGAGAGGAATCTATAATAATCTTGCAGAGCCAGAGCCTGTATCTCCAGCTCGGCACATATTTAAAGGTCACTGGTGGTTTTACAAGTGGAGGTAATGGTGTTCCTACATTTCCATGAATTGGCTGATCTGTCACTGAGGGCTTGTTTATGAGTGGTTTGTTCCTTTCTGCGCTTCTTTCCTGCCACGGTGCTCATTTCAGCTGCCATAAAATACACAATTGCCCCGATTCATCATTGAATTAGTGGGATGCTGACAGTGCCCTCCAAGCTGCTGCCTGAACACTGATCCAGGTGCAGCCATGAGTGATTATGGCGCCATCTGATGAGCAGAGACGCCTCCTTAACAGACTGTTCGCTTTAACCAGCTTAAACTTCACGGTGGGATCATCAACTCCTACTGCAGGCTCAGCTTTACGACCGAATAACCAGCAGAACTTCACTACAATTTACTCTGCTTCTAATCACATTTAAATTATTTCATTAAAGATTGGAATATAATTTAAAATGAGAGATTTTCTGAAATATTTGTAATTACAATATCAAGGAAAACATGAAATACCTTTGGGGGAAAAAAGTAGGTTTAATGTGCAGCTGGATCTCAGCTTGTAAATTCATTTGGGTCAATTTTTTAATCTTTAAGTCAACAAAAAAGGCAGAAACTGAATTAATTCTATTCAGTTTATTTCTATAGCTCCAATTCACATCATGTCATGTCAAGGCACTTTCCAGTTCACCAGATCATCCAGTCAGATTGATTCAAAGTTTTCTATCTAAGGAAAACCAGCTGATTGCATCGACTCATTGACTCTTCAGCAATCCCTCACACTAAGCATGCTTGTAGCAACAGTGGAGAGGAAAAACTCCCTTTGAACAGGAAGAAACCTCCAGCAGAACCAGGCTCAGTGTGAGCGGCCATCTGCTGAGGCCCACTGGGATTCAAGGAGACAGAAGCAGACATAGAAAAAGAAGCATAGATACAAAAGGCAACTGTCAACCAGCTCCACAGGCGGCCCCGTCCAGGAAACACACAGCCAGGCAGACGAGCTCCGAGCCAGCTCCCATGTCAGAGGATGAAGAGAGCACATCCAGTTAGTCACAGTCAGAGAAACAGGACTACACTGGAAAACAGGCCAAGCTCCAACATCTAGAAACAAAGGTGTTGATGGCAGCAGCACAGCTGATATTTCTCTCCAGGATGGAGTCACAGCCAAACAGGAACAGACCAGATGAAGCTACTATGAGAAAAAGCAGAGAGAGCAGAACGTTAGAGATTGAACTAACAGATTCTGCAGAGTGGGAGAATAGAGATAGAATGAAGCAGAATGATGAAAAAGGGGTCCCTATGTCCTCCAGCAGTCTACGCCTATAGCAGCATAACTATAGGTAGCAGTGAATAACTTAATTAAGAAAAACTAATTTGGTCTTTCATCTGATTCCCTTCAGACATGAGAGGTCAAACCCACACCAGGTTCATAAAACAGGAGAAAATCCAAGCACCACATATTCTCCTATCTGAATAATGTTTAAATAACTGATGATTTTTTTTCATAGTTCCTGGTTTTCAGGTGTTTTATTTGTTTCTTTGTTTTTTACATGCTTCCTTCACTGATGTTATTGTTTTGTGATCATTCTGCTTCCCTCAGGTTAAAAGTTTTTCTTTTAGATTAAGCTTTAGTTGGTAATTCTTAACTTTTAGTGTTCAGTGTGTTTTTTGGTTCAATAATTCAAGTAGTAGTAGTATAGAAATGATGAACAACCAAAGAGACGATAAAACTGTTAAATAAAACCCTTTCATTTTCAGCAATAGATAGCTTATTGTCAAGGTTGGGTGGAGGTTTTTTGGGGACCCAAATGCAGAGAGGTGAGGCAGAGGTGAGTCTTGAAGATTTAATAAGGCAAAAAATACAAAGTACAAAAATACAAAGAACCAAAAAAAAAAAAAAAAACATCAGGGGGAAACTGGAGCCAGAGATTAGGAAGCAGCAAAACAACAACAAACCAGCGCTGAGTGACTGCAGAGGTGGTGTATATAAGGGGAACAGAACAAAGGATGGACTGATAAGCTGAATATAGAGCAGGTGTGAGTGGAACTGACTAGAAGGAAGCGAAGAGGAAAGGAAACAAGCACCAGGGGGCAGCAGAGAGTAACTAAAGACTGCTGGAATATAATGGAAGATAAACCAAAGATCAACAAAACAGAATAACTGATAACTTAAAACACTCAAAAGGGAAAAACCATGACACTTATAAGTTGGTTTGATTTTATATTCAGCCCTCTCTACTCTGATGCCACTAAATAAAACTCTGCAGTTCAACAAAACACCCCAAAAATGTTGATAAACTAGTATAAAGTGCAGAACAACATACATCACATAAAGAAACAATAAAATATCAAACACATATTTCAAAAAAGTGAAAAAAGAAACAAATTAAAATTCAATAATTAAGTTTTAAACTATCTGTAACTATATGCCAAACCTCTGTAGGAAAAACAAAACTACATCTGAGCCCATTTCCTCTGTTCTTCCTCTGCTTCCTATTAATATTTCTGTAAAACTTGCCTTTGATCGACCATGAGGCTAAAGCCCCCCCACCTTCCAGCCCACCATTAATCTGAATCCATCATCTGAGCATGAAGAGAGGACGGAGCGACTGCAGACCTACCAGGACGCCTTAAATAAATCCCCATCATAACTACATTTTATTAAAATGAGATTTATTCCATAAAAAGCGTATTCCTGAACACTAAGATGATATCCTCCTCTATATGAGGGTTTGTTTTTTTCTAACAACAAACTGCAGCTTATTTTGTTTCCTCTCTGAGCTGTCAGCGGGGAAAAACAGCCACTTAAGCAGAACGCGGTGCTGAGGACAGATAGCGGCGCTCAGCCTGCTGTCGGTGTATAATAATGTGAAAGGTCGTTCTTCTTCGCCCAGCCTTTCTAGTACAGTTCTATCTCTCACCCCCAGCTCTGCAGAGGGCCGATAGCACCAAGGTGCGCTGTAATTTTCCAGCATTTTTCTCATCTTTATCTCCTGGGCTGCCTCAGTTCTGTATGAGGGAGCATGTCCGACACACCTCACAGTGTAATCTGGCATTGTGTAGCGGCCTCATTTAAATAGGGCCTTTCTTATGAGGTCGTCACCCCGCTCTTTTGCTGGAGTATGCCTCTCAAAGAGGAACTCTGGGCTGTAACCTAGCAGACCCCTCCCAGCTCCACTGGGGATAAGGCTGTCAATCTGTTCCCACACACACCGGAGAGAAAGACAATTAGATGGTTTAAAAAACATCAACACGTTGCAGGATGATCAGGTTAGAGTTTCCCTTTTTCTGTCGCTGCGCTTCATCTGAAATCACTTCTAAATGTTTATTAAAGGAAAACTCCGGTCAGAAAGGAATAATCGATGGATCATTATTTATACCTAAAACTAATAAGTTTGCAGTGATTTAATAAATTTAGCATTAATCAGTAAAAGAATAAAAACAAAAATCTTTTTGGCGATCACAGAGTCTGGGAGCGGCCATTTTCCCCCAAATATAGTAGCCCCTCCCTCCTGCCATCTTCCAGCAGTGACGTCACGGTGCGGTTAGCCTAGCGCCATTCTCCCCGCTTTACAAGCTAAATCAATGGGAACTACTAGACACATCTGCAATCAACAACAATTATTGAAGATTTCCAGAGGACTTCACAATTGAAATTCACCAGAGCTATAGTGAAACTGACAATGCCCACGTGCATTTGCCAAAAATCATAATTGCAATTGTTTTCCTTTGCACTAAGCAACATTTAGGTGTTTCGTTCCAGGGTTTCCTTTCTTTTTTTTTTTTTTGCTTGTCCAGAGTTTATTGTTGCAGGACTTCTGTAACCTGTGTTTGGAAAGTTCTTACCTCTGCTTGCATACATAGACCAGCGTGCTAGCTGGAAGTTTACCTTTCTTTTTTTTTTTTCAGCAGCTAACCCTGTTTAATCACATTACTACCACCTTAAGAGCGGGAAGGAGAAAACAAAACTTCCTTCCTGTACGAGTTTTTAACCTTTTACTGCCAATTTTCCAGCTGTGCGAGAATTATTTGGTTCGGAACGAGTTTCAGCCTGACGGTGCGTGGTGTAGTGTACAGGAGGTAAAGAGGGGGGATCAGCCTCTAACGATCAGGAATCATAAGGTCAGGAGAAAATCAAACGTGTTTGAAATTCAGTCAGCCGTCGTAAGGTGGTCGATGGCAAATCCTTCTGTTGAAGCAGAGTTACAAGCCGATTTACCAGAAACTCGCACACTGCGTATTTCATAACAAGGGAGTTCTTCGTCATCATCAAGATTGACGAGTCCGACCCAGCCATCTCTCAGGCACTCAGTCGCATTGAAAACATCCATTTCTTAGAGCAGGATTTCCCAAAGTGGGGGATGCAAGATGGTTTTCCTAATCATTGCAATCAGCTGTACGGATCAAGCTAGCTCAATTTCAACATCCAATTTCAGCTCCTATCCTTCCATCTGGTACCTGATGGTTTTTCTCCAGAAACCAGTTTCAGATCAGTGAGCCACCCTTCAGTGCTACTTGTTATGCCATATGCCATGATCATCTTTTTGGACAGTGGGAACCAGTGTCCATATTTCATCCTGATAGTATGACCAGAGAAGAAAACGCAGCTTTGGTGAATAACAGCTGGGGGACTTCTGCAGCCCCCCTTTTTTAGCCAAAGCAGTCACATGGAAGTCACAGAGGTGTGACCAACCATCACCCCCCCCCCCCCTCTGTGAGGACAGAGAAAACCAGAGAGCACACAGGATTCTTTCTCTTTCTCCCTCTTCTGATCCAGCCTGCTTCTGCTCCTGCGCTGAAAGCTGGGGCCCACAGTGGAGATGCAGGCCCCAGGGGAACCAGATCCCCAGAACCATCAAGGATGAGTCAGAACTCTTCTGAACCTAACTGCTGCAAACAGAACTTTTGCAACACATTTCTCTTGAGTTTCAGAACTTACAGAGCCAGACTGGATGAGAACCATGGCCTTGGGGGTGAGACTGAGAGGACCCCTGCTGTGAGACTGAGACAAAGAGTCCCTGACCAACCCAGTCTCATGGGAAAATGTTCCTCCACTACGTTGGTCCACACTGCAAAACATAGTGGAGGTACATTAATTGCCATTTTTTTGTGGTACTGTTACATTTCTTCTGCCTATACGCTTTCTATTGTTTTACGTCCTAGTCACGTGACTTTCAAGATTCCAGCTGGGAGAAGAAAAAAAATATATATATATATGGCCGACATTTGCTCATTTTTTGTGGAAAGATTAATAACTTGAGTTTGTTTTTGCATTAAAATGAGTTTTGATTACATTTCTAGTGAGAAATGTATAGTTTGTTGTCAGAATATTTACTCAGGGAATGTACATATTCACTTGCTTGTTCGTTTCTTGCAAAGATTTTTCAAGATAATGTGAAACTGTAACGTTTTGGTATAAACATGGCCGAGATTTCTCTAACTTTTAGTGGGAAAATAAATAATTTCAATCCGTTTCTGCATTTAAATGGGTTTTGATTACATTTATAGCGAGAAGTGTAGGGTTTATTTACATAATATTTACTTAGTGAACATACATAATCACCCGCTTGCTAGTTTTTGCTACGGTTTTTCGGATCTCGTCAGGATTATGTGAAATTGCAACGTTTTGGCTGCTACCCATCGCCTAGCATTTAGCTGCCGCCCCGATTCAACATTGAATTCCTTGTGATTTAACTCCATCTGACGGATCAAACCCTCGCCACTGTGTGCGTTGCGTCTGAGGTTGATTTTCAGATCAATATATTACGTCGTGGCATACGGGAGAAACTAATGTTGACAAAATGATCATGGGTTAAGATCGGATGTGTTTTATTTGGAAATCTACCGGATCCTTTGTGCATTTAACTTCCTGTTTGGTGCGATCTCATTGGTGGGTTTTGACCAGGTTTTGACCAAAGAGGAACTCCTTTTTGCTTGCTTGTTGGAATCATTAACTGCTTTAAAAAAATAGTATTACTATTCTTTTCAAATAATAATTCTTTATTGGATTGTCAGCAAAAATTAAGAAGAAAGAAAGAAATCTTAATGTTTTGACTTCGGATGCATTTTGACGCTGCCACGAAGGAGGAGGAGGGAGGATATATATATATATATATTCATATGCTGTATATTCATGTGATCCTACACTACCACATAATTATTAGGCTACCATCAAGGACATGAATGAATTTATACAGGAAATGAACATTTGCCAGGAAGCTGTTTATGCAAAGAAAGAGCTTTATTAAAACACACACATCTATATACAACGCGTATCCAAACACATGCGTATCCAAAAATTACAACTCCGTGAACGATCCGTTTGCTTCCTCGGGGTTGGAGGTAACTGGCAGCATTCCCTCCGAGGCAGGTCCGATGTGCAGACGCCTACTGTGCGTGGCCCTGTACTTCGGCATCGCTTCTAACCGGCACTGCAGCTTAACACAGAGTTCAGAGAGATCCGGCCTACGAAATGGCGGCGACCGTACAATCCATCCAGAGACACCGCCATCTTCTTCGTCAGACATGAGGTCGAAGGTGGCGGACTTCCAGAGTTCCCCTTCCTCATCAGCTAGCACACTCTGCCTCGCTTTCAGCAGCTGTAAAAAAAAAAAACAATGAATCAGCCCTATGCGATGGGATGCACTGCCTATGGACACAACACATCCATCAATGCACCTGAAAAATAGTCACCAAATAAAGTCTTACTCTCTTTCTTCTAGCTCGACGCCAAGCTGAATGCTTGGCAGCTTCCGCCCGCAGCGTGTTCTCAGGCTGCGTATATCTGAAGCTCCTGCGTACCGTCTCAAAATACGTCTTACAGGCAGCTGGAAAACAATTAAATGAGAGTGGTATGAATAATAGGAGGTCACCGCCTCATTATGAGGCGAGATTAGTCTGTGAAAACAAAATGTACAGCTATGATCGGTATCCATCCGTATCCATTTCCTTTTACCGCAGAATGAAAGCATATTCTTTAACTCTTACCCTTGCTCCGGTTCATAGCGCCTACAATTAGTCTCCGAGTTGTGAAGACGGCGTACTGCTTCCTGTGAATCACAAAAAATACACTTTAATAAAGCTTGTTCTTGCAAGGCTACTATTAGCCGTAGTTTTAGGCTAGGCTGCTTTAGCTTAGCAAGCTAGGCTGCTATTAGCTTAGCTAGCTAGGCTGCTTTTAGCTTAGCTAGCAGTAATCGAACATATATTTACCGCTAGCTTCTCTTCTTTGAGTTTGTCTCTCCTGCACAGTTGTTCGACTGCAGAGCCGCCATCTTGTCCTCTATGGACAGCAACCTGGAGTGTACCGAATTCTCCAGTTTAGTGAGCCGCTCATTCATGTCGGCAGTATGCTGGGCAAGCTGACGAGACAGTCCACTGATAGCAATCAGCAGTTTCTTCTCGTCAGTCTGCGGACTGGCTGAAAGTTGTGGATCGCGTCCAAGAGGAGTTGAAGGCGAGTTGAACGCGAGACGTCGTCCAGCCATTGATCACGTACCAGCAAAGTCCAAACACAGGAACTGGAGATAAAGTTCTTCTGAGTATAGTAACACAAAAATATCTGCTTATTTGCTGGTCTCGCGAGTACTGCTGTATTGTGCCCATAAGCTCACACGTGATTGGACGAGCAGTCGAAGGCTCGTCAGGCTCCTCCAATCACATACGAGGTCATTGTTATACGGAAGGACTCGCGAGAACAGCTTTTTGTTTTGTTTTTTTTCTTTATTGGCAATTCTGTGTAACAATACAGAGTAATTCAAACATCAAACACACATACACAGCAGTTGGTGACAATATAACTTTAAAAAAATGAGACATAGAATGTAAAAAAATAAAACAAGGGAAACAAACATATAAATAAATAAACAAATAAATAAAATAAACATAAAATAATAATAGCTAGGGGTTTACATTGAGTTTATGGTCATTTACAAAAGTGTATAATTTTATACCATTTTTCTTCTTCATAAATTTAAGTGACTGAAAATACAAACAAAGTTCTTTAAGAAAAACGTTGAAGTTTGGCTTGGTCCTCATGTATTTGTTTTTGTGAATGTAAAATTTCCCCATCATGAGTGAAACATTAAAGGCTAGGTCCTGTAGTTTATCTGTCATTTCTAGTCCAAACAAAACATTCTGTTTGTCCAGATGAGAAGGAGAATCAAATTTAGATGAACACCAGAAGCAGAAATCTTCCCAGAAAACTTTCACGTACAGACAGTCGAAAAAGAGGTGACCAACAGTCTCAGTTTCACATTCACAGAAGATGCAATCATTTTCTTCAAAACCAAAACGGAGCCTCTGAAATTCCTTGGAAGGATAAATGTCAGTGATTATTTTGAAATGGACTTCTTTAACCTTTGGAGCAACAACTGTAGATATTTATTCCGCAGTTTTCCCACTTTCTCTTTTGGAAAATGCTTGGAGATTAGGTTTCTGTGGGATGTATCGGGATGAAATGCCTTGACAAACAAACTACTTATGACATTGTTGGTCAGCTTTTTATCAATAACAGACTGACCGTTGAGTAACAGAGAGGGAAGTTTTACCTGGACATGGTTTAGGAGTAGGTTGTATGACATTATGATCAGAGGCTGAGGAAGGGCTTTGATTAATATATTATATTGTTTTCTGTTATTTATTTTGAATTTAGAGCAAAGAGTTTCAAAAGGTAAAAAATTCCCTTTGTCATCAAGAATGTGCATTATCGACCATATACCACTTTCTAGCCAGCTCTTGTAAAATAAAGACTTGTTCCTGAATAGGACATATCGGGAGTTCCATAGTGGGGTGTTATGAGGACTAAAATTATGCTTAAATATTAGTTTCCAATAAAGTAAGACGCGTTGATGAAAAGAAGAAAGTTTAACAGGAAGTTTCTTAGGATCAAAGTCACATTTAAGAAGGAAGTTAATTCCTCCTAATTCTATAAATAATTTGGAGGGGATATGAAACCAAAAACTATTTTCATTTTTCAGAAAAGATTTGAGCCAATTCATTTTAGTCATTCCGTCTAAACATTCAAAGTCTATCGCTTTAAGACCTCCATCATCATACTCTTTAACCATTGCTCCTTTCTAATGTAGTGCGTCTTGTTTTTCCAGATAAAGTTGAAGTTAATTTGATTTATCAACCTTATTTTGGAACGCGGAAGTAACTCTGGGTCCAACTTCCGTTTGTGTGTGCCGCACTTCCGTTTCAGCGCTTTCCTATGCAAACTATCGGTAGCTTAACAGATTTAGTAATCAATGTCGTGGCAACATTTTCCTAATTGGCTAAGCGATCAGAGTGGCAGGTCAGTGCCACACCCTCGAACTATTCGTGAGTGGGAGGATGATATGAAAAAGTGGCCTCATATTACATATGAGGACATTTTTAACTATGTAGTATTGTCACTCGGTGCGGATGGATCTACGATGCGCAACTACAAGAGTACAGAGGCGTATCAGTACCTCCACAGCGGAAAAGTTGGCAAGGTGTAAATCAGTAACAACATCAACGATCTGATATTCCTGAAAGCTGATGTCAACCCAAGCCAAAGCAAATCCGACGCTCATTCGGCATGGATCCTGACCACAGCAAACGGCACTGTTGAGACGGCCGGTGCACCTGTGTTGCGGGTTTGGGGAAATCCTGCAGTCATGCTGCGGCGATTTTGTGGAAGGTAGGCTTTGAAGGCATTTGTGAAATAGAATTGACTAGTCTTTATGAATAATATTGTTATTTTAAATCAACAGATTGTTTGCCTTTTTCACTATTAACTGCATATATTTTTGATATACAAATATTATCATAATATATTAAAAATAACTCATGGTAGTTTTTAAACTTTGTTTTAAAGGTGCAGTATGCCGTGTCGAAAGGTCTCACTGGATGGTCCTGCACAGATGAGCAGCGGCACTGGAATTCAGGCACACAGCGCAATTTAGTCCCTAAAAGGTTGAACAATATAAGTTTTCAGCACCACAGAGAAAGTTCTGATTTCTCAGAGAACATCCACCCCATATCACCTTCTCTACCGCCAACCCCTGCCTATACCTCTCATGATGCCTTGAAAGTGAGGTAACTGGAAGCTCTGCGAAAAAAGGTCCCTGTACGTGCCTCTACTGGGCCAGAACATTTTCTTAGAGAACACCTGTTTCCTAGGTTCCATGGGAACACTGCAACCAGGTATGGCTAGGGGATGAGGAGGTGGCCTATGCATGGGTGGAAAGCTGTGGTTCTGTGGTAGAAAAGAGGGGCACCGTAGTGAGTGTCACAAACCCATGGCTTTCTGCAAGCCCGATGGTGTCGTTAATTCGACAGAGCTGCTGGAGATTAAATGTCCTGTTCTGACCAAGAACTGTGCATCTCTGGCTGATGTTTTTTTCCAGTAAGTTCACAGATGTGAAGATGGTAGATGGGGTTCCACGGCTGCAACAAAATGGTTCCCGTGGGTACTATCTTCAAGTCCAACTTGGCATGTTTTGCACACAGCTTGAGAAATGCAAGCTACTTATGTGGGCTCCATCAGAGAAAATTGTTATTGATGTCCCATTTGATTTGGAATATTGTTTACAAATTCTACCTAAACTCAAGTCATTCTATTTTAGTCAGATGCTGCCAAGGATTGTAGATGAGTTTCTGGCAGGCAGACTGACACTGTGCAAAAAATATGAAAATCTATGTAAATAAGTTGAGATTCTAATCTTTAACCCACAGTATGTGTTTGCCACACCAGCTTTCCTGTTTCTGTGCTATGTGATGTTACCCAACTGTTAACCGTTATGACCCTTTGTTATGCCAGTTCCTTGGTGTTTTTATTTTTATGACAGAATAAGAATTTGTTTATAATAATTACAATGTTTCCATAAGTGAAATAATAAATTAAATTTGTAAAATACTGCATCTTCTTGTTTGTTTTGTTTCTGTAAACTTAAATGTCTAACAATAATCGTGAACACTTTTTTATTATAATTCATCAGAAGTGCACAATATAAATCTGGAAAAATAACTATATATATATATATACACACACACACACAAAGGAAGGCACAATCAAGGCCCCGTAAATTGTCAAATAACTATATACAAATTTGAAATTTCAGTGGAAGTGTGGATCTTTTTGTATAACCAAAACCTGCACGCTCAATCAGCATCCTCGTGAATAATTTCAACCTGCATGTTTACAAGGGCTGCACAGATCCTCAGGATTTTGTCCATTTTGTATGCAAAGTTGATTGGTACTGTCTGGGAGATAATTTTGAAAACTTTCAGCCTCCGGATGAGTCTTTCTACATGTATGCGGACATTTGCAATCCTTCTTGTCGCAGTTACATCCTCATCAGACAACTGTCCTCCTTTACGAGTGAATGCAGGTAGAACAAGGTTAACTTTTCTCTCAAAAAGCTAATCTCTGATGGGAAAACCTCTGTCTGCCATCACTTCATCACCAGGACGAAGATACTCCAGGAACCCAGACTCCTGAGTGATGAACTTATCACTACACCTACCTCCATAAGCAGGAGAAATGAACATAAGTCCACAAGGGGCAATGGCAACTAAACACTTAATAGTGTTACTTGAATAATAATGGCTGTATGACTCCCCTCTGGAGTCAAGATTGTGTGGTTTCTGCAGGGTGGTTTCAGTGCAGTCAATGATGCAGGTGGTGTTGGGGAACGTCTCCCGGAAGCACTGAGGCATTGTGCTCCGGATTGTCTCCCGTGGAAGCCAAGGAACGTAGATCCTCATGTTCTCCTCCATTGTGTCGATCCAGTAGGAGATGATCCGGCTCACTAACCCCTGGGATACAGCAAAACGTTCAGCAAGATCGGCCTGGAGTAGATTTAACTTAGGTTTCATTGTGGTCATCGATATTTGATCCACTAAGTGTGTCTTAAAATTTGCTTTATAGAACTGTTCCAGATATTTAACAAGATCAAAAAAGGCACAGAGAGAAAGGCCTGTGTATAATACACAGCTAGTGTCATTCTTCAGAATGCCATGGGCAAGAGGTTCTTGTCCACCACATTGTGTTTCTCTGTTGCATACATCCTTCTTTTCTCCTACGTAGGTGTGATCTATCAGTGCCGGAACCTCCCACTGAGTGTCAGCATCTTTATGCATCGGTGACTCTGACTGTGAAGCGGCTTGGTCAGCCCCAACATCACAGTGGCTGTCATCTGTCAAGCACAAAACCACAAAAGCCCACAATCAGCTTAGCAAACATAAAACATATAAAGAAAATTTATATGTCAGAGCTCATTCAAATAATCTTATGACATGCATTCCTTCCAACATTTATAAACACCTTGTGCTAATATCTGTGGTGCCATTTGTACAGTTACACAGTAAAAAAGTAAAAATATTTTATGATTTATAGCCCATATTAATAATAATGATGATGAATATTCGTATTTATATTAATTATTGAAATTTTCTTTGTAAAATATGTACTCAATTTGCTAACTTAACAGTTTTGAAACTAAATATTTAGGTCCAGATTACATATATTGTTTACAAACTAAATGTTATGTTTACAGCTAAATATATAGCTTGGTAATCTAATTTAACTTTTATTTATTTAACTTGGACTATGACATTTAAACATATATAAATTACATCACAATATCAACAAAATAACCACAGTTTTATCTCTTGACAGGCTAAATAACCCAAAATATTGCTGTACATTTTTGTGTAACTTTACAGACGGTACTCCATACAAGCAGGGATTGAAAATATACAGATAGACATAATAAATATACAGAGAGAACAAACTTAAACGCTGATTTCATGTGAGAGCATATACATAAACACGAGGGACACAAACGGAGAAGAGTTAGCAACAGCAATCAAAAATGCTAAAGCTTACCTGTGTCTGCGCTCCTCTTGAGGCGCCTCCTCGGAGTTTTTAATGGAAGTTCATAACCCAGCCACTGTTCTGGCTTCGGGTGGTCTGCTGTAGGTCTCTTGTCGACGAAGTGAAAAGAACACACGAACGGTCGCTTCGGTGGTTTCTTCAAATTTAAAGCTTTCAACCAAAGACGAAAAGATTCTTCATTCTTCGGCGGGGGGTGAAAGTCGTAGGGCCGATGAATACAACACTCCTCCGCCATGTAAACCTCTTTTACGCCAATTATTGTGACATCCTCTAACTGCACAACTGATCCCGGTACTCCTCGAAGTCATAATTACGAATAATTCGAGACGAGATGGGCGCATGTGTCGCTTTCCAGCAAGCTATCCAGTGACAGGAAGTGAGCGGGCGGAAGTCTCGCACAAACTCGCTGCCTCCGTGTTTCCATCAAAAATAAGGTGGATAGCTTTAATTGCATGTTTAGGAAGGGATATGGAATAAGCTGGATAGATAAATCTTGAGAGACATTCCATTTTTGTAAGGAAAGTTCGGCTAAAAATTGATATGTCACATTGAGACCACAAATTTAAGTTAAGTTTACATCTATCTAAAATATTCCCACAGTTTATTTTTTCCAGTGATTTATTGTCTTTGGTGATGTGAACACCAAGATATTTCACGGCAGATTTAACAGGGATGTTATGAATGGCAGTCTGGGAAGAGTTGTGTATCGTCGCGTCTATCAGTGGCGGCTGGTGAAAAATATTTTTGGTGGGGCTGATATAGCCTAGTGTATGTCTCCAACTAATCCGGAATAAGAATTCAAATAAACAACTGGATAATACATACAATTTAACAGTAATGATTTAATTTACTATATAATAACAGTAACAGTGATGATTTGGGTCACAAGAATCCAGGCTCAGTCGGGTTACCGGTGTTGGTGATTTATTGTGCTCAAAAAGTCAAAACAGGGTGCAAAAGAAACTAAACATGTACAAGATCCTCTGGGCCTCAGCCTCCCTCCAGTTACCTGCAATGTAACAAAGAAACAGAAAACAGAAATGGCCGCTCTTCTTCCCACAGCCCTCATTAAATAGTTTAAGCCCCTACAGGCTCTCTTATTTCTGATTTCTTCTCATTAATCAATTTTGTCCATATATTACCTCCACAAACAATTGATGTACAAAAACAAATAATTTTTACAACTTAATTATTTTACACAGATTCATTGACTTATTCAATTACAACAAACTGGGTTGGAACCCAGCAAAGACGCAGCCAGACTGAAGATGACAAGTCCCCGTAGAACACACACACACACACACACACACACGGCTAACCCCACTGAAATATTAAGTGTGCACCCTCAATACGCCAGCAGGTAGCCAGGACAGCTTGTGTGTTTTAAGTTAATGGAGCTACTGGGCTCAGCGCGAGCGGATTGGTCCTCACAAGCACAGTATAACAGGAATGTGTGTGTGGCGCGCAAAGTTAGAGGATGTGGATTCGTCACAGTCACAATAACCATGACAGGAAATGTTCATATCCTACAACAGGGATGTTCTTCTGGCAAACGGGTAGATAAATAAGGATCTCACCGAATTTGGTGGAAGCTGCATCTCGTTCGTTACGTACGCCATCCTAATTGTCTGCACCTGCGCTTGGGTTCAGAAGCCTGTTAAAGCGCAGTATTTTCAGCGCCCCAAGACCATAAAGTTCTGAGACGCTGATTGGCCATTAAATTCACCTAGCAATAGTACATGATTGACAGATTCTCTGCAAATGTGGGTCTGTCTGATCACAGCCCCCAGAACACAGACGGTAGGAGTCTGTCTGTGGAAATCCACATATGAATGACAGTAGGTAGGGAAATGTAGTTTATATAATTTTTTTTGCTTATAGGTACACACTCTAGAGAGTAAAACTGACATTTATGAGTTAATTTCTAAAAATATATTTTACGTTTCTCTCTTCTTATCAGGGAGGGCGGTGCCCCAGCGCCCACTATGGGCCGGCCGCCACTGGCGTCTATCATGTAAACATGGCTTCATCTCCATCCGGACAGACATTTTTATGGAAAGCCAATAAAAGTTTGGGGCTTGCAGGGAACAGACACGTCATACCCAGCATCATTTCTGCCAGTTGAGCAAATTGCTAGAAGATGTGTGGTTAATACATCCTCTGTGCATTTAAGTAAGACCAAAGAAAAGGTCACTGTAGTCATGCCACTATGCACAGTAGTTGAGCTCTAGGAGACTGTGATCTCTGCAGACCCCTCATTCTGATTCTAATGTTGTTTGCATGGAATGCACATTTTACCTTGCTGATTCTAATTCACATTTTACCAACTGATTCTGATTAAAACTAATTTTTGAAATAAATAATTTTGTGTATTTTTTTACATAACATTTGCCATTGCTAATAGCATACACAGTAATCTAGCATACTTTAATTAAATAAATCAATTCAAGCTAAAATGTAAGAGTCTATAATTAGGCTATACAGAGCCTGATCTATTTGTACCAGAGATTTTCTTACCTTTTAGAAAAATGTCACTTGGGGTAAAACTCCCCCTGCAACCCTGATATGCATTTGTATAGCTCACAGCATTTTCAATTACATGTTAAAGCCTCCCCTAGAATTCCATGGGGGGGGAGGCATGGGGGGAACACTGCCTAAGACAGCCCACGTCAATTTCTGACAATTTATGCGAGTTTTCGGTGTTGCCTGCAAATTACCGTGAACAGCCGTTAACCTGAACTTCCACAACAATCTACAGTGCCGCATAGAGACGAAAATCACACTTTTCATGCACTGCAAGCTTTATTCACTAAGAATTTAAACACTGATATAACATTAGTGTTCATGTGTTCCTCAGATCCTCATTACATTTCCATTACCAAGTCTGACCAAGAGTCATTTTGTGGAATCCTGATGTCTATTCGCTGCTAGCTATTTCAAGGAAGGTAAAGAATCATTTAGCTAAAGGTTATTGGTTCCTGATTAAGCAAATCATTCAATAAAACATTATTTGGCCAAATAAGGTTTTATTCACCTCATGGATTTGCATTGTGAATTGGTCTGAAAACATTCCAATTTCTTTAAAATTAGTGAAAAGCTAATTTGATCAGATCCCAAATTATTCCAGATAAACTTTGGTTTCAAACACAGAATCCATCTTAAACTGTAATATGTTTTTCAACCGTTTCCTCTTCCTCTTTATACTCATAGTAGTTAGTTTAGTTGAGTTTTATTAGTCTTAGTTGAGAGTGTTAAACTGAAATATGTTTGACTTGGAGCTGAATGATTTTTGTTAATAAAATCTTATATTTTGAACAGAAGTGGTGGTGAATTTATTCCATGTATGTGCAGAAATAACTGTTTGACCATGATTAGTGCTCGAATCACACTTTCATCTATTGTTCTAACACACAGTTAGTAGGACTGTGTGTCATAAACACTATATAACAGCTGAAATAATATCTGATTAAATAAGATATTTTACCACCCCTACAGGGGAGGGCAATAAACATCTTAAAGTATCAGAAACATAAATTCCCAGCGGGCTGGGAATAGAATTTAACTATAGAATCACAACATAAATATGGCGTCCCTGGGTGGGCCCATTAATTGTAACATTTATTTAGCGTCCCATGCTGCTGGACTCATTGAATGTAACATTTAATTGGTGTCCCAGTTTGGTGGTCATCGAATATAACGGTCATTCTGCACATATATGAGAATAAACTTAGAGCCATTATTGAAAACCGTGTGAAAGCATTAACATCAGCTCTCACCACTCAATAATGAAATCTTAAAGTCACAACCTAAGAATCCAATACTAAATGTCTTAGCTTATATGAGAAGAAAATATAACCTTTGACATTCTTGGCGCATCAAAATATAGAAATTTAACAACATCTAATAACTCCAAAATATCTCTTCAGCTAGTGATAACCAACTTTACTTCAAAGCAAAACTCAGATGTTTCAAATCAATCTGATCACTTTGGTCCAACTAAAACTAAAAGATTTAACTCCCAAGTTAGTCTTATCGTTCGACCAAAATTTATGCACATCTTAGCTAGATGCTGCCATTTGTGGTTTCTATAACCACATCCCAAAAATGAAAACTCCCAAGTTATGCTATTTCAAAGTCACCTCCAGTCCAAAATAGGTTAGATGCCTCGAAATTTAACCTAAATCCCTTTGTCTATTAGTCTGATAAGACTCCTAAACACTTATTTTATATTGTGTAGAACAAGATTTGTTGCCAGATTTAACGTAAGGTAATCTGTGGTCCTACCCGACCGAAAGGGGGTGGATTCAAATTAAATTGCTTAAAATCCCTTAAAGAAAGGTGAATCATAAGCTAAGTTGCCAGTAAATCCTTAACGGTTAAGCTTTGCGCCAAACTGCTTATTAATCCTCAGAGATAGGTAAAGCATGCGCTAAAATAGCTGGTAAGTCCTAAACAAGGTATAGCATTTCTAACACTGAAAGAAAAGTGTTTTCCTTGATATCACAGGTTTAAAGATAACCCGTGACCCGTTTCTACACACATAAAAATAAGTCCTTACAATATGTATATGTAAATATACAAATATAGTGGGTACTGACTGGATTGTGTTCTTTTGAAATTTCTTCATAACTTGTGTTTTTGTGTCATCAGCTGAAAATGGATCCAAGCATCCTCAATTTTGGGCACACCATTGACTCCATAGGCATAGAGAAACAGAAACAAATAGTTGCAAAGCTTATCTACTTATCTCCAGAAAAGCAGGATAACCTAAACAATTTTAACCTCAGCCTATGTGAAGAAAAGATTCAAGAATTAATTAACTTAATTCAAAACCCAAATGAAAACTTTCTGATAACAGATGTACTCTGTGAGCTCACGCTTCTTTATCAGCTTAAATCCCAAATAAAAGCTAAACAGTACTCTGAGTTAGAAGCCAAATATCAGATGATCTGCCACAGAGTAAGTGCTGCAAACATTTTATTGTCAGGAGCTGACAAGATCAAAGACCCATGTGGCCAGACTGACCATGCCTGAGAACAAACCGTGACCCCCTTCTTGGAGGAGCTATGCAATAAACAAAGCAAGCAGACTTTGAATCAGCAGGAGGTCACCCCAGTCGAAAGGAGAACAGTTCCTGAAGAAGATACAAAGTCTCTAAACTCTGAGTTAACACTAAATAGATCTGAAGGTGTTCAAAGTCAAAGTAGTGTCGCAGACAGAGATAAACAAGTAGATCACTTGGTAAACTCAAGCAGTTTAAAATTTTGCAAAGGACAGCCATGCAAACCAATCTCTGTCTCACACTCCGTTGACCGAGCATCAAGTGCCAAAGTTCACAGCCTGAAAAACTCCAAGGAGAACCAGTCTCCCTTGTGTCATCAAAGGTTAGCTCAAAACCCCCCACCACTTAATGAGCAGAACCAGCTTCCTGACGGGCCAGGTCCACCGAGTGACCATAGAATTCAACAAATTGAATCCTTGGCCAAAGACATTGATATTTTTGACCCAGAAAATCAACACTCCAACATAGCTGATTATCTGCAAGAAGTTGAGCACTGTCTAAAAGACTTGCCATTTCCTTCTTCTCGTGAGAAATTGAAGCTGATTTGGAAAACAAAAGCTAGAAGCGTCCATGTTTTCATAAAATCTCTTCCTCCAAAAATCAGAGAAAGTTATTCAGCTCTTTGTCAAACCTTAAGAGAAGAATATTCTGGTTACAGAGATCCGGCGTTAGCAACGCTTGAGGCATCTTTAGTTCTCCAATGAGAACATGAAACACCCAGAGAATATTACTTTCGCTTGAGACAGGCTTATTTTGAGTGCTGCAGTTCTCCAGATATTGACGAAGAAGATCACACATTTAAAGCATTGTTCATCCAAAATCTACATGAAAGTGTACGATATGATGTAGCAATGCATTGCAGGATAGAGAATTTTTCTATGCAGGAAACTCGCAGATATGCTCAGCTTGTTTGGGAAATACGTCTCAAATCAGATAGATTTCAAAGCAAGCTTAGAGGCTTCTGGAGCATGACGCGCTGCTTCAGCTGCTCAGACGCGCTGCGGGACCTTTTGCTGCACCTTGATGCACGTCAACCATTGACTTTGATTGTAAACCAGCTGCTTCTGCTGCCTCTGCTTCCTGCATACTGAACGTAGCATAACAGCAAAGCACTGTATCTGTGCGCGTATTGTGTCAAGAAAGTCACGTGACCGATACAGGAGCTATTTCAAACTGACTGATGCACTAAACTGTCTTTATAAGTGCATCTTCAAAAAGAATTCTGTTTTTTTGTGGCTTATTATCAAATTAATCAAGAAAAACAGATCAGCCTTAAGAAAAAGAAAGGGTTTAGCCGAGTGGGACCATTCTCATCTCATATTTGATTTCATTTTCTTCAAGTCTCATCCTGTTCCTATCAGTTATAACTCAATTTATCTGAATTTAACTTATCTTAGTTTGCTGTTGTTCTTGTATTTATTATCTTAAATAAATAAATAAACCCTAGTCCCACATGCTCACTTAAACATTCCCATTATCTGTTCAAATTTGTGGATTGTCTAAAAATCTATCTGGAAATATTTTGAAATATTAAAACATTTAAATTAAAATATGAAATATTACATTAAAGCAAACAATTGTTTTAAATAATATTTAATATTATAGGTCATAAAATCTGTCAGAGTCTGCCTGTAGTGTCTTTAAAAATCCAGCGTATTCAGTGATGCAGTATCAGCGCACTTTGCCAATGTGTCGAAACGCTTCACAATGCGTCATGAACCCACCACCTGCACATGGAGTCTGTTGTTGTGTATGGGTTTTGTGTTTGCTCATTTAATGTTTCCCCTCCTTTGTTCAGTGATCACCTGTTTTTTCACAAAGACCCCCCCCCTTCAAACAATCTTTTCTCTCTGTCAAAAATCGGAACATTTTGGTCATCAAAGGTGTGTCCTTTGTTCTTGCGGTGGAAGTTGCCAGCTGTATCTTGCTCAGACTTACTGGCTCTCCTGTGCAGCTGTTTAATTAGAGGAGTCCCAACCCTGCTGCCATGCATCAACCATGCTGCTCAGCTTTGGGTGTTCTTTCTTTGGGATGAGCCAGTCTGTCTGAGGGAGCTGTTTTTTATCTAGTCAACACTACACGTCTTTGTGTTTTTTCTTTATTCTGATATTTTACAATAACTTTAACTAGAATCAAACTACTTATGAATACAAGAATAAAAGCTGGTTTAAATGCTGACTTTCAATTCAGTTTATTTCTATAGCGCCATCCAGTTCTCAAGGAACTTTACAGTTCAACCAGATCATCCAGTAAAAACTGCGACCAAACTGAGCTGTAATGTTAAAAAGAAAACACAATTCAGAATGATGGAGGGATGATGGAGGATGGATGGGTTCATGTGAACAACAATCTATCATCCATCCATCCATCCATCCATCCATCGTCCATCCATCATCTATCCATCCATCCATCCATCATCCATCCATCCATCATCCATCCATCATCCATCATCTATCCATCCATCCATCCATCATCCATCCATCCATCATCCATCCATCATCCATCCATCATCCATCCATCCATCATCCATCCATCATCCATCCATCCATCCATCCATCAATTCATCATCCATCATCCATCCATCCATCATCCATCAATTCATCATCCATCCATTCATCATCCATCATCCATCCATCCATCATCCATCCATCCATCCATCATCCATCCATCCATCCATCAATTCATCATCCATCATCCATCCATTCATCATCCATCCATCCATCCATCCATCCATCCATCATCCATCCATCCATCCATCCATCCATCCATCCATCCATCCATCATCCATCCATCATTCATCCATCGATCATCCATCCATCCATCCATCTATCATCCTTCCATCCATCCATCATCCATCCATCAATCCATCCATCATCCATCATCCATCCATCCATCCATCCATCCATCATCCATCCATCATCCATCCATCAATCCATCATCCATCCATCCATCCATCATCCATCCATCAATCCATCATCCACCCATCCATCCATTCCATCATCCACCCATCCATCCATCATCCATCCATCCATCATCCATCCATCATCCATCCATCAATCCATCATCAATCCATCCATCCATCCATCATCCATCCATCCATCCATCCATCATCCATCCATCCATCATCCATCATCCATCCATCCATCATCCATCCATCCATCCATCCATCATCCATCCATCCATCCATCCATCTATCATCCTTCCATCCATCCATCATCCATCCATCAATCCATCCATCATCCATCCATCATCCATCCATCCATCCATCATCCATCCATCCATCTATCATCCTTCCATCCATCCATCATCCATCAATCCATCAATCCATCCATCCATCCATCCATCATCCATCCATCAATCTATCATCCTTCCATCCATCCATCAATCCATCCATCAATCCATCCATCCATCCATCCATCCATCATCCATCCATCAATCTATCATCCTTCCATCCATCCATCCATCCATCCATCCATCATCCATCCATCCATCATCCATCCATCCATCCATCCATCATCCATCCATCAATCCATCATCCATCCATCCATCCATTCCATCATCCATCCATCCATTCATCATCCATCCATCCATCCATCCATCCATCAATCCATCATCCATCCATCATCCATCCATCATCCATCAATCTATCATCCTTCCATCCATTCATCATCCATCCATCCATCCATCCATCAATCCATCATCCATCCATCCATCCATCCATCATCCATCCATCCATCCATCATCCATCAATCCATCCATCCCTCCATCCATCATCCATCCATCAATCCATCATCCATCCATCCATCATCCATCCATCAATCCATCATCCATCCATCCATCCATTCCATCATCCATCCATCCATCCATCATCCATCCATCCATCCATCCACCATCCATCCATCCATCCATCAATCCATCATCCATCCATCATCCATCCATCCATTCCATCATCCATCCATCCATCCATCATCCATCCATCAATCCATCATCCATCCATCATCCATCAATCTATCATCCTTCCATCCATTCATCATCCATCCATCCATCCATCCATCCATCCATCAATTCATCATCCATCCATCCATCCATCCATCATCCATCCATCCATCCATCAATCCATCCATCCATCCATCCATCTATCATCCTTCCATCCATCCATCATCCATCCATCAATCCATCATCCATCCATCCATCCATTCCATCATCCATCCATCCATCATCCATCCATCCATCCATCCATCATCCATCCATCAATCCATCATCCATCCATCCATCCATTCCATCATCCATCCATCCATCCATCATCCATCCATCATCCATCCATCAATCCATCATCCATCCATCATCCATCCATCATCCATCCATCCATCCATCATCCATCAATCCATCCATCCCTCCATCCATCATCCATCCATCAATCCATCATCCATCCATCCATCATCCATCCATCAATCCATCCATCCATCATCCATCAATCCATCCATCCCTCCATCCATCATCCATCCATCAATCCATCATCCATCCATCCATCATCCATCCATCAATCCATCATCCATCCATCCATCCATTCCATCATCCATCCATCCATCCATCATCCATCCATCCATCCACCATCCATCCATCCATCCATCAATCCATCATCCATCCATCATCCATCCATCCATTCCATCATCCATCCATCCATCCATCAATCCATCATCCATCCATCATCCATCCATCATCCATCAATCTATCATCCTTCCATCCATTCATCATCCATCCATCCATCCATCCATCCATCCATCATCCATCCATCCATCCATCATCCATCAATCCATCCATCCATCCATCTATCATCCTTCCATCCATCCATCATCCATCCATCAATCCATCATCCATCCATCCATCATCCATCCATCAATCCATCATCCATCCATCCATCCATTCCATCATCCATCCATCCATCCATCCATCATCCATCCATCAATCCATCATCCATCCATCATCCATCCATCCATCCATCAATCCATCATCCATCCATCATCCATCCATCCATTCCATCATCCATCCATCCATCCATCATCCATCCATCAATCCATCATCCATCCATCATCCATCCATCAATCCATCATCCATCCATCAATCCATCATCCATCCATCATCCATCCATCCATCCATCCATCATCCATCCATCAATCCATCATCCATCCATCCATTCCATCATCCATCCATCCATCATCCATAAATCCTTTCCATCATCCATCCATCATCCATCCATCCATCAATCCATCATCCATCCATCATCCATCCATCAATCCATCATCCATCCATCCATCCATCCATCAATCCATCCATCCATCCATCCATCTATCATCCTTCCATTCATCCATCCATCAATCCATCCATCCATCCATCCATCATCCATCCATCAATCCATCCATCCATCATCCATCCATCCATCCATCCATCCATCCATCAATCCATCATCCATCCATCCATCCATCCATCATCCATCCATCCATCCATCCATCATCCATCCATCAATCCATCATCCATCCATCCATCAATCCATCATCCATCCATCCATCATCCATCCATCCACCCATCCATCATCCATCATCCATCCATCCATCCATCCATCCATCCATCCGTCTGCATTGAGCATTAAAAGGTGCTGGAGCTCTGTCAGCTGCCTTTGGCCCCTCGTTTGCTGCAGGGGCCCCCTGCTGGATGGGTGCACACTACTGACATGAAAATTGCTCTCACCGTGCATCTGAAACAGAAATGATAAGGATTCATTACCATAAGTTTATTTTCTCCTGTTGATCTGGTTGCTCAAACAAAAGGGCAGTTGATTATTTTTCCTTGATCAGTGTAGCATTCAGGAGGTCTGGTCTGTGAAGGGGGAGGGGGCAAGACAAAGAAATCCCTCTCAGGGAGAAGGGGGAAGTTGACATGCACACCAGACAGGGAGGACGGCTGGATTCCCGAGGTGGGATCAGGCTGTCCAGCCTTCACAATGGACACACAAGACGAGATGGACACACAAAGGCGCGGAGTGTGACAGTCCGTCCAGCCGGCTCGCCATCGTCTCCAGAGATGGACGAGCTGGCTGCTGCCTCCTCCACTTTCACAAAGGCCTCCTTCAGCATTGCACTGAATGTTTGACAGATCTGACATATTAGATCAGTTCACAGAACCAAACCCTCCCTGGAAATCAACTCATTTAAATAAAAACCAGAAACCTTCCTGCTGCAAATCTGCTTGGTTGTTACAGTCGACTAACTCTGTATTTATGATTTTATATGAAGAATCACATTGTTTTGGTGTTGCTGTTTCTAGTCTGATAGCATAATTTATTCCCTTTTTTACAAGGTCTTCCATGATGATCTGGAAGCTTCATCTGTAAGAGCCAAAGCCACTAAAGACAGCTCACTATAAAAAGGCAAATGGAGCAAATATATGAACCTTTATTGACCAAAATCAGTTTGAGATGTTGGAAAAAACAGAAACAAATTAGGAACTAAAGTAAATTGTGCGAATCTGTCTTCATCGTATCTCCTCCTCACTGAGCAGTGTTCTCTTTAGGAACATGTTCCCATCATCATCATCATCCTCCAAAGATCACGTTTTTTCTCTCCCCAGTGGCCAGTGGCTAATGATGAGATGTCTGACCAAACACAATGGTTAAAAACATGCAAGTCATTCAGACTGATGTTTACTCTCACCCATCAGAACCTTCCAACAGCGGGTCTAGCATGTCCCTACTAAAACAGAAGCACAAACAACAGAAACACATCAAAGATGCTCTTCAAACCTGTGGAGACCCAAACTGGCCGTTTGTAAATTCAGCATGAAATTCAGCAAAACATAACGGTTCCCATCCCAGATGTTGCTGGAGGCTCTGAAAAACTCAAGAGGGTTTCCTCCAAACACAAAATCCCAGAACATTTTAAACCAAACAGACCCTTAAACAGAGACAATTATATGTATTGGAGAAACCAAACAACCTCTCCACAGACGCATGGTCTAACACAGAAGAGCGCCCTCCTCTGGACAAGACTCTGCGGATGTTGTGGGATCAAATGAACACTCTTTTAATGCAGCCCGTCCCATCCGGAGGCTGTGGGTTTTTCAACCTGCCCTCTGTTCTCTCTGTAAAGGAGACACCCCGACATTCCAGCTGACCATAGAAGCTGTGGCGGAAACTCAGTCCACCTTGGCTGGAGAGGAGGCTGCATCCTCCACATTCATGCATCTAAGATCACAGGCCGGGACTCGAACCTTTTGAGGACCAAAGCCTCTGTACACCCACTGTACCACCGCAGCGTTTGGACGGTATGTATTACTAAAGTCAAAATGGCGGCAGAGCATGCAGGAGTGAATCTGAATTAAAGTATCGATCCATAACTGACTTCAACTTGGTTTATATGCTGTCGGTATTTACAAAGCAAACTCCTCAGAAAAAGCTGTCCAGTTGGGATTCAAACCGATAACCTCGCTGACAGCTAACATCTGCCCTCTGCCCTGAAGCCTTTTGCTTTATGGCTATAATTCAGAGTGATGAACACTAAATATCCCCTGCTAATGGTCTCCTGTAATGTGCTCATTACAGTGTAGATAACCGCTGCCGACAGGTAATCTGCCAAATTTCATAAAACTAATCTGAAATTTTGATTAGAACCAAGATGCACGAAAATGCGATAAAGTAATTTATTCACATTTAGATCGATATGTAATGGTTCAGGAACATTTGGAAAGAAACTATTTATTAGTGTCAAAAAACAAAAAGCGATCTGACGTTCAGCCCTAAATTTAATTCCAATGATAAAACTCCTCATGGTTCATCTGCTGGTTGGATTCCTGTTTTTATTTGGGTCTTCACATCTTGCCATCCTGTTACTTTTGCCATTTAGGGTTCACCATACTAGTTCTGTTTGCTTATTAAAATTTATATTTTAGTTTCATTTCCTTTTAGTTGGTTTCACCTTTCTTCTGTCAGTCATTCTTTCTGCATTTCTGGTTTCGTTTCTGCAGTTTTCCCTGCTTAGCTCATTTTTCCTCCGGCCAGACTCACCAGTGAACAGACACCACTAACCGATGCCTCACCAGTGGACAGAAACCACTAACCGATGCCTCACCAGTGAACAGACACCACTAACCGATACCTGACCAGTGAAAAGACGCCACTGACCAATGCCTGACCAGGGAAAAGACACTACTAACCAATACCTCACCAGTGGACAGACACCACTAACCGATGTCTCACCAGTGAACAGAGACCACTAACCGGTGCCTCACCAGTTGACAGACACCCCTAACCGATGCCTCACCAGTGAACAGACACCACTAACCGATACCTGACCAGTGAAAAGACACCACTGACCAATGCCTGACCAGGGAAAAGACACTACTAACCAATACCTCACCAGTGGACAGACACCACTAACCGATGTCTCACCAGTGAACAGAGACCACTAACCGGTGCCTCACCAGTTGACAGACACCCCTAACCGATGCCTCACCAGTGAACAGACACCACTAACCGATACCTGACCAGTGAAAAGACACCACTGACCAATGCCTGACCAGGGAAAAGACACTACTAACTAATACCTCACCAGTGGACAGACACCACTAACCGATGTCTCACCAGTGAACAGAGACCACTAACCGGTGCCTCACCAGTTGACAGACACCCCTAACCGATGCCTCACCAGTGAACAGACACCACTAACCGATGCCTCACCAGTGAACAGACACCCCTAACCAATGCCTCACCAGTGGACAGAAACCACTAACCGATGCCTGACCAGGGAAAATACAGTACTAACAAATGCCTCACCAGTGATAAGAAACCACTAACCGATGCCTCACCAGTGATAAGACACTACTAACCAATGCCTCACCAGTGATAAGAAACCACTAACCGATGCCTCACCAGTGGACCGACACCACTAACCGATGCCTCACCAGTGAACAGACACCACTAACCGATGCCTCACCAGTGGACAGACACCACTAACCGATAGCTGACCAGGGAAAGGACACTACTACCCAATGCCTCACCAGTGAACAGACTCCACTAACCAATGCCTGACCAGGGAAAAGACACTACTAACCAATGCCTCACCAGTGGACAGAAACCACTAACCGATGCCTCACCAGTGAACAGACACCACTAACCGACGCCTCACCAGTGAACAGACACCACTAACCGATGCCTCACCAGTGAACAGACACCCCTAACCAATGCCTCACCAGTGGACAGAAACCACTAACCGATGCCTGACCAGGGAAAAGACACTACTAACCAATGCCTCACCAGTGATAAGAAACCACTAACCGATGCCTCACCAGTGATAAGACACCACTAACCGATGCCTCACCAGTGGACAGAAACCACTAACCGATACCTCACCAGTGGACCGACACCACTAACCGATGCCTCACCAGTGAACAGACACCACTAACCGATGCCTCACCAGTGGACAGACACCACTAACCGATGCCTCACCAGTGAACAGACACCCCTAACCAATGCCTCACCAGTGGACAGAAACCACTAACCGATGCCTGACCAGGGAAAAGACACTACTAACAAATGCCTCACCAGTGATAAGAAACCACTAACTGATGCCTCACCAGTGATAAGACACTACTAACCAATGCCTCACCAGTGATAAGAAACCACTAACCGATGCCTCACCAGTGGACCGACACCACTAACCGATGCCTCACCAGTGAACAGACACCACTAACCGATGCCTCACATGTGGACAGACACCAATAACCGATGCCTCACCAGTGAACAGACACCACTAACCGATACCTCACCAGTGGACAGAAACCACTAACCGATGCCTGACCAGGGAAAAGACACTACTAACAAATGCCTCACCAGTGATAAGAAACCACTAACCGATGCCTCACCAGTGATAAGACACTACTAACCAATGCCTCACCAGTGATAAGAAACCACTAACCGATGCCTCACCAGTGGACCGACACCACTAACCGATGCCTCACCAGTGAACAGACACCACTAACCGATGCCTCACCAGTGAACAGACACCACTAACCGATGCCTCACCAGTGGACAGACACCACTAACCGATAGCTGACCAGGGAAAGGACACTACTACCCAATGCCTCACCAGTGAACAGACTCCACTAACCAATGCCTGACCAGGGAAAAGACACTACTAACCAATGCCTCACCAGTGGACAGAAACAACTAACCGATGCCTCACCAGTGAACAGACACCACTAACCGACGCCTCACGAGTGAACAGACACCACTAACCGATGCCTCACCAGTGAACAGACACCCCTAACCAATGCCTCACCAGTGGACAGAAACCACTAACCGATGCCTGACCAGGGAAAAGACACTACTAACCAATGCCTCACCAGTGATAAGAAACCACTAACCGATGCCTCACCAGTGATAAGACACCACTAACCGATGCCTCACCAGTGGACAGAAACCACTAACCGATACCTTACCAGTGGACCGACACCACTAACCGATGCCTCACCAGTGAACAGACACCACTAACCGATGCCTCACCAGTGGACAGACACCACTAACCGATGCCTCACCAGTGAACAGACACCCCTAACCAATGCCTCACCAGTGGACAGAAACCACTAACCGATGCCTGACCAGGGAAAAGACACTACTAACAAATGCCTCACCAGTGATAAGAAACCACTAACTGATGCCTCACCAGTGATAAGACACTACTAACCAATGCCTCACCAGTGATAAGAAACCACTAACCGATGCCTCACTAGTGGACCGACACCACTAACCGATGCCTCACCAGTGAACAGACACCACCAACCGATGCCTCACATGTGGACAGACACCAATAACCGATGCCTCACCAGTGAACAGACACCACTAACCGATACCTCACCAGTGGACAGAAACCACTAACCGATGCCTGACCAGGGAAAAGACACTACTAACAAATGCCTCACAAGTGATAAGAAACCACTAACCGATGCCTCACCAGTGATAAGAGACTACTAACCAATGCCTCACCAGTGATAAGAAACCACTAACCGATGCCTCACCAGTGGACCGACACCACTAACCGATGCCTCACCAGTGAACAGACACCACTAACCGATGCCTCACCAGTGGACAGACACCACTAACCGATAGCTGACCAGGGAAAGGACACTACTACCCAATGCCTCACCAGTGAACAGACTCCACTAACCAATGCCTGACCAGGGAAAAGACACTACTAACCAATGCCTCACCAGTGGACAGAAACAACTAACCGATGCCTCACCAGTGAACAGACACCACTAACCGACGCCTCACGAGTGAACAGACACCACTAACCGATGCCTCACCAGTGAACAGACACCCCTAACCAATGCCTCACCAGTGGACAGAAACCACTAACCGATGCCTGACCAGGGAAAAGACACTACTAACCAATGCCTCACCAGTGATAAGAAACCACTAACCGATGCCTCACCAGTGATAAGACACCACTAACCGATGCCTCACCAGTGGACAGAAACCACTAACCGATACCTTACCAGTGGACCGACACCACTAACTGATGCCTCACCAGTGAACAGACACCACTAACCGATGCCTCACCAGTGGACAGACACCACTAACCGATGCCTCACCAGTGAACAGACACCCCTAACCAATGCCTCACCAGTGGACAGAAACCACTAACCGATGCCTGACCAGGGAAAAGACACTACTAACAAATGCCTCACCAGTGATAAGAAACCACTAACTGATGCCTCACCAGTGATAAGACACTACTAACCAATGCCTCACCAGTGATAAGAAACCACTAACCGATGCCTCACCAGTGGACCGACACCACTAACCGATGCCTCACCAGTGAACAGACACCACCAACCGATGCCTCACCAGTGGACAGACACCAATAACCGATGCCTCACCAGTGAACAGACACCACTAACCGATACCTCACCAGTGGACAGAAACCACTAACCGATGCCTGACCAGGGAAAAGACACTACTAACAAATGCCTCACCAGTGATAAGAAACCACTAACCGATGCCTCACCAGTGATAAGACACTACTAACCAATGCCTCACCAGTGATAAGAAACCACTAACCGATGCCTCACCAGTGGACCGACACCACTAACCGATGCCTCACCAGTGAACAGACACCACTAACCGATGCCTCACCAGTGGACAGACACCAATAACCGATGCCTCACCAGTGAACAGACACCACTAACCGATACCTGACCAGTGAAAAGACACCACTGACCAATGCCTGACCAGGGAAAAGACACTACTAACCAATACCTCACCAGTGGACAGACACCACTAACCGATGTCTCACCAGTGAACAGAGACCACTAACCGGTGCCTCACCAGTTGACAGACACCCCTAACCGATGCCTCACCAGTGAACAGACACCACTAACCGATGCCTCACCAGTGAACAGACACCCCTAACCAATGCCTCACCAGTGGACAGACACCACTAACTGATGCCTCACCAGTGAACAGACACCCCTAACCAATGCCTCACCAGTGGACAGACACCACTAACCGATAGCTGACCAGGGAAAGGACACTACTAACAAATGCCTCACCAGTGATAAGAAACCACTAACCGATGCCTCACCAGTGATAAGACACTACTAACCAATGCCTCACCAGTGATAAGAAACCACTAACCGATGCCTCACCAGGGAAAGGACACTACTACACGATGCCTCACCAGTGAACAGACTCCACTAACCGATGCCGCCGCAGTGGACAGTAACACTAACTGATGCCTCACCAGTGAACAGACACCCCTAACCAATGCCTCACCAGTGGACAGACACCACTAACCGACGCCTCACCAGTGAACAGACACCAATAACCGATGCCTCACCAGTGAACAGACACCCCTAACCAATGCCTCACCAGTGGACAGAAACCACTAACCGATGCCTGACCAGGGAAAAGAAACTACTAACCAATGCCTCACCAGTGATAAGAAACCACTAACCGATGCCTCACCAGTGGACCGACACCACTAACCGATGCCTCACCAGTGAACAGACACCACTAACCGATGCCTCACCAGTGGACAGACACCACTAACTGATGCCTCACCAGTGAACAGACACCCCTAACCAATGCCTCACCAGTGGACAGACACCACTAACCGATAGCTGACCAGGGAAAGGACACTACTACCCAATGCCTCACCAGTGAAGAGACTCCACTAACCAATGCCTGACCAGGGAAAAGACACTACTAACCAATGCCTCACCAGTGGACAGAAACCACTAACCGATGCCTCACCAGTGAACAGACACCACTAACCGACGCCTCACCAGTGAACAGACACCACTAACCGATGCCTCACCAGTGAACAGACACCCCTAACCAATCCCTCACCAGTGGACAGAAACCACTAACCGATGCCTGACCAGGGAAAAGACACTACTAACCAATGCCTCACCAGTGATAAGAAACCACTAACCGATGCCTGACCAGTGATAAGACACCACTAACCGATGCCTCACCAGTGGACAGAAACCACTAACCGATACCTCACCAGTGGACCGACACCACTAACTGATGCTTCACCAGTGAACAGACACCACTAACCGATGCCTCACCAGTGGACAGACACCACTAACCGATGCCTCACCAGTGAACAGACACCCCTAACCAATGCCTCACCAGTGGACAGAAACCACTAACCGATGCCTGACCAGGGAAAAGACACTACTAACAAATGCCTCACCAGTGATAAGAAACCACTAACCGATGCCTCACCAGTGATAAGACACTACTAACCAATGCTTCACCAGTGATAAGAAACCACTAACCGATGCCTCACCAGTGGACCGACACCACTAACCGATGCCTCACCAGTGAACAGACACCACTAACCGATGCCTCACCAGTGGACAGACACCAATAACCGATGCCTCGCCAGTGAACAGACACCACTAACCGATACCTGACCAGTGAAAAGACACCACTGACCAATGCCTGACCAGGGAAAAGACACTACTAACCAATACCTCACCAGTGGACAGACACCACTAACCGATGTCTCACCAGTGAACAGAGACCACTAACCGGTGCCTCACCAGTTGACAGACACCCCTAACCGATGCCTCACCAGTGAACAGACACCACTAACCGATGCCTCACCAGTGAACAGACACCACTGACCAATGCCTCACCAGTGGACAGACACCACTAACTGATGCCTCACCAGTGAACAGACACCCCTAACCAATGCCTCACCAGTGGACAGACACCACTAACCGATAGCTGACCAGGGAAAGGACACTACTAACAAATGCCTCACCAGTGATAAGAAACCACTAACCGATGCCTCACCAGTGATAAGACACTACTAACCAATGCCTCACCAGGGATAAGAAACCACTAACCGATGCCTCACCAGGGAAAGGACACTACTACCCGATGCCTCACCAGTGAACAGACTCCACTAACCGATGCCTCACCAGTGGACAGACACCACTAACTGATGCCTCACCAGTGAACAGACACCCCTAACCAATGCCTCACCAGTGGACAGACACCCCTAACCAATGCCTCACCAGTGGACAGAAACCACTAACCGATGCCTCACCAGTGATAAGACACCACTAACCGATGCCTCACCAGTGGACAGAAACCACTAACCGATACCTCACCAGTGGACCGACACAACTAACCGATGCCTCACCAGTGAACAGACACCACTAACCGATGCCTCACCAGTGGACAGACACCACTAACCGATGCCTCACCAGTGAACAGACACCCCTAACCAATGCCTCACCAGTGGACAGAAACCACTAACCGATGCCTGACCAGGGAAAAGACACTACTAACAAATGCCTCACCAGTGATAAGACACTACTAACCAATGCCTCACCAGTGATAAGAAACCACTAACCGATGCCTCACCAGTGGACCGACACCACTAACCGATGCCTCACCAGTGAACAGACACCACTAACCGATGCCTCACCAGTGGACAGACACCAATAACCGATGCCTCACCAGTGAACAGACACCCTTAACCAATGCCTCACCAGTGGACAGACACCACTAACCGATAGCTGACCAGGGAAAAGACACTACTACCCGATGCCTCACCAGTGAACAGACTCCACTAACCAATGCCTGACCAGGGAAAAGACACTACTAACCAATGCCTCACCAGTGGACAGAAACCACTAACCGATGCCTCACCAGTGAACAGACACCACTAACCGACGCCTCACCAGTGAACAGACACCCCTAACCAATGCCTCACCAGTGGACAGAAACCACTAACCGATGCCTCACCAGTGAACAGACACCACTAACCGACGCCTCACCAGTGAACAGACACCACTAACCGATGCCTCACCAGTGAACAGACACCCCTAACCAATGCCTCACCAGTGGACAGAAACCACTAACCGATGCCTGACCAGGGAAAAGATACTACTTAGCAATGCCTCACCAGTGATAAGAAACCACTAACCGATGCCTCACCAGTGATAAGACACCACTAACCGATTCCTCACCAGTGGACAGAAACCACTACCCGATGCCTCACCAGTGAACAGACACCAATAACCGATGCCTCACCAGTGAACAGACACCACTAACCGATACCTGACCAGTGAAAAGACACCACTGACCAATGCCTGACCAGGGAAAAGACACTACTAACCAATACCTCACCAGTGGACAGACACCACTAACCGATGTCTCACCAGTGAACAGAGACCACTAACCGGTGCCTCACCAGTTGACAGACACCCCTAACCGATGCCTCACCAGTGAACAGACACCACTAACCGATGCCTCACCAGTGGACAGACACCACTAACTGATGCCTCACCAGTGAACAGACACCCCTAACCAATGCCTCACCAGTGGACAGACACCACTAACCGATAGCTGACCAGGGAAAGGACACTACTAACAAATGCCTCACCAGTGATAAGAAACCACTAACTGATACCTCACCAGTGATAAGACACTACTAACCAATGCCTGACCAGGGAAAAGACACTACTAACCAATACCTCACCAGTGGACAGACACCACTAACCGATGTCTCACCAGTGAACAGAGACCACTAACCGGTGCCTCACCAGTTGACAGACACCCCTAACCGATGCCTCACCAGTGAACAGACACCACTAACCGATGCCTCACCAGTGAACAGACACCACTGACCAATGCCTCACCAGTGGACAGACACCACTAACTGATGCCTCACCAGTGAACAGACACCCCTAACCAATGCCTCACCAGTGGACAGACACCACTAACCGATAGCTGACCAGGGAAAGGACACTACTAACAAATGCCTCACCAGTGATAAGAAACCACTAACCGATACCTCACCAGTGATAAGACACTACTAACCAATGCCTCACCAGTGATAAGAAACCACTAACCGATGCCTCACCAGGGAAAGGACACTACTACCCGATGCCTCACCAGTGGACAGACACCACTAACCGATGTCTCACCAGTGAACAGAGACCACTAACCGGTGCCTCACCAGTTGACAGACACCCCTAACCGATGCCTCACCAGTGAACAGACACCACTAACCGATGCCTCACCAGTGAACAGACACCACTGACCAATGCCTCACCAGTGGACAGACACCACTAACTGATGCCTCACCAGTGAACAGACACCCCTAACCAATGCCTCACCAGTGGACAGACACCACTAACCGATAGCTGACCAGGGAAAGGACACTACTAACAAATGCCTCACCAGTGATAAGAAACCACTAACCGATACCTCACCAGTGATAAGACACTACTAACCAATGCCTCACCAGTGATAAGAAACCACTAACCGATGCCTCACCAGGGAAAGGACACTACTACCCGATGCCTCACCAGTGAACAGACTCCACTAACCGATGCCTCACCAGTGGACAGACACCACTAACTGATGCCTCACCAGTGAACAGACACCCCTAACCAATGCCTCACCAGTGGACAGACACCCCTAACCAATGCCTCACCAGTGGACAGAAACCACTAACCGATGCCTCACCAGTGATAAGACACCACTAACCGATGCCTCACCAGTGGACAGAAACCACTAACCGATACCTCACCAGTGGACCGACACAACTAACCGATGCCTCACCAGTGAACAGACACCACTAACCGATGCCTCACCAGTGGACAGAAACCACTAACCGATGCCTCACCAGTGAACAGACACCCCTAACCAATGCCTCACCAGTGGACAGAAACCACTAACCGATGCCTGACCAGGGAAAAGACACTACTAACAAATGCCTCACCAGTGATAAGAAACCACTAACCGATGCCTCACCAGTGATAAGACACTACTAACCAATGCCTCACCAGTGATAAGAAACCACTAACCGATGCCTCACCAGTGGACCGACACCACTAACCGATGCCTCACCAGTGAACAGACACCACTAACCGATGCCTCACCAGTGGACAGACACCAATAACCGATGCCTCACCAGTGAACAGACACCCTTAACCAATGCCTCACCAGTGGACAGACACCACTAACCGATAGCTGACCAGGGAAAAGACACTACTACCCGATGCCTCACCAGTGAACAGACTCCACTAACCAATGCCTGACCAGGGAAAAGACACTACTAACCAATGCCTCACCAGTGGACAGAAACCACTAACCGATGCCTCACCAGTGAACAGACACCACTAACCGACGCCTCACCAGTGAACAGACACCACTAACCGATGCCTCACCAGTGAACAGACACCCCTAACCAATGCCTCACCAGTGGACAGAAACCACTAACCAATGCCTGACCAGGGAAAAGACACTACTTAGCAATGCCTCACCAGTGATAAGAAACCACTAACCGATGCCTCACCAGTGATAAGACACCACTAACCGATTCCTCACCAGTGGACAGAAACCACTACCCGATGCCTCACCAGTGAACAGACTCCACTAACCAATGCCTGACCAGGGAACAGACACCATAACTGATGCCTCACCAGTGGACAGAAACCACTAACCGATGCCTCACCAGTGGACAGACACCATAACTGATGCCTCACCAGTGAACAGACACCACTAACCGATGCCTCACCAGTGAACAGACACCCCTAACCGATGCCTCACCAGTGGACAGACACCACTAACCGATGTCTCACCAGTGGACAGACACCACTAACCGATGCCTCACCAGTGGACAGACACCACTAACCGATGCCTCACCAGTGGACAGACACCACTAACCGATGTCTCACCAGTGGACAGACACCACTAACCGATGCCTCACCAGTGGACAGACACCACTAACCGATGCCTCACCAGTGGACAGACACCACTAACCAATGCCTCACCAGTGGACAGACACCACTAACTGATGCCTCACCAGTGGACAGACACCACTAACCGATGCCTCACCAGTGAACAGAAACCACTAACCGATGCCTTACCGGTGGACAGACACCACTAACCGATGTCTCACCAGTGGACAGACACCACTAACCGATGCCTCACCAGTGGACAGACACCACTAACCGATGCCTCACCAGTGGACAGACACCACTAACCGATGTCTCACCAGTGGACAGACACCACTAACCGATGTCTCACCAGTGGACAGACACCACTAACCGATGCCTCACCAGTGAACTGACACCACTAACCGATGTCTCACCAGTGGACAGACACCACTAACCGATGCCTCACCAGTGGACAGACACCACTAACCGATGCCTCACCAGTGGACAGACACCACTAACCGATGTCTCACCAGTGAACTGACACCACTAACCGATGCCTCACCAGTGGACAGACACCACTAATCGATGCCTCACCAGTGGACAGACACCACTAACCAATATCTCACCAGTGGACAGACACCACTAACCGATGCCTCACCAGTGGACAGACACCACTAACCAATGTCTCACCAGTGGACAGACACCACTAACCGATGCCTCACCAGTGGACAGACACCACGAACCAATGTCTCACCAGTGGACAGACACCACTAACCGATGTCTCACCAGTGAACTGACACCACTAACCGATGCCTCACCAGTGGACAGACACCACTAACCGATGTCTCACCAGTGAACTGACACCACTAACCGATGCCTCACCAGTGGACAGACACCACTAACCGATGCCTCACCAGTTATTTACTACTGTGCTGCACAAGTATTGCCTCTTTGGGGAAACTGATTATGTTTATTGGTTAACTTGTCTGAATTTGTGTTCAGCTCAATGGAAAAGTACAAATGTTAATGAAGATGATTTGGCCAAGATTTTTTTTTTTTTTTTTTTTTTTTTACCCAGATTGAATCAAACCAACCAGCCAGCTGAATAGTATATTGAAAAAAAATCTATTTTGGTGAAAATAAAATGATGAAACCCATGAATCTGTTTTTGTTTTGTTTTTATTTGCTTTCTCCAAACAGCACCATGTGAGTGTTCAGCAACAGGTGGATGAGGGGCAGCTTTGCTTTTTCCCTTTCTAATTCTTCCAAAAACCCAGGAGGATTTGATGCTGCGTAAAGCAGAACCTTTTGAAACTTCTGCCTGGATGGAGGTAACTGGAGGCCAGGCCAGTTTCCATGTTTCCAGTAAAATCAGAGGAAATGATGGCGAAGGGAAGGAGGGCGTGACCTCTGAGCTGCGCCTGGATGTCAGCGGGACCTGGAGGGCTCTGATTGGGGATGACGCCCACTAACAAGCTGCTAATTCCAACGGCTGATTGATCAGAGGGTGGATTCAGAGTGAAGGGCAAAGCAACCTGTGTGACTCTGTGTCCTTGTCACTCCCATGCATTTTAGTAATCAGCGCTCATCTGCGGTGTTCCATTATCTTCTTCTGTGATAAATTAGGATTAGCTCTTAGCTCTGAACCGTCTCTGAATGGAGGAGCAACAGCATTGCTAACAAGGCAGAGGATTACACAGGCTTTTTGTGCAGTAATTTCATTTAAAATAAAAGTCTTACCTTTGTTCTGCGTGCCCAGTTAGGGTGTGCTGGGAGGCTGAGATTAGCACAGAGAATAGAGTTCGTCACAAAGTCGATTAGCTGTTGAAACAGGGCCAATAATGCTTTTCTTGTTAGAAAATCACCGTTTTTTTTCCTGGCAAGCAGGAAACTGTTTTCATTTCTCACTCTAGTTTATGACAGAATATGAAGAGCAGAGCAAAGTGATATCCTGCACTGCAAAGAAGGATCTAAAAGTCCCTGAAATAAGCATATTTAAATATTCTTATAATCTGAGCAGGAGATAAGAAAATCTCCCAATGGAACGACGGTTTAATTAAATAAAAAAAATATTTTGAATTATTAGAGTTGTTTTTCTTATTTAAGGAATAAATTATCTTTTTGCATTTGCTAATTACCTTCAAACAGTGGAAATATTCTTACTTCCAGATAACCAGGTCTGAATTTTTGCAGCATGTTGGTCTGTGGAGCAGCCTCATCATCAGGAGGAAGGCTTCATCTGACGGCTGTCTACTGCCACCTGCTGGACACCAATGACACTGCACTTCACAGCTCAGGTTTAATCATTTAATAACTCAAACTGCAGGGCTCCAGGGGGCCCTTCTGGGACCAAACCCCATAGACGCCTCATTGGACGCTGGCCGGTGTGCCCAAATGAGCGGCCATCTTGGGTCAGACCACAGTCAGACAGCTGCTGTCAGAATGAACAGGAGGCGCCTTAGATCTCATTTTAATCCCATGAGAGAGTCAGAGATAATATTACAATTATCTCTGACATGTAACAATCCCTTCAAAGAACAAAACTAATTCTAAAACGACCTTAATGTTAGATTACACAGATTTATTCAGATTAAAAACTATTTAAACTGAACTTTTATATTGAAGAAACAGCAGAACAGGTTCTAATTAAAGCACTAAGCCGTTCAATCCTCTATGCTTTGGTTTCTTTTTATTTCTGTGTCCTTGTGGTAAAGCCAGTTGAATAAAAAGAAAAATCTGTTTTTTACATTGAGACCAGAGTCTCTGAAAAAGAAGCTGATTAGCCAGTCACTTCATTTGGATGGGATTAAACTGATTTCAGATAATAAAGTAAAAAATCTTGGTGTTGTTTTTGATCAGGACCTGTCATTTAAATCCCAGATCAAAGAGGTTTCTAGAATTTCCTTCTTTCATCTGAGGAACATTGCAAAAATTAGAAATCTCCTGTCCAGGGGTGATGCTGAGAAACTAGTCCATGCATTTGTTACTTCAAGGCTGGACTATTGTAATTCTTTACTATCAGGAAGTCCACAAACTGTAGTTAAAAGCCTTCAGCTGATCCAAAATGCTGCAGCCAGAGTTCTGATGAAAATGAAAAAGAGAGATCATATCTCTCCTATCCTGGCTTCTCTTCATTGGCTTCCTGTTAAATCCAGAATAGAATTTAAAATCCTCCTTCTCACATATAAAGCCTTAAATGGCCAAGCTCCATCTTATATCAGAGATCTGATTGTTCCTTATGTTCCTAACAGAGCACTTCGCTCTCAATCTGCAGGTTTACTAGTGGTTCCTAGAATTTCTAAAAGTAGAATGGGAGGCAGATCTTTTAGTTATCAGGCTCCTCTCCTGTGGAACCAACTACCAGTTTTAGTCCGTGAGGCAGACACCCTGTCTACTTTTAAGGCTAGGCTTAAAACGTTCCTTTTTGATAAAGCTTATAGTTAGGGTGGCTCAGGTTATCATGAGCTCTCTCTCTATAGTTATGCTGCTATAGGCTTAGACTTTTGGAGGACATAGGGACCCCCATTTCATCATTCTGCTTCATTCTCTCTCTGTTCTCCTATTCTGCAGAATCTGTTTGTTCAATCTCTAACCTTCTGCTCTCTCTGCTTTTCCTCAGAGTAGCTTTGCCTCGTCTGTTCCTGTTTGGCTGTGACGTCATCCAGGAAAGAAACATCAGCTGTGCTGCTTCCATCAACACCCTTGTTTGTAGATGTTGGAGATCGGCCTGTCTTCCAGTGTGGTCCTGTTTCTCTGGCCGTGGCTGGGTGGATGTGCTCTCTTCATCCTCTGGCATGGGAGCTGCCTTGGAGCTCGTCTGCCTGGCTGTGTGTTTCCTGGACGGGGCCGCCTTTTACAGCTGCTTTTTGTATCTCTGCTTCTTGTATCTCTGCTTCTGTCTCCTTGAACCCCAGTCGGCCTTGGCAGATGGCCGCTCACACTGAGCCTGGTTCTGCTGGAGGTTTCTTCCTGTTAAAAGGGAGTTTTTCCTCTCCACTGTCGCTACAAGCATGCTTAGTGTGAGGGATTGTATTTGAGTCAATGAGTCGATGCAATCAACTGGTTTTCCTTAGATAGAAAACTTTGTATCAATTTGACTGTATGATCTGGTTGAACTGTAAAGTGCCTTGAGATGACATGTGTTGTGAATTTGGCGCTATATAAATAAACTGAATTGAATTGAATTGAAAGGCCGTTAATCTGACCTCTGAGCTTAACCCTTTAGTCTGTCTAAAAAACGCAGCGTCAGAATTCATCATGCTAAACCTTTAGGATTTAACAAAGAAAGGCATTAAATCATTTAACAAGATTTATTAGTAAACTCTGGTTAAAAGGACTTTATTTCGTTCATTCATGTTGGTAAATTACAGGAGTCATAACAGACCCCCCCCCCCCCCCCCCCCCAGCTGTTGTTCAAACTTTGCTTCATCTTCTGTCATATTCAGAATTCAAACTTCTAAAAGTTCTTTAAATCTGAGATCTGCGCTCTCTCCAGTTCAGCCTGGCCGGCGTATTATAGTGCATACCCACTTTTGCGCCGCTGACAAGCTGCTATAACTTGAGAGAGGCGGTGTGTGCAAATTTGGAAAGCACAGAGGATGCTCATTGCTCACTTTACTTGGTCAGTCTACTCTACTCATCTTGCAGCAATACACCGTGCACAAACTAACACCGCCGCAGAACCTCGTCACCGGACCAGATGTTACCTTTTTCTGGAGGTCAGTGTTTTTCTGAAGCAGCGCTTGGTTATTTGCAGAAGGGCACATCAGTGCAGTGAAGGCAGAGTGAGGGAGAGCACGTTGAGTTCATCATGTGACCAGCAACGGTTACCGTGGCACGGTAGATCTAAACCAGCGGTCACCAACCTTTCTACAGCTGAGGGCTAATTCAGGGGCACTGAGTCACAGGAAGGGCTACCAATACTGACCTATGAATGGCAAGGGTCAACGTTCACCTAAACTTCATACATCCTAAACATATCTTTATCGTTTCTTGACATTCATCATTTTCTTTTAGACATTTTCATTTTGAAATCTCTATAAATGCTTAAATGCCATATATGATTAAATGATGAAATGTTCTATAACCCTATTAAAAAAAGAAGAGCAACAGAATACAGTGAAATTTCAAACATAGCTCACTGTTGAGTTGTTCTATTTTCAGAAGACTCTAAGAGCACCCCTTGTGGTCCTTGAGGGCCCCTTGGTGCCCGCGGGCACCATGTTGGTGACCCCTGATCTAGATTATTATTATTTTGGGCATGCACACTAGGGATGGGACGATTTATGAAAACCGTCCGAACCGTTCGGTTCGACTGTCTCGGTTCGCGTGTGTTTCGCGTGTGTTTCGTTCGGTTCATGCGCGGCTCCTTTTTCTCATAGGCGAAGCGTTTACACTCCAGAGCAGAAGGTGGCGGTACTGCGACCAAAGCCAACCACCAGTAGTAAACAAGAAGAAGAAGAAGAAGCGAAGCAGCGTAGCCGGGTGTAGCAGAAAAAACTCAGTTGTTGTGGAGAATTGTGTGGGTATGGCGAGTGGGAAAGAACAGGAGTTGGAAGACGCGCCAGCAGCACTTTATAGGTCTGCTGTATGGGACCACTTTGCATTTAGAGTGACCTACGATGACGGCGGAAAGAAAGCTGTGGATAAAAGTGCAACAGTGTGCAAGCATTGTGCAACACTCTTTGTTTACGCTAACAGCAACACGACCAACACGTCATGCTAATCCCTCATACTCCGTCAGCGCTCCGCCCCGCTGCGCTCCAGACCGGCTGCTCAAAGCAAAGCCTGCAGCCTCCACTGTGGCTCCGCTCTGAGTTCCTTGGAGATGGTAGAGAGCAGCGCCAGATGATTAAATTCAAAGCAGCAAAACATGCGGAAATGATCCAGGGTTTCCACGGATCATTCAAAATAATTACAATTCATTATTTTTTGGGGGATTTTTTCATTAATTTCATAAATTTTTATGGGATTTCGGTGTAACAATCAACATGTACCGAATCGAACCGAACCGAAAACCGTGACCAGAAACCGTGAATCGAACCGAACCGTGGATTTTGTGAACCGTTCCACCCCTAATGCACACAAACACACACATGCACATAGATACAAGCACATAATAAATAAAAAAAAAAGGCGAAAGGGCATTTTGGGTATAAAGGAGCTTAGCGGCAGGTGCTCAAGCACCCTCAGCCCCCCCCTTTGCACGTCCCAGCTCCTGATCACACCGCTCCAGGTATTACTGTTATTTTCCACATGGGAATTAAGATTCCTGAGCAGAATGATAAAATCCCTAAAGGGGTGCTTTCCAAAACCTCCTTGCAGGGATACAAAGTAGGTCTGGTACTTCTTCTACCTCTTTGCCTCTGAAAACAGAGACCTCCACCCAATCTGAGGGTGCAATGTCTTCATTTAAAAATCACTAGAAAAAACAGTTTGTCAAACATTCACCATAAGCAAAGGGGAGCAGGAAGAAAATCAGACCATGTTTCTGCCCCAGTTGAAAAACTGAATAACCTTTGCAAAGCTGATTACAGTAGAAACAAAGCAATGAAATAACAAACATCTGTGTTCAATTAAAGTAATAAACATATTTTTCTGAAACTATCAATTCTTAATATAATTTGTTTACACATATATATGAATTGACACAAGGAGGGGATATTTTTTTCTTTTTTTAATGTGCATATTAAAAGCTGTTGCCTTTATTTAGGCCAGAAAACATTTTCAAGCTGGAGGCCTTTGTTTGTCTAGTAGCCTCTGTAGGGAGGAAATCTTCTGTTGGCCTGCAGGCCTCTGGTTGGATGGTGGTTTCCATGTGTGGGGGGGCCTTGGTTCATGTACAGCCCAGCGTCTCGATGGTGGCTTGCATGCAGATGATGGCCAGCATTTATGTAGACGCCTGGGTTTGCGTTGAAGCCTCCGTTTGGATTCTGTCTCCTGTTTTCATGGTGGGAGCCTCTAACTGTGGAACCACATCTGTTTCTTTGGGGCCTGTTTTGCATGGGGGCCTCTTTTTGACAGGAAGCTTCAGCTTTCATGGACTCCTCTGTTTGTGAGGAAGCTTCATGATGTTCTTTTTTCAAAGGAAGTTTCAACTCTGCTGTCAATTGTGAGACTTGATTCTTCAGAGATTTGATCAATTCCTGCTGTTCTTTGAGTCTGGAGTCATTTTCAGTTTTAGTCTTCAGCTGTTCCTCATATTTGAGCCTCAGCTCTCATTCTTCTACAAAAGCCTCTGCCAGCCTCCCTTCTCTACTGGCGTTTTTCTCAGCCTGCCTCTTCAGGAAGGCGAGCTCATGCAGGACACTGACGCACACTGTAACGGTGGGAATGCGTGGTAACTTTGACGCACGTGTAGGCTGGGTTACAGTGAATGTTTCCTGCTTCTCCTCTTTCTCTTCACTTTTGAGTCTCATGCTACGTTCACTTTCTAAACTTTTTTCCAGTTCTGCGATTTGTTTCATCTGAGTTTTGCAGTCAACCTGAAACTGGATTCTTTGTTCTCTCTCCTCATGCAGATCACAAGTCCTCTCGTGCAGCTCTTGTTTTAGAGCAGTAACCTGCTGAGTGAGATCGTTGATATGTTTGATAGCCTCTTCGATGCACATCGAGCGAGGGATCATGGTAACCGCTGACGCATGGCGTGGCATCCTGTTGCTTTGATAGAACTTGGGGCGGTCAACATCAGTCTTTCTGTAGGTCCCGGTGTGCCATGGGTTTCTCCTGTTTTTATCTGGTTTGGAAGACATAAAGAACTGGGTTATCAAAATGTGGCCAAACTGCATGTTTGTATTGACTAGGGTTGTCAAAAGTATCGATACTCAAAAAAGTATCAAACAAATACATGACATGGAGATGACTTGTTGACTTGTTGACTCCACATTGCTCATGTCTGGTGCAAAGCATAGCCAAGGAAGGAACACTTAATTTTAATTTTGTACGTTTTTTATCAAGCTTGCTTAATATTGTGCGCAGCATACAACCTCAAAATGTTGTTTATTGTATTTATTTATCTATTTATTGTATTTTGTTTTTTAATGAGAACATTTCTGTTGAATTTTGGAGTCTTTGTTTTTATCCTTGTGGTATCGAAAATGACATCGAGTATCGAATGTTTTACTTAGTATCTGTATCGAGTTGACAACCCTAGTATTGACCCATAAAACACTTACCATGATGGTGTGAGTACGGCGCCTCAGAAGAAAGACCCGCACTGGGGCGAGTCTTTGGTTCTTCTAACCTCGGAGATGGCCGACATGCTTGCTGGACCTCGTCTGAGTCGAGAGACGTAGAGTCAGCAGCGATGGATGATTTCAGCTGAACCTCCGCTAAGGGGGGAGCCTCAATGGTAGCAGAAGAAACTGCTTCCCCTTGGATCTCTGGACCATCTTCTGCTTTGCTGAGATGCAGCTCGCTGGAGACAGAGCTGTCATCTTCAGCTGGGAAAATAATGGCGTCATAGTCGACCTGGATGGGGAGGTCAATCATGTCTTCCCATGAAAGTTTAGCTTGAGTGGTTTCATTTCCACAAACAAACTGTTTTTGCTCCATGGCTAACTTTCTATCAATCAGAATATCGACCTAAAAGTCGTGTGATATCTGAGAACGATGTCTGGCTGGTTTCGCTAAGGTTCGAACGTGCTTCTCAAAAGAGATCTGTCTCGATGAAGGTCGGGAAAAGATAAGAACACTGGGTGGGTTTATGCTCAGATCCCTTCCAAAGTCTGTGATGTCATCAGCAGCCTCTTTGTGACATCACATGCCAGGTGTTATCGAACATTCTAATCCCAACTGCTGAACACGGAATGCATTTTTTAAAATAGATTAGCTGTTTTTTAAACAATAACTTTCTTCTTTGTTCAATTTGGGTTATTTTTGGTTTTCTTTTACTGATCAGATAAAAAGTTATTCAAAGAAAAATATATGCTTTGAAATGTAATTGTCCTTGAATACTTTTTAAGATTTCTCAGTTTTGTATTTCAGTTTTACAATCAAATGCAGACATTTATAAACAGTATTTAACTAAAGTATTACTGTCTTCAAAGACCTCATTACCTACCTTATACCACCCAAGAAGATTCAACACTTGCTGGTAGCGATGTTGCTAGGCAACATAAGGTGGGTCAGGTATAGTTTCCGTACTACTTTTAATACAACAGTAGCTTGCTAAGCCCAAAAGCTGTGAGCTTTTTGAATTTGGGTGAGACTGAGGCCAGTTTGTAATGATTCCTGAAGCAACCTGCACCAGAGTCCAATAGGAAGTGGATCAAGACCATTTCAGCAAGTTAGACTCCATCCAGTTATTTGGTCTGGACCAGATTTAGCTGGGCTTAAATCAGACCTGCACAAAAGAAACAAACAAACTCTGGTCGATTTAGCTTAATAGGGCTTATTAGTGCTTTTTATAAAGCTGTGCCACAGAAAGTGCTTTAGAAGAAATCAGCTGATTATAACAGACTCTTTCCCTTCTTACCCACCAATACAGAACATAGTCAACAACAACAACAAAAAATCAGACCATAAATAGATTTATGGAGAAAGAAGACAGAAGAGATCTTAAAACGGATTCAGAGGATAGCTATCATTTTTTCTATCTTGTTTGAGAAAATACTCAAGCATAATATCAAACACAGAGGATTTTTAAAATGACAATGCACATAACAGAACATTCTAGAATAAGTACGGAAACATCTTTTTATTATGTAGTCCCTCAGGTTATCCTAAAAGATTCAACAAATATAATAAAAATACATAGAATTGCAGGTTCTTTTCTTTTTAGAATTATAACTGAAAGTTTATTTATTTCAATAATGTTCACTTTAGAACAGCTCAGTCCATAGATCTCTGATGGGAAACTTTTTCTTTCTATAGTTTCTTGTTGTGCAAATGCTGCAAAGCTGCCTCTGACAGTCAATCTCTCACATCTGCGACTCAGCACCTGTGTCTTACCTTAATACCTTTCCTGTGATAATGCCCCTCTAGAAGTAGTGTTATCATTCTTCTATCTCCTAATAAGTGAGATCACATTGTACGATGTTTTACTAATATGAACTGCTTCACATGAAACAATTACTGTACATACTATTCTCACCAAACTGTGATAACTGTGATTAAATTCAGTGTAAACAAATGCCATATGCTGCCACCCCTCAAAAATTCCTGCCCCCCTCTCGCCACCCCATAAATGTTTTTCTAGATCCGCCCCTGGTCAAGTTGGCGATCCAAAGACCAACCCATCCGTGGAGGATCAGGAATCAGAAAGGTGGAATAACTCTTTTTTTCACTTTTACCCGATGTATTCCAGCATCCAGCTGCCATGCACGTGGGCATTGTCAGTTTCACTATAGCTCTGGTGAATTTCAATGGCGAAGTCCTCTGGAAATCTTCAATAATTGTTGTTGATTGCAGATGTGTCTAGTAGTTCCCATTGATTTAGCTTGTAAAGCGGGGAGAATGGCGCTAGGCTTACCGCACCGTGACGTCACTGCTGGAAGATGGCAGGAGGGAGGGGCTACTATATTTGGGCAAAAATGGCCGCTCCCAGACTCAGTGATCGCGACGAAAATTATTATTTTTACTGTTTAACGCTAAATTCATTAAATAACTGCGAACATATTAGTTTTCGGTATAAATAATGATCCATTGATTATTCCTTGATTTCCTTTAAAACTTTAAACTTCAGAGACACTGTTGATTAAAATAGAAGCAAACCCAAATGAGCAGATATTTGGTAACATCGTGCAGAGGTCACAATGGGCCACGGCAGCGAGCCCATGGGCACTGACAGCAACCGGTCACGCCCAAGTTGGATCTGGATCAGAGCCCATGTGTCTGACTGTGCACCACCCCCTAGTGGTGACCCAGGAATGGGACAGCGCCCACTGAAGCACCCAACCCAGAGAACCATCAGCGTGGCAGCAAACACAGGCACCTGCTACCGGTGGGGAGCATAAGAAGGGGAAGGAGGCAGGCCCTGCTTATACATGGGGCCTCGGGGGGGCGGGCAAACACCCAAACTGACAGGTAGACAAAGACAAATTCATATTCAGTTACATTCACACAATCCCACGCTTAGGGACATAAACACGCACTCAACGGAGACGCACACAGGGACAGACACTACACTACATACATTATCCTCCCGGGTCTAGGGACCAAACTGCTACGGGGGGAACAGACCCACAGACCCAGGACGAGATCCTCAGACCAGTGTGAGAAGGGGGCAGGCACCTTGAGCACTAGAAAGAAAAAAAAAGGGGGGGAGGGGGGCACCAAAGGAAGGAGAGCAGCAGTGCACCAAGGTCCAGTCCCACATAACAACCAAGACCCACCCCCAGGAGGATCAACCAATCACTGACAGACACAGCACACCTTCCTGCCAAAGCTTGCAATGATGAGCCATCCTGGATGAGCTGCACCACCTGAGGCACCTGTGGGGGAGCAGAGGGACCCAGGGGTAATCTGTGGTTCCCACCTGCAGAACTACTCCTTGGTAATTGCCAACAATTTCCACCTGTTGTCTCGTCTTTTGCACAACAGCTCGTACAAATTGATGGTCAGTCAGTGTCGCTTCCTAAGTGGACAGTTTGATTTCACAGAAGTTTGATTTGATTGAAATTATATTGTGTTATTTATGTGTTCCCTTTATTTTTAAGTAGCCTAATAAAATGGAAAATTACTTCTAATTAACAACAAATGTGGTCATTTAGTGAAAAACTGTTTGGATAACAGCTGATTGATTGAACAAGACTCCTACATCAGTCTGGAGCCCTGAGAGAAGATTAGAAATAGGAGAAAAATGATGAATGTGACATTTTCTCCCTAATCAGTCAAACCATTTAATTAGGAACGGATGTGTGTATGAATGGTTCTTGCATGAGGCCCATTTCGTGGATTCAAACATATTAAAGCATCTCTTTCAGAAAACCCTCTGGTTCCACTGCGCTATAATAGGAACAGGGTTAGCTTCCTGCTAATGTGGACGTTTTCACTGCTGCGTTCAGACCGGGAGACGTCCAGCGGTGTGTCCGAAAATGTAACCTTTACTGCTGGACGCCGGGGCGTCAGCCAATCAGAGAAGCTGATCCATGAGTTTTTTGGTGAGACAGACATTACCTGCAAGCTGCCATCGCTTCTGCAGACATTCTGCTTATGAAAAATAAATATCAAGGAATTAAACTGTAAAGGTTCTAATAAGGCTGGTAGAATGAACTGTTATGTAGAAGGAACAAAACAAAACATTTTTATGAACTATGGAGAAACAGTTTATAAATAACCAAATTAACCAGAAATGTTAAAACCTGCTGATGAAAAATATTGGATTGTTTATTCTGTTTTTTGCAGTTTTTGCCACAAACCTTAAAAACTCTTTCTATTCCCTTCCAGCCGCTACGAGCGGCAGCAGGAAATCCCCCACAGGCTGACCGCAGCAGAGAGCTTCCAGCTGGGATTCCCAGCACTGCCTCCCGGCGGTATGCTGGAGGTCTGGAGCTCCCAGTAAGAACTGCAGATTATAGTGGGATTATAATCCTGATGAACAGAGGATGTTTGGAGGTGGAGTTTCTCACTTAAAAACATGTTAAAACTATTTTTCCAGCTCATAAAGTAAATAAAGCCGAGATGATTGTCACTAACCGATCCGTCCTGATCATGCGCACACAGATATACATCCAGGTGTCCATAAATAATGTAATTATTGTACTAAAATTACTTATTTCTATCCTTAACTCACTAAAGAATGCTAATACACATCTTTAAAAATGTTTTATGACTTTTGTGAGACAATTTTGATGCTTTCTCCATTTTCTTTGTTAAACAGCTTCTCTGACGTCATCAGGGGACACGCTCAGAGCAGTAATTCTGATTAAACCGTGTTTATCTGCATTTTAGATGGTTCTTTCTTTAGATTACTCACTATATACCATAATGTTTACATGAAAGGATAAACAAAACTCAAAAACACTAGATTTAAGTTTAAATTCAAAGCTGATAAAGTTAGCTCCAGGAAGTACCTTAGGATCCCATTTCCTGTACAGATCAGGAACAGAGAGATAAAACAGGAAGGATTTTAAGGCATTTATTTTCTCATGAAAAATACATTATTAACCTTAAACACATATTTTAGTGCGTTATGCTATTTTTAGGGAGGGAAAAAGGTCATTTAGGTCTTTTTAACAAAATAAAATCGAGGGAGACCCGGGTGTATATCTGGATGCGGATGGCGCTTCCATGACGGATGGCGCTTCCAGGACTGATCGGGTAGTGACAGCGCCCTCTAGCTGCCCTACGATGGACAGGCGACCTGTCCAGGTTGGACCTCGCCTCTCACCCACTGACAGCTGGAGATATGCACCAACACCCCCCACGACCCCTGCTGGGATAAGCGGGACAGAAAATGGATGGATGATGCTCTCAAGTTTGACGCTTCAGAACAGAGCAGAAAAACAACCATGGCGTCAAAAGCATCAAAGCACTGACCACAGTCTGATCCAGCGTCCAGATTTCTGCGTTTTTGACGCCTCTAATGCCTTCAGTGTGAACGCAGCTTAATGCTTAATCACAAAAACCACATTTAAGCATTTTGTCAGAATACCTCTGCAGTTCTTTGGTCTAGTTATTGATCAAAGAACTGACCCTTTGAATTTCTCCTACTCTCCAAAATGTTCGTCTTAAACCTGCGTTAAATTTTCATGCCAACATTAGCCAAACTATGGTTGCTTCTACTACAGGCGAATTGTAGCCAATTTCAAAAGTTCATTTTAAACTTTGTCTTGTGAGAAAAAAGACAAGAATAGTTTAGAATTTGGTACATTTAAAGGAATAGTACATCCAAAACATGATTAGCCTTCATTTTCTACTCACCCCCATGCTGAACAACACTCTGGAGTACTTTTTTGATATCTCAAATGCATCTGGAGATCTGGGAGGCTTCTTGCTGTCTGCTGACATTCAAATAATGGAGGTCTATGGCGCCCGAGGCAGAAAGGTCCATAAAAGTCCACAAAAAACGTGTCAATATTCCTCCATACTGCTCGTCCAATGTATTCCAAGTGTCCTGAGTGGGTAGCGTCCATAATTTACTCGAAACAAAGTCATTTAGAATGTTTTAGAGCATAAACAGTAGTGTATAGGATTTCCTAAAAGCGCGTTCACGAGTCTACGGAAACCGCGGCAGACCAAACCAGATGAAAGTGCGCATTCAGCTCGGTAAAGAACTCATGCTCTTCCTCAACACTGAAGTCCTCAGACATTTTTCTTTCGTTGTTTCTTTCTTTGCTTAGGTAAACAGCACATTTCTTCTTCTACGCTTGCATTATCAAGAGCAGACGCTGAATGCGCACTTTCATGCTTTCAGGCTCCTCTCCTGTGGAACCAACTACCAGTTTTAGTCCGTGAGGCAGACACCCTGTCTACTTTTAAGGCTAGGCTTAAAACTTTCCTTTTTGATAAAGCTTCTAGTTAGAGTGGCTCAGGTTATCCTGATCTATCTCTATAGTTCTGCTGCTATAGGCTTAGACTGCTGGAGGACATAGGGACCCCTTTTTCATCATTCTGCTTCATTCTATCTCTATTCTCCCACTCTGCAGAATCTGTTAGTTCAATCTCTAACGTTCTGCTCTCTCTGCTTTTTCTCATAGTAGCTTCATCTGGTCTGTTCCTGTTTGGCTGTGACTCCATCCTGGAGAGAAATATCAGCTGTGCTGCTGCCATCAACACCTTTGTTTCTAGATGTTGGAGCTTGGCCTGTTTTCCAGTGTAGTCCTGTTTCTCTGACTGTGACTAACTGGATGTGCTCTCTTCATCCTCTGACATGGGAGCTGGCTCGGAGCTCGTCTGCCTGGCTGTGTGTTTCCTGGACGGGGCCGCCTTTTACAGCTGCTTTTTGTATCTCTGCTTCTGTCTCCTTGAACCCCAGTGGGCCTCAGCAGATGGCCGCTCACACTGAGCCTGGTTCTGCTGGAGGTTTCTTCCTGTTAAAAGGGAGTTTTTCCTCTCCACTGTCGCTACAAGCATGCTTAGTGTGAGGGATTGCTGAAGAGTCAATGAGTCGTTGCAATCAGCTGGTTTTCCTTAGATAGAGAACTTTGAATCAATCTGACTGGATGATCTGGTTGAACTGGAAAGTGCCTTGAGATGACATGATGTGAATTGGAGCTATAGAAATAAACTGAATTGACACTGAGGAATCAGTGAAATCGAATCCTGTGTATGAATGTTTGCTAATAGGCTAAGTATAAATGCTAAATCTTAAATTATGATCTTCTTAGTTGTTTTTTTTTACTTTTTACAACAAACGCTAAACATTTCAGACCTTCTAGGAGGCTTTAGATTCTATAAAAACTCACCATGACACGACAGGACTTCTGTGGATGTTTGATTTTGGTAGATGTGATGGAAATTACATTTTTGAAACATATTCAATGGACCAAAATAAGAATGAACGAATACGATAAGTAATAATAAAATGAGAACATCCCTCTGGTTCCTCCTTTATCAATCCTGGATAACACATCCTCTCTGAATGCGGTTGGTCTTTTCTTTGGAGCTGATCTTTAGAAAAATAAAATGCAATGATTAATTGTCTTTTTGTGGGTCTTTTGCTTTGTGAGGAATACCTGAAAGCTTTAAGAATTTAGTTTAGTTTATTGTTGCTTTAATTAGTCCTAAAATCATTAAACTAAACTGAGAAATAATGATTTAACTTGTGAGCAAAACATGGACTAAAACTGGGACTAAATCAGGCTACTAAACTCATGACAGTTCAGCATGGAAACCAGCTGGACTAAAACCTGGAGGACAGCGCCCCCTAGGGCTGGCCTGGTTTAGAACTAGTTCCAGTTCTCAGCCCGTCCTTTATTAGGATGTTTTAGGATCCAACTCTGCTTCAACTTTCTTAGGTTTCCTGCTTTCTGGGTATAAGTCAGCCTTCAGGCTACGTTCACACTGCAGGCCTTGATGCTCAATTCCAATTTTTTTGTCAAATCCGATTTTTTTTTGTGTTGCAGTTTACATTTCCAAATATGTGCGAACTTGTATGTGATCTGCTGTGTGAACTGCATTCATACAGCTTAAGTGTCCCGCATGCGCAGTAGAGGACGCAATGACATCACACGCCAGCGTGCTCTGTGTTTACGAAATAAACATGGATGGTAGCGCTGGAGCGCATCTAGCGATCTTAACCAACCTTAAAAGCTCAAACTTTTCAAGCATCATTGTCCGCCATGGTTGTTTTTCTTGCCGCTTCTGCGTAGCGAGACACAGAATATTGACCTATGTCGACTACTAATGGCGTTTAGGTCGGATGAATGCGACCTGGCCGTTCAGACGCAGATCGCATTGGAAAAGATCGGATTTGTGTCTGATTCAGGACCACAGAGCCAAGTGATCTGGGTCGCATTTGAAAAAAAATGGATCCGTGTCGTTCAGACTGTCATGAAGATATCAGATCCAGGTCGCATATGGGCAAAAAAAATTGGACTTGGGTCCCTTCAGAATGCTGTGGGAACGAAGCCTTAGAGCAATAATCTTCAAACTGAATCCACTTTCCAAATGTCCAGTGGGTTTTTTCTCTAACCCTCCTGTCCTGCATGTTTCAGGTATTTTTTTCAGCACTCCACACACGAGGCAGATAAATGGGTGATCTGATGCTCCAGGTGCGTACAGCGGCTGCAGTCATTTAAGGCAGAGACATCTAAAACATGCAGGACTGAATTTGGAAACCACTATTATTGTCAGCTGTTAACTTGTCAGTCGATCCAAGACGACAATAAACGCCACAACTTTATCAGTGTCGTTTTATTATCAGGCTTGTTCACATTGATAAATATTTTAGTTCAAATATGGGAGCGTTTGTTTTCTGACCCTGGAGGAAGGAACCCTGTGATCTGGTCTCTTTAGCCGTCGACGTTCTCCACCCATGGAAACACTCCACAAAGCTGGGCGAAACAACCAAGATTTTATTGCCATTGTGCGTGAACTTTGACACTGCAGCTTACACAGGGAAGTAACGTGTCGTGGGTGGAGGACCCCACCCCCGTGACCTGCTCTGGTTCTTCTCGGTGCTGGTTCTGGAGATGCTCGCTGATCCAGCCTCTCGACTCAAAACCAAAGCAAAGCAACATGTCAAAGAACGGGCAACATCCTGGATGACAAAGCCGTCACTTTTCTGCTCCATCTTTTCTCCCCAAATTATTGCACACACCTGTTTTCCCCATGTCAAGCATATGTGGGATACTGGGAAAGCTTAAGCTCTTGGTAAGGTGCTGAAATGTCCTTAGAAACCACAACATTGCATTGAGCCTCTTCGAAAGCCACATATTTACAAAATAGGAATGGAAGGTGGATGCAGGGATTCAACAAGCACACCAGATAGTAAAATAAACGTAGATTATGCGTCACTCTTGCACAGAATAAATAAGATGCTGAGAGGGTTGGGATGTTTGGTCGCCGTGGTGACGGATGGACGGTGTGAGGGAGGAGGCAGCCGGTCTTCTCTCATGTCTCTATGTTCCGGCGGAGAGTCATCTGGTCAAACCTGGAGGAATGTCATCAGTGGATCAGGTTAGTTTCTATCAGAGCAGGAGTGGCCGGTCCTGAACAACGGCTGCAGGAAACTCCACTGCAAACCTTTATTCAACAGGCCAAGATGGCTGCAGACAGGAAGGAGCACAACGGGTTTAACAGCTGCAGTCACAGCTGTAACTCTGGGCGGCGCTGAGGAGCGAGCGATCTCTAACCATCCCATCTCATTTCTAGGTCCGTCATCCGCTGCACATCCAGTTCTGTCCTGAACTGGTTTGGGCCTGAGGGTTTGGGACTGGGAGCGAATGGCTGATTAGGACATGAAACGGTTCAGATCCAGAGCAGGACAGGCTTCATGAAGGTGCTTTGAAACGGATCATCGGAACTTAGCGAACATTGTGTCGCATGCGGGACACAAGAGTGATCCAATCTGGTCCCCTGGAAAGTAGTGTTGCACCGATGCCATTTTTTGATACCTGGCTGTGCAGTATCAGCCGATACCGATACCATCTGTCTGACATTGATGTGTGTGTACATATGAAGAACTGCAAACTACTTGGATGTAAAATAATTTCCATCATGGCTTCATGTCAAGCTGCTGCCTCCCTTTGTGAAGCAGGAAAAAGACTAAAACTAAGTGAATCCAGTAGAACTTTTTATTGCCTACCTGGAATGGGTGACAATAGAAGAAACTTTTGGTTCTCAAGATGGTATCGGTGACCAATTGGTTGGTACTCGCTGATAACGATACCACCATTTTAGTGCTGGATCGGGGCCCCGCCCAATACTGGTATCGGTGCAACAGTACTGGAAAGCAGAAAAAGTCCTGCCCTAAGCACTGCTCCAGTCTGAAGCGTTCTCCTCTTGTCTGATTTAAAGCAACAGCGTGAAACTTTTAGCCAATAGGGGGCAGCAAACCTGTAACGTTCTCGTTAATGATCCATTCTTCCTCGGCGGTCCAGATTGAGAAGTCAGGGGTTCCTGGTTCAGACGTTAACCGGCTGGATTGAATCCTCCATCGGAGAACCAGAAACACCTCTGATCAAGTGAAGGGTCTGAGCTAACGGTGCGCTTTGCTCTCCTTACATTTCGTCAGGAATCCGTGACGGCATTTCCCACTGTGGGCCGAAGCCTACGCCATGTCATCACATCTGCTTGTTGTTTTCACCTCAACACGGCAGACCTGGATTTGGGTTCTTTAGCCGTCCCTGGATCCAACAGATCCTACAGAGAGGCTCCCAGTGGAGGGTCTCCAGGCGCGGCTAAATCAAGGTTATTTTACGTGGAGCTTAAAGCGAAGTGAGGCGACGTTCTAAGAAGCCCGGAGCGGGACGAAGCTCTGAAGCTAACAGCGGCAGAATGGACGAGCACAGCAGTAAGTGGTAGCTGGCGGCCGGGGAGAGCGAGGAAAGGTGGCAGCAGCTGTCGTTCGTCTGCGCTGGAGCCAGACAAAACAGACCCTACCTCACCATCATATCTAGGTCCTGTTTCATAACGCAGAAAAACACTAAATATCTGATTTTTTTTTTAAATCTGCGATTTCCCTCTGGTTTCGCTTTGCTGAACGAGGAATTCTGTGTTCAGCAAATGACTCATCTAGCATCAGGTCCGACGCTCACTGGGAGAGTCTAATGCTACGATCACAGCTTACGCAATATGAGCAGCTAAAAAGATTCTGCTGCTTTATCTCAGATGCTTGTCCACATTAAGGTCAGCCGTCCAGTAAAGTGAGTCCAGGTGCGTCTGATGCTTCTCCTGCTCCTGTGCTCAATACCAGAGAGCAGCTTTGCTATATTAGCTGTGATCAGTGGGTCACTGGGAATCCCCAGCAGCAGCTGCCTCAGGCCCGCTCGCCTCAGGGGTTTTCCCCTCCTGTTGGTGGCGGCTGGAAGTAGATGTTAGCGTTTTTCAGGTCTGTGCTACAAACTGCAGGCAGCAGGATAATAAAAGCCAACATATTCTGCCGGCAGGTTTCTACATTTGAAGTTAATTTAGGCGTTAATAAACTCCAGCAGCTGCTGCTGCTGTGAAGCATGCCACGCGTCTCAAATGCTCATGAGGCTCCTGCTGCTGTAGAAGCACTGCAGGACCTTTTGATGCATCAATTCTAGACTTTGGATGTAAGCCTGCTGCCCAAGGTGTCTGGTGTGAACGTAGCATCAGACAAGAGCCTCGAAACGCAACAAGTGCTGAATACTGACTATAATGTCATTGAATTCGTTGCAGATTAAGCTAACGCTGGGGTCAAAGGTTACGTAGTGTTGCTTTAATCAGAACCTGCTCCGTGCACGAGAGGTACAGTAACTACTATTGGACAGATAATGTCCACTTCTACCAAAGGTCTGGGCTGGAACTGCAGATTAAAAACAGTATTTTTGTCGTAATCCGACCCGCTGGCAGCGGTACCAGATAGCGCCCGTTTGGAGGGGATGCTCCTTATTGGTCGAACCAAATGTCCGGGAATGAAGAGGAACACATGACGGCGGATCCCTCCTGCTTTGAGCTGCAGGTTCTTTGATGGACACACATTTCCAGATTACCTGAGTTTAGAACCGTAATGGAGAAACAACTGAAGCCCCGCCCACAAGCGGACTCTGAGCAATCGTAATTGGATCTCTGAGCCGATAGCATAAACATGGTCGTCATGGCGGATGGGGGCAGCCGATTGGCCTTCTGTGTGTTTCTGACTCAAACTGCCCCCCCCCCCCCCCCCCCCCCCCCCGGCACTCAGGTGGCCAACTGACGCTGGACATGAAGGGACTCTGTTGCTACGTCATGCAGTGATAGAATGAGGGTGGGGGGGAGCACAGAGAGACAGAGGCTCCCCTGGTAAAGCAGGAGGTGTTGGTGGGACAGTCAGTGGGGGGTGGGGGGGGGCTCTAGCTGTCCGTCTGGGGTTCTGCAGTCTCTGAAGGGGAGCTGGGCTCCTCAGGGGGGTCGTCTGTGCTGGTGCTGGTGGAAACCTGAGCGGGGGGGGCGCCATAGAGCGAGGAAGCCCCCCGGGGCTCCCCCTGGCCCTCGTCTTCCTCGGGCTCGGAGGCGGGGCTGAGGTGCAGCGAGGCGGGGAGCTTGACTGGGCAGAAGGCGGAGCCTGTGGGGATGAAGTTGACCTTGTTCTTGTCGGGGCAGGAGAAGAGAGGCGCCGACGCCGACTGCCTGGAGCTGCAGGAGAAAGAAAGGACAGGTGAGACGGGGAGCGGCGGCGAGGCGGCGTACCGAGCCGTCAGCGGCGCCTCTGACCTCATTTCCTCGAAAGCTTTGATCTTCTCACAGCCTTCCGGAGGCTCCCGCTTGAACATGTAGCTGTTGTTGGGTTTGGGGGACGAGGCGAACTTTGGGAGCGGAGAGCTGCTTCCACTGTCTGAAGACAGAGGACAGCGTCAGACAAGCCGTGACCTTTGACCCACACTGAACATCACACACTAAGAGGATTCATCTGAGCGGGTTAGTAGAATCATCTGGAACAGTATTTAGGTCCTAAAACTTCATTCCAATCAAAGTCTATTAAATTTACTGTAGGGCGCCAACTAACCATTATTTAGCAAATCAATTAATCTGTCGAAAAGGTTCATGAAGAATTTTCACTAAATCAACCCAAGTTAATCTAAAACTTTTCCACTGGAGGAGTTCGAAATTATTATGACTGATTAACAGGGCCAGGTTAGAGATTTTTTTATTTTGAGAAAAAAGTCGTAACATTACGAGAATAAAGTTGTAATATTATCATCAACCTGTTTCAGAAAGAAAGCTTGAAGCTCCGCCCAGCAGATGACGGTCGACCAGCTCCACCAATCAGCAACCAGAGTCCACTTTGACATCCTGCCCAGTTTGAAGATTTCCTGATTGGTCAAACCGATGCTAAAGTAGAACTTCACATGATGCTCCACATTCCTCATTTTAGGGAAGAAAGGGCTTCTGGGAAGAACTGTCATAAAATACAACTTGTTTCTCGTAATTTAATGATTTTATTCTCGTAATTTTATGAATTTATTCTCGTAATTTTACTTAGATTTATTTTGTCATTTTCTATACACGAGTGTATACAAAAAGACATTTTGTTTAAAACAGCTCTTGACAATTTCATTTTTAGAAGTGCAGCTTGAAAACAGTAAATAAATACATAAAAAAAGTTAAATAAACAAATGACTGTATATTTACAGTTAAATTAGTTTTTATTTTATTTTTTAATAAATAAAATAACCCATTTTAAACAACAGTTCATCAGTGTGAGGGCGGTGGGGAAGAAGCTGCTGCAGAACCTGCTGGTCCTGCATTGAATGCTGGGAAGCCTCTTCCCAGAGGGCAGCAGGGATGTAGAAGGAGAATATTTACCTTTGTTCATGTGACCTGGAAGAACGTTTACAGCCGCAGGCTCTTATTTACTAATAAAGCTGAAGCCGGGCGTTCACTGCACGAGTTTTTGCCCTTTTTGGGACGATTCTCCAGAATTTTCTGATGGGGCCAACTTGTGGCCTGATGGTGCGTGGTGTACAGGGGGTAACGAGGGGCGATCAGCCTCTAACAACCACCTCCCCATCAGGAGAAAATCAAACATGCTTGAAATTCAGTCAGCCCCACTGAGAGTGTGAGCAGGTAGATCACATCAGAGTCACGGAGTGAGAACTAACATGGTGAGCAGTGAACTTTTAAACCCTATGGTTTCATGGTACAGGGTGAGCTGTAGCTGCGTGCGACGATTGAAAAAAAAAAAAAACGCAGTGTACGACCGGCTTTAGCCTTTAGCTGTACTATTTTTCCGCCTGCTTGACCACTGGTCACAGCTGAGGCAAGGAAAAAGTTTAAGCCTTCTGAGGCTAAAAACAGAAAACATCAAAGGGATCGGGGAAAAATACGAGTGGATCTTGGAAAGGAGTTTGTTCGTTGGCAGAAAGACGCAGCCGGGTGTAAAATGGATGCTCTTTTCTTAACTTTATTATTAGACTGGTAAGTTAATACTTTGCTCCTACTTTACAGTCAAACTAGATCTTTGTTAGAAGCAAAATACAAGCAGTTACAGGTCTGGCTCCCCCTAGTGGCCAAAAGTTACACAGCGTGCCTTTAAATAATGGATTAACTGTTTCAGCCATAATTTAATCCATGAAAATCTTTTGATTTAGTGACTTTAGTTCAGCCTTCTAATCAAACATCTTTATGGGAATGTTTTTACGATGGGAGGATGTTTGATGGAATGATGGACGCTCCATCCTTCCTCTGTCAGATGTTCAGAGCCGGCAGGTTCTGTTGAGATGGTGTCTTGGTTTTACGGGTCAGGCAGTAATCCGGTGTTCAGTCAGACCAGCATACCAGCATACCCCATCAGACCAGCATACCCCATCAGACCAGCATACCCCATCAGACCAGCATACCCCATCAGACCAGCATACCCCATCAGACCAGCATACCCATAGTCAATACGCATACGCAAGATGTCAGATTTGCATTTTTCCCTTTAGTTTTGTACGAAAAACAGACTTTAAACTCCCTCAAACTTTAGTCATGTACAAAATAAATACTAATAATAAAGGTCAGATAACCATACGCTTCAAAAACCACTAAGAATGAAGTAATCAAATAGTTTTTTTGTACATGACTAAAGGGATACATGCCTGTTGAGGTAGTTTAAAGTCTATTTTTCATACAACACTAAAGAGATAAACGGGTAAGGACTATGGGTCTGCTGGTCTGATAGAACACCTGTCTGGGTTTCTTAATCTTTCTTAATCCATCACTTTAGAAAGGTTGGGTAACTCTGGAACCCAACCTTTCTAACATGAAATGCTGCATTAATTTGAGCAGCTGAGTGAGATCTGCTGAAATAAGTGTTCTGATTTTCCCTGATTTTAAATATAAATCACCTGATTTTAATTATATAATTTGCTCAAATCAAGAGGAAATAAACTAACAAATAGTGTTGCGCCGATGCCATTTTTTGGCCCCGATACCGATACCTGGCTGTGCTGTATCGGCCGATACCGATATCATAATAATGTTAAATAATTTCCATCATGGCTTCATGTCCAGCTGCTGCCTACCTTTGTGAAGCAGGAAAAAATCTAATACAAAGTGAATCCAGTAGAACTTTTTATTGCTTACCAGGAGTGGGTGACAATAGTTGAAGAAACTTATGGCTCTCAAAATGGTATCGATGCCCTATTGGTTGGTACTCGCCGATACCGACAGTATCGTGGCCCCATCCGATACTGGCATCGGTGCAACACTACAAACAAATGGACTAAGTTCTATAATTTCTCATCTGGTTGCATCTTTTTCAATCATCTGATTCTCAGCGCAGCCTAGACGGAGAACGGCTCGCTTCTCTGCATCCAGTCTAGTTTTTCAGGCCTAAATGTTCCTCTAAAGCGGAAATCCTGCTACACTGCAAAAAATTTTAATATAAAGAGGTCATTTATTTCTTAAAACTATTGGATTTTTGCCTTGAATTGAGGAGGTAATTGAGACACTTTGGCAACTGAACAATACAGTTTTTCTATCTATCTATCTATCTATCTATCTATCTATCTATCTATCTATCTAGATAGATAGATAGATAGATAGATAGATAACGTCCAGAAGATGGCAGAAAAGCATCTATATCTAGTGTGAATGAGAGGTCGTGTTCTGCTCTTATTTTTAACTTGCATACCAGGCGGTCAGTTATTGACGATGGTAATCGATGATTATCAGCTGTTGCTGCCGCACGAACAACAGCAAAATATTTTCATTTATTCATTTTTTTTTCTTTTAACGCGTCTCTCCGTTGAACGCAGCCATAAACGGTGCAAGGTGACTTTCCGTGTAAACTTCAGCAAGAACCAGTGAAACATGAGCATGAAACTGAAGGGGGAGGTACACACTTTCCTAAGACCCGCCCCCTTCTTTTTCTTATTGGCTAATACTGTTAGTTTCACAGAGCTCCTTTACTACCATTGGCTGACAAACACAACAGGGATTTAGATCTTTTTTTCATTTATTTACAGTCAACTTATTTTTAGTGTTTGTTTTTTTTTTACCTACAGGCAATTGCTACTAGCGGGAAAATCCAGCCTGGAGCAGGATACTTTAATCCCTGCAGGTTACATTCAAACTAAGAGAAAAACTATTATTTTAGCTGCATATTATCTAATTATCTTATTTTAGAAGCACATTTCATTGGAAGAGCATTTTATTTACCCGCTCAAATTAAAGGTAAATATTTAATTTAAGACATTTTCAGGTATTTGTCGGATGTTTTTGCTAACGCTGCCCTCGCTGACCTTTATCGCGGTCATACTGCAGATCCTCGGTGGAGTACGGGCTGCCGTCATGCGATCCTGGGGGGCAGGCTGGCGAGGGACACGGCGACAGGCTGGAGCAGCTGCTGGAGCGCCCCGGGGCCGATGGAGTCTGGGTGTCCACGCCGCGAGAGCTGCTGCTGCGCTGCTGGGGAGGGAAGGGCGCCCGGCGGCCATCGGGAACCTCCAGAGACTGCAGAGGAACGGGAAGAGAATGAGAGGCGGGTCTGACGGGCGGGAAGGCGGCGAGCAGACACAGGAAGCACCTTCAGCTCCTCCTTGTCTCCGTTGTCTTTGATGAAGACCTTCTCCAGCTCGTGGTTGATGCCCTCCATGCTGCTGGGCACCCTGGAGATGGAGGGCTTTGGCACCGTGATGTTGGTCAGCGGCATCTGGGCCGACTTCGACATGGAAAACCGCTGCAGCACAGAAAGACAGGAGAGGAGGTAAAACCCTGAACCCGGCCCCGATGGAGGCGGAGCCAGAACCGTTACTGTTCCTCACAGATCCAGGAGGAACAATCTGACGGTCTGTCTACGGTCAGGTAAAGGCAGTATCATGCTGAGGGACGGGGAGGCTGCTCAGAGCGGAAGGAATCCAGAACCATCCAGAATGACCTGAGACCGGCTGTAACAGAACCACCCTTGACCTCCAGGAGATCCGACAGGTGGTTCAGATCGCAGCAGTCGCCTCTTAGAACGGTCTAGTCAAAGTAAGAGCTAAGCAAACATTTTCAGCAGGACAGAACTGAACCCAAAACTCTGGCCCAGTTAAAGGGAACCGAACAGAACCGCTTCTCGCTCTGCGCTTCCTGACAGCGACGGCTCAGCAGGAGCAGCGCGAAGGAGGCGGAGCTTCAGGGGCGGGTGCAGATACCTGAATGAGTCCGATGGTTCTGGACAGGACCGAGGGAGGAAGCTTCCGGTCTTCCTCTGCAGCTTCCTTCTCCTTCCCTGGATCCGAGCTGCTGATCTCTGCAGGCGGCTGGAACCCAAAGAACAGAACAGAAGAGTCTGGATGAGACGGCTGGAAGGTGAGTTCATGGCGGAACGCGGCAGACTGAGAGGACAAAAGCCCGCTTACTGAAACCCCATCGTTTCTCATCCATCGGGTCCATTTTTTCATTGACTAGTGTTCCAGGGCGACTTTAAGTCATCATCCTCATCATCAAGAGTTCTGCTGGTCCAGAACACCCAGATGGACCTGCAGGTGTTCTGAGGCGACGCCTCAGACAGACATCAGGAGGAGAATCACAGATGTCCAACGTTCCGGTTCGTCTTTAGGTCCAATTCACAGACATCCAAACATCCCCTTTGGGAGCAGAGGCGCCGCACAATGGCAGCCCACTGCTCCCCAGGGGGAGGGGTTAAATGCAGAGCTACATTTCTCCACTGCGAGATAATTCAATTATTGTTAGTAGAAATGTTTCACTCAGCAGGGGGTGTCATGCCAGTAAATGTCCACCGGGTGTCACTGTTTCCACAGCCTGCAGAATGAGTGACTCTTTATGCAAACTAAGCGGCCTGGTGACCAGGGGGACCCAAATAGGAGGTCCCCTGGTCAATCTTTCTTTTTCTTCACAATCAAACAACTTAAGCAAGTGATATAAATTAATGAATATGAATGAATCAATGAACAATTCAAGACAAAAAAAATTCTGATTTGTCTACGACTGCTCACGCCCATACACTTTGCAACGGCGGTGCACTGACATTCCCTCCCGACGAGCACGTCACGTTAATAAAAATATCACAACAAAGGATGCATCCGTCTGGTGCTGAAAAAGAAAAACAAAAAGCACAGAGGAGGAGAAAACAGAGCCAGATAAAGGTATGTTTGCATGATTATTCACGGCATGTTTTGTGCAGCAGCAGCAGAAATTGTGCTCACGTCACTGGAGGTAACAGCTAGCTCGTCATGACTCACGTCGTGATATTTACCAGCCATCCGTCACCAGAGTGAAATCCAGGGAAATGTTTCCCGTTATGCTGTGTATTTTTAATTTTTCATTGCTGATATAAGAGGATGGAAACTGGCTGATAGCAGGACGCACAAATTAAGACGTCCTGCGAAAATGAGTGTCAACTTTCCGGTAAATCCTGTTCTAATGTAAAATATGACAGATTACTGGATTACGGACATTTCCAGTATATGACATCACACATAACAATATTTGAGAATTTGGAAACAGTTGCTTTTTATTTCCCAAAGATATGGGAGGAGCTGCCTGAAATAATCTGTTTCCCCTCCAATGGCGTAACTATCCGTAAGCAGAGACTCCTTAGGGGCCCATGACCTCTTAGGGGCCCCGTCACTAGTCTGTGATCCATGCTTCCCAAACTAAACGCTCTGTAGATCCGGGTCCTTCCAAAGGATGCGGCAGCAGAATTTGGACATCAGGTAAACATGCCGCCATCATCATTCTGATGATGGTAGCCGGGCTTCATCTCTCCTCCTCAATGCTGCAGCATTCTGGTTTATTTGGAATATTTTAGGTTTTTAAAGCAGACTGAGATGTTGTTCAATTAAAGGACGACTCACCCCCAAATCCCCTTTTTATTATAATAAACTGTATTAATGGATGTGTTGTGCGTGGGGATGGGCCTATGGGGCTGATCGTTGCTGGGCTCCCCTCTCGTCTCATCCAGATGTGGAAGCAGATTCTAGGAGTTATTCTAGATCTTCTGTCTCTATTTTCTCTCTTTTCATGGACTCTTTCTTCTCTCCATCTCTCTCCTTAGTTATTATCACATCTTTATCACATCCCTTTCAATTTCCATCTCCTCTGTATATGATTTTACTCCCTAAATAATTTTTTTCTTTAAACAAATTTTTTTTAACCATTTTAGTAATTTTACATAACATTTCCTGACAGAAACTCAAGTAGTAGACGTCACAACAAAATACCAAAAAGTATGGCAGCAGGCAGAGCAGGTGATATCTATAATCTGTAATCTGTGACCAAGCAGGAACTGTTTTGAAGTCTAGGCGCTCACTCATCGGTGCTCCACTCATTGTTTGGAACTTCATATGGATCCAAATATTAATAATGCTGATTTTGTCGACATACTGGTCCCTGGCTTCTCTATTTAATGTGTCCTGGTAAATTCCAGATCCTTTTCTGGATTTTAACATCTTTTTTCTCTACTTCTACGTCTCTTCTTTCAACAACAACGTTGTATCAGAGCTATGTTTACGATAGCGTAGCCGTCAATATGGCCGCCACGTCCCACAATGCAACGCAGATCCCAAGCCCTATAGCTTCCAGGTCATGTGACTCACTGACTCAAATTCTTTGTGAAAATGTTTTACTACATTAGCCTGATGAGGCAGACTCATTTTTATTCCAATTTAGGCCTTTGTTCTTTTTTAAACATTTTTTATTTATATTTTATTACTGATTAAGGCTATATTCATTTAATCACAGCGAACGTATCAGTTTTAGGGATAAATAATGATCCATTCATTATTCCTTGCTGAGCGGACTTTTCCTTTAAATGACCCTAAAAAACAGAAAGGTTGGATTATTTTGAAAATTATTCCAACCTAATTTCATTTATTAGATGTTTTCCTTACATTTTAATGGAGGAATAATGAAAATTATTTTAATTAAAAAATGAATTGCTAAGCAACCCTTTATTCCATCATCATCATCACTGACCTGCTGCATCCATTAAAAACAAAGTTCCCCTCGCCTGCAGCCAATAGAAACCTCTGATTTAACCATAAAAATGTTCTCTCTATGATTAATTAATTCTAACTGATTTAATTCAGTAGTGGAAGCATCTTCCAGGCTGATCAAATAATCTGTGGTTGGTTCTGAAGGAACTGCTGGGATTATTGGTTCCACCTCCAGTCTCTACGTGATGAAGGTCGCTGATGACAGGAGGCTGATCTGGACTCTGCTCACCTGCGTAATCCTTTCAGCCGACGGCTCTGATGGACATGGGTGTGATGAAGGCGACGGCCCGGGAGGCGAGGCCCATGGATGGCGTTCTGAGGTACAGACCACCCGCTCCACACCAGCTGCTCCGTTGGTCCTTCACCTGCAAAGACCAGCAGAATCAGCCAAACGTCCCAAATGTTCGTCGTTTCTTTATTAATGGAAGCAAAATCTTCATACATTTAACAAAAAGCATTAAAATAAAAAACAGAAAATGAAGATTCAGAATGGAGACCTGCTAATGATTTATTTTCTGAGCGGACTAACATCTTTCTCTTGTGCTTTATCCACTTTGGTTTTGGTCAGGGTGCCCAAAACAGGGGGGCGAATCAGGCGGACAACAGAGGGAAGGTGAGACAGCATTCTGAGCTCAGACAGAAGCAGCAGGAGAGAGAGCATCATGGCTGCTAATGCTACGTTCAGACCGCAGGAAGCAGAGGCAGCAGGAGCAGCAGGTTTACGTACGAAGTCTATGGTTGACGCGCACCAAGGTGCAGCAAAAGGCCCCGCAGCGCGTCTGAGCGGCTGGGGCCTCATGAGCTTCTGAGGTGCTTCAGTATCAGCAGCTGCTGGAGTTGGAAAAGTTGACCTTTAGCTGCTGGAAGCGCCACATCAACCAATGAGAGAAGCTGATCTGGGAGCTGGCAGGGAGTCAGACACAGCACTGCTGATGCAGAGCGCTATGATCACTCCTCTGAAACAGTTTATTAACGCCTAAATTAACTTCAAATGTAGAAACCTGCCGGCAGAATATGTTGGCTTTTATTATCCTGCTGCCTGCAGTTTGTAGCACAGACCTGAAAAACGCTAACATCTACTTCCAGCCGCCACCAACAGGAGGGGAAAACCCCCAAGAGGCGAGCGGGCCTGAGGCAGCTGCTGCTGGGGATTCCCAGTGACATGTGGGGGTCTGAGCGGCTCCCACAGAGAAATAATCTTTGAAGGCAGGATGGTAATCTGGATGAACTGACTGCACAGACCATGTTTTCAGGAGGACTTTCTCACTTCAACATAGATTCTAACTACTTTCTACCCGCTGATCACAGCTAATATAGCCGCCATTGTTCCAGTCAAAGAAAAGATAGAGTAGCTCCGCCCACCACGCATCAGAGCCACTTTATCACCGTGCAGCTAGAGCAGCAAAGATGCTTCACATGCGTCAGAACTAAACTGGTACAAGCATTAATAATTAAGCAGCACGTGTTTTTGCTGCTCCTGCTAATGCCAGTCTAAACGTAGCATAACAGGCTGCCAGGGCGGTAGATCGGAGGAGCCCTTGGGGAAAACACAACGCTCAGAGAGGCTACTACTGGGCGGGATTGCGACAGCGGTGCTTTAGAGAAACCAAACTAATGATTGTTGTTCTCTACTTCAAAAAACTCTTTAGATTTAAATGGACAAAATGTATTTTTGTATTTTTTTCTTTAAAAATTCAATATATAACGTGCATGCATAAACACCTCATTTTATTTCAGTGTTAAATTCTGCTTAAAGTAACAGATTATAATTAAAAATGTCTCCGGATCTTTACTGGTTGATGAGTTTCTTTATTCTGAGCTGCTGGTTTAATTGGTTCCCCTGGTCTAGATGGTGGCAGTCAGTGGTTCATGCTGCAGCCTGAATGCATCGCCGTGTAACTGCATTATCATTTATAAGTTATTCAATATTATTTTTACAGTCGTATGTTTCCATTATCACTGCTGTTTACCTTTAACGCAGCCGCACTTTAAAAAATGAAAATGTCTTGAGAGCTGTACTGAACAAAATGTATTTTTGTATAAAGTCTAAGTGTACAAAATAACTATAAAGTTTAAAGTCTAAGTCACATAGCCTCTCATTCTAATTTCTTTAATTACAGCTTTTTTATTGTCCTTATACAGTTTCTGGTTGTTTTTTTTGATAAAATAATGAGAAGAGAATTTCCTACAGAATTCAATGAGGTGAAGTTCTTGAGCTCAATTCTATTCAGTCTATTTCTATAGCTCAAATTCTCATCATGTCATCTCAGGTCACTTTATAGATCCAGATCATCCAGTCAGACTGATTCAAAGTTTTCTATCTAGGGAAAACCAGCTGATTGCATCGACTCATTGACTCTTCAGCAATCCCTCACACTAAGCATGCTTGTAGCGACAGTGGAGAGGAAAAACTCCCTTTGAACAGGAAAAAAAAACTCATTTTGGATCAGACTTATTGACTGCTTTCATCTTGAATTCAAAATGTTTATATATTTATTATCCAGGTTATAGATATTTTTGCTCAGAGTGGGTCGCTCTTTCAGCTAATTTTTCTATACTTCAGCTAAGGATTACGTGATTGCTAAATTAGTTGCAGATTAATTAATAATTGATTAATGTTGATTAATTGTTTAAGTCCCAGTCTGATTTATGCTTTTGCATTGGAAAACACTTTCAACCCTGCATTTATTTTACACATTTAATTTAGGCTAAAACAATTAATGTGATTAATCTATTATTAAAATAATCATCAACTAATTTAGTAATCAATTCATTGTTAACTGGGGTGTAAAGACTTTAAAACGTGTCTGTAGCTGACAGAGCGACCCGCCTTGAGAAGAAATTATACCAAATTTAGCATTTTAAGATTAAATGTTCTTCGCCTGTCAATCTGCTCTGTCCAGAACTCCTCAAGCGGAAAAAGTTTGATTTCACCTGGTTTAATTTCGTAAAAAATCTTCTTTAAGGAAATATTTGCTATCCGATTATTAATCTGCAGATTAATGGTGTTGTAAAATAATCTGCATTGCAGTATCAGAACAATCATTCTCATTTCATTTGGTTGGAGGAGCTGCAGAGATCCTCTGCTCAGGTGGACAACCTTTAATCGGCCATTAGTCCGTCACTCAGAGAACATTTGCTTAAAGGAAATAAGTTTGTTGGAAGAAAGCTTCAAGATGGCCGCATGTCGTATAGAAGCACATGAAGCTAAAGTGAGCTGGGATTAGCTGCTGGGTGTCTGTCTCACCTGGAACCAGCCTGACAGGAGCCCCGCTTTGCTTTTAACAGCTAGAACTGGTGCAGAAATGATTAGAAGTCCCTCAAAAAGCAGAATGAGGACATCCAGACGCCGCAGCCAGAGGAGCTGCCAGGTCCACCGAGTGGACGAACCTCCAAATCAACAACGGTAACAAACTGAAGTCAAACCCAAAACAGGTTTGAAAATGAGAAATAAAATCTAGCTAAACCTAACGCCGGTCGGGGTCGCCCTCTAGCCTAGCAGACGCTGGGTGCTGCACGCATAGACATTAATACGTAGACGCCTCATTGGACGCTGTGGCAGTGAGGCCGACGTACCTAGAGGGCGGCCATCTTGGATCAGACCACAGTTCAGACAGCTGCTGTCAGAATGAACAGGAGGCGCCTCAGATCTCATTTTAATCCCATGAAAGACGAGTCAGAGATAATATTACAATAATCTCTTCCATGTCACAACATGTCACAGAACGAAACTAATCATAAAATGACCTTTCAGTTAGATTACACAGATTCGCTTTACGCAGGCGGTCTGGAGCGCAGCGGAACGGGGCGCAGCGGGGATGTGGGATTTCAGGGTAAGGGTTGGGATCCAATTGAACCTGCGCAAATGTGCTGCTGTGCAACATCCTCTAGAATCATCCTCTAGGCAGCATGAAACTAGGGCTGGGCAATTAATTTCATTTGCAATAAAATCGCAGTTTAGGAAAATGCTACTTTCAAACCGCAGAGATTCTCAACTCTTCAATACAAGAGTCCCAAACAAGAGTTAGACACTACATTTCTCCCTCCAGCCCTTTAGGTGGCGGTAATACCATTAGAGTGGGCGTGCTGTCGTACAGAAGGGAACAGAGAGCTGCAGCTTTAGCACCTAGATCTATGCATTATAGTAGAAGTGAAAACTTTTTCATGCAGATGTTACAACATGTTCCTGCAGAGCTGGATTGTGGACCAGCAGACTTTCAAGGAAAACTGAAACCCTGGAATAAAACATCTACTTGTTTCTGCTTAGTGCAAAGAAAAATCACAATATTGGTGAAAAATTATCACTATTTTGATTTTTGAAAAAATGGTTCAGCCCTACATGAAACACAGAGAAACATTAGTGATATAAACACCTTTTGTTTTTGGTTAAGGTTTTATCCCTTCATAGGACAAGTTAGAGTTTTTGATCCCTTGCAAACCCTTTATAAATGGAGCCCCGTCCCTCAGTGACATCTAGAAGCACAAGATCTATATCCAGCCATTCAGCAAAGATCCTGTTACATGGCTGCAAAACTGATTTTGGCTTTCTTTTTTGAGTTGGGAAAAAAAAGTTAACAAGTCAAGAAAAAAAAAAGTAAAAAGCTGATTGAAAAGTTAAAAAGTTAATAAACCTTGTTAACAATTAGATTTAGGTTTATAAACTAAAACCTGTCAGCTCCAGTATCAGCATTAATGCCTCTAAGGTTATGGTGGACCAATCAAAATTTGTTTCTTTCGCTCTCAGAGTGATTTTCATTAATTTCTTATAGAAGCATTTTTTATATTTTTATATTTGGGAAAGTTGGTGTTTCTTTTATTACATTGACATTTATTTTTACCAATAAAGTATCCATATTCTTTGAATGTTTCAAAGGTAATCAGGTCTGTCCTGGATTCCAGTAACTCTGCTGGCTGAAAAGTATTTGACAGAGCGACCTATAAAGGGTTAATGCCGCTGATTCTTTCAATCAGGTCAGTTTTTTATAAAGATCCAACACGTCACTTTAATGAGAGGGATCAGAGCTCAGATCTGATGCGTCTCAGCTCCCCCCCTAAAAACGGCAACACTCTGGGAGCCTAAAATAAAACCAAGAAGCCAAAGATGCATGAAGCCACATTTCCCTCCTGATCCGAGACGTTTACAGTCAGACATGGACCTGATGCAGCTGGGGCTGTCCTGGTTACTTTCTGCTGCAGATCATTTCAGAGGCCGTTGTTCTGTCAGACCAGCATACCTATAGTCAATACGCAGCACCAGACGCCAGGTTTGTGTTTATCCCTTTAGTTTTGTATGAAAAATAGACTTCAAACTACCTCAACGGACGTGTATCCCTTTAGTTATCTACAAAAACAACTCTTTAAAGGTCAGATCGCCATACACTTAAAAAACCACCAAAAAGTAAGTAATTAAATTGTTTTTTTTTCTACATGACTAAAGGGATGAACGCCCGTTGAGGTAGTTTAAAGGTAATTTTTCGTACAAAACTAAAGGGCAGGGGCGGATTGAGGAAATGTGGGGCCCTAGGCAAAGACAGGCAGGGGGCCGGAATGGAGAAGACAACCCATAAAACAGACCCATTCTACAGATAGAGAAATGTTAATAGAATAGACATCCATAGATTTGGCGCTAGGAGCTTTTTAGAAATCAAAGTGCTAGAGGGGTCTGAAAAGTGGCTAAATATAGCGACTAAAGCGCTAAGTTGGCAACACTGCTCTTTGCATGGTTTGTTTTCAAATGGTTTGCTGCTGTCTGTTTGGACCTTTCTGAACATGTGCAGCAAATGGACTGATCCAATATGGTGGACACTGGAGGGGGGGGCTGAGACACACTTAATATTATCAGCATTCTGATGGCATTTTAGCAAAAGGATTTTTATCAAAAACATAATTAATGTGCAGAAATAAGGAATAGTTGTATTAACCATACATGAAAGCAGAGTTTTATGGGGCCTCCAGGAACATGATACTAAGCAACTGCCTAGTATTTGGGGGGGGGAATTGCTGATCTGATGGGGTATGTTAGTCTGATGGGGTATGGTGATCTGATGGGGTATGTTGCTCTGACAGAGCACCGGCCTGCCTGTGCAGGAGCCTCTGTTTATGTCTGAGGAGCTGCTAGCTGTCAGCTGGCGGCCTGCTCTGGAGCTCTGATGAAAACAACATTTAGCCCAGAATACTTCACTGCTGCCTTCCTCGATGCGTGGATCAGGAGGTTTACTTTGCATCATCAGAGGCCAAACACCGAGGCAGCGGCTGTTTTTCTACCCACTGTCAGAAACACATTCATTGGTTCATTTCGGGGGGGAAACATCACATCCAATAAACTCATCAGAAATGATCCTGACTGCTGGAAATAAAACAGAAAAACAAGCGGAAGCTCGGCCTCCATGTTTTTAGCATCTGATCCTGATGTGCTCTGACCTAATTAGACAGCTAGCCAGCTAGCCTAGCGCGTGCTTACAGCAGGCTCCGCTCGGCCGGATCTAGCTTGGGAATGTATACAACTGGAGGTTGTCTGTCTTATTAAGAGGGGTTAATTGACATTTCAAACGATGATGTTGTCTTTATATAATAAAATATGACTCTGTTTATTATTCGGCTTTGTTGTTAAACACATAACTGCAAACAGAAGCATGAAAATGAGACATTTTTAGCTGCTTCGCAGTTCAGCTCCATTAGCCCGACGCACCAAAACACAACGTGGCGCTTGGAGGAGAATTATGAAAGAAATGACCAAAAGTTTTAATTTCTTCATAAACTAATGACAACACCAGAGTATACCCACGACGAATAATAGATTATAGTTCAATAAATATTTTCTGATGTAACTTTTGTTTAATAAAGTAGATTTAGCATCTATTTTCTGGTCACAGCCTCATTTTACTGAGTTGTGAAGCTAGACTGGTGCGAACAGATCCGCCTTAGCAAAACACCTAAGTATGTGGCGTTAAATGTCTGCTTGCAAAATAACACCTTAGAGAACTAGAGACCGAGGCTACCTCTGCAGGGACCTGCTGTCATCCAGCGGCGGGTCTGGCCTCCCGTCCGAACCGAACCGCTTCCACTCGGGTTGGCGGGATGTAGTCGGTCCAAGGAATCAGGAAGGAGGAGGAGGTGGTGGAGGTGGAGGAGGAGGTTGGGCTGTGATGAAGCTGACACCACACCGCGGAGGTTTCGGCTGTTCTCCACCTGCTGGGCTGATGATGCTGAGGAGCATCCATCACATGACCCAGCCTGCTGCTGCTGCTGAACTTTGACCCAGGATCCATGGACCTCAGATGCTTCAGGTTTACATTCATTACATTTTCCCAGAAGATGCTGCTGTGATGATCCAGCTTTAATGGTTCAGACCCATTCCTTCCAGCAGGTCACAGTGATGCATCCACCTGCTCATGTCAAAGGAAAGGTGATCTCTGTCTGCATGTGTGATACCTGGCAGAGGCGTAGCCAGAACATTTTAATAACCAGCCAATAACCAGGTACACTGAGGGGGGGCTGAAAGCAGATAGGCACCAGAACCTCAGGATCATTCTCCACGGCTCCAACAGGAACGAGCACAACATCCATATTTCTAAATAAAGACAAACTATAGCTTCCTACAGCCTTTGCTGAACAAATAGACGCTTATATTTAAACATCCCTGCTTTCTAAATAAAAGGCATAGTGGATAAAATTCTTTTAGGTTTGAGTTGTTGAGCGAACATCTTCTCCATCATCATTACTTACTTTTATCAATAATTATTCTGCATGAAACTGATATTTACAAGTACTAATAATTATCTAATATGTTTTTATTGAAATAGTTTTTTTTATCTCTGAAGACTCCTAGATGACTTGCAGAGACGCATAATTTTCTCTTTACCCCATAAAACACAAAATCTATTTCTGAAAGGAGCAGGAATTCTGTACCTATCATCTTTAATGTTAGTATACTGATGTGTATAATTAACTACAGTGTTTTTGTTGTTAAGTAACTGTTAATACATGAAAAATTTAAATGTTTCTTAAAATGCTGTATTAGAGGGAATAAATGGTAGGGGTGGCCACAGGGGGGCCAATGATTGGCTAAGGGTGGCCCTCCATCTAGCTCCGCCCCTGATACCTGGAGTTAAAAAAACACTTTGAAGAGCTCAACTTTTTTCTCAAGTAGACGGATAAAATTAGAAGTTTCAAAACAACAAGTAAAATCTGGTTTGTGATATAAAATGTTAATATGTTGGGAAATATATTAGAGAACCAATAGGTGCACTATAGTGAGCAATAGTGTGTTTGATGAAGCACAAGATGACTAACAGCCTATGGTGTAAAAAGCTTAGCTGCACTAATTAGGGCTGCAACTAACGATTATTTTACAAATCAATTAATCTGTTGATTATTTTTTCGGTTAATCGATTAATAATCAGATAACCAAAGGATGGTTAAAGAAGATTGTTTTCCACTTGAGGGGTTCTGGATAGAGCAGATTGACAGGTGGAAAAGATTTTTTATATTTTTTTACATTCTTGGTATAATTCCTGCTCTAAGTGGGTCATTCTGTCAGCTAAAGGCCTGTTTTACAGTCTTTATACTCCAGTTAATTATTTATCAATTACTAAATTAGTTAAAGATTATTTTATTTAAATAATCCATTAATCTAAGTGATTCATCCCCCGCACTAACATTAAAGCAAAGCTAATAAAACAGGACAGGAACCCGTTAATCTAAGACTGACTGTAACATCATTGATATGTGGTTATTCAGGTAAATACACAGTAGTGGAGGAAAAAAAGTTATTTCTCAAAGTAATTTATCAAAAATGGATCGAAGTAGCTGAAATGAGTTTCCTCATGTGTGTCTGTTCCTCCCTTAGAGACAGGGGGAGGAGCTCAGTCATCCAGGGAGGACTCAGACTAGAGCCGCTGCTCCTCCACATCAAGAGGAGCCAGTTGAGGTGGCATCTGGTTAGAATGCCTCCTGGGCGTCTCCCTCCCGGTGTTCCAGGCACGTCCCACCGGGAGGAGGCCCAGGGGGAGGAAGGAAGGAAGGAAGGAAGGAAGGAATATATTAAAAACTATAAAAATATCCCGGTAATGCAGAATATTTGCATTTGGTAGAAGATGTAGGAAAGTTGTCTGGTCTTTGTGGAAGATTCAGCCTGACTTCTTTAGGATCTTTAGCATCTGCTGAAGTGTGACCTAAATGTGATGCGTCTAAAGTCCTGCTCAGAGGAACCAATAGGGTATCAGGATGGTAATGCTTTCGCTTCTCATCCAATGTCTACTTTTAAGGCTAGGCTTAAAACTTTCCTTTTTGATAAAGCTTCTAGTTAGAGTGGCTCAGGTTATCCTGAGCTATCTCTATAGTTCTGCTGCTATAGGCGTAGACTGCTGGAGGACATAGGGACCCCTTTTTCCTCATTCTGCTTCATTCTATCTCTATTCTCCCACTCTGCAGAATCTGTTAGTTCAATCTCTAACGTTCTGCTCTCTCTGCTTTTTCTCATAGTAGCTTCATCTGGTCTGTTCCTGTTTGGCTGTGACTCCATCCTGGAGAGAAATATCAGCTGTGCTGCTGCCATCAACACCTTTGTTTCTAGATGTTGGAGCTTGGCCTGTTTTCCAGTGTAGTCCTGTTTCTCTGACTGTGACTAACTGGATGTGCTCTCTTCATCCTCTGACATGGGAGCTGGCTCGGAGCTCGTCTGCCTGGCTGTGTGTTTCCTGGACGGGGCCGCCTGTGGAGCTGGTTGACAGTTGCCTTTTGTATCTATGCTGCTTTTTCTATGTCTGCCTTTGTCTCCTTGAACCCCAGTGGGCCTCAGCAGATGGCCGCTCACACTGAGCCTGGTTCTGCTGGAAGTTTCTTCCTGTTCAAAGGGAGTTTTTCCTCTCCACTGTCGCTACAAGCATGCTTAGTGTGAGGGATTGCTGAAGAGTCAATGGGTCGATGCAATCAGCTGGTTTTCCTTAGATAGAAAACTTTGAATCAATCTGACTGGATGATCTGGTGAACTGGGCTGCTCAGTGCTGCAGTGGGTAGACCTTTTGCCTTGCAGCAAGAAGGTTCTGGGTTTGATTCCCAGCCCAGGGTCTTTCTGCATGGAGTTTGCATGTTCTCCCTGAGCATGCATAGGTTCTCTCAGGGTACTCCGGCTTCCTCCCACAGTCCAAAATCATGACTGTTAGGTTAACTGGCTGCTCCTCAGGTGTGAGTGTGTGTGTGAATGGTTGTATGTCCTGTTTGTCTCTATATTGCCCTTTGATGGACTGGAGACCTGTCCAGGGTGGACCCCGCCTCTCTGTCTGCCTCTCACCCATTGACTGCTGGAGATATGCACCAGCACCCCTTGCCACCCCAGCAGGAATAAGCGTGATGGAAAATAGATGGATGATCTGAATTGTAAAGTGCCTTGAGATGACATGTGATGTGAATTGTCGATATATAAATAAACTAGTATCCACATACCTCAGTTTGTGAGTTTTTTGTACCAAAGATGAGAAATTGTTATTAAAATGAGTAATGAGGTTATCTTTTTCAAATGTAAGGAGTAAAAGTAAAGAGTCGGAAAAAAATGACTCCAGATAACAAAAATTCTACTTCAGTAAGATAAGGAAGTATTTCTACTTCTCTGGATTTTTGACCATCTTTACAGGGATTTTATGACTTAGATCATTGGAACATAGATGATGGTGAATAAAAGTACTGCTTTCAGAAGATCCCTAATAAGTTTATTATTTTTCTTATATAAATGGAACCATTTTGTTTATGGCTCCATTTGTTTGTAAATAGCAGCAGCCATGCAGGAAGAACCACTGATCTCTATTTATTCACTGAATTGCCCAAAAACAGTGAAGCCACTGTCCTCCATCTTGGTACTCCCCATTCCCACGCATTAAAAATGCCTCCCTGTGCAGCATCTGGCTGCTAAAACCAGCAGTTTTCTGTCTGCAGGAAGACGTTCCACAGAGAAGTGGATGAACTAAGCAACAAATCACTCTATAGCCGATGGATCCTATAGTATAGTCTGTAGACCAGGGGTCTTCAAAGTTTTCCAGGCCAAGGACCCCCAAACTGATGTCTAGATGGAGTGGGGACCCCCTAATTATATATATTGTATTCAATTGTGTTAAATCAAACTGGTCCCATATGTAACGAAAGTAATTTCTCCGTGGGATTGTTAAAGTATTTCTGATTCTGATTCCTGGTTGGGTCAGGTGTTGTGAATGAATCGGTTCCCAGCTTGAAAGAGCTCCTGCACTGCAAAAACATTCTACAAATGAGTAAAAATGTTTTAAAATAAGTGTATTCACCCTTAATTTAAGCCAGAAAATAAAATGATCTGCAAATGGAATGGCATTTTTACCCTTGAAATAAGATAATTAGATATTATGCCCTTGAAATAAGAGACTTCAGTTGTTTTTTCTTATTTGAAATCTTAATTGTCTTATTCCATTGGCAAAGTGTCTGCTCAATTTAAGAAGAAATCCACTTATTTTAAGAAATAATTACTAAATTAGATGAACAGTTTTTGCAGTGTGTGTGTCTCTGAATGTGAGCATTGATGACTGAAAGACATCTTCTGCCTCCATTTATCTGTTTACTACAGTCTGTTGAATTCATGTTAATGTGGATTTAAAGACATTTAAATTTGTGGAAAAAATTTCAGGAAAAAAAAAAAAAAAAAAGTCTAATCAACCAAAACCTTCGCGACCCCCATGCAGAATATCCGTGGCCCCCCTAGGGGTCGCGGACCTCCTGTTGAAGACCTCCGCTGTAGACTAACATTAGTCTGGCTATCTCAGACCGACTGGAAGACATTGAATGAGTTAGACACTGACATTGGGTCTAACGTTAGAAAATAGAGGAAATAGAAAGTAATTCACTGAAATGTTAATGTAGGAATTCTTTGTTAAGTGGATGATGCTGCAGCTTTTGTAGAGTTTGTTGTATTTCTCATTTGAAAATGTGCTGAAATATATTGCAGGTTATATTGATGAAAAAAAACCCAACTCAAACATTTTTAAAGGCTAATTTACAGACACAACTTTAAGTATACAGCATCATTCATTCATAATCTGCAAATAGGAAAATACTCCAACATTAACAGACATTTACTGGTAAATCAGTCTTTATGTAAAATCTTAAAATGATGTGTAATATGTAATTACCATAACAATGTAATAAATACATGAATATTTATTAAATTTATTTTATCACTTTTGGCTAATCCTTATTATTATTATTCTGCTCCATTAACATGTTGTTATTGTGATGGATTTGTATTATATGTTATATTACCTGATTTATTGACTTCATAATGACTCTGCAATGTGATGGGCCGATTTATTTTATTCTAAGTTAAAGTTAATCTACTGATGCTATGAAACAGCCAGTCTGTGTCAAAGTGAGGAATTTATCTTTATTTTAAAACTATTAATTCCCCCTGAAAATAAGAACATCTTTGTATGATTCTGTAGCGCAGATTATTTACATTGAGACTGGTCTGACTAGGGAGTACCAATATGGCGGCCGGTTGCTACACTTCAGCCCCGTACTACCAGCGGGCAATCAGCAACCAGTGAATAAATGGAGATCAGTAGGAAGAACCCAGACTGTCACGTGATGTAATCAGCTTCTTCTTCTCTGTCTGATTTAAACGTGCTGCTGCAGTGATGGACAAAGTTTATGGAGGACCATTTCTGACACAATTAAGAAAACACAAAGAAATGTATTCAAATTAGAAATGTGTGGCCATTAGAAGTGATATATATCTTCTTGTTTCAGCCAATCGGAGAGAAGCCATTCCAGAGACCCGCCTCCTCAACTTCTGTCCTGCCGGCAGTGAAAAAACAAAAAAAAAAAGAAGGTGGAAATAAACTGATAAAGGAAAAATCGTCCGAGCAAAAAAAAAAAAAGACAACCATGGAATAAAGAAAAAAAAAAATGGTTAAGAAAGATAAAAAAGAAAGAACTTAAAGAAAATTATCAACAAAAAATACAGCCTTCAAGTAAAAAAATGACTAATTTTATTTTTTTATTAAAAAAAAGTGCAGAGATAAATCACCACAGTTTATCAAATAATTCAATTATTAAACATCAGTTTTTATTTCTTGATGAATTTAAAGACTGATTTAAAGGGTGGGCTATTTGGGCCTTATTTTAATGAGTCATATTTTAATTTTTTCCTGCATTTTCTAAACTGTCAGCAGCAGCAACCTTTATCTTAATAACTCACAACATAAACTGGTGCAAAGCGACATTTTATTGGAACCTGGTTTATGTTAAAGGCACAGATGGTAGAGCAGGATTCCTGTAAACCAGGCAACTTTAACCGGCTGCACAGAAAAGCAAACAATCTTTAATGAAGAGTTTCCATCTACGATGAAAAGCAGAACATAAACTGAAAAAACAGACATAAAACCAAGCAACCATAATAATTGGCTTATTTCATTCAGTCGGAGGGGAGGAGCTCTGCGGCTGTTTACATCTGTCAAACCAAAGAAGAAGAGTTCTATATCAATCGGTTTATTGATAAATCACTTTAGACCAGCAGGAAGACCAAAGCTATAGATGTCCAGTAGAGGCCCTCACTGGGGGCCCTCAGCGTGGCCCCCCACCATGCATCCTGAACTACTGAGATGTATTTTGCTACCTTCTTTTATATATGGGGGATAAATTTAACCCATTAAGCACAAAAAAACAAACTTAAAAGTTCCTTAAAAACAGAAATAAAGGAAAAGTCAAAAACATGAAATGAAAAAAGCCAATTTTTTTTTTAACATATTTTACTGTAAAGATATCTTTCTTTTTGTTTCCATCTTTATTCCTAACAGCTTCTTATTGTTTCCACATGTGATCATTTATTCTGCGTTTTCCCACCATGAGGCAGTAAAGGTTCATCTGGACCAGGGGTCTGAAACCTGCGGCTCCAGGGCCACATGTGGCCCCTCCACAGCGGAAGATCTAAATAATCTATTATAATAAATACAATTATTAAAGCTTTACAGAATGTGATTAAAAGAACCAGAAATATTTTTAGAGCCATTTTTCTTTTAATTAGATTGGAAATGATGTGTTTTAATATTATTGTAAAAGCTAAACATACATAAATTATTGATTGAGATGGCGACTCATTTCCTTATCCAGATTTAACAAAGGCAGTTATTTGTGGAAAAAGTCGTTTTCTAGTTGAACAACGTTTAACTGGTCAGACTGGAGGATATGAAAGGTTGCAGACCCCTGTTCTAGATGAACCGGATTGATCTTTTTTTGGTAGAAATCATAGAACCGTATCACATAGAAGCCTAATAACGTGTGTTTAAAGTTTGCTGTTTTGGATCAGTGTTCTGCCTCCTGCTGCTCTGAGCGTCACTCTGCATATTCAGCAGTCAACTGTTGCTGCACTGCAGCAGAAAATGAATAAAAATGTCTCAAACTAAGTGCATTGACTCTATTTGAGCAGGAACATGAGATGATGTGCCAATGGAACTTAAAATAAGATAATTACATATTAATGACTTATAATAAAGACTGCAGCTGATTTTTTCTTAATTTAAATTTAAATCGTTTCATTGGCAAAGCCCCACTTTCCTTGGCTGGTCCTCTACATTTCCTTTATAAACATCTAAAATATTCTTTCTGTCATGATTTATAGACATTAAGATCCTGGTCAGAACCTGTGATTCAGTGAAAGGGCGGAGTTAGGAAGAAAATTCATCCTTTGACATGAAGACCAGGTAAGATTTCATCTGATTAACTCTTTCTTTCCCAGACAGAGCCACCTGTGGAGCTAGTTTACTGTTAGCTTTAATAACATAGAAAGTATTTATAGATCAGTGCTCATGTGTTCTTTTTCTATGTCTGCTTCTGTCTCCTTGAACCCCAGTGGGCCTCAGCAGATGGCCGCTCACACTGAGCCTGGTTCTGCTGGAGGTTTCTTCCTGTTCAAAGGGAGTTTTTCCTCTCCACTGTCGCTACAAGCATGCTTAGTGTGAGGGATTGCTGAAGAGTCAATGGGCCTCATGCCAGAAGCCTTCATACCAGTTATTTAGCAGAAACTGCTGCGTTCATCAGTTTTCTAATCTTTCAGTGTAACAGGGTGAAAGGGGGAGTCAGGGTAACCGTCTGCACGCCCAGCAGAAGGCTGCTGGCTGGAAGTTGGAGGGGATTTTACTGGGAGCTGTAGGGAAGTGGGCCGCCATTCAGCCGCTGTTTTAATGCCATTTTAATGGCTGCTACTGCAACTCCTAAATTTAAGAACAAATGCACTTATATAAAAAAAAATGACGAGGATTGAAATATTTTGCAGCATTTTCTGCTCTTCTTCCTGGTTTGATTCAGGAAACAACCTGCAGAGGGAATGAAAACCATCCCACTGTAGCTCTGACAAAACCTGTGAGGCCGTTCCACAGACGAGCTCCACCCGATGGGCTCCAGCTGACGAGCTCCAGCTGACGAGCTCCAGCTGACGGGCTCCAGCTGATGGGCTCCAGCTGACGAGCTCCAGCTGACGAGCTCCAGCTGACGGGCTCCAGCTGATGGGCTCCAGCTGACGGGCTCCAGCTGACGAGCTCCACCCGATGGGCTCCAGCTGACGAGCTCCAGCTGACGGGCTAAACCTGATGGGCTCCAGCTGACGAGCTCCACCTGATGGGCTCCAGCTGACGGGCTCCAGCTGATGGGCTAAACCTGATGGGCTCCAGCTGACGGGCTCCAGATGACGGGCTCCACCTGACGGGCTCCAGCTGACGGGCTCCAGATGACGGGCTCCACCTGACGGGCTCCAGCTGATGGGCTACACCTGATGGGCTCCAGCTGACGAGCTCCACCCGATGGGCTCCAGCTGACGAGCTCCAGCTGACGGGCTAAACCTGATGGGCTCCAGCTGACGAGCTCCACCCGATGGGCTCCAGCTGACGAGCTCCACCTGATGGGCTCCAGCTGACGGGCTCCAGCTGATGGGCTAAACCTGATGGGCTCCAGCTGACGGGCTCCAGATGACGGGCTCCACCTGACGGGCTCCAGCTGACGGGCTCCAGATGACGGGCTCCACCTGACGGGCTCCAGCTGATGGGCTACACCTGATGGGCTCCACCTGATGGGCTCCAGATGACGGGCTCCAGATGACGGGCTCCAGCTGACGGGCTCCAGCTGACGGGCTCCACCTGACGGGCTCCAGCTGATGGGCTACACTTGATGGGCTCCAGATGACGGGCTCCAGCTGACGGGCTCCAGCTGATGGGCTCCAGCTGATGGGCTAAACCTGATGGGCTCCAGATGACGGGCTCCAGATGACGGGCTCCACCTGACGGGCTCCAGCTGATGGGCTAAACCTGATGGGCTCCAGATGACGGGCTCCAGATGACGGGCTCCAGATGACGGGCTCCACCTGATGGGCTCCAGCTGATGGGCTACACCTGATGGGCTCCAGATGACGGGCTCCACCTGATGGGCTCCAGCCGATGGGCTCCAGATGACGGGCTCCAGATGACGGGCTCCACCTGATGGGCTCCAGCTGATGGGCTACACCTGATGGGCTCCAGATGACGGGCTCCACCTGATGGGCTCCAGCCGATGGGCTCCAGATGACGGGCTCCAGATGACGGGCTCCAGCTGATGGGCTCCAGCTGATGGGCTCCAGATGACGGGCTCCAGCTGACAAGCTCCAGCTGACAAGCTCCACCTGATAGGCTCCTGATCCGAGCCGTTCGATCTGTTCAGGGCTTTCCCAGGTCGGGGACTTATTTCTGCAGTTATTGGGGGCATTCTGGGAACTCAGTCTGTTTACATCTACGTCTCTCTGACTCCTGGGTGGAGCAGCAGCAGGACTGATGACCTGATAAACATGGAGATCAACTGGGGACAAGGAGCAGGAGCCAAACGTGGACCAAACTGGACTTTTTCTTTAACAAATAACAGACAGCAGCATGAAAACCTTCACAGCAGAGCTTCTCGTCATGGAGACACCAGCAGAACCTGAATGTTTCTATTCTATATGTGAAGCTGCTCATCCAGATTGTGTCTCCTTCTACTCTCTGATTGGTTGAACAGTGAACCGTTCCAAACCCACTAGGTGCTGTGGAGCACGGAGTTTTCTAAGGTGAAGTCGTACTGGAAGCTAGCCAGGTTGTAGTTGATGTCTCTGGACAGCAGGACGTCGGGGAAGGCGCTGGAGCCGGCCTGCACGGCCAGGACGTGAGGCGCCAGCGTGAAGGGGACGTCTCCCAGGAGATCTGGGAGCGCTGAAGAGGCTTCCACGGCCGGAGGGCCCGCAGGTGGCGCCGCTGCCGCTGGCGCGTGTTTGGTGGTGGGTCTGGATGGAGCCGGACGGACTGGCTGCGGGGCAAAAGACACGCTGCTGTTAGAAACCAGTCCAGCTTACAGATAAAAACCAGTATGGACACTTCGGTCGACCAGTACGCCAGTTATTCTATGGTGATAAGAGCAAAACCAGTTAACATATAAAAACCTGACCCATTTCTGATCCTTCCACCCATGATGGGAGGAGAAGAGATGTGATAACCTTTCTGGACTGCCTGGTGAGCATGGAAGGAGATGGAAGCCTAAACATTGAAGTGTATAGGAAACCTACTCACACAGACCAGTATCTTCTTTTTGACTCACACCACCCACTGGAACACAAACTCTCAGTCATCAGAACCTTAAAACACCGGGCAGAACATGTCCCTACTAAAACAGATGGGAAGCAAAAAGAACAGAAACACATCAAAGATGCTCTCCGAAACTGTGGATATCCAAACTGGGCTTTTATCAAATCAGCAAGGAAATCCAAAAGACTCGCAGCAGAAGACAGCGATGGGAAAATTAAACGCAAAAACATCACAATCCCTTATGTTGCTGGAGTTTCTGAAAAGCTCAAGAGGATTTTCTCCAAACACAAGATCCCAGAACATTTCAAGCCAAACCAAACCCTTAAACAGAGGCTAGTGCATCCTAAAGATAAAACCCCCAGACCCAATATGAGCGGAGTGGTATATGCTGTTCAGTGCAGCGAGGAATGCTCTGATCTTTATATTGGAGAAACCAAACAACCGCTCCACAGACGCATGGCCCAACACAGACTCTGGACAAGACTCCGCAGTACACCTACACCTTGTGGACAAAGGACATTCTTTTGAGGACCAGAATGTCCATATTCTGGATAAAGAAAATAGGTGGTTTGAGAGGAAGGAAGCATCTATGTTAAGAGAGAAAAACCAACTTTAAACAGAGGTGGTGGACTCAGATTCCAGCTTCCAAAAACATACAATTCAATCATAGACATGATCCCTTCCAGATATCACCAAACCCCCCACCCCATCACAGAGGAACGAGGGACCTACCCGCTCCAGCCGGTGAACAATACCTCCTTAACGACCGACCCTTAACAATCATAGACAGGTTTCAGGTATTACAGGAGACAATCCCCCCCTTAATGGCAATCCCCCCTTTAACGACCGACCCCTAGAATCATAGACAGGTTCAGGTATTACAGGCTAACGATGGAACTAAACGACCCATTCATCCGTTACCATAGCAATACAAGGCCTTGTCCATATAAGACTCAAACTCACTGCGGATCCAGACATTTGAATTGAGAAAGCTTCCTGGAGAGGTGGAGAAACGTCTTCAAATCTTGAAAACCAAGTCCAGTGGATATTTTTTGAATTTTTACAGACTGATGGAAGAAGTATTCACACCCTCAAACTTCTACTTTAGAAAGAACATCTCCCTTATCAGGAGTCCAGTGTATCCAGTGTCGTCACTGGGAGGAGGTTACTGGGAAAAAGCAGCTGTCAGGAACCAACCTGCTTTATCGGGCAGTGCGTCTGGATCAGTCAGCAGGCTGGGGACAGAATCAGAGGTTCTTCCCCACCAGACATTTTAATCTGAAGCCGTAGAAAAGAAAAGTGGAATGATTCTGATTTTAGTTCCTTCCAGTTGATCCATCAGATCCCAGGAGATGGAGACGCGACGTCTTTAAAGGATTCCTGCTTTTTCCTGCAGCTTCCTGCTCAATGTTCAGGTTTTACAGAGCGACACATTAAAACACCTGGAATAAAACCAAACTAAACGATCCAAATTCCTCATGGTTACCTTACTAATAATGATGTAATTTCAATTCTATTCAGTTTATTTCTATAGCTCCAATTCACATCATGTCATCTCAGGTCACTTTCCAGTTCACCATACCCAACGTATGCCAGAGTCTTTGCCAGGTTTATCGTACCTCAGGATATGCTGGTCTAAATCGTGGAGGTGTTACAGGAGCTTTAAGAGCTTTGAGATGTGGTGTTGTGAATTGGTGCAATAGAAACAGGCTGATCATGTGGATGCTTTGGACGAGCAGCTCTCAGCCTGATCATCAAAGGTCATCATCAAAGGTCGTCATCAGAGGTCATTCTCAGAGGTCGTCATCCACTCACTGCTCAGGAAACTCCTTCATGCTCTTCTCCTTTCTTATGTCTTGGAATCCAGAAAGTTTATATATCGTCTCTGAGAATAAAAAAAATGGCCTAAAAGCTATAAGCTTTGGAAAACTTTAATTTTCTTTTTATAACTTATTCATTGGCTGCATGTTGTAATGATATAAAAGTTATTTTAAACTTAGATAACTTTTAAAACAATAAATTAAATCAGGCGTCTTCAATGTTTTCCAGGCCAAGGATCCCAAACTGATGGCTAGATGGAGCAGAGACCCCCTAATTCTATATATGGTATGAAATGGTGTTCTATCAACCTGGTCCTATAGTCACTCTATTACAGATGGAGTAATGTAACTAAAGTAATCCCTCCCTGGGATTGTTAAAGTATTTCTGATTCCTGGTTGATGGGACAGGTGTTGTGAATGAAACGGTGCCCAGCTTGAAAGAGCTCCTGTGTGTCTCTGAATGTGAGCATTGATGACTGAAAGACATCTTCTGCCTCCATTGATCTGTTTACTACAGTCTGTTCAATTCATGTTAATGTGGATTTAAAGACATTTTAATTAGTGGAAAAAAATGCAGGGGGGAATATAAAAAAAAGAAATAAATAAAAAATCAACCAAAACTTTCACAACCCCCATGCAGAATATCCGTGGCCCCCCTAGGGGTCGCGGACCTCCTGTTGAAGACCTCCACTGTAGACTAACATTAGTCTGGCTATCTCAGACCGACTGGAAGACATTGACTGAGTTAGACACTGACATTGGGTCTAACGTTAGAAAATAGAGGAAATAGAAAGTAATTCACTGAAATGTTAATGTAGGAATTCTTTGTTAAGTGGATGATGCTGCAGCTTTTGTAGAGTTTGTTGTATTTCTCATTTGAAAATGTGCTAAAATATATTGCAGGTTATATTGATGAAAAAAAACCCAACTCAAACATTTTTAAAGGCTAATTTACAGACACAACTTTAAGTATACAGCATCATTCATTCATAATCTGCAAATAGGAAAATACTCCAACATTAACAGACATTTACTGGTAAATCAGTCTTTATGTAAAATCTTAAAATGATGTGTAATATGTAATTACCATAACAATGTAATAAATACATGAATATTTATTAAATTTATTTTAGGTGTTGTGAATGAAACGGTGTCCAGCTTGAAAGAGCTCCTGTGTGTCTCTGAATGTGAGCATTGATGACTGAAAGACATCTTCTGCCTCCATTTATCTGTTTACTACAGTTTGTTCAATTCATGTTAATGTGGATTTAAAGACATTTTAATTAGTGGAAAAAAATGCAGGGGGGAATATAAAAAAAATAAAATAAATAAAAAATCAACCAAAACTTTCGCGACCCCCATGCAGTACCTCCGTGGCCCCCTAGGTGTCGCGGACCCCCTGTTGAAGACCTCTGAATTAAATGGTGTGACTGTATTTGTGTGTCTCATGTGCTTTAACCAGGTAGAGAGAGACACGGCATCACTACCACAGAACGACGGCAGCATCGCAGCGGGCTAACTGGGAGCTAAAGCTAACGCGCTGTCCTGCAGAAGCGGCTCACCTTGGATGGCTGGACGATGACGTTTGTAGACGGCTGGGAGACGTTCACCGTTGGACTCCTCTGCTTTTGTTCGTTTACAGTCTCTCCTGCAGGGGAAGGAGAACAGAATCAGACACACAACAACTGATAAACTCCAGGTTTCTATTAGCTTCTGACTTCCAACCACTAAAATCTCACATTTCCAGTTTAACTTTTCAACATTCGGACCCAGGATCTAAAATCCTCTTTTCTCACCACTAACACTGAGAACGCTGCTCATTTTTAAAGGTCAGGGGTAAAAATGTCTGCAGCTTCATCGTTCTGCCGACTTGGCTTCAGCTGCTGATCTCCTGACCTGATGGTGCCTCCTCAGATCAATAACAGGAAGTTCAGCTTCAGCTGCAACCCTTTTAGGCTCCGCCCAGTTCAGCATCAGCAGGAGCATTAATCCCTGTTGACCCATCCGACCAGTCAGCGGTCACCAGAGCAACAGGCGGACCATAAGCAGGCGGCCGATTGTTCCTCCCTTATGTGTCCTGGGGGTGAACATCACAGACACTGCGTGTCCTGAGCCTGTGACATCATCAATGACCCCTCACCCCCCCACCATGGACTGTTCTCCCTGCTGCCCTCTGGAAACAGGCTTCACAGCATTCAATGCAGGACCAGCAGGTTCTGCAACAGCTTCTTCCCCACAACCATCACACTGATGAATGTTGAAATAACGCTGAATGATGCCACAGACTCTGCATCACACTGATGACACCAAACCAAAACTCTGCATCATATATGTTAATGCTCTGAACTTCCAGATCAATGCGTTTTTGCTCCATGTTTTTCTTCCACGCTGTTTACATTCGATCACTGCTGCACTTTAAGGAATATAAATGTTTATTTACTTTCTGAAAGTTCTCCATAAAGTTGTCTAAGTCTATTAACAGTTTGCTGCCTGAATCTGCTGCAGTCGCATGAAAAACAGACATTTTTTTGTTTCAGTTTTTAAGAAATGACTGAAACTAAAACATCCGAGTGAATCTATTAGTAATTAGTGCTGAAAGCATCAAATATGAATGATTTTCATCATCTGCTGATTATCCTGTAGTTTAAATCAGATATTCTGATGATAATCGGCTCTATTTATCTATTAAAGGAGCCAAATGCAGAGATTAGACTACAGGCATTAATTAAACACATTAAAAGCTGGATGATGTTTCAATTCCCTGCTTTTAAAATTAGATAAAACTGATAAACAGCCTCTTCATTGTGTTTAATGAGTCAAAATAAGTTTCAGTTACCATAAAAACATGTTTAGTAACACCATCAAAACGTAACTAGACTGTTTCCTTTAAATGAGTCACATGCACTTTTGCTTTTCTTGATGACACCATCAGATTGGGCAGATATCATATCCTGACCGTTAAAAGCAGTGGATACCAGAGGAGTCAAGTAACAAAGTACAAATACTTAAGTAGTAATATTGGCTATCTATACTTTACTGGAGGGATTATTTTTTAGAGTTTTTCTACTCCTTATTCCAAAAAAAGTTAAGATAAATCCACTGGACTTTGCTTCCAGGTATACCTGGATTTCCACTTTGCATTTATGCATCTATTTGCATGTTTTCTAAACTAAAACCAGGCTTTGTTGGGCTGCTGGATAAAACCTGGAACTAAACGCTATTTCAGACATTTTGAATTGAAAAAGCTTCCTGGATGGAAGAGAAACCTCTTCAAACTTGAAAACAAAGTCCAGTGGATTGATTTTAACTTTTTTGGAATGACTCTGACCTGGATGACTGAGGATCTTCATTGAATCTTCACTGAAGCTGTTCCCATTAGTTATAAAACTAAGAAAATAAAGTCTAAGGAAGTTATCATCCAGAATTGTAGAAAATGTTCCTTTAACAGGGTAGAGCAGTAAAGCTTCTGGCCTTAACAGTTTTTCCTGCTTTACTTTTACTTTTATACTTTAAGCAGTTTTAAAAATGGGCCTTTTATGCTTTTACTGGAGTAAAAAGCTGAAGTTGATCCTCTAACTTCTACAAAAGTGTTTTTAAACAGCAGGATGTCTAGTACTACTGGTTGTTACTGATGAATGTTTTCTACCAAAGTAATTAAAAAGTAAATGTATTTTGTATATTTGGTTGATTTTCAGGCTGAAGTCTTCAGATTTATCTGGATCCTATGATGTGAGCGTTTGAAGCAGCTGTTTTTATCTTAAACTCACTGATTTTATAGCTTTAATGTGATTTTAACTGCTGCTGTGATTCTGCTTTACAAACTGAACCAGGCTGGTTCTGATCCTGCCTTTAACTGGACCAGAACCACTAATCTCTAATTATTCACTGGATTGCTGTTTGCCTGAAAAAAGGGAAACCACCAGCCTCCATATTGGTACTCCCCACTCCCACAGAGATACTCAGTAAATCCCTCCCTGTGCAGCTTTTAGCTGCAGAAACCAGCAGTTTTCTGTCTGCAGGAAGACGTTCCACAAAGAAGTGGATGAACTAAGCAATAAATCCATCTATAGCCGATGGATCCTATAGTTTAGTCTGCAGACTAACATCAGTCTGGCTATTCAGACTGACTGGAAGACATTGACTGAGTTAGACATTGCCATTGGGTCTAACGTTAGAAAATAGAGGAAATAGAAAGTAATTCACTGGGAAATGCCAATGTAGGAATTCTTTATTAAGTGGATGATGCTGTAGTTTATGTAGAGTTTTGTTTATTTCTCATTTGAAAATGTGCTGAAATATATTGCAGGTTATATTGATGGAAAAAAAACAACTCAAACAATTTTAAAGGCTAATTTACAGACACAGCTTTAAGTATACAGCATCATTCATTCATAATCTGCAAAAAAGAAAATACTACAACATTAACAGTCCTGTGCTCGTAATTCAGTCTTTATGTACAATCTTAAAATTATATGTAATATGTAATTACTATAACAATGTAATCAATACACTTATATGTTTATCAATGTATCACTTTTGGCTCATCTGCTCCATTAACACATTCATTTTATTCTGATAGTTTGTATAATATGTAATATTAGATGATTTATAGACTTCATAATGACTCTGCAATGTGATGGGCCTATTTATTTAAGTTTAAGTTAAAGTTAATCTGCTGATGCTATAAAACAGCCAGTCTGTGTCAAAGTGAGGAATTTATCTTTATTTTAAAAGTCTTAATTCCTCCTGAAAATGAGAACATCATGGTTGTTTGATGCTGTAGCGCACTGATTGTTTACATTGAGACTGGTCTACCTAGGGAGTACCAATATGGCGGCCGGTGGCTTCACTTTAACCCCGTATAACCAGCGGGCAGGCAGTTATAAACAGAGATCAGAGACTTTAAACCCAGACTGGCTTCTTACCAACGATGACAAAGCCTCCGTCCGCCTCTCTGTCCGATGGAGCCTTCTTAGAGTCCTTCCGCAGTCCGAAGAAACTCAGCATGATTCCCTTCATCAACAAACACATTCATCTGTTTAGTTCAGCTGACTGATCAACATAAACAAACTTCTGCCGTCCATCAGAGCAGCTTCTTACAGTTGAGGCGTCAGACCATCATGGATCCTCCTCCACTGATCGATCTCACCTCCTTCCCTTTGCCTCCTCACCTCCTTTCTTGCTGTTTCGTTATTGTCACCAGATCTGTCCCATCCTGCGCATGCGCATCTAGAACAACATTCGGGTCGCTCTCGATTTTATTTTGTTAAAAAGACCTAAAGGACGTTTCCACTCCCCAAAAATAGTAAGTTAACTAAAATATACAGTGTTTAAGGTTAATAATGTATTTTCTTTCTAAATGCATTAAAATCCTTTTAGTTTTATCAGTCGTCTCTGCCTGATCTGTACCGGAAATGGAATCATATGCTACTTCCGGTGGCTAACTGTTTCGGCCCTGGATTTAAATGAAAAAAACCTTTAATTTCCCAGTATCTGTGAAAGAATATAGCAAAGTTTTTGATGCAATTCCAGTTGGTTTTGTTAGACTGCTTCAATACAGGATTGGACCGATTATACAGATAGCTCCTAAAAAAGACATCTTCATAAACGGTATCGGTTTCTGCCAAGTGACGTCAATTGTTTACCTCGGGCGCGGTGCATCGTGGGAAAACCACCATATTAGGTGGAAAGTCGAGATAACCCACACGCGGCTGTTCTTTCGGCCCAATTATTCAGCAGAAATGACGCGATCGTGTTGTGTGAGAGGCTACCAGTCCCGGCATGGCAGATCGGGGGACGAAGGAATCCGTTTTTTCCGTTTTCCAACCTGGAAACGATCACATGGACCTCAACTGGAGGAAATAATAAAGAGACGTCGCATGGTCTGGCTTTCAGCAGTGAGGAGAAAGGATCTCATCTTCAACAAAACATTCCCCCACAGGTGTGTTTGTTCTCAGCATTTTCATAAAGGCAACATAAACTTTTAATATTACTTAAAAAACGTTAGGAAATGCATTATTTGTGTTTTATTGTTATTCATAATCACCATTATTTTCACTTATTATTTTTTATTATTTCAAAAACAAATGTAAACACCCATATTAAATGAATTAATTAATTTGATATAAGACACAGCCTTATCCAGTATGAACTTGCTTTCTAAATCAAACCTAACATGTGGTTTCAGGTGAGCCAGCTTATGAGATGATGGAGAGTGACCCAGACTGGGCCCCATCCTTACATCTTGGACACGTGTTTATCAAACCAACAGACCCTGGTCGCTCTGCCAGGCGAAGGGCACGGGAGCAGACACGGAAACAGACCCTTCAGTCAGCAGAGACAGGCATACACCAGGATGTAAACACTGACGGGCTACAGACCGAGGACACATGTGATGCTGAAGAAGGAAATGGTCAGCTGGAGGTTGGAAAGGATGGAGAACAAAACCCTCAGCAGGAGATCAGAGAGGATGGAGAAGAAAACCAAGAAAACCCTCAGCAGGAGATTGGAGAAGAAAACCCTCAGCTGATCACAAACAAGGAGGTGCAGAACCCCACTGAAACTGTGACACAGCCTGAATGTGACCTGTGTTTGCTCAGGCGTGCAGAGGTCAACCGCCTGACAGAAGAGAATATAAAACTGCGACGCAAACTTAATGAGAACATGATATCCGATAGTTTCTTTGGAGCTGATGATGAAAAAGTAAAGTATTACACTGGTATGCCAAACCTTGCAACCTTCCTGGCCCTCTTTAATTTTTTATTGCCACTTATGCCATATCAAAAGAAATGTCTTACTCCTTTTCAGATGCTCCTATTGACACTCATGCGCTTAAGATTGGATTTGCCTCTGCAGCACCTTGCTTATCTGTTTCATATTTCTCCAAGGACTGCACAAATAACATTTCATGATATGGTGTCATGTCTTTATGCAAATTTGAGGCGTGCTATTACATGGCCAGACAGAGACACTCTCCGCAAAGTAATGCCACATCAGTTCAAGGAGGCCTTTGGAAACAGAGTAGCAGTGATTATTGACTGCTTTGAGATATTTACAGAAAAACCATCAAGCCTAAAAGCGCGTGCCTAAATGCTCTCCAGCTACAAGCACAATCACACCATGAAATATTTAATAGGTGTGACACCCAGAGGAGCCATTTGTTTTGTGTCAAAAGGCAGGGGAGGTCGTACAAGCGACAAACACATCACGCTGAACAGTGGCTTCCTTGACGATTTGTTGCCTGGGGGCCTAATCTTGGCTGACAGAGGTTTTTACATACAGGAGTGTGTGGGCATGCTCTGTGCTGAAGTTAAACCAGCATTCACCGAAGGCCGCTGTCAGTTAGCAGCTAGAGACGTGGAGGAAACTAGGAAAATAGCACATTTGAGAATCCATGTTGAACGGGTGATTGGAAATGTATGTCAAAAGTACAAAATCTTAAATGGAACTGTTCCTATTACAATGGTTTTACCCTGTGCAGCAGAAGAGGTCACATTCTTGGATAAGGTCGTCACTGTGTGCTGTGCCCTGACAAATCATTGTCCAACTGTGGTGTAGATGCATAAATCACCCCAGATGTAAAGGCATTTGGATTATTTTACTTGTGCATAAGGAAGGCTTGTACACACTGTAAACATTCTTTTTTAGCACAATAAAATTTTGTCAACAAAACTTGTAAACATTAGCATCATAGAAATATCCCCACAACCTGCAAATATCAACCTGTAAACATTCTTTTGTAGCATCATAAAAAAATGTCAAACACTGAAAACTTGTAAACATTCTTTTTAGAATAATAAAAGTCTTCTAAAACCTTCTAAAAATGTAAATATTCCTTTTTTTAGTATAACGAACATTTGTCAATGAGAAAAATATTGAACTGAACAGTTGAACTGTTTTTATGTGTGCATAAAAGTGATCAGTGCAAAAGGTAAACAAGGAATAGCTTAACATACTGGTAACATGTAAAGTGAAGAGGTAGTAGTATAAGGTGCTCAGCTACATTTGTCTGGTGAACACAAACATCACTGCAAAACACATTTAAAAAATATAAATATATATATATAAATTAATTTATATCCGACAGTTTCGACAAGTAACTACGGAAGAGGATTAGGGCCACTGAAAAAAAAAAAGTAAACTGATTTTTAAATTTTATCTCAGAATTCTGACTGAATTCTGACAATAAAAAAAGTCAGAATTCTGAGAAAAAAGTCAGAATTCTGAGAAAAAAAGTCAGAATTCTGAGAAAAAAGTCAGAATTCTGAGAAAAAAAGTCAGAATTCTGAGAAAAAAAGTCAGAATTCTGAGAAAGAAAAAAAAAAATCAGTTAACTTTTTTTTTTTTAGTGGCCCTAATCCTCTTCCGAAAGTAACGGTCCCTGGCCTCGTTATTAAGTTTTTGCCGGTACGGTAATTTCGCATTCTGCTTACTTTTTTCCATATAGTCAGAGAAACAAACTCAATCCTTTAGTCCTTCGTTTAGCTATGCTGCGGTTGTTTACACTACGCCTTTTCCACCTAAAATGGCGTTTTAGCAACAAATGTCACGTGACTGGCGGAGACCGATTAACATTTTAGATTAAAAAAAATTTAACAAGTTTATCAGAAATATTTTTCATTGCCCTGTGCTTCCTCGCTGTCAGTCTTACTGGAAAAGCAACTTTACGAATATTAACTGGTCATTGGTGTGGACTCACAGTAATAAATATCTAGTCACTAACAAGGTAAAAGAAGTTAACTTTAAAATAATTCATCAAATATTTCCAACAAATCAATTTATTAAAAGGTATAGGAATGACTTTGATGACTCTTGTACTTTCTGTAAAGCTGTCACAGAAACAATTTCACATTTGTTTTATGACTGTATTTATGTTACATTTTTTTGGACAGAAACTGAACATTTATTTAAAAGATATTGTGACGGACAAATAACACTGCAGTGCAAAGACATTATCTTTAATGATTCAAAATTTTTGACTAAAACGGACTCTTTTATTTTCAATTTTCTTATCTTATTTGGAAAGTTTTATGTTCATAAATGTCCAGTTTAAAACCCAATTTGCCTCAATTCAAAACTGAACTGAAATCCTACCTTGGAACCTTAAAAGGTTTAACAAATGTGAAAGCTATAAAGACCTTAAATAATTTTAATGCCTTTGAAAAATGTATATGAAAATTTTGTACCCCTCCCATATGTTTCATTTTTTTTGTAACTCTCTTTTGTTTTATTTTTCACTATTAATACTCTTGTAATGTATTAATTGATGTTACGATTTGGTTTTTGATACTGTTTGTCAATTTTGTTAATAAAGTTAAAAAAAAAGTTTATGTTTTCGTTTCGTTTTAATCTTATGCTATATAGTAAGGATAGAACCAACTAAAATGCAAATAAACATGGTTTAATCTGTGTCCCATGATGACGTCAGAGAAGCTGTTTAACGAAGAAAATGCAAAAAGCATCAAATTGTCTCACAAAAGTCATAAAACATTTTTAAAGATGTGAATTAGCATTCTTTAGTGAGCTAACATCGCCCAAGGTTCTGCTATAAACGCATCTGTTTCTGACATTGAACGGAAATGTGTGGTGTTTCTAGTTTTTTTTTTTATACAACTTTATTTGTTTCTGCAAAGAAACAATAAGGAAGAAAGACACAAAAAAAATTTAATTAAGATCGTTCATCTTTAAAACAAAAGTTAACGCGCTCTAAATAATATTAAAAAGGACAAAGGCTTCTCGAGTTTTGATTGCTTTCTTATTTTCTGATAACTGTATGCTGTCAATATATTGTTTAAGTTCGTGCTTAAAAGCAGGAATGTCGGTTTGGAGCCTCTATATTTACATTTATGTATAAAAAAACTTGGCCATAATAATAATAAAGTCAATTATATTTACCTTATCTGATCTCTTTGGTTGAACCTTGCAATTTCCCTTAATGCCGAATAGTATAGTCTTCCAAAATAAGAAAATCTTTGTCTATTTTTCTCTTAATTAAATAATAAATGTCGTACCAGAAGGACTGGATAAGTGGGCAGGTCCAGAATAGATGAACAAGTGTTTCAGGATTATTACAGCAGGAGCTGCAGGTGACATCAATGGATTTTTTTAAGCATTTCTGTATAAAGACTTTGGTAGGATAAATGTTATGGATTATCCTAAATGAGATTTCTTTAGTTTTGTTTTTTATCAAATATCGATTTGGAAGCAGCCAGACTTCTTTCCAGTTGATGTAATCCAGGAATCTTCCCCAGTGTGAGATGGCATAAGGTACCACTTTAATGTTCATTTGAAATAAGGCTCTGATTGATTTATTTTTTGAAACAACAAAACATATTCTACCTACAGAAGAATCCACTGGTGATAACAAGGATAATTGAGAAATGTTTAATTTAGGACGTGACCAGAAAAGCATACAAATAGCCGAAGAGATGGATCCAAAAACTTTCGTATATCAACCTGGAGGAATCGGAAGATTAAATTCAGTTAAAAACTCCTCAGATGAGAAAAGGCGACCATCTTTGTTAAATAATTGAGCCACGTGTGTAATGTTATATTGGAACCAATACTCAATAAAAAGAGATTTATGCTTGTATAGAATGTCCCTGTTATTCCATATAAGATACCTATGGGGGGAAAAGTTGTGTTTATAGATCAGAGTCCATGACAGGAAGGCCTGGCGATGAAAAGCTGATTACTTAATGGGAACTTTATCAATATCATAATTGCACATTAAGAAGAAGTTTAATCCACCAAGTTTAGAAATCAGATGCAAAGGTAAAGTATTCCAAATACAGTTAGGATATTTGTATAGATTTTTTAGCCAATTAATTTTAAAAGTGTTGTTCAGAGTAGTAAAGTCTAGGAAGTTAAGACCACCTTCATTGTATGGATTCATGAGAACAGGTTTTTTTTAAATAGTGAGTCTTATTTCTCCATATAAAGTTAAATAACATTTTGTCAGGGTCATTTAGAAGTTTTTTCTCTAAGTGGAGAGATAAAGCTGCAAAAGTCAGACACGAAATTCCCTCTGCCTTGGTTATTAATACTCTCCCTTTAATAGAGAGATCTCTTAAGAGCCATTGGTTTAGCTTTCTTTGAGTTTTCTGAATAATGGGTTCAAAATTTAAGGATGCTCTTCTTTGTTGATCTTTAGTAATTATTATAACCAAGTACCTCACTTCACCTTTAACCGTTCTATTACAGATGGAGCCGGTGGAGCATTCCTTTATAGCCATGAGTTCACATTTGTTGACATTTACATATAATCCAGAAGCTCTTGAAAACTCTTTTAATGATTCCAAAGCACTAGAGACCTGATTTTTATCTTCCAAAAAGAGAGGTGTATCATCTGCATTAGTTTTCTATCTTAGAGAGGGATGCCTTGAATATCACTGGATTTAATATGGTCTGTGAAAAGTGAAAAAGCCCTTTGGGAAACTCCTCCAACTCCCATTGTCATTGTGACACAGCACACACAAGTGAACACTGCACACCATGAAATGCATTTATGCCTCACCCGTGCAAGGGGGCAGCCCTCAATGGCGCCCCAAGGGAGCAGTGTGGCGGGACGGTACCATGCTCAGGGTACCTCAGTCATGGAGGAGGATGGGGGAGAGCTGGTTAATTACTCCCCCCCCAACCTGGCGGGTCGGGAGTCAAACCGGTAACCTTTGGGATCCAAGTCTGACACCCTAACCGCTCACCCACGACTGGTCTGCTAAAAGTTGAGAAACCAGTAGAAAAAGGTATGGAGAAACTGGGCATCCCTGTCTAATTCCTCTTAAAAGATCAAATCTAGAACAGGTTCCACCAGTTAACTTTACCGAGCTACTACCGTTTTGTGTTTCTAGGGGGCTGGAATTGAGAACACACCGGATGTGTCGTAAAAAGGCTGGATGCGCTTGTTTTTAACCTGTCAGTCTGCTTCAGGAGTCTCTTTAGGAAAACGAACACTGAATGCCCGCCCGCGCGGACTGACGCTGCGTTAAACACAAACACTCCAAGGTTTCCCGCGCTTTGCAGTTAGAGGACCTGAACTCTTACCGAGCAGCAACCAGCGAACATGGCCGGCATCCTGGACGTCCCAAAGCCCAGAATAAACTGCTCCATGCTGTCCCGGTTCATCAACCGAGCCGTCTGCTTCGTCGGGCGGGTGGAAAAGGTCAGAAAGTGGCGGTCAGGAACCGGAAGTGGTTGTTTAATGGTGGTTGGAGTTGGGCTGATGGGGTCTGCTCTGTTCTAGGTTCATCCTTCTGGGAAAATGTTCACCGTGGTGGACGGAGAGAGTAAGACCGCCACAGTGGAACTGAACGAACCGGTGAGTTCTGGCTGACCCAGACCCACTGCTGGGAGGCCTGCTAGGATGATGGTAGGGTTAGCAGGGTTAGCATAGTTAGCTGTGCGGCTAAAACAGTGGAAAATGGTTTTCTTCACGCTGCAGCTGTAGTTCAAAGAGGAAAGTTTCCAGCGTTGTGGAGCTTTGACGTGACAACAAGCTGGCTAAAGGGGCGGGGCCTAAAGTACAGGTGTCTTTAGGTCCAGTTCAGAACAGTCAGGTGATGAACAATATATAAATTCCACAGAAAAACAAAGTGAGTACAAAGTGATATTAAAACTAGTTAATCAGGCAGACTCTTCTGCAGATTAGAATGCGGTTCAGTTAACAAATCAATCAATAAACTAGAATCCTGCATAGTAGTAATCGTCATATCGATGCATCACGATTCTAATTTTTGTGATCTACTGCATCGATTCTTGAAGGCAAGAATCGATTATTAAAAAAACAAAAATGAACAAATAAAATACATGAATGGTTGGCGCACATCAGCCAAACCAAGTGGAATATAACTTCCAGTCCTGCAGATGTCGCTGCGGATGTGTTGACGCCCGCTGCCTTGTGTCACAAGCATGTCCCGCCGTGGGATACTGAGACGAGTCATATGAAATTAAACATGGAGGACACTATGAGAATTCGCCCCGCGGCTCCATCACATTTCAAGTCAGATGCTTGGATGCATTTTGGCTTTAAAAACAAAGAAGGTAAAAATGAAATTGATATGATGCACGTAATTTGAATGTTTTCGTTTCATTGGTTTAAAGGACCACTGAGGCCATGTAAACGGCTCTGATTATCCCTATTTTGTTATTTTAAGTTTAATGAATCCTAAGATCTTTTTGTCAGTGTGTCCACGCCAGTAATAGTAATATTTCTGTCCAGTATTTGTTTCCATGGCAACACCTCCAAACGTCATTTCAATAAATACAGCTATGTATGAATTCAGTTGCTTTCAGTTATGCATCAATTGAAGACACGATCCAGATCATACGCAGCCAGTCAGCCACTGGTAAGGGCTGGATCTTTTTCTTACAGTGTTCAGTGAAAATATCGCAATGCATCGCAATATTTCAAGTATCGTGATGCATCGTGATAGAATCGCATCGTGGCATGTGAATCGTGATTCGAATCGAATCGTGACTTCTTTGCCAATACCCACCCCTACTGCATAGTGGAGACCTGTTATAAACTGCAGAGCCTCAGCAAGGCAACAGTTCAGAGCAGCTGAGTGGAGAACAAAAAGATCAGCAGGGCAGTGATTGGAGGAGTTACTCTAAAAAATACTGATAAAGAGATTCTAGAAAACAGAAGTGCTGCAAAAGTAGAAGTGAAAAAGTTAAAAACGACAAGGCATGGAGAAAGGTGTGACAGCTTACCTGGCCAAAAATTCAGACGTATGGCAGCTGGATGAAAAGGAAAACGGTGATGTGGAAGGTCTGCTGGAGAACAAGAATAGGGAAAATGTGGGAAAGAAGTTAAAATCCAATGCTGTAACTGTGGTGGAGAACACTGCTGCTTATCGCGGCTGTGAAGGGAGGAAAAGATCGGAAGAATTTAGAAAAGTGAAATTAGAGCTCGGAAGAATTTCTGCTGAAGCTGAAAAAAGGATCTAATCCCCGTCAGAAAAAACCAAACCAACAGTTCAGCACAAGTTCTACACCTCTGGAGGAGAGACGCATCACTGCAGGAGATTCACTGACTGTTAAAAAAGATTTGTTCTTTTCATGGTAGAAGTGATCAGTTGTAGTTCACAGGTGACAAGAAAACTGAAAAAATCAAAATAATAGTGAAAGCTGCAGAAAAGTATCTTGAAGGACAAATTTGATTAAGTATTACGTTGGGTTAAATTAAATAGGTTAGGAAAATATGAGTTTTATTTATTTTCTATGTGGGTGAGTCTTGTTTCCTTGTTTTACTCCTTATCAGTTGGTGGCGCTATTGCACTTTTACCTAGTTTGCCAACCGCCATAAAACATTACAAGAAGAAGAAGGTTTCTTCAGGCCTTCGGCTTTTAGAGTGAGTGCATTCGAATTCATGGACTGGATCCTCCAGGACGCGGTCTACCTGGACTGGATCCTTCTAAGTCTAAAAATAAGGAGACCGGAAGAGTTTTGGCTGTGAATTCAAACAGACCCAGCCTTCAGCGCTAAATGCTCTGTCGCTTAGCAACCGTTGACGCACAAAGCAGGAAAAGAGTGAATACCGAACTTTTCAAACTGTTTCTTTTTAATTTGTCCCCATTATGGGACAATAAAGGGATTTTCTATTCAATGAAAGTGATAGAAAGATATAAATAAATCTAAACAATCTATGTATACAAATATATATCTGCAAAATCTCTTATATTAGACCACAAAAAATACTTTGTGCAAAATAGCAATTAAAAAAAATAAAAATCCCATCAAATTTAGTCTCCACACATCAGATATTTTAGAACAAACCCATTTCCACAGCAACAGATAAAAACCTTTAGATAAATAAAACATTACCGCCACATATCTGACTCTATAACCATTAAAACAACTATTTTCAATCATTTCAGACGGAACTATTCACAGACTGGATTATATTAAACTGAACTTCCAATTTTCACCACTGTTTGGCGCCAAGTAACCTTTCCTCTGATCACGACTTGCTTGGTCTCTCAACGAATCCTGGGTAAACCAAGGATACCGAGGATACATCTGACCCGTCCTTCAAATCGGGCTAAAAGGACGCATTTTAAGGCCGCATAATGAGGAGTCTTGGAATCCGACCAGACCTCGGCGCCGCGCTATGACATCATCGTCCTTCAAAGGCCCTTCTAAGGACGCAGCCCATAAATTCGAACGCAGCCACTGACTTCTCCTCACATTTAGGCCCCAAAGGACGAACATGGACGTGCCTGCAGTGCAGCAGCCAGAGTCTCTCAGTTCCTCGTTCCTCATATTTAGGGTTAATGCAAAAACGCAAATCCCTTTATTCTCCCAGAAGCGGGGAAATTCCCTCTCTGCATTTAACCCCTCCCCTTGGGGAGCAGTGGGCTGCCATTGAGCGGTGCCCGGGGAGCAGCGTGGGGGTAAGGGTCTTGCTCAGGGACCCAGAGTGGAGGTTGTGGGGATCAAACCGGGTACTTCTACCCTTCTCAGAGCACAGAGCACTGCTCTGACCACTAGGCCCTATTAAAGGTCAAAGGTTATGAGAATTTAACCGCTGTGTCCAAATTCAAAGACCATGATGTCTGGAAGGGATCAGCTATGAATGTCCTCATCCTCACCTGAACTGTTTTTAGTGTTATTCTACTTTACTGAGATAAATCAGAAAATCTCCTTTATCGTGGCAATACAAGTCTTAAAATGAACTTCTGTAACGACTTAAATTACTTAACGGCAATAATTAGAGCAACAGGCCATATTATAGAAGCACACAATAATAAAAGTAATAACCTTCAGGATTACTTTAACAGAGTTCTCCTCCCCCAAAAGAAGGTTACATTTTAGTAGATCTTTATCAGATGGTGCAGTTATAAATTTTAAAGAATCTGCTTAGCTTTCTCTCTCCTCTGTGTCGCTGAGCAGTGCTGCAGAGTGCAAAAGCATAGCTTATTCCCCTTCACAGGTTGATGATTTTGTTGATGGGGTTGCTAGTTCTCTGCGTACTGCCTTAGACAACGCAGCTCCTTTGAAAATGAAAACCGTTAAAAATAGAAAGCTTGCTCCTTGGTTTAATGCAGAGCTGCGTACTTTGAAGCAAAATGCTAGGAAACTGGAGAGAAAATATCGCTCCACAGGCCTGCGGGAGTCCTTCCTAGTCTGGAAAAATGGTTTACTGCTGTATTGCTTATTGTCTTCATCTAAACCTTCAACTTGTATGTTAGATCCAGTTCCAACCAGGTTATTTAAGGAGGTATTCCCTTTGATCTCCTCCTCCATTTTAGATGTGATTAATCTATCTCTGTTACAGGGATATGTACCTAAAGCTTTTAAGGTTGCTGTAATTAAACCTCTGCTTAAGAAACCGTCTCTTGACCAAGATGACTTGGTTAATTATAGACCTATATCCAATCTTCCTTTCTTATCCAAAATTCTTGAGAAAGTAGTTGCCAAACAAGTTTGCGACCACTTACACCATAATGAACTTTTTGAAGAGTTTCAGTCTGGCTTTAGAGCTCATCATAGCACTGAAACAGCTCTGGTGAAAGTCACTAATGATATTCTCATGGCCTCAGATAATGGACTCGTATCTGTGCTCGTCCTGTTGGATCTTAGTGCTGCATTTGATCCAGTTGACCATAATATTCTTTTAGAAAGACTTGAATATTTTGTTGGAATTAAAGGAACAGCACTAGACTGGTTTAAATCTTATCTATCTGATCGAATTCAGTTTGTTTATGTTAATGATAGATCTTCAACACACTCAAAGGTTACCTGTGGAGTACCACAGGGATCAGTGCTAGGACCAATTCTCTTTACTTTATACATGCTCCCAATTGGTAGAGTTATTAGACAGCATGGGATTAATTTCCACTGTTATGCTGATGATACCCAGCTATATCTGTCTATAATCCAGATGAAGCTAACCCATTACATAGATTACAGGCATGTCTGAAGACATAAAAACCTGGATGACTCTTAACTTTCTGCTTCTGAATGCAGACAAAACAGAAGTTATAGTCTTTGGACCAGAGTCTCTGAATAATAAGCTGATTAGCCAGTCACTTCATTTGGATGGGATTAAACTGATTTCAGATAATAAAGTAAAAAATCTTGGTGTTATTTTTGATCAGGACCTGTCATTTAAATCCCAGATCAAAGAGGTTTCTAGAATTTCCTTCTTTCATCTGAGGAACATTGCAAAAATGAGAAATCTCCTGTCCAGGGGTGATGCTGAGAAACTAGTCCATGCATTTGTTACTTCAAGGCTGGACTATTGTAATTCTTTACTATCAGGAAGTCCACAAACTGTAGTTAAAAGCCTTCAGCTGATCCAAAATGCTGCAGCCAGAGTTCTGATGAAAATGAAAAAGAGAGATCATATCTCTCCTATCCTGGCTTCTCTTCATTGGCTTCCTGTTAAATCCAGAATAGAATTTAAAATCCTCCTTCTCACATATAAAGCCTTAAATGGCCAAGCTCCATCTGATATCAGAGATCTGATTGTTCCTTATGTTCCTAACAGAGCACTTCGCTCTCAATCTGCAGGTTTACTAGTGGTTCCTAGAATTTCTAAAAGTAGAATGGGAGGCAGATCTTTTAGTTATCAGGCTCCTCTCCTGTGGAACCAACTACCAGTTTTAGTCCGTGAGGCAGACACCCTGTCTACTTTTAAGGCTAGGCTTAAAACTTTCCTTTTTGATAAAGCTTATAGTTAGGGGGGCTCAGGTTATCCTGATCTGTCTTTAAAGTTCTGCTGCTATAGGCTTAGACTGCTGGAGGACATAGGGACCCCCATTTCATCTTTCTGCTTCATTCTCTCTCTGTTCTCCTATTCTGCAGAATCTGTTTGTTCAATCTCTAACCTTCTGCTCTCTCTGCTTTTCCTCAGAGTAGCTTTGCCTCGTCTGTTCCTGTTTGGCTGTGACGTCATCCAGGAAAGAAACATCAGCTGTGCTGCTTCCATCAACACCTTTGTTTGTAGATGTTGGAGATCGGCCTGTCTTCCAGTGTGGTCCTGTTTCTCTGGCCGTGGCTGGGTGGATGTGCTCTCTTCATCCTCTGACATGGGAGCTGCCTTGGAGCTCGTCTGCCTGGCTGTGTGTTTCCTGGTCGGGGCCGCCTTTTACAGTTGCTTTTTGTATCTATGCTTCTTTTTCTATGTCTGCTTCTGTCTCCTTGAACCCCAGTGGGCCTCAGCAGATGGCCGCTCACACTGAGCCTGGTTCTGCTGGAGGTTTCTTCCTGTTAAAAGGGAGTTTTTCCTCTCCACTGTCGCTGCAAGCATGCTTAGTGTGAGGGATTGCTGAAGAGTCAATGAGTCAATGCAATCAACTGGTTTTCCTTAGATAGAAAACTTTGTATCAATTTGACTGTATGATCTGGTTGAACTGTAAAGTGCCTTGAGATGACATGTGTTGTGAATTTGGCGCTATATAAATAAACTGAATTGAATTGAATTGAATTAAAAGTCTAGAAATAAACGGTTATCATTTAGATGAAGATGAGGCTCTTCATAAGGGACAGTTGTTTGGGAACTATGCAGGTTTATTCGGTAAGAAGAGTCGGGTTTAAGGTCATTAAGTCCAATTCTGTCTCTAAAATATTAAATGCATGTTTATAAACTTGTGGGTCTTCTGTTAAAGATGAGCTCATAATTCCTCCTGATATTTACAGTGAGACATCAAAGTAGGACGCCCACTGGGGTTCAAGGAGACAGAAGCATAGATACAAAAAGCGTCTGTAAAAGGCGGCCCGTCCAGGAAACACACAGCCAGGCAGACGAGCTCCGAGCCAGCTCCCATGTCAGAGGATGAAGAGAGCACATCCAGTTAGTCACAGTCAGAGAAACAGGACTACACTGGAAAACAGGCCAAGCTCCAACATCTAGAAACAAAGGTGTTGATGGCAGCAGCACAGCTGATATTTCTCTCCAGGATGGAGTCACAGCCAAACAGGAACAGACCAGATGAAGCTACTATGAGAAAAAGCAGAGAGAGCAGAACGTTAGAGATTGAACTAACAGATTCTGCAGAGTGGGAGAATAGAGATAGAATGAAGCAGAATGATGAAAAAGGGGTCCCTATGTCCTCCAGAAGTCTAAGCCTATAGCAGCAGAACTATAGAGATAGATCAGGATAACCTGAGCCACTCTAACTAGAAGCTTTATAAAAAAGGAAAGTTTTAAGCCTAGCCTTAAAAGTAGACAGGGACTAAAACTGGTAGTTGGTTCCACAGGAGAGGAGCCTGATAAATAAAAGATCTGCCTCCCATTCTACTTTTAGAAATTCTAGGAACCACTAGTAAACCTGCAGATTGAGAGTGAAGTGCTCTGTTAGGAACATAAGGAACAATCAGATCTCTGATATCAGATGGAGCTTGGCCATTTAAGGCTTTAAATGTGAGAAGGAGGATTTTAAATTTATATCTTAAATTTTTAGGTGCAGCTGCAGACGCCACAGAAAGCAAAATGCTTCTGCAGACCGGATGGATCTCTGGATCTTTCCCTGCTTTGCCATTTTCTATATTGGAACCGATTGTTATGTTTTATCTGATGAGTGATGAAACGGGTTGACTTGGGTCTGCTGGGATTTTAATTTATTTAAACTAATAATGTTTGGAAATAAACTGAAGCCTCTACTCAGTTATGTTTGGAAGGTGTTAGTCACTCAGATTTCAAATTAAAGGAAATGTTTTATGCATTATTAATGATTTATCATTTATGCTTTTATACCAAATAGCAGTTTGGTTAGAAGGACAATGTGGCTTCACCCAGTGAGATCTAGTTTGCTTAGATAACCCTGCTGGACTTTAAGTTAGTGTGGAAATAGACACAGTTCTCTGCTTATCTATTTGTTTCTGCAGCTTGAAGAAGAGCTGAGTGGAATCGTGGAGGTTATTGGGATGGTGTCCAACAAAGGAGAGATAATGGCCAGCACATACAACACCCTGAGGGAGGACAGGGGCGTCCCCTTCGGTACGTCTGCCTGCTGTACGTCTACGTGTTTCAGCTCTGCTTACCACTGATCCCATGTTTCTGTCTGACAGATTTAGAGCTGTACAACGAAGCGCTGAAGGTCATCCACGACTTCCCCCAGCACTACCCCTTCCAGGTGGCTGCCAGTGGATGAGCCAGGCTGGGAGAAGATGGTGTGTTTTGTGTTTCATTGTACAAAGGTTTCTGCAATAAAATGTAAATGATGTTACAGAAAGTGGTTGAATGTTTGATTATTGCTTTAAAAGATGTTCCCATGAAGCCCGGTAGGTGTAGGTGGGACTGCTGGAGACGTTATCAGATCCTGGTGCCTGTCTCCAGCTGTGATCTGGTCAATAAACAAACTGAACTGGTTCCCACTACTAAATGGAAGACGGATATTTATTGAGAAAAGGTGGAATCTGTTTTTAATATCTTTATATGAAGTACTTTGAAACCAGTGGATTGCATCCAGTCATTGACTGACAGGATTCTCTGCTCTTTGATGAGCAGCTAGAGACGGTAGACATCTGTTTGACTGTACAGCAATCCCTCACACTAAGCATGCAACCAGCGACAGTGGAGAGGAAAACTTTTAACAGGAAGAAACGTCCAGCAGAACCAGGCTCAGTATGAGCGGCCATCTGCTGAGGCCCACTGGGGTTCAAGGAGACAGAAGCAGACATACAGGAGCAGCACTGACGTTAGAAAAGGTGGCGATAAACTAACTCCGTAGGTGACTATCACCTTGGAAGCAAACAGATTAGCTGGGAGCCATTTTTATGTGAAAAGGAAAGGACATGTCCACTTGGACACGGTAAGAGCTGAACTCGGGTCCTGCAGGAGGGCATCAGTCGTCAGCTAAACGGAATCAGGCCGCATGTAACCCTTATAACAGGAAAAAATGGTATTAAATGTTTAATGCTATAAAACCAGAAAAGAATGAAGAAAAGAGGAAAAAGTCCCTTTGTCCTCCAGCAGCCTAAGTTTATAGCAGCATAACTAGACTTATGATCACAATGTTTTCCAGAAACAATCAGATGTCTGGTAACAGGTTGGTTATTCAGGCCCTTATATATGAGAAATGGATTTTAAATTCTATTATTGATTCAACTGGAAACCAATGAATGGAAGTTACAAAGAAATATTTCGCCTATATGGATCAACGCCTGCTCTGTCATCTCATCGTCCTCTTCGTCACATTCTAAAGATTTTATGTGCGAGTCCACACAATAAACAGGGCAGTTCTCAAAGAGCTAAAATATAATTTGTTTAGTCTAAAGAGGAAGAGCAGCTCAGTCATGTCTGCTGACGTGAGCAAATTAGCCTGTTACTGTCACAGTGAGTCAGTAATGGTGGATAACACAAGCACATGATATGCATGTTAAAAAGGGAAGCGGCACTAAAACAAGGGGAATAACACATTTACGGTTAAATCCAAAATATTAATTATTACCTACTTTGTTAAAGTTATGTTAGATGCTGCTGTGTAGGCTGCAGCATTACAAAACAAAAACCAATCTGGGATTAAATCAGTCCAATCCCAGAGAACAGTGTTGCAGTATAAACTTTAGCCAGCAGGTGTCACTGTTTCCTTAAACCGATAGTTTTTTGGACCCTCTTCATTCATCTCCACATAAAATGAGCATCTCCAGGCAGAACTGCCACTGCAGACATTTCCCATAAAAACTGCAGTTTAAATCGAAATGTTGAATCTACACCTGAAACAGCCCTTATATTAGATGGTCACCCTGAGGAACTAAATAAAACCATCTAAAAACGTCTGGTTCTGTATTTCTATGGTGGGGTGGAAGACGTTACCCATCACAGCATCATCAACCTACTGCTGACACCATCCCTCAGTAGCAAACATCTTCCTCAAACTGCAGCGAGGAATAGTTAAACCCAAGACTTCTGGTTTCCCTCATAAATTGTTTTACATAAAAGATAAATATATATTTTATAACTGCTCTTCACGTAAGCAATGAATGAAACCATTCTTAAAATCATGAGCTTTAAAACATTTCAACTCCAAAAGGACGAAGGAAAAGAACTTAAGATGCATTTTTTTCTCTTTATGTTCTGTTTGGAAATGGCTCTGGAATCAATGTTGGATAACAGCACAAATGTTGGCCGCCCCAAGATGGCGCCACAAAATAAGGTCAGTGTCCATAGGTGACAGCAGTCGATGCGGGTCTACTCTCATATGTACTGTATGTCTATGGTTGTAACAAGCCTATAATCTGGAGCTTTCTCTATAGTTATGCTGCTATAGGCTCTGACTGCTGGAGGACATAGTGATCCTTTCTCATCATTCCTCTATATTCCATCTCTGTTTTCCAATTTGCATAATTTGTTGGTTCACAAGTGTTGGAGGGAACCTAAACGCAGAGCTGTCAAATTACTAAAAAATAAATACTTTACAAGAGTATTTGTTTTCTTTGAAGAGTTTTAAATTTCATTTGCTATATTTGAACTCAAATATCTTTACTGTCTACTCCATACTTTCTCCAAACACACTTATTATTTATATATGTTTAAAATGAAATAACAGGGAGCTGGGAGTCATCGCAGATGATGAATGTGAATCCAAGACTCAAGACATTCCTCTCTTTATTAGACTTTACATTTAAATATTGGTTATGTTTCAAATTCCATTTCAATGATAATATTTGCTAATTTAACGGGAATACCAGATCTGTAAAAGTATTCATCTTGCTTGTTATGGTAGATCAGTGCGTCTGTGCCGTTCTTCAGCCCGGCCCTCTCTAGCCATTGGTTGGATTGGGTCATATCACCCACCTCATCTCTCTGTTGGTGGTACATCCTTTGGATGCCAGACCTTGATCTTACCATTGAGCTGACTTCTCAGAACTTGCCTTACTCGCTGCAGGTTTTTGGCTTTTGCTGCTTTTCTTGTAGCCTTTTGGTGGCAGAGCATCTCCTTGGTATATTTCACATTTGGTGGAGACTTTTGCACTTGGCTTGAAGTTGGCTTGAAATTTCTGCAGCCCTATGGGGTTTACGGACGCCTTTCTGCACTCTATCATGTGTTAATTCATGTGCCCATTTATCTAGCTGCTTTGATATCTGACTGGAGGTTCTGGAGATCAGGTTTTTGGCCGATAATTGGTTGGGATTCATGGAGAGAAGTGGCTTATTCAGCCAGTAGGACTGGATCATGTCTGGGCCCGGTGCTGTCCAGTTCTTCATACCTGAGAGTTTTTGTTGGATGTCTGCCATTGTGATGTTCACTGAACCTTGCTGAGGGAGGTTTATTTGTTCAGGTCTTATTTTTTTTAGCCGCTGTGCATCCATGATATGCGATGCTTCCCTCTGCTATATACCTTTAAGATATTGTGCCGTCTCTACCGGTGGGATAGCTGCTGTGTTATAACTCTGCCACTTAGAGCTTCGCTGGTTCAGTGGATAATCTAGTGGCTGAAGCAGGAGAGAGTTTACCCCCCAAAGAACCAGATGTCATTCAGACGTTGGTTTTTAGGTTAACTGTGGTCCGTGTGACATAGTCTTTATTTAATCCAGAAATAACTATTGAAAATTGGGCTATTTGGTCGGTCTGATTTTATCCCACTTTAGTCCAATAATAGTCGTTGAGAAAACGTCCCAGTTTTCAAAGTGTTTTCAACGATCTAAAAATAACAGCTTTTCACCTTTCATTTTTCAACCAGATGTAGACGTTGTTTGGATGTAAATCTTGTCATCTTTTCAACCAGTTATTGCTCATGGGTATGAAGGGCTGCCACAGGTGAAACACAGAAACATTAAGAAAGGACACAGGTGGGTCCTGCCTGACAGAGGTGGATAATGGAGGTCCAGAAGGTAAAAATCCTGCCTAACTTCCCGTCCTCCTCTTCAATGGACGAGGTGATTAACCCTCAGTGTCCTGGAGCTGGAAATGTTGGAACTGATCCCTGCTCCGGCTTTTTACTCTCTGGACCTGGATAATCCACCACTGCTGAATGGACACAGTCATTGCAGACAAGGGCAAACATAAATCCCAACCATGGAATGAAAAAAATGTGAATCCCTCATCAAAATGGAACTGAGGAATTTCATTCTGGTTTTGGAAGCAGGACACAACCTTGAAGTGGAAGGAAACAGATAAATTTAGGAGCATAAATCACAGAAGCTGCCAAGAGGCCCTGGGGTGGAGGTTCATCTTCCAGCAGTCCAACCGCCCCACTGTACAGTCTGAGCTGTTATGAAGGGGATTGGGTCAAATTTGGCTTATGTGTCAGGATGGCCCAGTCAAAGTACAACCCTGAATCCATGTGATCTCTCAAGGTACCCAACCTGACAAAGACTGATCGATTACCCAAAGGAAAGAGCGTGATGTTTGCTGTTCAGATGAGCAAATCTAGCGACTTTTTTCTGCTACTGGAGACTTTGGAGACAACATCTAAAAGCAGCGAACTCTGCTCTCCAGAGCGAGTAGATTGGTAACCCCGCCTCCTGCTCTCCTCTATCTTGTCTGCTGTCATGATTCATGCAGCTATTATTTCATCCAAATGAGAAATGGAGAACAGATAAGCAGATCATGGCTTGTCTACAGTGAAAAGAAGGACTGGGTTATTTACTTTGGCCTTTTTGGAAACACAGGAAGGAGCAATCAGCTAAGTGAGCTTAGTGCTTGGAAAAAATCTTTCATTCCTTTAGAGACAGCATGAAAAGTCAGCTGAGTACAAAACATAGAGAGGAAAACAAGAAGAAAAGGGACAAGAAGAGAGGGACACAACCTAGAACAGATAATGGATGTCTATTCTATTAACATTTCTCTATCTGGAGAATGGGGCTGTTTTATTGGTTGTCTTCTCCGTTCAGAGGGGCCCCTGCCTGTCTTTGCATAGGGCCCGCCATTTCCTAAATGGCAGAGACATTGTACCCCACAGGTACAGGTCTGATTCCTGTTTACAGAATAAATAAAGCTATGCTTTCCTTTCACTTCTTTGTGGATCATTGCTCTGCTCCATGTAACACACTGAGGGATGCAGTTTTAAGACAAACTGTCCAGTGCACACTAATGACTATTAATTCGCAGATATTTGTTTGCTTTTATTTCAATAACTGAATCTAAAATTCTGACAAGGATCCAAACTGAGGACCTTTAAAGTTTTATTGTTCCCTAAAGTATGGTTGTGTGTATAGCCTCGTGGAAAAGTCCTGGTGAGAACGTCCCTGCTGAATGGTGAGCTGTAGCCTGGAGGAAGGCAGCTGCTGTGCTGCAGCAGGTTGAAACATTGCTGTTTATGTTGCTCCATCTGCTGCCATCCAGAAATACGTTCACCTACGTCTGCTTCGCACTTCCTCACTGTCTGAGCTGGCTTTAACATTGCCCATTTTCTCAGAAACAAAACCATTAGAAGAAAGACGTTCAGAAATAGGCTTCCAAACTGGAAACAATTAGCTGCGGATGCTAATCAGTGATGGATTTATATTTAGTTTGCTTTGATTAAAGGAGAACTACAGGCTGATTTGTCTCAAGTGTTTATATCTGCTACTGCCATAGTTTCCCAGTCATTGCATGAAAAATTGTATTCATGTGCAATTTTAGTTGTATCTATTATTTAATGAAAATACTGAAATTACAAAAATTAACGAAGGAACGAAGTAAAAAAGAGAATCCAGCAATGAGGAACCTCACAGGGGGTGAATATATGGGAGAGGAAACAAGACTGGGCTAATTAGCTGATAGGGAGCAGGTGTGGATAGAAGCATCTAGAAGGGAGCTGGGAGAGACTGGCACAAGGAGGCAACAATCTGAGAAACTCACACGGGAAAAAGTGAAAATTAGAAGAATTTTATTCATACAATTATTTTGAGACTTTGGCTCTCAGACCTTGGCATGAAACATTAGCGCTGATTTCACTTTAACATGCATAAGCAGGTGTATGAGAACAGGGATGTTTCCCCCCAGGCTTGAAACTGGTGGTGGAGTGGAGATAGATGAAGTTAGTCAGTCTGTAGACTGCTGAGATTTATGGGGAGATCCAGTGGACTGCGTGAGCTGATACCAGAGCTTCACTCAGGGACCTGGAAGATGGAAGTCCAGCTGGATAACACAGGTTTACATGAACCTATCCATAAAGAGAAAGCATGAAGTGACAGGGGAGAGGAAAAACTCCCCATTGTGACATGATTTAGAGTCTGATGGCGGTGGGAAAGAAGCTGTTCCAGAACCTGCTGGTCCTGCATTGAATGCTGTGAAGCCTCTTCCCAGAGGGCAGCAGGGAGAACAGTCCATGGTGGGGGTGGGCGGGGGGGGGGGGGGGGGGGGGTTGATGATGTCACGGGCTCGGGACACGCAGCGCTGGGATGAAATGTCTAGAATTGGAGGGAAGAGGAGCACCCATGATCCTCTCTGCTGTTCTCACCTTCTTCCAGTCTGAGGCGCCGCAGCCTCCACACCACACAGTGAGACAGCTGCTCAGAACGCTCTCTATGGTGCTTCTGGAGAAGGTGGGGAGAATGGGGGGGGGGGGCAGGTGGGCTCTCCTCATCCTCCGCAGGAAGTCCAGGTGCTTCTGGGCCCTTTGGACCAGTGAGGTGGTGTTTCCAGTCCAGGTGAGGGTGTCTGTGATGAATTTGGTGCTGCTGACCACCTCTACAGCTGAGCTGTTGATGAGCAGTGGAGCGTGGTTAGGCCGGTTCTTCCTGAAGTAAAGGTGTCAACAGAAATTGAAGGTCGGGCGACTGCGCCTGCTTCCAGCTTGCATAGCAACCAGAGTGAGTGAGAGCAGGTGTGTAGAATGGAGCAACAACCTGCAGAGTATCTGCCTTTTCAGGGTGTTTAACAGAGAGAAGAAGTTAAAAAAATAAAAATAATAATTTTCGTTGCGATCACTGAGTCTGGGAGCGGCCGTTTTTGCCCAAATATAGTAGCCCCTCCCTCCTGCCATCTTCCAGCAGTGACGTCACGGTGCGGTAAGCCTAGCGCCATTCTCCCCGCTTTACAAGCTAAATCAATGGGAACTACTAGACACATCTGCAATCAACAACAATTATTGAAGATTTCCAGAGGACTTCACCATTGAAATTCACCAGAGCTATAGTGAAACTGACAATGCCCACGTGCATGGCAGCTGGATGCTGGAATACATCGGGTAAAAGTGAAAAAAGGAGTTATTCCACCTTTCTGATTCCTGATCCTCCATGGACGGGTTGGTCGTTGGATCGCCAACTTGAAGAGGGAGGATTTGCCATCGAACTTCTGGCCAGAGAAAAAACACGTAATATGTAGCCGACATTTGGAAGAAGAATGTTTTCAAGATGACTTGGATAATAGCGCGTTGTGACAAACACCAGATACAGCACTGGGACTTGATCAACAGCCGATACCGCACCGCAACGTCACTAACCAGTAGGTGGCAGTAGTGTTCTTTGACAAACATGGATGCCTCCAGTAAAGCACATTCACATGGAAATTACTCTGCATTAAAAACACGGATCATTTATTGAACAGGATGGAATCATTTCAGATTTAAAGAACTTTCAGAAGTTTGAATTCTGAATATGAGCGACTTTTCCTTTAAGGTTTGTGGTAAAAACTGCAAAAAACAGGAATAAACAATCCAGTATTTTCCATCAGCAGGTTTTAACATTTCTAGTTAATTTGGGTTTTTATAAACAGTTTCTCCATAGTTCATAAAAATGTTTAGTGCAGCAATAATGATCAGAGCTGCTCTCTGTTCCTTCTACATATCAATTCTACCTGCTTTTTTTAACCTTTGGAGTTTAACTCATTTATATTTATTTATTTTTCATCTGCAGAATGTCTGCAGAAGTGACGGCAGCTTGCAGGTTGTGTCTGTCTCCCCCATAAAACCCCTGGATCAGCTTCTGATTGGCTGACGGTCCGGGGTCCAGCGGCTGAAGTAACATTTCTGGATGCTCTGCTGGATCTCTCGACACCGTCCCCCATAGACTTAGCATGTAAACCAGAAACTTTGACGCCCAGAAGGGACACAGAACACAGAATAAGGTGCTTGTGTTCCATTGTGAGGTTTCCGTCTGATGATTTGGGCGCCATGACATCACAGGGTGTGTGGACATCAGCAGTACTTCAGCAGAACCACTGACTGATGTCACTGCAGTGATCCTGGAAGTCCTGCACATGGAGTCAGCAGAGAACTGCCTGCAGATACGTTCCACCCAGTCACTCCTTCATCTGTTGGGTTTGAGGTTAAAAGAACGGTATGCTTAGAGTTTTTGTTGATTCTGACATCTTTAGCCAAAGTTTAGTTTATCTAAAAACTGAAGTGAAATTCTTTTGGGCAGATTGAGACATGTTTTATCTTACCTTGTAAGAACTGACAGTCCTGAACGTGTCAGAAAGATTTATCTTCCTGATGCTTTGATGGCCTCCAACCCACTGGACAAAATCCTGTTCAGAATTTGAAACCAATTATCTGTCCAATCCATCACAATAACTCTGAGTTTATCGGCCCGCCTCCGTCAGGTGGTCCAACATGTCTTTTCTTTAATGCATTGAAGGGTTGAGCTGCAGTTCAGTTCTCCTTGTAAACCTTCATCATGACCCCAATAACTGCCAGAATTCACAGAGGAGCTTATAAAGCCATCTTTCTATAAACCCATTACCCCTCCCTCACAGGTTATTAGTTTGCTATCACAACACAAACCTGGACGTTGATTTCTTTTCTCAAACAGAAGAGAGGAGTTATCCTGATGTAACGTAAACCTGTGTACAGATGGGAGCTGATGTGAAGCTGTTAGATGGTTTATTCTCATAATCTGACTTTACATCCACTGGCTCAGCTTTATCCTGGAACTGAAGCAGAAAAGAAAACAGCATGGCCAAAGCCAACACCTCCATGTTTGCTTCTCTCAGTTACTCTCCCTGCATCGCATAGACTTTCCAGCCAGGACGCTCAGATTTAGTAACAAAAATAGGATCAACAGGGATTATCTTCATTTAGGAAATATAAATTCTGTGAGAAGAAATCTGTGTCTTCGATTTATGGCCGGACTCAGACACAAGTTGACCTCAAAGATTATTGATCACAAACCTTAATTAGTCAGACAGGATCTCAACAGAAGATCCTAATAAGTATGTAAGGTAGCTGAGGGGTGCAAACATGCTGCAAATACAAAAAGTCTTGCAAAGATAAAAAAACCTTTTCTAACTAACAAAAGTCACACTTTGGTCTCTCCTCCTGGATTCACTGCAAAAAATTTAAATCTAAAGAAGCCCTTTTTCAGACAGTTTGCCAATTGAACAAGACAATTTACATTCAAAATAGGAAAAAAAAAACATTATTATTAACATCATTATATATTTATCTTATTATAAGAGAAAATACTCATTGCATTTCATAAATACACTTAATTTAATGCATTTGTAATTATTTCTAGATAGTTTTTCCAGTGTGAGCACTTAGAGTGCAAAGATATTCACTTGCATTTTGTTATTGACTCAACAGCAATCCCTCACGCTAAGCATGCATGAGCTGCATGTTGCCAGAGCTGTAACCGGTAACCATCTTCATTAGCCTGAGTGTGAAAACTGAAATACAAATTAATGGTCAGCCACTATAAGGTGGAGATGCAATAATCACAATTATGATTTAATTCAGTTTATTTCCATATTCACAACACATTTCATCTCAACACACTTTACAGACATTACAGTCGGGTTGGTACAAAGGTTATAACAAAAGAAACAAGAAGATTGCAACTCATTTGGCCTCATGCAAGAACCATTCATACACACAAATTTCTTTTCAAATCGTTTATATGAGTAATTTAGGAGAAAATGTCTCAATCACCATTTTCTCCTATTTCTAATCTTCTCTCAGGGCTCCAGACTGACGTAGGAGTCCTGCTCAATCAGTCAGCTGTTATCCAAACCCAGTTTTTCACTTAATAACCACATTTGTTGTTAATTAGAAGCAACTTTCCTTTTTATTAGGCTTCATCATTTTACACTGCTCAATAAAAAAGGGAAAAGGTAAACAGCACAATATAACTTTAATCAAATCAAACTTCTGTGAAGTCAAACTGTCCACTTAGGAAGCAACTCTGACAATCGATTTCTCCTGCTGTTGCTCAAATTGAAGAGACAACAGGTGGAACCATAGATCTCTCCTCAGTCCTTATGCTTTCTGGCTGATGTTTTGGTCACTTTTGAATGTTGGTGGTACTTTCACACTCGTGGTAGCATGAGACGGACTCTATAACCCATGCAAGTGGCTCAGATAATGCATCTCATCCAGGATGGAACATCAATGCCAGCTGTGGCAAGAAGGTTTGCTTTGTCTGTCAGAGTGTCCAGAGGATGGAGGCGCTACCAGGAGACAGAACAGTACACCAGGAGACGTGGAGGAGGCCGTAGGAGGGTAACAAACCAGCAGCAGGACCATTACCTCTGCCTGTGTGCAAGGAGGAACAGGAGGAGCACTGCCAGAGCCCTGCAAAATGACCTCCAGCAGGCCACTAATGTGCATGTGTTTGCACAGACAGTTAAAAGCCAACTCCATGAGGATGGTATGAGGGCCCGATAGGGGGTCCTGCTCACAGCCCAACACGTTGAACGATACTTGGCATTTACCAGAGAACACCAGGATTGGCTAATTCTGTGCTCTTCACAGATGAAAGCAGGTTCACACTGAGCGCATGTGACAGCAGGTGAAGTTGAAGAATAAAAACTTTGTTCAAACAGGTAGGACCTGTGCATCATCTCATGGGTTCCTCCACAGTTTGATTCTGTCTTCTTTTACACAGTAAATACTAAAGCCCCATATACACTGCCCTTTGGAAACCGTGCCGAGAACCGTCCTAACATGGTACTAGTTTATCAGTAGCGCTCGTCGCTGTTCAATTCTGGCTCAGTTCTCAGATAACAAAGAGCGCACGAGCAGACAGCGTCAACTCCTTACAGTCAGCCTTATTATCATGAAGTTTCAGAGATTCATAAAAATCCTGGTGAATCCTAGCTTCCCTGTGCCACACGATTCCCAGTGACAATTATGCTTAGCAGTGAGATGAACGTCAACATCTTTCATTGTTTCCTGTGTCTGAAAGCCCTGATTAGACTTCGTTTGGCTGCCTTCTTCGCCTGACTCCCCGCAATCTTCCTGAATGTTACGGACGGCACCATGTTGGTTTGCTTGTTTCCCTCTAGAGAGCGTTAGTACCCTAGATCACCACTAGGAGGCGAGGCACTGTGCTAGTGTGATGTGAAAAACGGTCATGAAGAACCGAGCTCTGTACGGTTAACTGATCCAAGCTTGGCACGGATCGGTTTTCAGAAGGTAGTGGAATTGGGGCTTAAGAGGCTGTTTCCAGCCACTTGGGATCCCAATAAATGATCGTTATTAGCGGTTATCAGTCCCATAGAACAAATTCAGATTTTGCCAGTAGGCTCAGTAGGTTGTTATCAACGAGTGAATTCTAATCCTAATCCTAAAGTAATTCCTTTTCCCCGCAGAATTAATTAGTCTTTTTATGTGTAATCTGAAAATAATTTCAGTTGTTCTTCATTTACTTTAACATAACAAATAAAAATAAAATGATGCACATGTTGCTCATTATAAACAAATATAAAACAAATAGATCTCATATCCTCTACAATTCTCTCCCTATAGACATTTAATTCTCTGTGAAAAAGTGCCGATCGTTCTTTAATGAGATCCTCGTCAAACGGACACGAAGCCATTTTTTTTCTGCAGCTATAGCAGATTGACAGCTTCATTTAAAAGGCAAGGTGTGCAGGTTTCAACCCTTTTTACTCCAATAACCCTTAAAGTTTGGATTGAATAACTACATTTTTCTCAGGGCTTTCAGAGACAGCTGCCAGAGACGGCATTGATTTATGTGAGGAGCTGGGCATGAGCCCTCACTGAGCCTGTCTCTTTGAATTATGACAGCAGTTAATAGATATTTTACATTCCGCCATCCCCATGTACAGCTTCTAACACTGATCTAAGATGCCTCCGCGAACACGACTCCTTATAGATTAGACCCAAAACATCTCAAGTAGAGTGTTTTTCTTCCCAGCCATGATTCAGTGGATCAGGGTTAGGGTTAACCACCCACCTCAGACTGGATATGATTGTGTTCCGTTTAATTGATTCATTAAGGCTCATCTTTTAATTAGCTGAATAAATAACATGTGTACTGTCTGGAGAGGAAGGGAGATTGCTGCAGGACTCCATACACTGTATAACGTTACAATATAACTTACAAAGTTGGTTCAGCTGAGTAGGATATGAACACTTCAGAGCTGCTCCACCACTGCTTCACCCTAGAAAGTAAAATGCGATGGTCCACTGGGTCAGAAGCTGTTAAAATGTAGGACAGCAAGGGGAAAACAACATAAACAAGAGTATGTTGCTTTAAATATGCTTTAAAAGGGTTTAGAAAACCTAAAAATGACCTTTGAAGTTATGTGAAACCAGCCAGTCAAACTTCTAAAATGTTAAGTTCTTTTAGAGATGTCAAACACACATTGGAGACTAACTTCCTTTTGAAAGAAAATTTGGAAAGAAATAGAGTTTCACAGTTTTACATTTAAGACTAACTATCAATGTTTGAAAGCTGTCTTTTATTTAGGGGCTGGAAAACTGGATGGTTCAAATAAGAAGAGACCAAACTGGAAGGCAAACTGATTTTTACAATAGAATGAGCTGAAAGACTTACAGGAGACTTTTCTCCTTGGCTCTACCTTTCTTATACCTCATCCAAAACAGTTACATTATCCAGAGTTCTCTCTACTGGTATGCTGCTAGAGGCTTAATCTGCTGGAGGACATAGGGACTGTAACTGTAACTTTAATTAATGTATTGCCCACCCCAGTGGGAGTGGTAAATATGTTATTTAATCAGATATTATTAAGATATGATGTTTGTGAACACACACCCTACTAGCTGTGTGTTAAACTAGTGAAACTCAACTAAACTTTAAACTACTATGAACAAAGAAGAAGGAATAAAATGGTTGAAAACCATAATAAATGAGATGATGCAATGATGTCACAGCTGGATTTTATGTTACCAAAGTTCATCTTGAAGAATTTGATCAAATTAGCTTTTAACTGATTTTGTATTCAAAGCAATTTATAATGAAAATCCCTGAGATGAATAAAACCTGCTGTGATTGGCTAAAAGGTTGGCATGGTAGGCAGGAGCCACAATCAGTTGATTACAGGAGGTGTCAGGACTCCTGTCTTTGTGTTTCTGTGTTTGTCTCCCTCCATCCACCAGGAGGCGCCTGGTTCTGGTCCGCCTCCTCACACACCTGCTGATAGTTACCTCGTTAAAGGGAGCGTTCTTAAGCTGCTGACTGCCACTACCTCGACGACAGAGTGTTTGCCATTTTAGGGTACTCTAGCCAAGCTGAGTTTTGCTGAGTCAAACTGAGTTTTTGTCAACCTGAGTTTAACTTTGATTTTGTCTTTGCCTCTCAGCAGGAAGTCATCCTGCTAACTGGATCTCTAGGACCTTCACTCCCTGGAAGGATCAACTGAGCTTCAAACTGAGCTTGGGTTCAAACAGGAGGTTTGGATCCACTTTCCCCAAGAGATCGTTTGAGCTTCTCACTGAGAAAGGGATTCATCTCCACTACGACCCGTTCAAGTACCGCAGGAAATCTGAGTGGCAGTCAGTTTCTCCGTTCACCAACTAACAACTGCATTCTGGGTAAACTCTGTTCCGCCCTCCACCGAATCAGACAAACACTGGAACCACGGCACACAGACAGGAGTCAAGGATTCAACAACTTCTCACTGAGCCTGAACTAACCGCTGTGTCTTCCCCTCACTTTACAGTTCCGGTTGAGCAGTGTTCAGAGCAACACTTCTCCCTCTGTTTAACTTCTTCAATAAAAACCCGTTAAAACTTTTCCCTGGTCTCTCTGTTCGGTTTTCTGCATTTTGGGTCTGTACGTTGTAACACCATGACATGAGGCTTTCCAGATGGATACTGCGTAGAAATCAAACTGAACAGGTGGATCCATCTGGCTCATGCCAGGTTACCTTGAGATGACGTGTTTCTAATTTTAATTATATAAATAAATGGAATGGAATTGAATTAAATAACCGAGGAGGAACCGGATTATCCGAAGAATCTGGTGGCTTTAAAGGAAAAGTCGCTCATATTCAGAATTCAAACTCCTGAAAGTTCTTTAAGTATAAAATGATTCCATCCTGTTCAATAAATGATCAGTGTTTTTAATTCAGAGTAATTTTCATGTGAATGTGCTTTACTGGAGGCGTCCATGTTTGTCAAAGAACACTACTGCCAACTACTGGTTAGTGACGTCACGGTGCGGTATCGGCTGTTGATCAAGTCCCAGTGCTGTATCTGGTGTTTGTTACAAGTGAGAACTTTCTGCTGAAAGTTCTCACTTGCAGCAGCTGCTGCATCGATATGCCCTCTGTCCTCTAATAATAATAAAACAGCTCAGAATGACAAAAGACACGTTAAAGGATTAGGCAGACCTTCCTGCCCTGCTACGTTCTGTTTACTTTGGAAGTCAGACTTTGGCATCCTAGATGGGTCCAGGTGTCCCAATCACACCTGTTTAAGTCCTGCTCAAGTTTGGAGCACACCCTGCAGGCCGAGCGTTCATCCTATCCTTTGGCACAAAAACACTGAGAAGATGTCATTCCTAAAAAATAAGGGCTAGGCAGAAAAGTTTACTGTAAAAGATAAGAATCCAGAAATGTGAGCTTTATTGTGAAGGTAAGAACAGGAAGTGGCTGACCCCCCCCCCAGATGTTTCTCTCAGTGCTGCTCTGCTCTGTGTGCCTCTGCAGGAGCAAACATTCAGGCTGCTTCATCATCTCACTCATGGATTAACTTTCTGCTTCTTTTCATGAACAAAAAGGTAAAAACACTTTTATTAAATATCACTGCTCTTGTTTTTTTTAATTTTTTTGCATGATTCTTCTTATTGCAGTAAAACATTTAATGAACCTTGAAAAAAAACACCTTTATTTTTAATTTAATTTGAAAAGAGAACAGAGAAAACAGACATATCCTAAATAGAAGAAGTGACTGTTTCAGCTGCACTAGACTAAAAACAAACATCAAATAAAATAACAGCAGATATTTATTCATAATAGAAAAACCCACATTATTAGGAATTCAGGTTGTGATGGAGGGAGAAGGTCTGGACAGTGTTTGGATCAACCTAGATCAACCTGTTAACCACCCAAAGATGTTGCTGTAGATCCACAGTTTTAGAACTGCTCATGTTTCATCCATGGAGATGGATGCAGAAAGAGAGGACTGATTTCCAGCTGGTAGACCTGTGAGCCGTCAGGAGACTCATGTTTCCCTCCTGTTTGGGAACCTTTTTAAAACTAAAATGATTCAGGCATCAGCTTCTCCCTCCTTGTATTTAGCTGGGCCGTTGCTGATCTAGTTTTCTATCTAAGGAAAACATTACTGATTGCATCGACTCATTGATTCTTCAGCAATTCCTCACATTTTAGCATGCTAAAATGTGTCAGAAACATATCTGACACCATAAAACCAGAGAAAATAAAGATTTCTCCCTAATTGGCTCAAACTGTCACAAAAAAAAAAAAAAAAAAAAAAAAATATATATATATATATATATATATATATATATATATATATATATATATATATATATATATATATATATATATATATAATATATATATATAAAAAAAACAATATATATATATATATAAAAACAAAAAAACTGTTTTCTCCACCCTGGTGGGGGGGTATGTGTCATCCTCAAGCTCGGGTCCCCTACCAGAGGCCTGGGAGTTTGAGGGTTCTGCGCAGTATCTTAGCTGTTCCTAGGACTGCGCTCTTCTGGACAGAGACCTCTGATGTTTTACCTGGAATCTGCTGTAGCCAGGGGCGTTGCTAGGCACAAAGCTTTACTGGGGCACTGGCCCCCTACCGCATATGCCCCTCCTGCCATACACAAATACAGACAAGCACACTGCCCCACCCTGATACATTCCTACCAAAATTACCAGTTGAGATATTAATGAGTGTAAGAGCATATTTGTTTTAACAAACATACTCTTTGTTAAAACAATGTTATAGCTGCAATGTTGAACATTTTCAACATTGCAGCTATAAAAAATAAGACATTACCAACTTTAAAAATAAAAAGTTTCCTTATACACATTCTGAAGTAATAATTAATTCCTAGGTTTCAGAGTTTTAGTTCAAGGGAAAGTTTAACTCAACCTGAACTAAGTTTTTCTTTTATTTTTTGAGCATTAAAATGTTCCTCCTATTTTTCATTTTTGCAAAGCGGTCAATCACTAGACTGTGACTCAGCTTAGAAAGTTCTTCCTTTTCCACTGATAAAAAAGCAAGATGATGGAGCCTGTCTTGTCCCATTGTGCACCTCAGCCAAGTGTGGAGCTTCTCAACACTCTGAATGACCTTTCACCACTCCAGCTGTAGACTGGGATGGTGAGGAGATCTGGATGACCTGCGTTAGTGTGGGAACATGGTGTCATCAAGCAAGTTGAAAACACACTGCATATCCTTGATGACAAGGCTTTCTTTTTCAACCAGGAAAAGCTTTCAAACCATTTTGAATTAAATGAACGTTTTTTTACTCCAAATTTGTCCTGGGGATAGTGGGACAACTTCACTTGTTTAGGACCATCATGCTTTCCCCCTAAGTCACTAATGTCTCCTTCTTGTTTCCGGACGCTGGTTGTTGCTCCCTCATCACCTTCATGGTCCTGTCTCACCTGTCTCTCACCTGTCTCTCACCTGTCTCTTGCCTGTCAGTCTCGCCTCCTCCTCCCTTTCCTACTCCAGCACCTTCATTCTCATTCTCTACAGCAAACATTAAAAAACGTAAATTTATAATTATGTAAATATCAATCATATTGCTTTATAACGTTCCTAATGTAACTAGTTAGCTTAAATCACTAATTCATCCCGGACCTTACCTCCCTCTCTCTCATCTTGTTTTACTGCTTCCCTGTCTCTGATTCATGTGAGGAATTTCCTGATATCCATCTACAAACCAATGCAGTCATTTTCAGTCAGTAGCCTATAAATCATGTGGTTTCACTGGGAAAATAATAAAATTGACAGGTAAGAAACGTTACCAGAACTAAAAATGCGTCGTGGCCGGCGGCCGCACAGTGTCCCATCCAACTCAGCTGAGAGCAGCGCGTTAATTTACCTGCAGTTCATGCAGTGACATGCGCTGACGTGGGGGCGCTAATACATCCTCAATTTGGAGTTAACAACACACTTGCTACGCATTTGAGTAGAAATATACGTCTCCTCCCGATGGAATTATATAAATTGATGCATTAAGAAAATGTATCACTGTTGCAAATATTCATGAGATTTATACTGGGGCATGTGCCCCAGTAAATGGGGTCTGGCGATGCCGATGGCTGTAGCCACTCTCCCAGTTTGGGGGTCACAGCCCCCAGTGCTCCAATTACCACTGGCACCACTGCTGCTCTTACTTTCCACATCTTTTCTAGCTCCTCTTTCAGCCCTTGGTATTTCTCAAGCTTCTCGTGTTCTTTCTTCTTGATGTTGCTGTCGCTTGGGATTGCCACATCTATCACTACTGCCTTCTTCTGCTGTTTGTCGATCAACACGATGTCTGGTTGGTTAGCCATCACCTGTTTGTCAGTCTGGATCTTGAAGTCCCATAGGATCTTAGCTCGGTCATTCTCAACTACCTTAGGAGGTGTCTTCCATTTTGACCTTGGGACTTCCAGCCCATACTCATGGCAGATGTTCCTGTACACTATGACAGCTACCTGGTTGTGGCGTTCCATGTATGCACTTCCTGCCTGCATTTTACACCCTGCTGTTATGTGCTGTATTGTTTCAGAGGCATCTTTGCACAGTCTGCATCGGGGGTCGTGCCTGGTGTGGTATATATATTAGGGTTGTCAAACGTATCGATACTCAAAAAAGTATCGATACTGAAACGTTGCATCCGGATACAATACTCATTTTCAAAAGTATCGTTACAGTGCTACCACCAGTGGCATCTAAGCGGTCATTCATCCAAAGTGCAGAATAGAAGACAATGCACTTTCTGAACACTGTGTGATTGAATAATTCTACGTACTTTTCATTTTCAGACTTTTTTTTGTAACAGGTGCATCTGCTGAGAATTATTTTTGTTTCTTAACCGGTTTGGCTAGCGTCATTGCTATGTGTGCAAAGCATAGCCAAGGAAGGAACACTTAATTTTAATTTTATAAGTTTTTTATCAAGCTTGTTTAATATTGTGCACAGCATAAAACCTTTAGTGTATTTATTTATTGTATTTTATTTATTAATGAAAATATTTCTGTAGAATTTTGTAATCTTTGTTTTTATCTTTGTGGTATCGAAAATGGTATCGAGTATCGAATATTTTCCTTGGTATCGGTATCGAGTTGAAAAGTTTAGTATCGTGACAACCCTAATATATATATATATATATATACAGTATATATATATACTGTATATATAATCTGTATATAGCTTCCATAGATATGTATTTTATAACCTCTTACAATAACTCTGTTTATATAACCCATTTATAGTCCATGCAAACATAGTCTCTGTACACATGTAAATACATATTAATATCCTTTATAGCACTTCTGAATAGATGCAAACTACACTTTGTTACTTTGTACTTGTGACAGTGTAATGACAATAAAGTGGAATTCTATTCTATTCTATTCTATTCCAATCCTCATCTTCTTTTTTACTCTTGGTTTGAAATGCTCGTCACTCTGCCAGTAGCGAGGCCTCTTTCAATATTTGTGATACGTTTCTACAGCATTTTGTTTAAAAGAAGGAGTGGATGAGTTCACTTATCATCTGAAAACCTCTAAACTTACCACAGCTTGAGAAAATGTTGACCTTCTTCATTCCCAATCAGAACTCTGGGCGTTCTGCTCCTATCGGACTCATAGGTGTGTTTGGAAAACTGTTATCTACTCTCCTCCATGTGGAGTTCCCCAGGGCTCAATCCTGGGCCCACTCCTGATTTCCCTCTGTCTGCTTCCTTTAGGATCAACTTTTTAAAAACTTAAAAAAAACTTATTTTCTACATTGCTGCAGTTTTCCAGATGTATCAAAGTTCAGTTCATTTCCCTGCTCTGCTCTCCCCTTGCTGACAAACTTAGATGATATCAGAGTTTGGAGGCCTTCAAATGTTTTATGTTTGGCCGTAATTCTACAGCTAGCTCTCTTTGCTTCCTCCTTGGTGCTCTTCAGTCATACCTTAAAATATTTGTTTTAAATCTGGGGATGATTTTATACTCTGGTTTTAGTTTATTCTGCTCTAAAGAAAAAGTATTTTTTTCTAGATAAGGCGGATATCAGGGGTCAGCTCTAACCAGCCCTGACTTGGAGAGACTAACTCCAAGCAACCGGTTTTAAATGTCGCAGTGCACTCTACATCATGGTCAGTCAGGTCTCCTTTAATGACTCGAATGCTGCAGCTCCACTGTTAACCAGAGGCGGTAGGTTTGAGTATTTCCCCTGGTTTATTCTTTCTCTGCCGAAGCCATGAAAATCTCCTGCTGATCTATGAATGCATAAATGGACTTTATCACTCGGACCTTTGATCATCAGATCAGCTGTTCACGGTTGTTCCAAAGCCGATGTTAGAGCGTTAGAGCTGATCCGGCTTTTCCAGAACTCTGGACTCATTTCCCTGCAATTATTAGACAGACTTCTATTTTTTTTTTTATTGTCTGTTTTCCTGTCGGTGACTCGGAGTGACTTGTTGCTGATGTTTTTGTGGTTGATATAAACTTCTGATGTTTCTTTATTAACCAGTTGTTGTTTAACCTGCTTTAGAAGAACATGAGAACTGACTTATCGCAGGTTTGACAGGAAACGACTGCAGCTTTGCCATCTTTCACTTTATCTCACATCTTTTTTTTCTGTCTCTGCAGCCCACCCTACTATGAATGTGCCGGAGCTTGTAAAGATATTCGCTCTCAGTCTTGTGCTGTCATGCCCAATCAGATGCCAACACAGAAAGAGGAAAAGTCAGAGAGATGACAACCAGGTCATCCCATATAAACCCAAAGGTGAGTCTGAGTTCACATGCTTCAGGAGCAGGGATGTAACCATATTGACATTATTGCGCTATCGCGGTGGTAAACGTGTCTCGATATCGTCGTGGTTGGGTTACAATAATAAAAGGACAGGTGTCCGTTAAAAAGCAAGAGGATTAAACACAGTACCACGGAAAAAATCATTGCTAACTACAGAGACCATGATCCTTTGCGCTGCGTCGTCATACCAACCGTTCTTAAGCCAAAAGGATTGCACGCTGTCCACACAAGCTCAAAGCAAGCTAGCATGGCAACCGACAACGATAGTTGTAAGGATGAAAACAACAACCCCCTGCAGCTTTTAAGTCAGATATCTGGAAACATTTTGGTTTCGTCGTGTCAAAAAACGCAAAAGGAGACAAGGTGGTGGAAAGACAGTGCAGGGCGGTATCCTATTCTGTCTTCATTAGCAAAGACCAACCTGTGTATACCCGCTACCTCGGTGCCCAATGAAAGGGTATTTCCAACAGCAGGGGATATTGTAAATGCCCAGAGGTCTCTTCTTCTCCCTTGCAATGTATATCTTTTGATCTTTCTAAAGAAAAACTAGAACATTAGCTAAAGGTGTCGTGAAACGAGGACAGATGGACCCAGTATTCAAGGAGACAACCACTGGGCAAGTTCAAAACATTTATTTAGTGAAAAACAAAACTAAAAGGTGAGCTGCTAGGATGTGTGGCATGCGGCAACTGCAGGCGGGGGGCAGGGCACCGCCCAATCTCAGACACTCTGTAGTGGGAGAAACACAGGTAAGTGACCATGATCATCTGACAGAAGATTATCTGAGTTGGTCACTTACCTGGTTTAACAGTCCAGACAATGAATGTCCACAAGTGCTGCAGTCCCAGAGGGCATGCTGGAAGCTGATCCTGGTCAGGGATCCAGAACAGAGAGGAACAGACAGAACAGGCAGGATCTAGATCAGGCAGGAACAGAAACAGGTGGCAGGATCCAGACTTCCAGGCATCCACAGGCTCCCAGGAGGGTTCAGAGTCTGACTGGGTCCGAAAGCGTGACCAGGTGGTCACACACAGGAGCAGACAGGATCAGGTGCAGACAGGCAGGCTCAGTGGAAGAGGGTAGCAGAGACAGGACGTGGAACCATAACTTGATGCAGGACTTTAAACTGGTCTCCTCCCTGGAGCCAGGCTTACTGAGATAAAAACTGAACCTCCCCACATATTGAGCCAAAAACCCAGAGGACTCCGAGGGGGAGGAACAGTGGACGATCAGGAGACGAGACAAACACTAAAACCTCTTTCCACTGGCCGCCAGGATCCAGGACATGAACCATGAATCAAACTAACAGACAGGCTAACAGAAAGACAAGCAATGATCTGGCGCTGAATGCTCAGGCTGAACTGAATATAACCCAGAGGAAACAGGTGAGAGGAATAAATTATAATTGAGGCAGGGAGAGAAAACGGCAGGTGAAAGAGATCATCAATTAAGGAGGAGCAAACAGGCCAGATCATGACAAAAGGATAGTTCAGTGTTTTTCAGAAGACTGTTTCAGGATTTTTTTTTTTCTTGAAATGTAGATCTTTTGATCTTTCTGATGAAAAACGTGAACATAAGCTAACTGATAGGTCAGTTTTTTTTAAAGGCTTTTTGACTGACTATTTTATTTAAGTTTAAGTTCCTAAATACCAGTTTTAAAAGGCTGCTTTTACTTGCCTTGTACATTTAAACCTGACTTAACTTGATATTTGTTTGCACTTAAAGGGAATTCCCTATTGTTTACAATTGTTCTGGTTGCTTCTTAACGTGAACATTGCACAGAAGAATCAACAGAATATTGATGTTCCTGACTACAGCTTGCACTTTAAAAGCACGATCTGATCGGCGTTTTATGTTGGAATGATCCATAAACACAACAATAAATTGCCTGTTGACTGGCAAAAGCAGAAAAAATGTCAGTATTTTTTTGCTATTATCATCACAAACACTATCGTGAGCTATTTAACAGTACAGTGAGCTTTTCCAAAATTTTGCAATCAATATCATACCGTGAGGTCAATATCGAAAGTGTACCGTGAGATTTTGATATCGTTACATCCTTTTCAGGAGTTGATGTGTATCTGGAGGAAGCTGTGTAGGATGTACCTGAAGCTAGGTGGCTTTAAAGGATTCACACATCATGATTTGGTCCGTCTTAAAGCGCTGTTTGAAATGTTCGTCACTCTGCCAATTCAATTCAATTCAGTTTATTTATATAGCGCCAAATTCACAACACATGTCATCTCAAGGCACTTTACAGTTCAACCAGATCATACAGTCAAATTGATACAAAGTTTTCTATCTAAGGAAAACCAGTTGATTGCATTGACTCATTGACTCAAATACAATCCCTCACACTAAGCATGCTTGTAGCGACAGTGGAGAGGAAAAACTCCCTTTGAACAGGAAGAAACCTCCAGCAGAACCAGGCTCAGTGTGAGCGGCCATCTGCTGAGGCCCACTGGGGTTCAAGGAGACAAAAGCAGAGACACAAAAAGCAGCTGTAAAAGGCGGCCCCGTCCAGGAAACACACAGCCAGGCAGACGAGCTCCAAGGCAGCTCCCATGCCAGAGGATGAAGAGAGCACATCCACCCAGCCACGGCCAGAGAAACAGGACCACACTGGAAAACAGGCCAATCTCCAAGATCTATAAACAAGGGTGTTGATGGAAGCAGCACAGCTGATGTTTCTTTCCAGGATGACGTCACAGCCAAACAGGAACAGACCAGATGAAGCTACTATGAGAAAAAGCAGAGAGAGCAGAACGTTAGAGATTGAACTAACAGATTCTGCAGAGTGGGAGAATAGAGATAGAACGAAGCAGAATGATGAAATGGGGGTCCCTATGTCCTCCAGCAGTCTAAGCCTATAGCAGCAGAACTATAGAGATAGCTCAGGATAACCTGAGCCACTCTAACTAGAAGCTTTATCAAAAAGGAAAGTTTTAAGCCTAGCCTTAAAAGTAGACAGGGTGTCTGCCTCATGGACTAAAACTGGTAGTTGGTTCCACAGGAGAGGAGCCTGATAACTAAAAGATCTGCCTCCCATTCTACTTTTAGAAATTCTAGGAACCACTAGTAAACCTGCAGGTTAGGAACATAAGGAACAATCAGATCTGTGATATCAGATGGAGCTTGGCCATTTAAGGCTTTATATGTGAGAAGGAGGATTTTAAATTCTATTCTGGATTTAACAGGAAGCCAATGAAGAGAAGCCAGGATAGGAGAGATATGATCTCTCTTTTTCATTTTCATCAGAACTCTGGCTGCAGCATTTTGGATCAGCTGAAGGCTTTTAACTACAGTTTGTGGACTTCCTGATAGTAAAGAATTACAATAGTCCAGCCTTAAAGTAACAAATGCATGGACTAGTTTCTCAGCATCACCCCTGGACAGGAGATTTCTCATTTTTGCAATATTCCTCAGATGAAAGAAGGAAATTCTAGAAACCTCTTTGATCTGGGATTTAAATGACAGGTCCTGATCAAAAATAACACCAAGATTTTTTACTTTATTATCTGAAATCAGTTTAATCCCATCCAAATGAAGTGACTGGCTAATCAGCTTCTTTTTCAGAGACTCTGGTCCAAAGACTATAACTTCTGTTTTGTCTGCATTCAGAAGCAGAAAGTTAAGAGTCATCCAGGTTTTTATGTCTTCAGACATGCCTGTAATCTATGTAATGGGTTAGCTTCATCTGGATTATAGACAGATATAGCTGGGTATCATCAGCATAACAGTGGAAATTAATCCCATGCTGTCTAATAACTCTACCAATTGGGAGCATGTATAAAGTAAAGAGAATTGGTCCTAGCACTGATCCCTGTGGTACTCCACAGGTAACCTTTGAGCGTGTTGAAGATCTATCATTAACATAAACAAACTGAATTCGATCAGATAGATCAGATTTAAACCAGTCTAGTGCTGTTCCTTTAATTCCAACAAAATATTCAAGTCTTTCTAAAAGAATATTATGGTCAACTGTATCAAATGCAGCACTAAGATCCAACAGGACGAGCACAGATACAAGTCCATTATCTGAGGCCATGAGAATATCATTAGTGACTTTCAACAGAGCTGTTTCAGTGCTATGATGAGCTCTAAAGCCAGACTGAAACTCTTCAAAAAGTTCATTATGGTGTAAGTGATCGCAAACTTGTTTGGCAACTACTTTCTCAAGAATTTTGGATAAGAAAGGAAGATTGGATATAGGTCTATAATTAACCAAGTCATCTTGGTCAAGAGACGGTTTCTTAAGCAGAGGTTTAATTACAGCAACCTTAAAAGCTTTAGGTACATATCCCTGTAACAGAGATAGATTAATCACATCTAAAATGGAGGAGGAGATCAAAGGGAATACCTCCTTAAATAACCTGGTTGGAACTGGATCTAACATACAAGTTGAAGGCTTAGATGAAGACAATAATTTTGCTAATTCAGAAAGTTCAACTGGATCAAAGCAGTCTAAACCCGGTTCAGATTCCATGACTACCTCAGGTACAATTGCGGATAGAGGAGTGCTTATAATCTTATTTTTAATAAGATCAATCTTATTTATAAAGAATCCCATAAAATCATTGCTGCTAAGAGCAGGTGGAATGGACGGTTCAACAGAGCTATGGCTCTGGGTGAGTTTGGCAACTGTATTAGAAAGAAATCTAGGATTATTCTTATTCTCCTCTATTAATGAGGAGAAGTATGCTGCTCTCGTTTTACAAAGGGTCCTCTTATACAGCAGTAAACCATTTTTCCAGACTAGGAAGGACTCCCGCAGGCCTGTGGAGCGATATTTTCTCTCCAGTTTCCTAGCATTTTGCTTCAAAGCACGCAGCTCTGCATTAAACCAAGGAGCAAGCTTTCTATTTTCAGCGGTTTTCATTTTCAAAGGAGCTGCGTTGTCTAAGGCAGTACGCAGAGAACTAGCAACCCCATCAACAAACTCATCAACCTGTGAAGGGGAATAAGCTATGCTTTTGCACTCTGCAGCACTGCTCAGCGACACAGAGGAGAGAGAAAGTGAAGCCGATTCTTTAAAATTTATAACTGCACTATCTGATAAAGATCTACTAAAATGTAACCTTCTTTTGGGGGAGGAGAACTCTGTTAAAGTAATCCTGAAGGTTATTAGAAAGTGGTCAGAGAGGACAGGGTTGTGAGGAAATACTGTTATTTCTTCACATTCTATGCCGTATGTCAGCACAAGATCCAAAGTATGAAGATGAGAATGTGTGGGACTATTCACATTTTGAACAAAGCCAATAGTGTCTAAGATAGCATTAAAGGCTGCTCTTAAGCTATCGCCTTCAATGTCAGCATGGATGTTAAAATCTCCCACTATGATGACCCTGTCAGTATTTAATACCAAATCAGAAAGGAACTCTGAAAACTCATCTAAAAATTCAGAGTAAGGACCTGGCGGACGATACAAAGTTACAAAAAGAAGAGGTTTTCTTGCCTTGAAATTTGGATCAGGGAAATTAAGGGTTAAATGTTCAAAAGAGTTGTAGGTATTAACTGTTTTGGGAGTAATCAGTAAGTCAGACTGGAAGATTGTTGCTACTCCTCCTCCTCGCCCAGAACTTCTGGGTATGTGAAAATTTAAATAGCTTGAAGGAGTTGCCTCATTTATGCTCACATAATCCTCTTGCTGCAGCCAGGTTTCTGTAAGGCAAAACAAGTCAATGTGATTATCACAAATCAAGTCATTAACTAGCAGACTTTTAGAGGAAAGAGATCTTATGTTAAACAGACCGCATTTAATTGTTTTAACTTTTTCCCCAATTGGAGTTATTTTGATTTTAATTAGATTATCATGATTTACTCCTTTGGGAATCTTTGCTAATTTATTAGATTTTGGTCGTGGGCAAGACACTGTCTGGATGGAGTAAAGAGTGGGTAACAGTAGAGAAGCTGCAGAGATGTGTGTTAAACTACAACTCTGCTTCCTGGTCTGCACCCTGGGGGGTCAGGGTTTTGGAGGACTAATAAATGTGGCCAGATTCCTAGAAAGAAGAGCTGCACCATCCAAAGCGGGATGGATGCCGTCTCTCCGAATCAGACCAGGCTTTCCCCAAAAGGATTGCCAATTATTAATGTAGCCCACGTTGTTTTCAGGACACCACCTAGACAACCAGCGGTTGAATGATGACATGCGGCTAAACATGTCATCACTGGTCAGATCAGGGAGGGGACCAGAGAAAATTACGGAGTCCGACATTTTTTTGGCAAACCATACGTGTGTGATGCGTTTCTACAGCATTTTGTTTAAAAGAGTGGATGAGTTCATCCAATCCTCCTTCTATAGTTAGACCTTCTGCAGCATCTCTGGCTCCGCCTTCTTCCGTCAATGTAGGACAATATATCTTTCAGTTTTTGAGGACTTTGTATTTATCATCTCGAAATCTTAAGTATAATTCTATTAAAACATGCAGACAGATTGATTAAACATTATCTAGCTGATTGTCACCATCTTGGTTCTGTTTCTTTTGATTATTCAGTTTTACTTTGATCCGTGTTTTCTAGCTTTATTGGTTTAATTCCTATTTTGTTGTGTTTTCTGGATTTATTCGAGGCTTTCTTAGCTTTTTCTTGGTTACTCTCTCTTGCCCTCTTGTGTTGGTCTCCTTTTCCCTAGCTTCCTTCTAGAATCCTCTGCTCACAATCTGCTCCCTATCAGCTCATTATATCATAAACAGGACAGATGGACCCAGTATTCACGGTGAGACAGCCAATAGGAACGTTCAGAACGTTTATTAACACAAACAAAAGAACACAGAAGCACGCTGCTGTGGATCTGCGGCTCGCAGCGGCTGCAGGACAATCTCAGACTTTCTGGTTGTGGGAGAAACCCAGGTAAGAGAGAAACACAGCGCGCGTCACCCAGAGCGTCCCCGGTGCTGCAGCCCCAGAGGACTTGCAGGAAGCTGATCAGAGCAGGCAGCAGAGATGGCAAAAGTACTCACTTTCCATACTTGAGTAAAAGTACAGATACTTGTGTTAAAAAATACTCTGGTAAAAGTGGAAGTACTGATTAAACTTCTTTACTCAAGTAAAAGTAACAAAGTACAGGCTTGTAAATTTACTTAAAGTATAAAAGTAAAAGTAGAAACCACTTTTTTCATGCCGTTGCCTACATTTTAAATGGATGTCTGCCAATAGGACTAGATCTCCGTTGTGTTCATTTTCAATCATCTTGTCGTCCATGCTACTATGCTAACGCCACCGCCACCAAGCTGCAATGATTTGCCGCCAATGAATACCGCCGAATCTGTCGATTCATCTTGTAGTGGTGCGTCAAATGCAACGTAGATTCCCATCCAGTTAGATTGAATTTGGTATTGATGACGTGAAAAATAATAACAGTAACTTCATTGAAATGATTCAAAACTAAAGTAACGAGCCAATTTTTAAAAATGTAAGGAGTAGAAGTAAAAAGTCGCCATAAAAATAAGTAGTAAAGTAAAGTAAAAATATCAGAAAAATCTACTTGAGTACAGTAACAAAGTATTTGTACTTTGTTACTTCCCATCTCTGGCAGGCAGGGACAGTTCATGAAACCTCGATGACCTCCGTACGCTCTGAGATTCCAATCCAAACAGGAACAGAGTGACCCGGGCTTCCAGGAATACTCAGAGCTCACAGGCAGAGTCCTGAAGCAGATGCAGTCTACAAGCGTGACCAGGCGGACACGCACACACAGACTGAGGGTAGCAGAGACAGGATGATGAACCAGAACTTGATGCCGGAATTTTTAAACTGGTCTGCTCCTTGGACCCAGGCCTACAGGAATAAAAACTGATCCTACCTGCGTTCCGAGCCAAAACCCAGAGGACACCGCAGGGGAGGAACAGTGGACGAGCAGGAGACGAGTCACACTGGCCGCCAGGATCCAGGACATGAACCGTGGAGTTAACTGAAAATACTGAACAGCAGTGATGGGACTAACGGCGTTGAAAGTAACGGCGTTACTAACGCCGTTACCTTGGTTTAGTAACGAGTAATCTAACTAATTACTTTGACTGTAACTGTAACGCAGTTACCATTGCAGACACCCCGTTACTGCGCGTTACTCAGGTCGCACAATGAACCTTTTTTCATGATAGGACTCGTGCGCAGCTGCGTGAAGCTGACACCCCACCCACGTCAAAAAACTCTGCAAATAGACTGAATGGTTAGTGCAACGTTAGTGCAGATTTGTGCAGAAAAAAAATATTGTTTGTGCTACTTTTGTTTAAGAGATATTAAAGATTATTTTTTAGGTCATCCAGAGGTGCGCGCCTTGTCATGAGAGAGGGGAGGATGAGAAAGGCTGATGTATAGTGAGATTCCGTCTGTCAGTTGGGTAGGTGGGTGTTTCTGCTGGCGGGTGTTAACGTACAGCACACACAGAGAGATGGAGAGTGAGGAGGACTCCAGCAGCAAAACAGCGTTTTCCTGATGGAAATACCGGTGTTACGACGAGCTGCGTTTCCCCATCAGATACGGTTTCCTCTGCATCTCCGCACAGCGCAGGCGGCACGATTCACCGCGCAAGCGACAGGAAACGCGCATGCTCGCTAAAGGCGCGCAACAGTCGCCCTGTGCTCGCGCCACAGGAGAACTATGGAGAGATTGAACGATCAAATGAAAGGGAGAAATCTGGATGGATGGATGGATGGATGGATGGATGGATGGATGGATGGATGGATGGATGGATGGATGGATGGATGGATGGATGATGGATGGATGAGGGATGGATGATGGATGGATGGATGGATGGATGGATGGTGAATGGATGGATGGATGGATGGATGATGGATGGATGGATGGATGATGGATGGATGGATGGATGGATGGATGGATGGATGGATGGATGGATGGATGGATGGATGCTCTGCCTTTTCAACCTACTGTATTTTTTATTTTAAACATTATTTGATGGCCTTTGTGGCAGGGATGGAGATCCACAGAGTATAGATCTAGATAGATAGATGATAGATAGATGTTGCAGTATCTATAACAACCCAAACACACAGGATTTCAGAATTACACATCCCCAGTTATTAGTTTCACCAGATCTGAATGCCCTGTTAAAAAACTTCACATGGCGTTCCCCCCTGATGTCATTTACGTTGAGTTGCAATAAATGCTAAACTCTATGCAGGTTCTTGTCTTTGTCGTCCGCACTATTCAGCTGGCTTTGGAAACACACGGCGAGAAGGTGGGGGCTGGGTGGGGAGGGTTATGGGAGCGAGAAACGCAATAGTTACTTTTACTAGTAAGTAGTTACTTTTATTGTGGAGTAACTCAGTTAGTAACTCAGTTACTTTTTGGGAGAAGTAACTAGTAACTATAACTAATTACTTTTTCAAAGTAACGTGCCCAACACTGCTGAACAGACAGACTAACAGGAAACAAATAATGATCTGGCCCTGATTGCTCGGGCTGAAGCGAATATAAGGAAAAGGAAACTGGTGAAAGAAATGAATGATAATTACAGCAGGGAGGGAAAAGGCAGGTGAATGAAATAAACAATTCAGGTGGAGGAATCAGGCCAGATCATGACACATTAGTCCTGTCTTTGTTCAGTCTTCCATAAATACTCTCCCTGTGCAGTTCCTCAGTGCTGGTTACTCGTCTTTCCCTGACTTTGTGCAGGTTTTACCTGATACTATCTCCATGGTTCTGGTTTATTCTTTACTTTTATGTTGGATTTATGGATTCCTGCCTCAGTTGCCTCTGAGTAATCTAATCAAATGTACAAAAACTCACCTCTGCTTCTTCAGCGCTGCATTTGGGTCCTCAAAACCTCAACTCAACCTCACACGGATGCATCATCTCATTCACTTTGCAGGGTTTGGTTGATCTGGATGAGCATGTAGAGACAGTAGATAGTCACTTGCAATTTTCCTTTGCATATGTCATTGACTGTTCAGCAATTTCTCACACCAAGAAAGCATACAGCGACAGTGGAGAGCAAAAAATCCCTTTGAACAGGAGGGAATCTCCAGCAGAACCAGGCTCAGTGTGAGCGGCCATCTGCCGAGGCCGACTGGGGTTCAAGGAGACAGAAGCAGACAGAAAAGGAACATACAATCACTCTGAGCTCAAGTTCCGCTTTCCAGCCGACAGAATGCTGCACTGAGCAACCCTGGTGTAAACATTTGCAGAGCTCCAGTGTCTACTTCTCAGTGGCTTTTTTAATTATTATTTTAACTGTTATTAAACTTAATTATTGTTTTAGCTTAATTTAGCAGGAAATCAAGCTTTCTATTTACAATGGACCTTCTTTGGTTTGATCCCTTGCCTAGCGTCTTTCTGCATCAGGAAGGCATATTCTCCCTGTGCATGCGTGGACTTTATCTGGGGACTCTGACTACTCGCTTAATTGGTGATTGTATGTTTCTGTGTTGACTTGCAACGGATAGACGACCTGTCAGAGAAAGGCACCATGGCCTTATGACCCTGACAGACACATTCTAGAAGATTCAGGGTTGTTGATAGAAACATACAGATATTAACATATAGATTTGTAAAAATGTTTGGGTGATTTTTTTATTTACTGACTTGGAAGAGAATGACCTTGAACTCATCCAAATGGACACCCAGTACTGGTAGAGGTTGTACCTTCTTGAAGTGCCTTATTTAGCAGTGTTTCAATAAAGGACACTCTCAGTGTTAGCGAATAGTGTCTTAGGCCTGGCATACACTGTACGATTTATTTCAATCATTGCACACAGCTCACACTGCATGACAAAACCCTGTGGTTTTGTCGTTTGGTGTGAGTTTTGTAGTCATAAAATTAATTTCCCCTATTTACTCACTATAAAAGTTTTCAATCAGTCTGTTTTACTTTCAAGGCCACACAATTTCCCTGCGTGAGAGTTTTTTTAGACAAGACGTACCTTCTTCCCATAACAAACCAGATTCTTTCTCAAGGTTTATTCATAACATGTTACTGTTTAACAGAAGTGTCTGTAATTTGTTTTGACTCTGACTACTTTCCATTGTTGTAAGTAATGAGGAACGAACGCTGCCCAGATCAGAACAGGGCTGATTACCATGCAGTAAGGGCCGTATGATGAACTGCTCTCTCTTTGCAAAGATTAAAATAAAGGGCCGACTGAGTGAAACCCATCGATCTCCGTTTATTTAAATGGAGTAAATAGTTGAATACTTTTTTCCCACAACAGTTAACAGCTCACAATGTTTGTTCTCACGCTGTGTGACCCAACGCAAACATGGCTACTACGGTCTGTCAATTTTACAGAAAGAACTCCATTTCACTCATTGCACACCCGCCATGCTGCTGGGTTTTCCTCTGAGAGGAAGAAGAAAAAGAATCTTTGTTTGTCCACTGAGCGATTTGTCCACAACCTCCTTACGACGGCCGACTGGATTTCAAACATGTTTGTTTTTCTCCTGACCTTACGATTCCTGATGGGGGGTAGTCGTTAGAGGCTGATCGCCCCTCCTCACCCCCTGTACACTACACCATGCACCATCATCCTGAAAGTCGACCACATCAAAAAATTCTCGCTCGACTGGAAAATCGGCCCCGAAAAAGGGCCAAAAAGTCGTACAGAGTACACCCCACTTAAAAAGTTTTCCATCATGTTTGACCAGTAGAGCTGGTACTTTTCAAATGTAACAGAACGCTTGTTTTTCTCTCTGCCCAGGCCTGATCTGCCCGGTGGAAATCATGTTCCTGGTGGACAGTACAGAGAACACAAAATCTGTGCTGTTTGAGCAACAGAAGGAGTTCATCCGGAGCTTCAGCACCAAGCTAGTGCAGCTTCACGCTGCAGGCTGGCGTATTCGCCTGCGCCTGGCTGCTTTGCAGTATAGTAGTAACGTCTCAGTAGAACACAACTTCAGAGACTGGCAGGACCTGGATGTCTTCCAGAGTAGGGTTGGCTTGATGAGTTATATTGGCCATGGCTCCTACTCCGCCTATGCCATCACCAATGCCACCAATGTGTTTAAGCAAGAGACATCCTCCAACAGCCTCCGGGTGGCGCTGCTGATGACGGACGGAAGTGACCACCCACGCAGCCCCAGCGCCGTGGCGGCGGCTGCAGAGGCCAAACAGCACAACATCAGAGTGTTCACCATCCTGCTGTCTGGACCGCCCAAACCAAGCGCCATGGGAACAAGGCTGCGATCCATCGCCAGCGCCCCCCCACAGCAGCATATGTTCAGCCTCAGTGACAGCCAGCTCCACCAAAAGCTCCTGGGAGAAATAGTGAGTAATTATGCTGGCGGAGTGGCGAGGATTTTATTCAACTTTTAAAGGGATGAATGTTTTGTGACCAATTCTTTTCTTCGTGCAGAATACGATTGTCACCACTGGGGTGAGTAACCTTAGCTCAGTTTTTTTTTTTGTCGGTCTCTGCATTTGTTTTATTTTCTTGTTATTAGTTTATTTAAAAAAAGGTGAATTTGTTATTTCAAGGTTCATGGAAATCCACTTGCATAACCACCTTCATAAGAGAGATGGAAAGAGATAATGTTGGCCTATGTAACATATTCTCATTCAATATTAAATTAACCCATTTCTTTATTTCAGTGCCCGCAGCCAAAGGATTGCATGTGTGAGAAAGGAGAGAAGGGTCGACCTGGAAGTCCAGTAAGTAGTGGGCATTTTTAAAGGTGATGATATAATAAAATTAACATTAATACATTCTACTTTTATTTAATGGGTGCAAGTCAGTAAACAGGAAATGACATCAGTTATTCTAAATAAGTTGATGAACTTATGATTGATTGAGGGAAGCAAATCTATGTTCCTAATGTGACAGTGTGGGGTCCTCACTATGCGCCCGGCTGATGATGCGTCTTATCTAACTGGCTGACGGGTCACTGCCCAGTCATGTGCAGGAGTCTGGGGATCCAATCCCGCCTGGGCCCTCTGTTGTCTACCTTACCACTCTAATGTGTGGAGGAAGTGGTTTTCCAGAGTCAAGAAGCCAATCAGGTTGATATCCAATGTGGATAAGAGGAAGCATGGAAATAATAGGGGCCCTAATAAGGATCCGTGGGGCACACCTGCAGAGGCAGGAAACATCCATCTATTTCTGTCCCAGCCAGCGTGGTGAGGGGTGCTGGTACTTATCTCCTGTAAAAAGGCGAGAGGCAGGGTGTCATGTTGGGATCAAGGTTTCTAACCCACATGCAGAACACACGGACTCAGAGGGAAAAGTTCAACAGTTTATTGAAACACAATGAGAATAAAGAACTGATTCTTGGGAAACAGATCCAGGACTGGTCACAACTGGGTTCTCTGCAGAGAGGGACAGTTCGGTTAGCTGAGATCCAAATACTGTTGTTTGTTGAGTAATGCAGGTCTGTACCTGTTCAGTGATTTTGGCTGAGCGGCAGAGGGAGGGAACCAGGAGGGTCCAGAGGCAGAAGGTAGGCAGAGGGCTAGGCAGAGGCAGGGCTTGACTTCAGACTTTGCAGTGTTCAGATCAGAGTTACTTTCCAGTTCTCTTCTTGAGAGCGGGTTGGCAGGTTCAGACAGTTTGACTTTCCAAGGTTCTTCTGAGATTAGACAGCTGGTCTCAGCTGAGAAACTCTTCCAGAGTTCCAGGGTTCAGTCAGGTTCTTCCTAGGAAGCAGAGGACAAAAACAGGTTAGGTTCTGGTTCAGGGGAGTCAGAGAATCAGGCAGGTTGGTTGGCTCAGGCTTGCTAACCGTAACTGGCTTAACACTCTGGCACTGGAGTGTAGCTCTGCCACTGCTTAAATGCCGGTCTCCTGATGAGCAAACAAGCCGCAGGTGTGGTAGTCAGCTTCAGCTCCAGGAGACCTATGGCGCCCTCTGCTGGAGAAAGGTGGACAGACCTCCAGATCTCAACACAGGGTCCACCCTGGACAGGTCGCCACAGAGGCAAACCAAGCAACCATTCACACTGATGTGCCATATGCCATGATCAGACTTTTTGAACACTGGGAACCAGTGTCCATATTTCATCTTGACATGATGATGTGGAATCAGCTGCGGAATCTCTGCAGCCCCCTCGCTTTTCACAGGACCTCCCACATAGGTGTGACTTTGCCAGCCCCCCTCTCTGTGAGGACAGATCAAAACCCCAGAGAAAACCAGATTCTCTCTTTGCCTCCTCTCCCTCACCCATGAAGCTGGGCTTCGGCCTGGACCTCCACTGTGGAGGAGAACCAAGCCCTAAGGGGACCCAAATCTCCAGAATCACCAAGGCTGGGTCATTGTGGTAACCTTTCAGAACCAAACTACTGCAAGACAGACCTTTTGCAACACAATTATCTTGAGTTAAAGAACTTATAGAGCCAGACTGGAGAGGACTGCCCTGTCTTTATGAACGACTGAGGCCCCGTCCACACGAAGTCAAACCCTGGCCTAAACACACAAATTTTTCACCAAACCAGCCTCTCATCCATACGAAGCCGGCGTTTCGGGGGTCTGTAAACAATCTTTTTTTTATTAAGCCTTCAGAGTGGGAAGATTTTGAAACGCCATTTTCGCGTTTCCTTATTGTCATTTTATAGCATATTGACTGCCTCCTCCCCCTGGTGTGGACGGCTTTCCCTGCTGGAGGGCTGCTTAGTGCCTGTTTATATCATTAAGCTGCATCTACCGGGGAGGAGGGTGTCATGTAGTCTGTGATCATCCGAATGCCTTTCCACATCCTCCTGGTGTTGCTTTTGTTGTGGAAAAGATCCTGGATCTTCTGGCTGTGGTTCTGCTTCCCCTAATCTGATGGTTTAAGTAGCCACGCTCTGTTCTCAGTGCCTCTTTATCACCAGACTTGAAAGCTGAGTTTGGTGCTTTTTGTCATGATTGGTTTTAATTCAAACCCACATGCAGAACACAACGGAGGCTGGGTAAAAGTTTAACAGAGTTTATTATGAACTGGATCAGGTACTGGCCCGGGTTGGGTTCACTGATGTCTGCAGAGATGGACAGTTTGATTAGCCAGGCAGTCAGAAGATTAATTGAGTTTTAAGATTGTTCTGAGTCTACCTTAAAGGAGTCCAGGCTTAACTTGTGAGGGAGGGAACCGTTGGGTCCAGAGACTGTTGGTTCAGCAGAGTGCACAAGCAGCAGCAGCGTCTAGCTTCTGACTTTGAATGGCAGACCTTGATCAGAGTTTCCAGCTCTTCACTAAGAGCAGCAGGGGGAATCCAAATAGGAATCTTCAGGTTAGGCTCACCAGGGCTGGAAGGCAGGTTAAGCTCACCCAGAGCTTCAGGCTTGAGACAGGTTTCCTGTGAGCAAAGACAGAGGAAGGTTAGAACCAGTTTTCTCACTTAGAGATAACTTAGATTCTTTCAGGTAACAGAGGCTCAGGTTGCTAACCAAACTAAGGTCAACACTGTGGCGTTGAAGGAAGGTCTGGCAGCTGCTTATAAAGGGAAGTTCTCTTGATGAGTAGATGCGTCTCAGGTGTGCTGGAGGGCTCCAGCCCAGGAGACCCACGGCGCACTCTGCTGGTGGAAGGTGGTACATCCCCAGATCCCAACACTTTTAGTGATTTCCGAACCTCTCCATTTATCCAGGGTGGTTGGTTGGCCTGGGTGGTGATGTTCTTTTTGATGCTGACGTCCTCAATGCATTGGTTGATGTAGGCTGACACAGTCATGGCATACTCATCAATATTTAATAAGTTGTCAGATGTTGCTGCAGCCTTGAAGATGTTCCAGTGAGAACATTTAAAACAGTCTTGGGGTGTTTTCATGGCGCCCTCAGACCACACTCTGACCTGCTTCACTGTTGGTATCCCCCTCATTAGCTGGAGCCTGTATGCCAGGATAAGCATGACAGATAGGTGATCTGATAACCCAAGGTAGTAGCTGGGGCTGCTCTGAATATGATGTTAGAGTAAACCAGGTCTAAAGTGTTTTCACCCCGAGTTGCAAAGTCCACATGTTGGTAGAAATGAGGGAGAACAGTCTTGAAGTTACCCCGGTTAAAATCCCCAGCAATTATGAAAACAGCCTCTGTGTGCAGATTGGAGCTCAGAGAGTATAGAGTCTTCATGGCCTCTTTAGTGTTAGCGCTGGGGCGGACATAAACAGCAGTGATGCTAACCACACTGAAGTCTCTGGGTAGATAGAACGGCCTGCAGTTAACAGTCAGAAACTTGATGTCTGGAGAGCTGAAGCTGGAAACCGATCTAGCATTTTTACGTCAGCTGTTGTTGATGTAAACACAGAGCCCCCCCACCTCTGTCATGTTTTTATCAAGAGCTCGGACCCACATGCAGAGAAACCAATTCAGAGAGACCAGGGGAAAAGGTTTATCAAGTTTATTGAAGAGATAATGCAGATGGAAGTGTTGCTCTTAACACTGCCCAACCGGAACTGAAAAGTGAAGGGAAGACATAGCGGTTAGTTCAGGCTCAGTGGGAGATTAGATTCGTGAACTTGAAGAGGAAGATTTGGTTGCTGACTCACGTTTCCAGAGAAGTTGTTGACTCTTTGACTCCAGTCTGTGTGCCGTGGTTCCAGTGTTTGTCTGATTTGGTGGAGGGCAGAACAGGGTTTACCCAGAATGTGGTTGTTTGTAGGTGAACAGAGAAGCTGACTGCCACTCAGTTTTCCTGAACGGGTCGTAGTGGAAATTAATCCATTGCTCAGTGTGAAGCTCAAACGATCTCTTGGGGAAAAGTAGATTCAAACCTCCAGTTTAAATCCTTAGCTCAGTTTGAAGCTCAGATGATCCTTCCAGGGAGAGAAGGTCCGAAACATCCAGTTTGCAGGATGACTTCCTGCCGAGAGGCAAAGACAGAAAAACAAGATTAAGACTCAAGTTGACAAGAACTCAGTTTGACTCAGCAAAACTCAGCTTGGCTAGACTACCCCAAACTGAAACGCCGTTTTCGCGTTTCCATCTTTAAGCTCTAACCGCATTTTTTTTTTACACGCATGCGCGACACAGTATCACAACAACAATGGCGCCGTACTGTGTTGAATGGTTGCTGCTCATGCTACTCACCCTGCTGTCGGGCTTACAGCAGAATCTTCTTCTTCTGGAATATCTCCAGGAAGAACAGAGCAATATCGACCACATAGTTCAGCACCTGAATTTGACTGAACCACGAAAATGGACCCGCAGGGCAACTAGGGGTGTAAATCACATCCATCATGGCGATTCGATTCAGTATCGATTTCCTGACCCAAATATATATATAAATATATATATAAATATATAATATATATAATATATAAATATACTCAGGAAAGAGAGATGTTGCGTAGAGAGTTAGACAGGAATAAAAATAAACTAGATATAAGGGAATTGTTTCAAAGGTCATCCGGGGATGTAGTTTTTGGTAGTATTTTAAATTTTCTAAGAAGAACGGGTATTTTAGGGAGAATATAATAGTTTGTCTGGTCCATACTCCATTCTGGAAGGTGGCAGTAATGCACCTATAAGTTGTTTGCCAACCGCCATTAAAAAAAAGAAGAAGAAGAAGGCTCCAGAGTGTCGACGTCACCGCCCCCTTGAGAGAAGCTCCGCTGCTTTTCTCCCAGATTGTAGCTGACCGCAAACAGTGCACCAGACAGGAGGCCGGCTTGGTTTGTTTTTATGACCGAAATTGCGGAAAACAACTCGTGAAGTTTGACCTGCTAGAAGAGCGAGGTGCGCGAGAACGCTGGGACCCTTTTTCCACCTGGATCACCGCTCTTTTTGGTCCTCATGTCCTTCCGTCGTCGGACTAAACTCGTCCCCACTTCCTCACCGCCTCAGCCGTATCTAGACCCACAGTGTGTAGCTCAGAGCACACTTCAATACTGAGCATAATTTTAAAATGTCTGTGTGAAGCTTGCTGCAACACACTGCTGTAAGAGTATAACCAGGAAGCGCGGTAGGAGGGCAAAATAGGTTTAGCGCCACCGCAGCATGGGAGGGAGAATTACGCCCAGGAGCAAATGGATAAAAATAGACCGGAGGAAAAAAAACATGAATCGATTATCTTGCGGACGTGTCGATGCATCGGATCGTCGGCTTTTGGATCGATGCATCGATACAAAACGATTATTATTTACACCCTTAAGGGCAACCATGTATAAATATTAGTGCGCATGGCCAACATTTCGTCGCCTATTTTTGCTTTGGCACCACAGCGCCACTTACAGGCCTGTCATACATTTTGCAGCGTTTTCAACAAACGTTCTGGAAAATATTAGCGTTTCGTGTTCGTTTTGACTTCGTGTGGACGGGGCCTAAGATAAAGAGGACCCCTGCTGTGAGACTGAGACAAGGAACCCCTGGTTGTTGCTGCCCTGACTGCTGAGCTGCAGCTGGATGAAACTCAAGCCCTCCAATGGACACGGAAAGAAAGGTTAATGATTAGGGACAGAACAGACAACACGTGTTTACTGATGAGTAAAGACGAGCTAACAGGATGGACTGCATGCTATGCTATGCTACAGGAATATGTGTTGAGCTGTTGCTGAAGCTTGGACAAGCTTTATACACTAAGGATTTAAACACTGATATAACATTAGTGTTCATGTGTTCCTCAGATGCTCATTACTTTTCCATTAGCAAGTCTGACCAAGAGTCATTTAGTGGAATACTGTAATAAAATAATAATAAAACATTATTTGGCTAAATAATGTTTTTTTCACCTCATGGATTTGCATTGTGAATTGGTCTGAAAACATTCCAATTTCTTTAAATTAGTGAAAAGCTAATTTGATCAGATCCCAAATTCTTCCAGATAAACTTTGGTTTTTAAACTCAAAATCCATCTTAAACTGTAATATGTTTTTCAACCATGTTTCCCTTCCTCTTTGTACATAGTAGTTAGTTTAGTTTAGTTTTACTAGTCTTACTTAAGAGTTTTACACTGAAATATGTTTGACTTGGAGCTGTATGATTTTTGTTAATAAAATCTTATATTTTGAACAGAAGTTGTGGTGAATTTATTCCATGTATGTGCAGAAATAACTGTTTGACCATAATTAGTGCTCGAATCACTCTTTCATCTATTGTTAGTAGGACTGTGTGTCATAAACACTATATAACAGCCGAAACAATATCTGATTAATTAAGATATTTACCACACCTACTGGGGACAGTCATGCTTTAGGACTGTGGGAGGAAGCCGGAGTACCTGGAGAGAACCCATGTATGCTCAGGGAGAACATGCAAACTCCATGCAGAAAGACCCCGGGCCATGAATCAAATCTGGAACCTTCTTGCTGCAAGGCAGCAGAGCTACCCACTGCCTCACTGAGAAGCCTAGGCAGGAAACAGTCTGAAAATGTTTTTAACTAATTTAAATTAATACAATCAAACACAACATATATAAGGGTAATTATCTGACAGCCGTCATAAATTGATATATACCCAATTCCTATATATATATATGCCATAGCAGAAGGTTGCTGCATGTTGGAGTAGCTTTGGTAGCTTGACTCTGATATCCTGTTTTTAAAGAACTTTAGTTGCTCCGTTTGTGGCTCTCTTTTTCTCTGTTTTTTGTTTTTTTATTTGTATGTTGAATTCTGTGAAACTGTTTGTTGATGTATTGTTTCAGCTTTTGTTAACTATCTGCTCCTGGGCGTAAGAAATCAACTGAGCATGGTTGTTATGGTAACTTATCAAAACAAGGTTCTGAAAAAGGAAATGCAAATTGTCTTCTTCTATTGTCAAATGTCTCACTGACCTCCTTGGTTCAAGAAAAAATGCACTTATTATAAGAAAAAATGACTTATCTAGATTGAATTTTTTTTCATTTCCAAAGCAATGCTTGAGTGTCCGTAGCTCATATTGCTCTGGCTTCCCCCAATCTCTTAGGTTTACCTAATTTTTCTGTGATTTAGGGTAAACCAGGGAAGCCTGGGACAGACGGCGCTCCAGGACCAAAAGGATCTCAGGTACAGTTTGATTTATCTCCATGTTGTCCAGTCTGTGAAAAGTGTTCAGTGATCAGCTGCTTTGTTTCTGTTCAATGACTTCAGGGAGAACCTGGAACCAACGGACGTCCAGGAATAGAAGGCCTTCAGGTACGTCACCACATTGCCATGGGAACTACTTTACTGCATTTACAAGCATTTTATGGAAACAAGATTGAGAGCTTTAAAGCTCAGGAAATGATGAGATGCAGGAGACGGCTGCAGAAAATGTGTCATTTCTGAATGTTTCTACGATGTACAGTTAAACACATTTACATGTTAGCAGATGAGGAGGCATCCACGGCTCCAGCCTTATCAAAATATTACACTTTGTTCTTAGCTGAAGGACGCCGCTCTCATTCCATTCCCAAATGTTTGCTACGTACAGAATGAAGAATATTACTATATATCCTGACAGAGGAACAGTCTTAATTAGATAAACTACCAGGGACAACATCAGTTCTGACAAACAATAGGCAGGAATTATTAGGGTTTAACAGATTAACACATCATCAATAATAAACATCCTAACAAACCTAATAATCCCTGTCGCAGTATTGTTATGGTTAATAAACTATGTTAACGCTACAAACTGCTGTAATAAACACAGAATAGATAAAAGAATCAGTAAACATAAAAACCATCTCTGATACCCCTACTGTGACGCATGGCGTCCCTAAAGGCTTAGTGCTCGGCCCACTGCACTTTTCTTTCTTCCTGCCATTTCTCTCTCTCCTCTTCTTTGTTTAATATAATCTTTCACTGTTAAGCTGAGGATCTGCAGCTATATGTACCTGTTAACATTGGAAACTGTACTGACATTTCAAAAACATCATATTTTCATTATTATTCATCACTATTGTAATGCCATAAGGAAAAACGAGGTCTCTAAATTATTCATAATGCAGCTGTTTGCTTGTAAATGTGAGCACATCACTCCAGTATCGTCAATTTATGACTGGTTGCCTTTCCAGGTTTGAGCAAATATAATGAAGTTCTTATTATCATGATGATTATTTTACAGGGAAGGCCTGGTAGCAAAGGAGAAAAGGTATGAATCATAACTTATTTTGTAATTTGCTTTGTATATAACAATAAATGTTGGTGTCTAAGTCTATAGCTGATTCTCAAAAAACAACACATGCAGTAATTTTATTTATTTTTTTATTTTATAACATTTTTATTTATTTATTTAATTTTATTTTCAGTCTAAAAAATGATTTAGCATGCATGACCCCAGACAGTCACTGCAGCTGAAGAGCAGCCTCACTTCTAGACAGTTTGACTCGGCTCGCTTTGTTGGATAATTATGAACCCATAGCTGCTGAAGCGTTTTTAATTGTTGGAAACAATCACAGTAAATTCTAGCCTATGTTTGCTCCCACATCCACTTACCTGGTGCATGTGTTCACTGACTGCCCCCCCAGGGAGAACAAGGCAAGGTTGGAGCTTTCGGCGCAAAAGGACAAAAGGTAGGTTTAACTGTTCAGCTGCAAACAGTGAATCATTCAGCTTAATGCTTGCTGCTGTGTCAGTTGAAGCTCAGACACTGATTAGATTTTTTCCACAGGGTGTTGCTGGACCGTCTGGCTCGGTGGGCCCTAAAGGAGAGCAGGTGAAGTCTGATTATCACTCAAACTTTGATTCACATTTTTCACCCATGACTCGAAAAAAATATATTTAACAAACCACCTGTTTACTGCCATGACTCTTTAATGTCTCACTCAGGTCGGCTTTGCTTAATAAATAAATGTTTGTAATGCAAAAAGTACTCAGCCTGCTCAAGAAGTGATGTTTAGGAAGATGCTCTAGGCAAAGACAGGCAGGGGGCCCCTCTGAATGGAGAAGACATCAAACAGCCCCATTCTCCAGATAGAGAGATGTTAATAGAATAGACATCCATTATCTGTTCTAGGTTGTGTCCCTCTCTTCTTGTCCCTTTTCTTCTTGTTTTCCTCTCTATGTTTTGTACTCAGCTGACTTTTCATGCTGTCTCTAAAGGAATGAAAGATTTTTTCCAAGCACTAAGCTCACTTAGCTGATTGCTCCTTGTTTCCAAAAAGGCCAAAGTAAATAACCCAGTCCTTCTTTTCACTGTAGACAAGCCATGATCTGCTTATCTGTTCTCCATTTTTCATTTGGATGAAATAATAGCTGCATGAATCATGACAGCAGACAAGATAGAGGAGAGCAGGAGGCGGGGTTACCAATCTACTTGCTCTGGAGAGCAGAGTTCGCTGCTTTTAGATGTTGTCTCCAAAGTCTCCAGTAGCAGAAAAAAGTCTCTAGATTTGGCGCTAGGAGCTTTTTAGAAATCAAAGTGCTAGAGGGGTCTGAAAAGTGGCTAAATATAGCGACTAAAGCGCTAAGTTGGCAACACTGCTCTTTGCATGGTTTGTTTTCAAATGGTTTGCTGCTGTCTGTTTGGACCTTTCTGAACATGTGCAGCAAATGGACTGATCCAATATGGTGGACACTGAAGGGGGGGGGCTGAGACACACTTAATATTATCAGCGTTCTGATGGCATCAGTTAGAGATTGAACTAATAGATTCTGCAGAGTGGGAGAATAGAGATAGAATGAAGCAGAATGATGAAAAAGGGGTCCCTATGTCCTCCAGCAGTCTAAGCCTATAGCAGCAGAACTATAGATATAGATCAGGATAACCTGAGCCACTCTAACTAGAAGCTTTATCAAAAAGGAAAGTTTTAAGCCTAGCCTTAAAAGTAGACAGGGTGTCTGCCTCACGGACTAAAACTGGTAGTTGGTTCCACAGGAGAGGAGCCTGATAACTAAAAGATCTGCCTCCCATTCTACTTTTAGAAATTCTAGGAACCACTAGTAAACCTGCAGATTGAGAGCGAAGTGCTCTGTTAGGAACATAAGGAACAATCAGATCTCTGATATCAGATGGAGCTTGGCCATTTAAGGCTTTATATGTGAGAAGGAGGATTTTAAATTCTATTCTGGATTTAACAGGAAGCCAATGAAGAGAAGCCAGGATAGGAGAGATATGATCTCTCTTTTTAATTTTCATCAGAACTCTGGCTGCAGCATTTTGGATCAGCTGAAGGCTTTTAACTACAGTTTGTGGACTTCCTGATAGTAAAGAATTACAATAGTCCAGCCTTGAAGTAACAAATGCATGGACTAGTTTCTCAGCATCACCCCTGGACAGGAGATTTCTCATTTTTGCAATGTTCCTCAGATGAAAGAAGGAAATTCTAGAAACCTCTTTGATCTGGGATTTAAATGACAGGTCCTGATCAAAAATCATATTATTCAAATTCCTCATCCAGGATGTTAAATGTTTAAGAACATGAGATGAGTACCGGTGCCCTTTGCCATCAGGGAGACAACCACAGAGCCACCTGTATACCCAAAGTATCCTGGAGCCGTTCCAAACATAACAAACGGAATGGTTTCCATCAATGTTCCTTGTCCTTAAATAAATGAGAAACGGATTGTTTCTGATAAAGTGTCTCTAGACCATCAGCTTTCAGCGACCAATGGGTTAAACTCCTCTCTGCCATCAGGAAACAGACACATTTGGTCGTGTGGAGTAATTGAAAGATTCCTGTCCAGCATGTGGGTTACAGACTCTTAATTCATCTCCTGCTCTGCACTTGTGGAATGTGAGATGTGGATTAGGTATTGTCTTGTTCCTAATGTTGCCTTTCTAAAGCAGGGAATCCAAGCTTCCAATGTTTAGTTGGGCTCTTTGGGGTTGACTGTTGTTGATTTGGGCATATTGTCCATTCCGCCTCTTTTTAAATGGCTGTTTCCTCTGTCTGTCTCCCTGAAACAACAGGATCCACCGTCAGAGTTCCTCTACATCCAAAGTCAATCTAGTCTGCCTCCAGTTCCCATGGAACTCATTTACATCTGGCGCCAAAGTTTTATTTAGGTTTTTGGTTTAATGTTGATCAGCCAACAAGTCTAGCAGAGTCACAGAGGAGATGTAAAGGTTTGGCTTATCTCAGTGCCAACGAGACACACATTGTTTCTGCTGGCCTGCCCTGATGGATGGAGGTGGGGTTTAAGGTCTGATGCGTTGGATGAAAATCCAAACCTCTATTACCAGGAATATAGTCATATAGTTTAGATATTTAGGCTTTAAAAGCTACTCAAAGAGTAGAGCCCTCCCTGAACACATTATGTCCAAGTCAAGAATTGGACAACTTGTCTTCTCATCCATCACCTCCCTTCCCTGAACAGAGGTCTGAGTAAAATAAGTATTAACATGTAGGGAGACCGATTTAAAGGTTATTAACAAAGCAGCAGAAAAAACGATATTTTCTAAAAATGGATTCTTTGAACACCTCCAGATGGTCAGTGGCTTTAACAACATGTGTCTACAGTGAGGAAAATGAGTTCACCCACTTAGAAATCATAGAGGGTTGCTATGGTTGGAGCATGTCCACTGTGGGAGACATTATATGAAAAGAAAATCCAGAAATCATAATATCTGATTTTTAAACTTTATTTATATTATTATTAAACTATATTATTTATTTGTGTGATCCAGCTGCAAAGAACTATTTGAGCAGCTGTCTATCAACAAGAATTCTGACCCTCAAAGACCTGTTAGTCAGCCTTTAAATGTGCACCTCCATTTATTCTCCTAAATTAGATGCACCTGTTTCAGGTGGTTAGCTGCATAAAGACACCTGTCCTCTCCACACAATCAGGAAGAATTCAACTACTAACATGGCCGAGTCCAAAGAGCTGTCCAAAGACAGCAGAGACTAAATTGTCCACCTCCACAAGGCTGGAAAGGACTACAGGGAAATAACCAAGCAGCTTGGTGAACAAAGCGGCAGATGGCCGCTCACACTGAGCCTGGTTCTGCTGGAGGTTTCTTCCTGTTCAAAGGGAGTTTTTCCTCTCCACTGTCGCTACAAGCATGCTTAGTGTGAGGGATTGCTGAAGAGTCAATGAGTCGATGCAATCAGCTGGTTTTCCTTAGATAGAAAACTTTGAATCAATCTGACTGGATGATCTGGTGAACTGGAAAGTGACCTGAGATGACATGATGTGAATTGGAGCTATAGAAATAAACTGAATAGAATTGAACAAAGGTCCACTGTTGGAGCAATCATTAGAAAATGGAAGAAGCTAAACATGACGGTCAGTCTCCCTCAGACTGGGGCTCCATGCAGGATCTCACCTGGTGGGGCCTCACTGATCCTAAGAAAGGTGAGAAATCAGCCCAGAATTACACAGGAGGAGCTGTTCAATGACCCGAAAGGAGCAGGGACCACCGTTTCCATGGTTACTGGTAATACACTAAGACCTCATGGTTTGAAATCATGTTGACATGATTGTCAAGGCCCATTTTCCAGTGCCAGTGGCCATCTGGATGATCCAGAGGACTCATGGGAGAAAGCCATGAGACCAAAATAGAACTTTTTGGTCTTAACTCCACTAACTGGATTTGGAGGAAGAAGAATGATGAGTAACATCCTAAGAGCACCGTCCCTACTGGGAAGCATGGGGGTGGTTGCATCATGCTTAGGGGGGGGATTTTCTGCACATGGGACAGGGTGACTGCGCTGTATTAAGGAGAGGATGACCAGGGCCATGTATTGCAAGATTTTGGGGAACAATCTTCTTCCCTCAGAGCATTGAAGATGGGTGGAGGCTGGGTCTTCCAGCATCACAATGACCCGAAGAACAGGACCAGGATAACCAAGGAGCGGCTCTGGAAGAAGCAGATCAAGGTTCTGGCGTGGCCTAGCCAGTCTCCAGACCTAAACACAATAGAGCATCTCTGGAGGGAGCTCAAACTCTGTTTGACTGATCTAAAAAATATCTATGTGGAGGAGTGGGCCAAAATCCCTCCTGCAGTGTGTGCAAACCTGGTGAAAAACTACAGGAAACGTTTAACCTCTGGAACTGCAAACAAAGGCTACTGCACCAAATATTAACATTGATTTTCTCAGGTGTTCAAATACTTTTTTACAGCTGTGTCCTACAAAGAAAAAAATCATTTATTTTTTCGTATTATGTCTCCCCCAGTGGACATACTCCATGCTACCATGACAACTCAGACCCCTCCATGATTCCTAAGTGGGAGAACTCGCAAAATAGCAGGGTGTGGAAAATGCTAATTTTGCTCATTGTAGACACATTAAAACCAAAACATAATCTGGAGTAGTTCAAAGGATCCATTTTTAGAAAATGTAATTTTTTTTTCTCCATTGCTTTGTTGACAACTTTTAAATTCCGTCTCCCTATTCATACAAAAACAACCTTTTGAAGCCATCATGGCCTTGTCAGGCTAAACCCCCTCAAACTCACCACTTTGACATCAAAGAAACAAAGAAACAGAAGTTGGCGGCTACCTTTAAGGATCTTCTAAGACTCCTTACATCCAGTTGATTTCAGATGCTCCAACCGTCCTTCTCCATTGCTGCCCCAGAGCTGTGGAGTAACCTACTGATCCATATTTCCAAGTCCAAGGTGGAGTAGTTCCCTCTGAAACCCTGCAGATGGCAGTGATGGCTCGCTGTATGAGAAAGAAGGAAAGGTGGACAAATCATTTTTCTTCAAAGGGAATATTTTTAGAGAAGGTTTTGCTCAATCCAGTCTTCAAATCAAAGATCTCATGTTTATCACTGCAGGGAACACGATAACCTGGGACAAGGTTACAAATCAATTCAGAATCTAAAAATGGCTTAAGAAAAGTAAAATAGTCAGTTATTATAGAATCTAATCCTAAAAGGATCATTAGGTTTGTCAGGAAAAAGACAGCTTTCGACTTTCAACATGCATTTGTGGTTTTCAGTTTTTGTTCCATCATTTTTTTTCAGGGAGCCAGAGGAGCACCAGGAGACCCGGGTCCAGAAGGACCAGCTGGGCCTAAAGTAGGAAAAAACTTGTTGATAATCTGAGTTGATCATTTACTTTGAAGCTGGATTTAAGATTCTGATTTGGGATTTTTAAAGGGTGATCGGGGACTAGGAGGTGTACCTGGACCTCCAGGAGAACCAGGTTCTGGCTTCCCTGGTCCAAAGGTAAGTTTCTCTCAGTTCTCTCAGTTCCTGAATTGGGGAGGATCGGGGTCTTCATTGGGAATATCTCCGACCTGTCATTCACAAGTTCTCTTTTAGGGTGACAAGGGGAACCAGGGGAGACCAGGTCCAGCTGGACCGATGGGTTCTGGTGAGACCGGAGCTCAGGTACACAAACAGCTCACTGAAAGACTGAAGTTATGGCAACAGACACAGTTATACATGCGTCTCTTGCTGAGCTGTTAGAAACTGTGCAAAGATCAAATTTAAACAGAAAAACAAAAAAAAGTTTTTTATGTTTTACTACTTTAGGGTCCACCAGGGCCTCCAGGATTACAAGGTCCTCCTGGGTTTCCAGGCGAGGGTCTAATTGGACCCCAGGTAAGTTCTGAAACAATGGTCACAAAACATCTTTCACTCTGCTGTTGATCTAGTTTTACAAAGCAGACTGAGAAAAGGCTGAAATGCTCAGAGTCTGAATTAACTGGAGCTTCAATAAACAAGCTGCGGGTCCGTTTTGACTCGTGGTTTTCTGTGTGGAACAGGGTGAGAGGGGGTATGAGGGGCCCAAAGGCAGCCGTGGACCTCCTGGACTCGGGCGAAAAGGCGATAAGGTTTGATTAGCTACAGCAAACAGGCAGCAGCATAAAGCTGGACAGCTGCAGAGTTTAACACCCCTTACTGTTCTGACCCACAGGGAAGCACAGGTGAACCTGGGCTGCCAGGTTCGGCCGGGGCTCCAGGTGAAGGGCTCCAAGGAGAAAAGGCAAGACTAATAAAACAAGCATTAAGATCTGGCTAATTTACCCTTTTTTTTATTGTTTTTTTGGGTTCCTATTTTTCTTTTAAATGCTAATGATTTTCTTTGGCTTCTAGGGGGATCCTGGACCCATCGGCCCCACAGGTCCCAGAGGGCCTCCAGGACTGCTAATAGTCGGACCAAAGGTCGGTCAATGAATTTTATTCAGAGGTTTGTTAGCTAGCTTCTCCATGCTAATAGGAGCAGCTGTGACACCGAGCGACATCACCTGACCTGCTGACAGACCTGCGTGGTTCAGACTGACTTTGTTTATTCCACTGCTTGGTCCCAGCAGTTTTCTACATCTGTTACGGTGCCTTCAGGCAGAGCTCGGTGTCGCTAGCCAGCTCATGGATTTATATAGTATCCCAAGTTCCAAAAACTCATTTCAGGGAGATGCTTATCCCCCCCCCCCCGTACATACAAACTTAAGGCCAGCAGCTTTTCAATTAACTAACAGTCATTTATTAAACCCAAAACAGAACAGCATTGGTCTTTTATTTTCAATACTTTCAATCTTGTAGCCTTGAACATCGGTTGTGCTTTATGTTTTCAGCATACAGTGCACCTCGCCACGGTGTCATCCTTCCTCACCATGGCCAGTTCTAGACAGGGGCCAACGGGGGCCAGTGCCCCTGTAGATCATGTCCTGGCCCCTGTACTGAAATTCTAATGATGACCTGAGCTGGAACAGACATGGTTACTGATAGGTCCTTTGGATCTATTTCATTCTTTTTCTTTACAAATTCTGATTTACTAATTATTAAAAAACAATAAGGTGATAGCTTCACTAGTACTGAGATAGGATCCCAGTTTTCATCTTCTAAATGTTTTTTTCTTCACAAAAAAATGCTCTAATTTTTACAGATGAATTTCAGTTTTTCTTGAGTTCTAACTCAAATTTATAGAAAACTGTAGTTTTAACTTAAATTAAGTCAAAAAATATATAAAATTCCTAAATTTTAAATGTATATTGACGTCATAAGAAATTGAATTTTTATTTAACCTCAATGAAAATAAATTTCCCTTCATGCAGCTATATTATTATATTTAAATCTCTTGCCCTGTTTTTTATTTCATACTTTTCTGGGCCCCCATGAAAACCTGCTGGCCCCCTCCTGGCCCCCTGGTACATTTGGTCTAGATCCGCCACTGTTCCTCCCCTTCACTAGACGTGGATATACTTTAGTATATTCTGCTGTAAATTAATCCTATATTTTGGTTTTTTACTCGAGGATTGACCCTCTGCCGTTTCCCAGGATGCACTGCTTTGAGTGGTAACTAGGTGACTGCCGGAGAGGAACCAGAGAAACTTCTGGGACTGATCCAATCAGCTCTCTGATCAACCAGTCGCCTGGATCGCTGGTTGATCAGAGCATCGCTTTGGACAGAAACGCTGCACAGGTTTCAGCAGCACCTCCTCCTCCTCACACCATGATCTCTATTGTTATTTGCGCAATTGAAGTAGTTCTAATCCGCAGATGATGCACAAATTATTGCCTGCTCGCTCTCACTGGCATTAAAAAACACCTTCTCATATAGTCTAAAATCCGGGATAATTAATCCGACTCGCAGGCATCAGTGAACAACTATCTATATCAGGTAGATTCCCAGAACTTCCAGGAGACCTGGGATGTCTGGATTTATATAGTATCCCAAAGCAAACCCTGCAGGGAAGGTGCGAGCAGTGAACTTCACATAGTCAAAGCGTTACTCTACTGTTAATTTGAATTATTTAGTTAACAAACCTTTCTGGAAAAACTGGTTCCCGGTACGGCACGCCTTCTCTCTCTCTTCTTTCTGCTACCTTTCCGTTCCTTTTTAAAACCCAGACTTTGGGGCGCTGCATTTTTCAGCTGCGGATGTTTTTCCCAAACTGCTGCTTATTGATACATTTCCTGTTAGTTTCTATAGTTGTCACTACGTCAAATGACGCCCACGTGGCATTTATGAGCGAACTGCCAGTGACAGACGGGGAGGCCTGATGTGATGCAGGAGCTGAGGGCCAAACCATTTATTGCAGTTTCATGGAGGGGTCGAAATATTCACACTTTGTTTCACTGATTACTGCTGAAAAATGAGGGAGAACATGAATGTTTATTTTACTGCTGGATTTTCTTTGCTTTTTATATTAGATAAAATATAGTGGAACAGTGAAGGACTGTTCATCATCCTCCCTCACCTCCAGCACAGGGCCTGGTCTGTCACTGCCCGGCATCGGGGCTTTCTGAGGGGGGAGATAAAAAAAGAAGGCCCGTTAAATCCGACCGTCATCCAGACATGGCTCTGGATCAACCAAAGTGGATGTTTTTCTCAGAGCTTTGGGGTTTTTCCAAAGATTGACGGACTAGAATGTCTCCCTAAGGGGATTCAAAAGTTGCTCAGAGGGCCTGGTGGGGCCAGTGTACGGCAACCAAGCTTCTGTCAACGAGCCCCAGGGCAGCGGTGGCTACCACGTAGCTTACCACCATCACTATGTGTGAAAAATTATCTCCAGCGATTGTTTACTTTTACTGTTTATTAACTTGTTTTCAAATGAAGCCTCAGTAGATGGAATATAACATAAGATGTGCAGAGAGGCAGCAGCCCAGCGTGACTCTGATGGATGAACAGCAGTAGATGGATTAAAACACAGAAGACTGAACAAACATTTTAACATGAACTGTCTGTTGGCCTGTTTGATTTCTGTCTAAATAAATAATCTGCTTCTTCATCCAGGGAAGAAAAGCCAAAGATTTTATTCTAATTATATCGGTGATACTTCTTGATAATATTACTGAGCTAAATGCACACAGTTCAGTTAAACTTCTTAAAGTACTTTCTTTCCAAAAAGTTATTAAAGTAAATGTAAGAACCACCCAGCTGCAGGGCAAAGCACGGATGGCTGCAGGCGGGGCTTAAAGTCTCAGTAGAGGCGCCATCTTTACGGAGTCGGTTCAGTCAAATCATTCAAACAGATGAAGGTTTTATTTTTATAGATATGTTTATTAATATTTGTTTGATAACAACATAACATAGAAAACAAGCTCAGCAGTGCAGAAAAGATAATATAAGGAGTAGGGATGCACGATATCGGGATTTTGGCCGATATCCGATATGCCGATATTTTAAAACTCATGTAGCCGATAACCGATATCGATACCGATGTTAAAGCTGGACAAAAATAAGTAGTCATTGAAAATAGCAGTTTTGTTATCCATTTCTGACACTTTGAAAAATAATAAACTCAGATATATTTTCATATGCCGATATCTAATTGATTTTTAAAAACGCGATATCGATCTATTTTACTTTCAAAATCTCGTGAAATTTCATCGTTCTGTTACAAACTCTCGTGATATTTTGCAAATTCTTGTGAGATTTTGTTAGTAAAATAGATCGATGCCGCGTCAATATATCAACATATAAAAATATGGCAACATTTGGTGAATTTTCGGGGGATTTCGTAGCATAACGATGACATATAGCAATATTTCATTAGTAAAAGAGATTGATATGGTGTTTTTAAATGGCAATATATCAGCATATGAAGATATTGGGATATTTTAATGGATCAATATTTTTTCCCTCGTCTTTAGAAGTTTTTAAGTCTGTAAAAAAGAAGTTTTTGAGGAAGAAGAAGAAGTAGTATTTTTTTTTTTTTTTGGAGACTTTAGAAACTCAGAAGCTGATCAAATATCGGTGGGGTGGCCGATGTCCGATATTCAGTTTTAAGGCCGATACCGATAGGGGGCCGATTATATCCTGCATCCCTAATAAGGAGCATACATACTTCCATCTTTATAGAGTCTAAGCATTTATAAACGGCTGAGACAGGATGGTGGACGCGTGTCCTTCAGCATAGTCCAGGAAGGGCTTCATATGCGTCCAATAGTGTCAGTCTTAGGGTGGACAAGGTACAGTATGTTAGAAAGTCCAGACGGATATGTTCCAAAATAAGCTTCTTCCACCCAAAAATAGTAGATTTATTAGAAATCCATTGAAACAAAATATTCTTTCGAGCGCAGAAAATGAGGACATTCTACAACTTGCTTTTGTTTGATTTTGGATGTTTGTTTGGTAGAACAAGGAGAACTGGATCCAGATCAATATTGGTTTTAATCATTTTCCCAGTCTCCACCAGAATAGATTCCCAGTATAACTGGGACCAGAGTCGGTGTGTGAGGCGGCCATCATGTTTTAGGGCACAGTGAAGGATCCCTGCTTTAAACTGAGACATCTGCTTTGGGGCCAGGTGAGCTCTATGCAGTGATTTAAGTTGCAGCGCCCAGGAGCCATTACAGATGGTAACTTTTCTGGCAGAGTTTCAAATACTGCTCCACATTTCATCATAATCTCCATATTCAGCTCTTCTCCCCAGATGAAGGTTTTAGTAGATTGATTCATCAACATGCAGGAAGAGCAGAAAACTGAAAGCAGCATCAGTTCAATGTAAAGTTTCCTAACGGCATTTTTCCAAAGCTGTGTTTAAAAATGTTCAGGCTCCTCTTCGTGGTTCTTATTGCTAATTTAGCTTTGATAATCTTAACCTGTGGTTGAGTCATTTTTTCCTGACTTTAAAGCATCTTCCTTTTTTTGCTCAACTTTTAGTGATATTTGAGTTGGAAACTTTCAGAGCCATAGAAATAAGAGGAGGAGCTTTAGTCTAACGTTTCTGCACCAAACTGAATCAAACCTCTCTGGTCGTTCCTGCTGCTCCGATCGAGTTCCTAAAGCTGACTCTCAGATAATAAAGTATCTGAAGTCTAAGTGAATTTCACATTAAAATAAAAAAGTCTCTAAGAAATTAGAAGTTTTAGATGGGAACCAAATGTAATCCTTTTAAATTTGATCCAGAAAGATTCACTTTGCATTTAAGGTTAAAGCAGCAAACAGTCTTAATGAGGATAGAACTAAACCGATTAGATCCGCCGCAGCCTTTTGGATTCAGTATTGTTTTTATTTCTGTCACACTCATTACATAAAAAGATAAAAAGTAGCAAACCTTAAATATCTTGTGTGCACCATTCACTTTTTAAGGCATTTTAGAGTAACGAATGACCAGATTTAATGGTCTGTTACTGGTATTCTGGTTTCCTTTCCAGGGTGATCAAGGTTTTCCTGGAGAGCCAGGTCTTCAAGGAGAAAGGGGCTCAGGTGAAGCAGGTCCAAAGGTATGTCTAGACGAAAGCATGATCAGAGGCAAAGGAGGGGGAACGCTTCTCCTGATGTTCAGACCTATTAATGAACTTCCAGGGTGAGAACGGACCTGATGGGGCTCCTGGAATACCTGGAATTCCTGGAGAAGATGGAGCAGTTGGACCCAAGGTGACCCTGTGTTTCTTTACGTTTACGTTCCAACCGATTGATATTCAGTTTCAGACAGGTACAAGTAAAAAAAAAAACACGCTGACCTTGTGCCTTATTATGATAAAGGTAATAAATGTTTTATCACAAAGCAGCTAAATAGGTTTATTAAGAGAGCAGCAGTGAGGAAAAGTAACCCTGTTATAAAAACATTCAAATGACAATATATACATACCTCTGCTTAGAGGCGGTCTGTGTGAGGCTGATGGATCCAGTCATGGGGATTTTCATCAGTCTTTGATCTTAAATGTTTCCTGCTGAGGTTGAAGGAGGATCAACCTGCAGAATGTAATAGAAGACAAAACAGAAGCTGTTTTAATGAGGAATTCAGATTAAAATGAAAAGAACTTATTGATAACACAGTAAAAACCAGGCATGGAGACAGGAGGCAAACAGAAGAGTAGACAGTAGGAGAGGAACGAGGAGAAGATCAGGACAACAGGAGAGAGATCCAACATGGCGTCAAACAAGATGAACAAGGATCCAAAACCTGGTCGGCAATGGAGGAAATGATGGAAAACAAAGAATGAAACCACAAAGGAAACCTGAACCGAAGATAAAAACGACCCAAGGAGAAAATTAAGAAGATAATCTGGACACAAAAACACATAAAAAGTTTTAAACAAAAAAACAATACATGTAAAGAGAAACTGAACTCCTCTGAGGGCTTCTCAGAATGACGGGTTCAGAGTCCAGAGACTGGAACAGGGCCATCTCTGCAGGGAACTGGATTTCATTTAGCATCTAAATTCTATTCAGTTTATTTCTATAGCTCCAATTCACATCATGTCATCTCAGGTCACTTTCCAGTTCACCAGATCATCCAGTCAGATTGATTCAAAGTTTTCTATCTAAGGAAAACCAGCTGATTGCATCGACTCATTGACTCTTCAGCAATCCCTCACACTAAGCATGCTTGTAGCGACAGTGGAGAGGAAAAACTCCCTTTGAACAGGAAGAAACCTCCATCAGAACCAGGCTCAGTGTGAGCGGCCATCTGCTGAGGCCCACTGGGGTTCAAGGAGACAGAAGCAGACATAGAAAAAGAAGCATAGATACAAAAGGCAGCTGTCAACCAGCTCCACAGGCGGCCCCGTCCAGGAAACACACAGCCAGGCAGACGAGCTCCGAGCCAGCTCCCATGTCAGAGGATGAAGAGAGCACATCCAGTTAGTCACAGTCAGAGAAACAGGACTACACTGGAAAACAGGCCAAGCTCCAGCATCTAGAAACAAAGGTGTTGATGGAAGCAGCACAGCTGATGTTTCTCTCCAGGATGGAGTCACAGCCAAACAGGAACAGACCAGATGAAGCTACTAAATAAACTGGAATTGGCTGTTTTTTTTTTTAAAGAAACAATGTCATAGAAAATAATATTCCAACGGTAATGAGGAAAAAAAACAAGTTCATGGAGCATTAAGGGGTTTGCAATTAGATGTACAATTCTATAAAAAAAACAGACGTTCATCTGATTTTTCAAATGTCTCAAACAGTCTAGATCCTAACCTTTACCTTGATTTAAAGTTAAACAAATGCTGAAAGTTAAGTTTTTTAAACATTTATAACAGCTATAATAAACGAGTAACATCCCAGCATGCTCCTGCTTGTATAACTGGTTTTTAAATGACTCCAGGGGGAGAGGGGTTTCCCGGGACCACGAGGGCCAGATGGAGATCCGGGCAGAGGCACACCTGGAGAAAAGGTAACTTTTTCATCATGGTTGGTAACACTGATGAAAAACTGCTGCAGGAAGTTGGAAAAAGATGAATCATCATTTGTTTTGTTTCCACCGTAGAGCTTTAAAAGGCTGTTTGAATTTTTAACATGAATAAAGCCAGAAGTTCAGTGTTCTTCATTAGAAGACCATCTATAACTGTCTTTGCCGCTTCTGATGGCGGGTTTGGAGCTACAAGCTTTGAGGTCTTAGTTGGGTGTTTCTTAGTAGTAGGACACCTGAGCTACACCCACATCCTGTCCGGGTTCTGGATCTCCTTTTAGCCTCGGGATGAATTTGTCTGGCCTCACTGATAGAAAAGTTCTTTATCTGTTCTTTGTTTTGGTGAGATGTTTTCCTTCCAAACAACCTCGGCATACATCCAGGTCACGTTTCCACAGGTTCTTCATTGATGATGTTTGTGTTTGTTGACCTGTTAACAGGGAGATCGGGGTGAACGAGGCTCCAGGGGACTCTCAGGCCCTCCAGGACCAGTGGGACCTCCGGGAGCAAAGGTATGGAACAAAAAAAAGACCCATCTGCACTGTTAGCTTCCTCTGAAGGACATGGGAATGGGCCTGTACCAGTATTTATATATATATATTAATGCTTGATAATGCTTTCAAACCATATTTTCTTTTAATTTACAGCGTTTTTATGGTTTAAAGACCTTTTAAAAGATCACAGAAAATGCCCAACAACCAGTTAGAACAACAAAAAGTTAGACCTATATAAAATCTACATTCTATGCAGACCGATAAAATACTATTTATAAAATAATCTATGTAAGCTAGACTTACATCGGCTCCGACCGGGAACCAGCGGGTCAGTATGAAGACGACTGATTTCAGGCATTGGTCTTTATGATGCATTTTTCTCTGAGCAACACGTTCTTCTGCTCTTGGTCCATGTTTGTGCCCAGAATGGGACGAACCACCTGGACATTAGAGGTAAAGGGAGATGATCTGGGGTTCGACAGGAGCAGGAGGAAAACAGAACACTGGCTGAGAGGCCACCAGGACCGGGACGAGGCGGCCGGCTGTGCCCCCCTTCCGGAGCCACGAAATCACTACATGGGAGGCGGTAGCTTGCCAATGCTAGCTCAGGAAGAGAGCGAAGGAGAACAGTGGTTGATCAGGGAAAACTGTTGGGCAGAGAGAGCGCTGAAGTCTGGGTAGAGGCTACGGCTGGCCAGGGCTAGCTATAGACTAACTGAGAGTAACTCTTGGCTCTACTGATCCTCAGCTATTCCCCTTCCAGCTTTCTCATAGAGGCTCTCCTCGGCCTGCCACATCCTCTTCCTGCTCCGTGTCCGCGCTGAACTTGTCCAAATGTTTCGCTTTCCCCCTTCAGTCCTCCACAGACAGAGCAGCGGAGCAGGGAAGCAGACGCAGCAGCTGGTCAATGTTTGGGTTGGAGGGAAGAAGAAACAGACGTTTCGAGGCTAAATGGGATAATGATGGCGCTGTGCATGGAGAAGCCTGTTACGTCGGCTCCATACTCTCCTTTCCTGCTTTCTCCATCTTATATTCTCTTTTTGGAATCCCAACTTCTGGGACTATAGTGTTGAGCTTCTTCTCCTACTTCGGCACTTTTTGATGCTGCAATGGGGGACCCCTTTGTCTGCGACTCCAAACCCATTGTTAAGACACGGGACCACCTCCTTTGATGCGCAGCAGCCCTGCTCCCCACCACACTGCGAGACCAGACATCCCTGCAGAAATGAGGAGAAAACGGAGCGGCTGGAGGGGTGGCAGGACAGAGCGGAGGAAAAGATATTTACTATCGGTTGTCATGGGAAACCTAAGAACCTTCCGCAACAGCTTTTAACCTGCTTTCAGAGGAAGTACAGGGACATGAGTATCATGTCCTTCAGTTGGATTCCGGACTCGGTGGTTTCCCTGGACGACTTTAAACTCATCCGTGAAGACAGAACTTTGGCAGAGAGTAGAAAGAAGACATGAGGGCGGCGGGGCTTACAAATCAATACAATAAAAAAAAAAAAATCTAGGGTCAATCAGAAAAACCCATCACTTCCTGCCACGCCCTGCCCCGGAGCCAAACCAGGAAAAAGGTAAATACTTTAACTTAACATATAAATAATCAGTGTATGTCTACTCCCTGATGCTCTATCTCTCCGGTTCTTTTCCCTGAAAAGAGATCACTCAGACAAACTCTTTAAATAACACTTCATAACTTCTATGTAATAAATAACCAGGAGACATGACAACAGATTCTGATAGAAATAGTAATCTTACTCAGATCAGAGAAGTTGCTCAGAATGTACAGAAGGCAGGGACCTCTGGCCTCACCTCTCAGGAAGTGGCCCCAATTAGCCGTTTAAAAGGCATTTTATACATCTCCATTCTGCCCCATCATCATATTTTACATCATACATGTTAGCAGATGATTAGACATCCATGGCTCCAGCCTTATCAAAATAGGACGCCGCTCTCATTCCATTTCAAAATCTTATAACTGTATATCCAGACAGAGGAGTTTTCCTAATTAGATTAAAACGTCAGTTCTGATGTGCAACAGGTAGCCCTGTGATAAACTCACACATCTTCAATGATTATTATTATCAAATGATTATTATCCTAACAGCCAGCATGGCCAGTCCTTCTGCTTCACTAGAATGCATGTAAAAATGTCCAAACAAAACTATAATAAAGAACCCAAACAAACCCAACTATCTGTTCCAACTAAATGACACCAAATCAATAATCATATTTCATGGGGTAATGGGACTCCTGGTCCCCATTACAAAGGAGCATCAGCCCACTGGGATTCTATGAAGACCCGGCCGTCCCTCTGAACCTTCATTCTGATCAGAGATGCAGCCCAGAGGCCCATGATCCCTCTGGAGGAACTGCAGAGATCTACAGCTGAGGATGGAGACTCTGTCCGTAGGACAACATGCTGCACACATCTGGCCTTCATGGAAGGAAGACATTTCTGAAAGATATCATAAAAAGTCTGGTTTAAGGTTTGCCACAAACCACCTGGGAGAGACAGCAAACATCTGGAAGAAGGAGCTTTGGTCAGATGGAACCAACAATCAAACTTTTTGGCAACAATTCAGAGCGTTATCTTTAGCGTAGAAGCAACACAGCTCATCACCCTGAACACACCATCCCCACTGTCAGACACGGTGGTGGCAGCATCATGGTTTGGATCTGCTTTTCTTCAGCAGGGACAGGGAAGATGGATGAAGTTGATGGGAAGATGGATGGAGCCAAATTCAGGAGCATTCTGGAAGAAAACCTGCTGGAGTCTGCAGGAGACCAGAGACTGGGACAGAGATTTATCTTCCAACAAGATGATGATCAGAAACAGAAAGCAGCAGCTAAGATGGAACGGTTCACAGAGAAACACATCCAGGTGTTAGAATGGCCTAGTCAAAGTCCAGACCTGAATCTAACCGAGAATCTGAGGAAAGACCTGAAAGCTGCTTTTCACAAACGCTCTCCATCCAACCTCACCGAGCTCCAGATGTGCAAAACTGATAGAGACAAACGGACCTGCTGCTGTGATCACTGCCCACACATCATTTCCAGTTTTTTATCTGTTAAAGTTTAAAATATCCAATAAATTTCATTCCACTTCATGATTGGGTCCAAATTGTTGTTGATTCACAAACAATTACAATTTTATATTTATAGCTTGGAATCTTGCAAAAGTTTGAAAAGTTTAAGGGGTTAAATACTTTCACAAGATTCACTGATAGTCTCCAGTAAACTGGTTTGTACTCTTGATATTTACCTCAACACTAGGTCTAAAGTTTGATGACTAGGAACAGCACAGATGTTTAATCGTTCAACATTTTTTGTGCAAATGTAAAATATTTTAAGAAATTACAGGTAATGATGTGTTATTTTTTCATCCTTTGAATTTGGCATCAAATGGCTGTCTCTTAGTAAAAAACAATTTACTCTCATGTTTTATTGACTCAGGGTGAACCAGGAAGCCCAGGAAGTATCGGCCAACCCGGACCCCCTGGACAAAGCTCTGCTGGAACAAAGGTAAAACACCCAATAAAATATTTTCACGTTATTAAAACACTAATTTATTATACATTTTTTATTCATGTTTATACATTTTTAGGAGAAAATAAATTATTAGAGCACATTCAGAACCCTCTTCATATTTCTTTCTCTTTTCCTCACAATGCTATGCATGAGAATTTGACTTGTATGTTTATGTAGATGAGAATATCATTAGTGACTTTCACCAGAGCTGTTTCAGTGCTATGATGAGCTCTAAAGCCAGACTGAAACTCTTCAGAAAGTTCATTATGGTGGAAGTGATCGCTTAACCTGACTCCGCCAGATGGATTTGCTCCGCATATCCATCTGGAAACCTTCCGTTGAAGTAATTTTGGGAAGGGGCGAAAATACTGGTTAGCTGATTGGCCTATGTTGGTGATAGACGGGCCAAATAAACCAATCAGATCAACGAAGCATATGACGTACTAACAGAGCGACGACGAAAACACAACCACAAGCCAGGCACAAGCCAATTGATAGATCAAACTCTTGCCGAAACCAGTCGGGAGAAGAGCAAAAACATCTTTTCCTCTGAGAAAAGCCTCCAGAGCAGTGTTTTGCTCTTCTTTCAGTGAAGAAATACTCTGTAATTCCGATAAAACTTGCTCGATAGCCACGCTAACGCTAGTTTCATCGGCTGAAGCCGCCATGTTCTTTAGATTGAACTGTCGCGCTTCTCGTTGCGTCACACCTCAACCCGCCTCAAAGCCAACGCTGATTGGATGTTCGTTTGGTGAACGGCTCCAAATTTTCTTTAACGGAGAGTCTCCAGACTGATCTGCGAGTGAAACCTTGAAAGCTCGCAAGATCAGGATGGTCTCACCAGGCTAGTGATCGCACACTTGTTTGGCAACTACTTTCTCAAGAATTTTAGATGCCAGCAAGGTGGAGGTGGGGTAATGCTATGGGTTGCTATCATGGGTTACCTACTGCCAGTTTCTGGAAGACGCCTTCTTCAAACAGTGGTACAAGAAGAAGTCGCCATCATTCAAAAAAACCTGATATTCCTGCAGGACGATCCTCCGTCACACACATCAGAATACACCACAGTGTGGCGGCCAGAAAAAGTCTAAAGGGAGAAAAAATAATGACATGGCCCCCTAGTTCACCTGATCTGAACCCCATGGAGAACCTGTGGTCCTTCATGAAAGGTGAGATCTACAGGGAGGGAAAACAGTGTCTGGGAGGCTGTGGAGGCTGCTGCACGCCATGAGGATCACACACAGATCAAGACTCTGACAGAATCTATGGATGGAAGGATTTAGAGCGTCATGGTGGAGAAAGGAGGCTAGATTGGTCACTGGTTTGTTTATTTCTGTTTTTTAAAAGTCACAAATTTATCTCTGAATTTTGAGTTATATTGGTTTGCCTGGTAAAAATAAACAAGTGAGATGGGTATATATTTGTTTTTTATAACGCTGCCTAATAATTCAGCAAAGTAATATTTATCTGCAGGCACGGAGATTCTAATAAAATGGCCAAATCTAAAAAGAAACACATCAACTTCCAAAAATATGAAACTTTAATATTAAGGAGTCTTTTGGGTTGATTGAGAACAAAATTGTGGCCCAATAATCAAAATAATCCTCAAAAATACAACTTTCCTAATAATTCTGGACACAGTGTACAGAGATAGGTCAGGATAACCTGAGCCACTCTAACTATAAGCTTTAACAAAAAGGAAAATCTTCTGTCAGCACAAGGTCCAAAGTATGAGGATGAGAATGTGGGGGACTAAGCACATTTTGAACAATGATTTAAAAATTGAGGTGCTGCACTTGTAGCTTCAGGTATTACTTTTTGGTTTACCCATTTTTTTTTACACCTTGATCTGGTTAATTTTTAAGTGCTGTTATAATTTTAGGATTTGCTAAATGCAATAGGTTTCCCAGGAACCACTCTAAAGGGGTGTTTTCTCTCTTTGTTTGAACTAAACGTTTTTGTGTGATATGCAAGTAGATTTGTTTTTAATATGTTTAATTTTGTTTTGTTGTTCCTAACAGGGAGATCCTGGCCCTGTCGGACCATCTGGACCAGCTGGAGAACCTGGACAGGGACTAACTGGACCCAAAGTAAAGCGATCACACATTAAACCAATTCATGTGAAAAACAAAAAATGTCATGTTACATATGATGTTTATATGAAGGCTATATTTGGATAAAATTAATTTAGTTCCATTCTCAATAAACCACAGGATTTCCACAAAAATGCTTTTCATTACAGATGATTAAACATAAAAACATTTTCACTTCAAGCTCCAGTGTATAATTATTACAGGGACGTACTTTCAGAAATGTGATTTATTACCAATCCAGACATTATTTACTACAGGCCCTTCTCAAAATATTAACATATTGTGATAAAGTTCATTATTTTTCATAAGCTAATGATAAAACTTGAACATTTATATATTTTAGATTCATTGCACACTAACTGAAATATTTCAGGTCTTTTATCGTCTTAATGCAGATTATTTTGGCAACAGCTCATGAAAACCCAAAATTCCTATCTCACAAAATTAGCATATCCTGAAAAAGTTCTCTAAACGAGCTATGCACCTAATCAGCTGAATCAACTAACTCTAAACAAGTTTAATTTGGGTTTTCATGAGCTGTATGCCAAAATCATCCGTATTAAGACTTGGATAATGACATTTGATAATTAAGCATATAAGCATGGAAAGTGAGGTTTTTTTATTACAGAAGCAACACAAAGTATTGACACCTGTATTTACTGATCTCTGCAGTCCTAACGAGGGGAACAGAAGAAGAGATCATAGAAGTAAAGTTTTCACACAGGAACAACATTTCATCATATCTTCTCGCCAACAGCTAAAAGCTTCTTGCTTTTTCTAATAACAGGAATCCAATCACCAGAGTTGTGGATTTCTAAAACCCCAGAGCGCCTCAAAAAATTACCTTCAACCCTGTTTTTTTCACTTCTCTCTTTTGCATCCATTTCTTTCCCATTTCAGATCAGGCCCCTGTCTCACCTGGACGATTTCTCCATCGTCTGCCTGACGTCCCAGAACCTCCTAAAACTCTGGCAGACGCTGAACTTTCTATGGATTTTTTTCTATTCTGGGCGTAAACATAGAGTATTCATAACGAGTCCAAAACTTCTGTCCAACTGTTCTTACTTCTGTCCTAACTTCTGCATAACGCACTGCAGCATCAGTTAAAGCTGCTCCCCTCAGGCGCCCGGCCTGCATAAAAAGATATCTTTGATGATGGTTAACCTAGCTGCTGTTTACCACCCGCCAAAAAAAAGATAAAAAATAAAGAGAAGGATTTTGGTGTCAGCAGATTGTCTGTTAGGAAGTGTGTTGGTGGTGGGCGTGAACGCAGGGAGGATCCATCACTCACCTTCTGGCTCCCCCTATGATGGGGATGAAGTCTGGAGGAGAACTGACGGTTTCCTCCTGTGAACCCCCTTTATACCAAAACGCTGCCAATACGCCATTATACAGTAGCTGGAAGCTAGAAACACGCTCAGCGCTCGTCTGGAACACGTCAGATACGCTGATATGAGATGGAGAGAAGTTCTGGATAAGTTACGCAGAGGTTACTCAGAGGTTTAGGATCAGCTAGACGCCACGACTGATGAGGAACTGACACTGAACGGATGTCGACCATCAGATAACCGACCTGGAACTGATGGACCACGGATGGCAGACGCTGGCATTTGTCTCAAAATACTCGCTATATGTCGACGTGTTTCAGCGCGCTCATAACTTACACAACTTGTACCCATAACTTATCCAACGTATGCCAGCGTTTTGGCAAGATCTTTCGTAGGTCAGGTAGATGCTGGTCTAAATCGTCAAGGTGTGACAAGAGCTTTAGTAGAAAGAAACATTCCACCCAATTCCATTGGAAAGGCCTCTGGATTATTCTCCGTCTGAGTGAGAACCCAAATACAGAATAAAGTCTTTAAAGAGAAAAATTATTTACTTGGATAAAAGAAAGAGAGAATAGTGAGCAAAGGGGACTGGGAGGAAACAGGGAAGAAAGCTAACCTGAGCTGAAGGAAAACCTTAGAACTAGAAATGAAATATCTAACAATCAGAATGGAGAATATAGAAAAGGATGGTGAGAGGTAAAACTGCATCAATTATTGCTAGAATACTCTTCATCTGCTTTTTATTCAGTCTGGTTCTCTGACTTCCTCTTATTTCATCTTCAGGGAAGCAAAGGAAGCATTGGAGCTGTTGGGCCACAGGGACCAAAGGGAGACTCCTTGATTGGGCCACAGGTAACAGTGGGAGGAGGGTGAGCAGAGAGCAGCTACAGCAGCAGAGGATACTACATTAACATCTTTATCATCAGGGTCTGCCAGGTTTGCCAGGACTGCAGGGAGAAACGGGACCTGAAGGAAAAGGACAACCAGGAGCAAAGGTAGCTTTGGTTTCTATAGTCTTTCACATCACAGTCTTCCCTGTGCAGAGGGGTCTGCTAAAGGTAACGTTAGCAAATATTTATCTACCTATTCAGAAGAAACGTAGCACATTTCATGAGGCTCCTGAGCCGCTTGCTTCCTTCAGTGGCGCCCATGTTCTTCTTCTTCTTCACCTCCATCTCTAAGCAACCAGTCAGCAGCTGAGCTCCGTCTCATTGATTTAAACCCACTCTTCCTTGTGGAGCAGAATCAATGTTCTGACAGTTGTCAAAATGTATGAAAATATTATTTACAACAGGTGAAATAAGTGTTAAACCATTTTTCTTAGTGAATATATTTCTAGAGGTTCTACTGATGTGATATTTCCACCAGATGTCTGTAAAATCCATGCAATCCACAAACACAAGAAGATCTCTGTTCAGAGCATTTTGAGTCCATGTGTTTTTTCCTCTCTCTGGCGCTGCTCCGTGTCCCGCCTCTTGGTGTGACATCATCGGATCTGTCACTTTAAGACATGTGATTTGCTTAAGCTTTGCAAGAAGCTTGATAAATCCTAGTTTAAATGTTGTGTTCTTCCTTACTAGTTAAAAAAAATCTTTGCCTCTCAGAGAACCATGACTCCCAGTTCCAGGTTAAACTGTTTTCTTATTGAACAGACAGAATCAGACTGCAGAGCTTCTACAGATCTAGAAATGTTGTTTCCAGACTATATTCTGCCAGTATTTTAAAGGTTTGTCTAAATGTTGTGTTTTAAACTTTAAACAAGCTTCAACAGTTTTTCCTTCAGCAGTGGAGTCTTGCGTGGTGAGCGTGCTACAGGCCATGGCGGCTGAGTGCATTACTTAGTTTGCTTTAAAACAACCTGCTAACCTAATAACCTGCTAATTCCAGGTCTTTCTGAAGCTCTCCACTAGTGGTCTCTGACTCTCGGACAACTCTTGTGATCATTCATTTCACAGCAGCTGGTCGAGGTTGGTTTATGGTGCAATGATGTTCTTTCCACGTCCAGATTATGGCTCCAATGGTGCTCAATGGAACATACAGGAGTTTAGAAATCCTCCTGATCCGATGCCATCAATAAGGCTGCGAAGGTCTTTAGAAAGCTCTTTACTTTTTACCCATCACCAGATGTTTGTTGTATGACACCTGGCACCATTTTGTAGGCAATCAATTGGGACTGAACCAGCTGATATTAATTTGCGCTGATAAGGGGCAGGATTGTTTTCTAATCACTGATTTCAGCTTTCCACGCCGTTTCGCAGCTCCTGTTCTTCACGTATTAAAGACTTTTTCCATGTGCCATTCCACTTTATCACACATAACTTCATTTCTGGATGTCTATGGTTTGATTTCTTTGTATGTGTTTGGATTGTTACAGAAATCTGGCGAAATGTTATTGATGATTGATAAGGCATCTTGAAGCTTTTCAACATATTGCCAAACTGTATTGATGCTGCGTTGATTCTGTCTCACAGAATACTGACACCTGCTGGACATTCAAAGACACTACAGGCAGCTGATTGACTAAACTGAATAGATATGATGACCTAGAACAATGATATTGTTGAAATTATTGTAGGGTAGAGTCCTGCACGGGTCGAGTTTTACCAACCTGCACCCGCCCGAACCTGTTAGGATGACTACCGAACCCGACCCGTCACCCGCGGATATCTTCAATTAAATCCGAACCCGACCCGACCCGTTGATATTTAACCCGCAACCCGACCCGTTAACACATCAAGTAATAGGCTATAGTACGCAGCGCCATTAACACTGCAGCAGACGTGTATGCGCTGACTGTGGTCTTTTTGGAGGGAAGCCCACACTGCCGGTGTAGGTACCAGATTGACTCGGGCTGCCAGATTGACTCGGGCTGCCAGATTGACTCGGGGGCCTGCGCCTTTTGGCACAATATCACAATATGGCAACTCCGCCCGTTACACTATATGGCAACGCCACTCGTAACGATATGGCAACTCCACTCAAACAAACTACATTGCCCCCGCGGTCTCTATTTGTCACAACTCGATTTTATTTAGCCAATAAACGGTAATCGTTTGGCACTGTCCGTTAATTGATCAAATACCTATAATACATTAAAACATAAATTTTTCATTAATTTTTTTACAGATTACAGGAAATGGGTATATATTTTTTTCAGTTCAAACTTTATTCTAGATAATGAAGAATTTCTTCGTAAAAATGATCCATGGTATCAGAGGGACTTTAATCTCTGAATATACTTTGTATTCGTAGTATTTTTGTTTTTGTTATATTACAAGTTTATTTTTTGTATCCCTTTAGCTTCATTCTCCTGAATCTATTCTCGTCACAAATGCAGACCGCGGGCTCAATGTAGTTTGTTTGAGTGGCGTTGCCATAATGTGACGTCATCGGGAGGCGCAAGGCCCATGGCGCATTCGGTGACGTCATCAGAAGGCGCAGGGACCATGGAGAATTTCTTCGTAAAATTGTCCGTTTACAAACCGCAATCCCGCTTTCGAATAAAACCTACACTCCGCTATAATTACTTTAGTAAGCTGTCCAGACCAATCAAAATGTTTTGCGCAATTGTGCAAACGTTAAAACAATTATGTATTGTGACGTCATCAAAAGGCGCAGGCCCCCGAGTCAATCTGGCAGCCCGAGTCAATCTGGTACCTACACCGGCCAGGCTTTAAGCTACAACAAGGGTGACCCCAGTGCCTGATTAATATAACATTTCTGCTGTCCATAACAACACACGCATAAAAAATAAAAAAAATCACCAACTACCCGCCCGCACAAAAAAAAAATATCCGCCCGACCCCCTACCTGTTTATTTTTGTTTATGTATTTTTCACCCGCAAAAGAGCATTTTTGCAGGACCCGTTGCAGGACTCTATTGTAGGTTATATTCTATTATTTCATATCTGTTTAAATAGAAAATATATTTGATATTTTTAGTTGCAGCCAATAAATAATGTAAACATAAATCATAACATGAACATTTAGGGTAAAAAGTGAATAAGGATGCTTGTGGACTAGGATTTTAAATTAGATTTTTAAAACAATAAGTGCAGTAAAAACAGTAAATAAACTAATAGGCAATGTGAAATTAACTTTAGTTCAGATAAGATGAGTGATAACTGAGAGGAAAAGGATGAAACAAGGAGAAGATGAAAATAAAAACAGCTGAAACGTTTCTATTCCTTTTAGGCTCCAAAATTCTGGATCAATTTAATGATAAACAGCAAAAGATGAGGCATATTTTAGCAGATGCATCATGTTGAGAGATATGATTTTAAACCCAGTTTAGTGAATCAGTCAGTTAGAAACAGCTCCTGGATCGATCACATGACTTTCTGGAAACGACATGTGCAGCGATGCAGCTCTATGGGCTCCTTGCAGCTCTATGGGCCCCATGCAGCTCTATGGGCCCCATGCAGCTCTATGGGCCCCATGCAGCTCTATGGGCTCCATGCAGCTCTATGGGCCCCTTGCAGCTCTATGGGCCCCATGCAGCTCTATGGGCTCCATGCAGCTCTATGGGCCCCATGCAGCTCTATGGGCCCCATGCAGCTCTATGGGCTCCGATGCAGCTCTATGGGCTCCATGCAGCTCTATGGGCCCCATGCAGCTCTATGGGCTCCGATGCAGCTCTATGGGCTCCATGCAGCTCTATGGGCCCCATGCAGCTCTATGGGCCCCATGCAGCTCTATGGGCTCCGATGCAGCTCTATGGGCTCCATGCAGCTCTATGGGCCCCATGCAGCTCTATGGGCTCCGATGCAGCTCTATGGGCCCCATTCAGCTCTATGGGCCCCATGCAGCTCTATGGGCCCCATGCAGCTCTATGGGCTCCGATGCAGCTCTATGGGCCCCATGCAGCTCTATGGGCTCCGATGCAGCTCTATGGGCCCCATGCAGCTCTATGGGCTCCGATGCAGCTCTATGGGCCCCATTCAGCTCTATGGGCCCCATGCAGCTCTATGGGCCCCATGCAGCTCTATGGGCTCCGATGCAGCTCTATGGGCTCCATGCAGCTCTATGGGCCCCATGCAGCTCTATGGGCTCCGATGCAGCTCTATGGGCTCCATGCAGCTCTATGGGCCCCATGCAGCTCTATGGGCCCCATGCAGCTCTATGGGCTCCGATGCAGCTCTATGGGCTCCATGCAGCTCTATGGGCCCCATGCAGCTCTATGGGCTCCGATGCAGCTCTATGGGCCCCATTCAGCTCTATGGGCCCCATGCAGCTCTATGGGCTCCGATGCAGCTCTATGGGCCCCATGCAGCTCTATGGGCTCCGATGCAGCTCTATGGGCCCCATTCAGCTCTATGGGCCCCATGCAGCTCTATGGGCCCCATGCAGCTCTATGGGCTCCGATGCAGCTCTATGGGCCCCATGCAGCTCTATGGGCTCCGATGCAGCTCTATGGGCCCCATGCAGCTCTATGGGCTCCGATGCAGCTCTATGTGCTCCGATACAGCTCTATAGGCTCCGATGCAGCTCTATGGGCCCCACGCAGCTCTAAGGGCTCCGATGCAGCTCTATGTGCTCCGATGCAGCTCTATAGGCTCCGATGCAGTTCTATGGGCTCCATGCAGCTCTATGGGCTCCATGCAGCTCTATGGGCCCCACGCAGCTCTATGGGCTCCATGCAGCTCTATGGGCTCCATGCAGCTCTATGGGCCCCACGCAGCTCTATAGGCTCCGATGCAGCTCTATGGGCCCCATGCAGCTCTATGGGCTCCGATGCAGCTCTATGTGCTCCGATGCAGCTCTATAGGCTCCGATGCAGTTCTATGGGCTCCATGCAGCTCTATGGGCTCCATGCAGCTCTATGGGCTCCATGCAGCTCTATGGGCCCCACGCAGCTCTATGGGCTCCATGCAGCTCTATGGGCTCCGATGCAGCTCTATGGGCCCCACGCAGCTCTAAGGGCTCCATGCAGCTCTAAGGGCTCCATGCAGCTCTATGGGCCCCACGCAGCTCTATGGGCTCCATGCAGCTCTATGGGCTCCGATGCAGCTCTATGGGCCCCATGCAGCTCTATGGGCTCCGATGCAGCTCTATGGGCCCCACGCAGCTCTAAGGGCTCCGATGCAGTTCTATGGGCTCCATGCAGCTCTATGGGCTCCATGCAGCTCTATGGGCTCCGATGCAGCTCTATGGGCCCCACGCAGCTCTAAGGGCTCCATGCAGCTCTATGGGCCCCATGCAGCTCTATGGGCCCCACGCAGCTCTATGGGCTCCATGCAGCTCTATGGGCTCCATGCAGCTCTATGGGCTCCATGCATTGCTGTTAATGAACCCATCACTAGAAAATGTCAATAGAATGTCTAGAAATATATTTACTGAGACAAATGCTGGAGTGTTTAATACTTATTTTACCCTCTGTACTTCTGTATACTTTATATTTTTCAGTAAAGTAATACCTTTATTCTGCACCACTCTAGATGTTCTGTTGATGTATTATTTTTGGAAAAAATAACAGTTAAAAAAAAAAAGTTGTATCAATAACCTTTAAAAAATACATGTTAAAGGTAATTAAGGAACTGAGCTGCATCTGGAAAGTGAGGAAATATCATCATCAGTCATTTTGTTGGATTTTTTTTTCCAGGGTGAGAGAGGCTTGCCAGGTGTACCAGGACCATCAGGTCCTTCTGGGACTGGACTTCCTGGACCAAAGGTCAGTGTAAACGGAATTTTTGCTTAATGTGCTTAATTTCCTTTACTAATTTCCTTAATGTATTTAATTTCCAGGGCTCCACAGGAAAACCTGGCCCACCTGGCATGCCTGGGCCTCCAGGAGAAGGACAACCAGGACCAAAGGTAGGGAGGAAAAAAAAGGAACAACTCTAAGATCTGATTGAACCTTTTCGGTTTCATCTTGTTATATAAGGACAGGTCGGACTTCTGCCAGAGATGTCGTATGGATCACGCCGTCGGCTTTGGTTACTGAGCCGCTGTGTCGGCCTGCTAAGCACCAAATAAACAATCCATCAACCTGTGTCCTCAGGGAGAGCCTGGATTTCAAGGACCAGTGGGGTTAAGGGGGTTTCCAGGGCAGAGTCTCCTAGGAGAGAAGGTACAGTAGCTCAGAGGTTCCATGCAGGACTCATTTCATATCAGTCTTATTGGCAGTGCTTGAAAATGTGATGATAAGGGAAGTTTTTATTCTGTTGCAGGGCAGTCAAGGATCTCCTGGGCACAAGGGAAGAAAAGGAGAAACAGGAGATTTTGGACCACCTGGTTCCCCTGGACCCATGGTAACATCATCTCATGCAATTTAAGAAGCTTTTCTGTCACTTTACTGTCATATTTAGGCCGTTTCTGACTGAATTACGGCTGAAAGAATTAATCGGATTAATTGATCATTGAAATAATCTTCGACTATTTTAGTAATCGTTTAACTGTTACCTGAACGACCTACTTAGAGCAGGTATTATACCAAGATTTTATCAAATATATCAAAATATTCCATTTAAGACAAAAAAAAAATGTCAATATCCTTCATCCAGAACAGTTTTTGTTTCAACCTTGTTTAATAAAAATTCTTTTACATGGAACATTTGGCGATCCGATTATAATCGAAAAAAACAATCTACAGATTAATCGATTTGTAAAATAATAATTAGCTGCAGCCCTAAACTGAATACTTTATTATGTTAGAGTAGAATATGTAAATATATACTAAAATGTAATTTTTTTTTCACTATAATAGTATAGTATTTGTTTTTATTGTCAGATATTTCTGTCATTCTACAGTAAATACTTCGATATCAAGGCTCAATTGATATCAATTTTTTCTCCCATACTGTTTACATTTGATCACTGCTGCACTTCATGGAATAGAAATGTCATCAAAGCTGTACAAATCCAAATTCTTTCTCTATACACTCTGTGTATATGAAATGACAATAGAAGCTGTCCAAGTCTAAGTAAATGACCATATTCTAATCCTATAGGGGAGACCCGGAGAAAAAGGAGAGCCAGGACTTACGGTTAGTTCCTGACTCCTATCAGATGCATTATGACGAAGTTCTAGGTCTCTTACTTTGTTCTGTTTCTCACATACAGAGAGACGAGGTCGTCCAGATCATAAAGGAAATACTGGGTAAGGTCCTTCAGAGCAGAGCAGCTAGGAATATTTCATGTGGTTCACACCTTGGTGACAATGACAGTCACAGACCCCCCCCTACAGGCGGGAAGCATGGTAGGCAGGTCCAAACTGGTTCAAAGTTTTCTATCTAAGGAAAACCAGCTGATTGCATCGACTCATTGACTCTTCAGCAATCCCTCACACTAAGCATGCTTGTAGCGACAGTGGAGAGGAAAAACTCCCTTTGAACAGGAAGAAACCTCCAGCAGAACCAGGCTCAGTGTGGGCGGCCATCTGCTGAGGCTCACTGGGGTTTAAGGAGACAGAAGCAGACATAGAAAAAGAAGCATAGATACAAAAGGCAACTGTCAACCAGCTCCACAGGCGGCCCCGTCCAGGAAACACACAGCCAGGCAGACGAGCTCCGAGCCAGCTCCCATGTCAGAGGATGAAGAGAGCACATCCAGTTAGTCACAGTCAGAGAAACAGGACTACACTGGAAAACAGGCCAAGCTCCAACATCTAGAAACAAAGGTGTTGATGGCAGCAGCACAGCTGATATTTCTCTCCAGGATGGAGTCACAGCCAAACAGGAACAGACCAGATGAAGCTACTATGAGAAAAAGCAGAGAGAGCAGAACGTTAGAGATTGAACTAACAGATTCTGCAGAGTGGGAGAATAGAGATAGAATGAAGCAGAATGATGGAAAAGGGGTCCCTATGTCCTCCAGCAGTCTAAGCCTATAGCAGCAGAACTATAGAGATAGATCAGGATAACCTGAGCCACTCTAACTAGAAGCTTTATCAAAAAGGAAAGGTTTAAGCCTAGCCTTAAAAGTAGACAGGGTGTCTGCTGAGGCCGACTGTCGTTCAAGGAGACGGAAGCGGACATAGAAAAAATCAAACATATTTCACAGGTATAAATGAACAAAATGCGGGTATCGTAGAATTACAGCATGAATGAATCTTATTTATATTTTGTTATTTATTAACTGTAAATCTTAAAACATAAACTGATTCGAGAACATCCAAATAACAGTAATTTCTTAAACAATGAGGAAAACCTTCTTAGTTCGGTCAGTTTGCAGTTGTCAGTGTTTGAGCGCAGAGCATACTGGATATGTGAGGCAGTGTTATTTTCTGCCAATGTTATGATAAACTGCTGTGTGTGCACTTTAATGATCAGAGGTTGGGTCGCAGTTTATTATGGGTCTGTGCGGTCCCAGCCGGGTTTTAAAAATGGATAATTGCAGGTAACGGGTCAGGACTTAGTACCGAACTCTATAGGCACAGCAGATACAGTTTTGAAAAATGAGACCCATGCAGGACTCTGATATACGACCGTACACATTGCTAGCTGAAAGCCTGCCTCAGAGGTACAACTTTAATTAGTGGTTGATAAGATAGCAGAGAATATTTTTATACATAAAATTGGTCTTCATAATAAAAACTATAGAGGAGGTAGAATCACAGTTTCAGATGGTTTGATGTGAAATAGTTTTAATAAATCAGGATATAGAGGTACAGTCTGGAAATATCTGACATTCTCTGCCTTTTTACATCTTTTTTATGTCCTAGGATGTGGAGTCATGTGCACAGGGAGTCCGCTAGAACTTGTATTTGTCATTGAAAGCTCAGAGAGTGTTGGACCAGAACATTTTGAACTGGTGAAGGACTTTGTGATTGCCATTATTGACCAGTTACCAGTCAGCCAGGGTGCCAGCCGTGTTGGGGTCGTGCTCTACAGCCATTTGAACAAAGTGGTTGTAAGTCTGGAGCAGCAGCCCAGCAAAGATGAGATTAAGGAAGCTGTCAGAACCATGCCCTACCTGGGTGAGGGCACCTTCACCGGTAGCGCTGCCCATCGAGCCAAGCAGCTGTTCCAAGCCTCTCGGCCTCATGTGGGGAAGGTGGCCGTGGTTTTAATGGCCGCTCAGGCAGATCGCCGGGATTTCATGGAGTTTAAAGAAGCCGTCTCTGATTCCCATGAAGAAGGCATTGAGCTGTTTGTTATAGCTGTGGGAAACAACACTGATCTTTATGGAGAATTCCTGACTCAGATAAGAACGTTTGCCTCAGACCCTGATGAAGACCATGTCTACCTCCTGGATGACTTTCAGATGTTGTCTGGTAAGAATATACATTTATGTTTCTTTTTTAACACTCACCATCCCAGTGTCACACACTGTAACCTGCTGTCATTTAGAAGGTTTTGTGTATAGTGAATGAACCATGGAGAGGGTACTTATACATGCAGTAATTCCCCTTTAGTTCATTCCTTATGTATCAGGTATCTTGTTCATGTTTGTGTTCTCTGTATATTCAGACAATCACTATTAAGCTTCTGTCCTCATCAGCATCAGAAATGGTTTTCACGTCTGCTACTTTACAGGTTTTACCATCTATAGGGCCAGGTCTGCATACACAAGCTCTCGAATGCCCTTTGCCTTGCTTCACTATTTCTGCTCTGAGCAAATTTGCCTTTGATGCACACTTCACATGTCACATTGGAGTTCGCACTTTTTGTTTTAATTTTCATCCCTTCTGTTACATTTTCCAACTTTTCCATCCATCCATCCATCCATCCATCCATCCATCCATCCATCCATCCATCTTCCTCCGCTTATCCGGGTCGGGTCGCGGGGGCAGCAGCTTAAGAAGGGAGGCCCAGACTTCCCTCTCCCCAGCCACTTCTTCTAGCCCCTCAGGAGGAACCCCAAGGCGTTCCCAGGCCAGCCGAGAAACATAGTCTCTCCAGCGTGTCCTGGGTCTTCCCCGGGGCCTCCTCCCGGTGGGACGTGCCCGGAACACCTCACCAAGGAGGCGTCCAGGAGGCATCCTAACCAGATGCCCGAGCAACCTCAACTGGCTCCTCTCGACGTGGAAGAGCAGCGGCTCTACTCCCAGTCCCTCCCAGATGACCGAGCTTCTCACCCTATCTCTAAGGGAGAGCCCAGCCACCCTACAGAGGAAACCCATTTCGGCCGCTTGTATGCGTGATCTCGTTCTTTCGGTCATGACCCAGAGTTCATGACCATAGATGAGGGTAGGAACGTAGATCGACCGGTAAATCGAGAGCTTCGCTTTTTGACTCAGCTCTCTCTTCACCACGTCGGACCGGTACAGCGCCCGCTTCACGGCAGACGCTCCGCCAATCCGCCTGTCGATCTCCCGCTCCCTTCTTCCCTCATTCAACTTTTACATGTAATCATAATTACAGTGTCGCAAAATGTCATGCCATGTCTGGATACCATAACACACATTGCATTTGATCAGCTTCATCAGCAGTACTGAGATAGGTCATGAGTATGAATATCAAAATTCGTACTGTTCATATGGATGAGATGATTCTGTCCCGCTTTAAAGATGACAGTCTTTAACTGAAAAGATGTCCTGGGAGAGTGATGGCACATAGAGCGCCTCCATCAGCGATACATCCACAATGTGACCTTTACTGTCTGTTAGATGTACTTTGGTTTCGCCTTTCCTTTGCGCAACACCAGTGGTTTCTCTCCAACAGCTAACTCAAATGATTGGCTATGAGGCTTGAAAGTTGGATCAAACTGTTCAAACCTGTCCATGTCAGTGAGTCAGACTCTTCAATTTGGACCGGGACATCCTCTAGCTGGACCTTGGAAGTGAACGTGTGGTCCTCCTCATCCACCGCTCGCTTCACTTTGTCCCGCTTTCTGTGCCGATAGTGTGCGTCCTTGTGCGTGGCGCTCTTACATATGTTGCACCATTGCCTGGACTCTGCACTTGACAGCAGCTGACGAACAGTCCACAGCTCTGGCGCTTCTGACCACAAGCGAAACAGGGAGTGGTAGCCTAGTGGTTAGGGCAGAGAGTGAATTTCCTTGCGCTGAACTTGTGACAGTGTAATGAAAATAAGACGCTGGAAAAAACCAAACAAATGGCTTCCCCTTCCCTGCGTAATGGTCACTGAGGATCTGCAGCGTTTCATGACAAGGGGCAAACTTTTGTCATTCAGCACTTGAACTAGAACTGCATACAGTTCTACTCTTCATTCTTACTGGTGTCTTCCTTGGCACCTTCATGAGGGACTTCACTTAGGATAGAGCTTTTGAGGTCAAGCAAGTGCGCCAAAAACTTGGTTTCCTACATTATGTCAAAACATAAGCGATTCTATCAGCTCCCAAACTCTTTACTAGGACCATTGCCTGTTGGCGCAGCCATCGCCTCTACAGCGGAAAGAGGCAAGATAAGACACAAAGACATGGATTTCCATTTGGCCTGCATGCTATCATTTTTGTGACTGGGTTGCCGCCATTTATTGATGATTACCCACCAGTATGTAGCCATGCCAACATCCAAAAGTGGATACCAGGGTCAATAAGGGACACAGATGTCAACAGAACTTATCCATCTTTTAGCCCCTTGGCCCATGCCTCCCATGTCAAGCTTTTAGCCGATCATTACAACATTCTTGATTTGTTTCACAACTAGCAAAGTTGACTAATAAATCAAACTCTTACCAAATCCAGTCAGGAGGAACACACATACATCTTTCCGATCCTTAAAGTCAGAAATCGTGTTATTTTGCTTGTTTTTGAATAATAAACAGTAGTCCAGCTAAAACCTGTAGTTTATGCTTTAACGTCATACATGTCACTGCATTTCATTGGTTCGAAACATTTATGTTTTGAGGCTAATGCATCGTTTTGCTTCCAGCTAGATATATTTTTGGGAGTTCGTGCACAAATCTTGTGACAATTCATCTGGCTTGCAAGGTAACCTCTGCCCTCGACCTTCCTTCCTCTAGAAATCAAGTGAACTGCAGAGACTGAATTGTAGTCAGTCACCAGGTCCTGATGGTGTCAGCCCTCCTGAAACGTTGAACACCTGAGACGCGACAGCACCATCCAAAGACCCTCTGCTACCTCACCATATACCTTTTTTTTACTCAACAACATTCAAACCTGCTTCTTTCTAGTGTATATAACAGTAACAGGCTTTGACCATGTATTTGCCTGATATAACTGTCCGGAATGTCCCAGTGCTTTATAACACATAATTCACTTAGCGGATTAACTTCAATTGAAGAAACTCATGGCAAGTCACATCAATCAGAAGAAGACTTAAATGTTCCTATAAAACATTTTATTTAAACTATTAATGATTTACTGATTATAAGACCATCATTTTAATCCTTTAACACCATCCATCCATCCATACATCCATCCATCCATCCATCCATCCATCCATCCACCCATCCATCCATCCATCCATCCATCCATCATCCACCCATCCATTCATCCATCCATCCATCCATCCATCCATCCATCCATCCATCCATCCATCCACCCATCCATCCATCCATCCATCCATCATCCACCCATCCATTCATCCACCCACCCATCCATCCATCAATCCATCATCCATCCATCCATCCATCCATCCATCCACCCATCCATCCATCCATCCATCCATCCATCCATCCATCCATCCACCCATCCATCCATCCATCCATCCATCATCCACCCATCCATTCATCCACCCACCCATCCATCCATCCATCCATCCATCCATCCATCCATCCATCCATCCACCCATCCATCCATCCATCCATCCATCCATCATCCACCCATCCATTCATCCATCCATCCATCCATCCATCCACCCATCCATCCATCCATCCATCCATCATCCACCCATCCATTCATCCACCCACCCATCCATCCATCAATCCATCATCCATCCATCCATCCATCCATCCATCCACCCATCCATCCATCCATCCATCCATCCATTCATCCATCCACCCATCCATCATCCATCCATCCATCCATCATCCATCCACCCATCCATCCATCCATCCATCCATCCATCCATCCATCCATCCACCCATCCATCCATCCATCCATCCATCCATCCATCCATCCATCCATCCATCCATCCATCCACCCATCCATCCATCCATCATCCACCCATCCATTCATCCACCCACCCATCCATCCATCCATCCATCCATCCATCCATCCATCCATCCATCCATCCACCCATCCATCCATCCATCATCCACCCATCCATTCATCCACCCACCCATCCATCCATCAATCCATCATCCATCCATCCATCCATCCATCCATCCACCCATCCATCCATCCATCCATCCATCCATTCATCCATCCACCCATCCACCCATCCATCATCCATCCATCCATCCATCATCCATCCACCCATCCATCCATCCATCCATCCATCCATCCATCCATCCACCCATCCATCCATCCATCCATCCACCCATCCATCCATCCATCCATCCATCCATCCATCCATCCATCCTCTTCCTCTTTATCCACGGCCGGGTAGTGGAGGCAGCCGTCTAGGCAGAGATGCCCAGACTTCCCGATCCGCACACACCTCCTTCAGCTGCTCTGGGGGGACCCTGAGGCGACACCAGGCCAGTTCAGAGACATAGTCCCTCCAGCGTGTCCTGTGCCTTCCACCAGGCCTCTTTCCAATGGGACATGCCTGGAACACCTCCCGAGGGAGGCGACCAGGAGGCATCCGGAACAGATGCCCGAGCCTCCTCAGCTGGCTCCTTTCAACATGGTGGAGCAACGACTCTACTCCGAGCTCCTCCAGGGTAACTGAGCTCCTCACCTGGAAGGGTGTGCCCAGCCACCCTGCGAAGGAAACTCATTTAGGCCACTTGTATTTGCGATCTTTGGGTCATTACCCAGATCTCATGACCATAGATAAGGGTGGGAACGTAGATCGATCAGTAAACCCAGAGCTTTGCCCCCCCCACTCAGCTCCCTCTTCACCATGACAGTCCGATACAGCGACCGCATCACTGCTGACCGATCAATCTATCCATCTCACGCTCCATCCGTCCCTCTATAGTAAACAACACGTCAAGATACTTAAACTCCTCCACATGATACAAGGACTCTCCTTTCTTTAATATTTAATATCCTTCTTTAATATTAACTAATGTCAGAACCACAAAATGTTTTAAATTAACAAGATTTTTTTCATTTCTAATGTAGGTCTGGAGAATAATCTACTGAAGCAGATTTGTGATCAAGATGCATCAACAGCGTTTCTACCAAAATGGTTTTTCTCCTCTGTGGAAACCCATCTGGATAATCCGGAAGACAGGGACTCGACAATCATCCCAAAAGATGAAAACATAAAGGTAATGTCTTTGTAATATTATCACTTTTGTGGTAAAAATTATTTATGCTCACTGTTTATTTTATTCATGCCTTGTGAGACTGGTTCAAGTCATTGCCATCTAGTTTATTCGCTTTCCGAGGACAGTGAACTTAAACTTCTTGTTGTTGATAACGAGTCGAAATATGGCTGGGTAAAGGGAAGGTCTTTAGGGGTTTTTAAAATTGTAAAGAAACGGCTGTTACAAACGTTGCATTTGTGAATTCTCCCGAATTGTGCCCAACAACGAGTGAATAAAGTGAATGTGATTGATTGATTATCAAGGTGGGCGGGATTGGTGTGGTGGAAGGTTCGCAAGCAAGTTTGATTGTGGCCGGTTTGTTAGAAGAATCCTGTTAACCAGTTAGCAACTTAGTGCTAGCAGGTTCCCTATGGGAAATTCCATTGGGACCAAGTAGCACTAAATTGGTGACTTAGAAACGACGCTGTCAAGGAACGCTATGGACAGAGGAAACATGCAAGAGGAGGAGAGTTTAGTGTCGGAGGTCGTGGATGAGTCTCCTCCGTCATCCATTTTTTATTTAGAGGAGGAAAGCGGGGACGAAGATGTTGTGGAAGAGGACGCCAGGGCGGCAGTAGCTTGGTTTGGTGTAGAAGGCTTCCAGCCGTACATGTTTGAGCCCTTGCCTCGCAACGCTGCCAGTTCTGTTAGCTCTACGCCTGCCGAAGACACAGACGTCCATCCCCGTGAACACTGGGACGCAACTCAATGGAAAGGAAAGGATTCTGATTTCAACCATTGCGTATATTAGCTGCGACATATGAATCAAGATGCTATGACCGAAAACATTTGATTGACAGATGAACGTTGATATATGATTGGCCGAATTTAGGTGTTCAGGCTGACCACTTGACAAATTCAAGAAAAGACAGAAAATGAGTCCTGGCAAAATAAATCTCACAGTTGAAGAACTCAAGGTTGAGCTTGAAATTATCAAGTGCTACCAGAGAAGAACATTTGGTAAAGAAATCAGTTCTTTAAAAGATGGTAAGACTTCCAGCCGCATATACAAACTCCACCCAGTCCTTCAAAATGGCATTATTTTGGTTTGGGGCAGGTTAAGCAGAACAGCCATGTAGGAGGAGGTAAAACACCATGCCATTGTGGACAAAGACCCTGCAGGTGTCAGAGCTAATTCTTCATGCTCTTCAGGAAGAAGTTGGTCATGGTGGTTGCAACCATATTCTGTCAAAACTGCCCCAGAAATACTGGAGCCAGTTCGGCTACTAGGAGGGTACTGTCTAATGGCGTTGTGTGAAGACGGCTCCATAATCTTACAGGACAACAAAAGAGGGCTGACCTGCTGAAGAGCAGAGTTATACCTGATCAACCACCCTTCACCAGAACTGGGCTCGAATGTTTTGCTCCTTTTTATGTCTAAAGTCAAAAGCAGCATTATCTTTGGACACAGACTCTTTCATTAATGCTCTGTGCAGATTTATTGCAAGTGTGGTCAGGTGATGGAGCTTCAGTCTGATCATTTGTAAACTGTTTTGGTGCTGAGCGAGAGCTGAAAAAGGCTATTCAAGAGTGGAACATCTCTTAAATAGAGAACACTTTAACTCAACAAGGCATTAAGTGGATAATTAATCCTCCATCTGCATCCCACCATGGAGGTGTTCGGGAATGTTTAATCGGGTCTATTAGAAACATACCTAATGCCAGCCTGAAGACAGAAGTTGGATGATGGCCTTCAAATCTTTCATTGTGAAGTAGAAGCCATCATTATCTGTAGGCCTCTAACTACATCTTCTAGTGACCCAAATGATCTGGAGGCCCTCATCCCGATCACCTCTTGCTACTAAATACCAAGCCATCTCTACCTCCAGGTCTGTTCCAGAAAGATGATCTGTATGCATAGTGACAGGTGGAATATATGGCCGACCTCCTCTGGAAGCTCTGGATCAGGGAGTGTTTGACTGATCTTCATCAAGGTCTGCACCTTCAACTACACCTTTGTTTCTAGATGTTGGAGCTTGGCCTGTTTTCCTTTTTTTTTTTTTTTTTTTTTTTTGGGGGGGATTGGCATGTCTGTTTTCTCGGGGGGCGAGCGGGCCTGCTGGGTGGGGATCCTGGTGGCGGCGCAGCGCTGGTGTGTGTGGGTCCGGGCGGCTCAGGCGGGGGTGGTGTTGGGGGGCCGGTGTGGACGGGCTGGCTGCGCTGATTGGGTATTCGGGTGGGTTTTCCCTCTTGGAGGCATGGTGGAGCTGCTTTGTTCCCGCTGATTGCGGCGGGTGTGGCTGCGGGGCGCCTGGGGGTTGGGGTGGCTCTGGCCGGCGCGCGTCGGGGGGCCGGGGCGGCGGAGCTGCTCTGGCCGCGTGTCGGGGCCTGGTGCGGGCGGCGGGGGCTTGGCCTGTTTTCCAGTGTAATCCTGTTTCTCTGACTGTGACTAACTGGATGTGCTCTCTTCATCCTCTGACATGGGAGCTGGCTCGGAGCTCGTCTGCCTGGCTGTGTGTTTCCTGGACGGGGCCGCCTGTGGAGCTGGTTGACAGTTGCCTTTTGTATCTATGCTTCTTTTTCTATGTCTGCTTCTGTCTCCTTGAACCCCAGTGGGCCTCAGCAGATGGCCGCTCACACTGAGCCTGGTTCTGCTGGAGGTTTCTTCCTGTTCAAAGCATGTTTAGTGTGAGGGATTGCTTGAGAGTCAATGAGTCAATGCAATCAACAGATTTTCTTTTGATATAAACCCAACTTAACCAATCAGAACCAGTCTGTCCGGATGATCTTGTTGAATTGCCTTTGCAAAGTACCTTTAGATGACATGATGTGAATTCGCGTTATAGAAATAATCTGAACAGAGTTTTCTTGCTGTTTTCTTTACCTCCCACTCCCAGCCAGGTAACTGCCTGCCTTTTATGTGTTAGCTATGTGGTTAGTTGTGTCAGTCTGCAGGGTGAGCCGGTCCAAAAGGTGTGTCACTATGAGAGGCGGTTAAAACTGCAAGCGTTCATGTCTGGAGCTGAGTCGAAATGCAGCCTGGTCAAACTGATGACAAAAAAACAAGGGTAGTGACCCTTTTTTTTAGAGGATTGTTTCTGTCTGTTACCCACAGAACAGGCTGACATTGAAGCAGACTCTTAGTGTATTAGAAAATGTTTCGACACCTTTCAGTGTGTCGGCGTCTGAATGCTGGAGCAGTTGTGAATCTGACACCTGAATGTTTTCTTTGTTCTTTGTTTCACTGTAGCTTTGGCTTCCAGATGGAACAGAATCCCCACAAGCTCCACAGCCAACTGAGGTACAGAGGCCTCTGGAGAAGATCGATTCTGAGCTGATGCTGGAGCCCTCAAACAGGCAGACAGGCGAACAGGGGAAGCAGGAGCAGAGCCCCCCCCAAACACCTTTCAGTTCTCCTCCGCCTACACTGACACCTGTATCAGGTAAATGGCTTCATAGTCAATGGAATTATAACCAGTTACATGCTGCCAGAGGTTAATAAAGATTAACAGAAGTGTATTGCATCATAGGAAGTGCACCCATGACACTTCCATGGCAGGATAAACCTGATAGGTAATGGTAGGTGGTAATGCACAAGCCCATTTCTCCTCGTGCACGCTGTGTTTAAAAGTTGCTGCTTGCATCACTCATACAAGCTTACTTTCTAAAAGAAGATTTTAAATTTTTCCACTATGTCAGACTGAAAATGCGAGCATGTAGGACAGCCTTACATAAACATATCACCAGAATGCTCTGATCTTTATGTTGGAGAAACTAGTCAACCTCTCCACAGACGCATGGCCCAACACAGAAGAGCGCCCTCCTCTGGACAAGACTCTGCACTACATCTCCACTAGGTATTCCCATAGTCGGTCCTCGAGGGCCACTGTCTTGCAGGTTTTAAAGGTTTCCCTACTTCTGTACAACTGATATTCTTTAATTGCTGATTAACAGGCTTTTGCTGAACTGCAATCCTCAGAATCAGCTGTGCTGAAGCAGGGAAACCTCTAAAACCTGCAGGACAGCCGCCCTCAAGGACCGACTTTGTACGGTGCCAATGACATCATACACACGCCGCTTTGTTTTTAAAACATATAAATATGAAAAATATAAGTGTGGATGTCTGGGGGACAGTGATTGGCCTCCATGTTCTGAATGCTGCGTACCATAAAGAATAAATGATGAACAGTTTAGTTTGTGCCTTCAAGTCGTTGCCCATAGGAAGTCGTTACTGGATATAACCTAACGGAATATATTCAGAACGGCTCCAAATGACACTAAACTCATATGGGAGAGTAGAACATGATGGAATAACGGGAAATCAAGGACCCAATGGAAAAAAATTTTCCCATTTAAGAAAGAAAAAACAACATTCAACAGAGGAGGTGAACTCAGATTTCAGCTTTCAAAAACCTTCAATCCAGCGATAGAGTTGATTCCTTCCTGCTATCCTTGCAGCTCCAACCCCTTTACAGGAGAACAGAAGACCTCACCTATTTATCCAGGCCAACTATTCCCTCTAACGACCCCCCTTTCAGAGACATAGACAGGTATGGGGCATTGCAGGCTAACAAAGAAGCCAAATGACCCCCATTCCAAAGGGGTGGACCCGTTCATCCGTTTCTATTTTCATGTTTTCTAAACTAAAACCAGGCTTTGTTGGGCTGCTGGATAAAACCTGGAACTAAACGCTATTTCTGACATTTTCAATTGAAAAATCTTCCTGGATGGAAGAGAAACGTCTTCAAACTTGGAAACAAAGTCCAGTGGATTGATTTTTCACCAAAATGATTGACAATTAGGAGGAGCAATTACTTTAATGATCCACCCTGAAAAAGAACATCCTCCACTATACCTTTAAATTATTTCAATTTAAACTTTAAAATTCACAACTATGGCATGACAGATGACCTGAAAACCAACATGAATATTATAATAAATCAAAAAAGGTGTATTTGATTATGCTGCAAAACTAATCCTCGCCAAATTGAAATCACACTGCTTCTGGTTCCAGTAATCTAATTAGTACAATATTTGCAAATAAACATCGATTTAGTCAAGAGTGTTTAAGACCTGTTATTCTAATGGTTTAGACCATTTCCAAATGTTTGTAACTATCAGTATCTCTGTAATTCACATAAAACAAATTTAAACTCTCTCCTAGCACATATGAATTCTGGTCCTTTCCTCATAAAGGGATCCAAAAGCGGAGTCCGGATTAAAAAACATAAGCATGATGTAGATCAGTAGGATAGGAATAACGTGGCTGGTTTGTGAATCCAATAATTATCTTTTAGGAAATTTCTTTAAAAAAAATTCTGTCCTGTAGAGTCATTGGCACCTACTCCCACTCCCATAATGATATAACATTGAACACAAGCTATTAATACAAACACACATTTGTTTTTAGACTTACACTAAAATGTCCCTGTTAAACAAATAAATTAAATATTAACAGTATACACAACTATTCATACAAATTTAGATAGAATGATTAAGAGGTGAAGCCACTCAGAGGTTAAGATTGTTCATGATTGTTGCTGCATTGAAATGAACACATTCATGAAGGTCTTGAAGTAAAACATGTTCAGTTTGGATATAATTTGGTGAGTCAACCATTGGCCACGACACACTCGCTGAACCATTATTGTTGGAAGCGTGTCCGTGACAAAGTCACAACTTTTCAAACCTGATATCCAGCTCTACATCTGCAAACTGAAGAGCTGGAAAGTTAATCTAACCAGTAGAAAAAATAAGCTCCATTTTCCCAATGACAGACCGCTAAACAGAACCGTTGTCAAGAGCGGAATATTTCCGGGTTTCATGAAAAAGACCAAGAACAGACAAAGGCCATTTATCAATATGTGTACCTGTGCGTTCTCGTGTTCTCATGAAACGCCATCAGCCTCAGGCCTAGTACTGTTCCAATTCAGAAGAACAAAAAGACCGAGAACAGACAAAGTCCCCGGATGTTGTTCTGGCCCCTCCCTCTTTACCCAGCATGCATCAGAGCAGACTTCAGCAGCTTCCAGGTTAGCGCTCACAGAGCCCAGAGGATTAAGTTAAAAGTTCTCTTTTCTGTTGCTGCTTTTGTTCAATAAATGTCAAAAGCTCATGGGACCCAGAAATCAGGTGAAACAGACAACTATTTATAAATAGGAACAGGCTGTGGATCCGCGGCTACAGTGGCTAGGGCGTCTTTGACTGAAGCTCTGTAGGACAGAGACATAGATTAGTGACTGCGAAAATCAGACAGAGGATGATTATGTACGGGGAAGCCAGTCACCTGGTTTAGCATTTCGGTCCAGTGTCCAAAGAACGGGGATGGTTCCAGCCGGTCGACTGCAGGAGACTCGTGACAGGTAGCCAACCTAACAAGATGGGGGGTAGGCAGGCTCACAGCTCCAAAGGCAAAAAAACGGGTCAGGATCAGATAATCAGAAAACTATGTACGCAAGACAACTTTACCAAAGACTCACAATTAATCTGGTGCTGTTGGCTGGGAAACAGGGAGCTTAAATAGGTAACCGGAACAGGTGGATCTGATGAGGAACAGGGCAGAGCTAGACAGGTGAAGGAAATGAGCAATCAAGCCAGCCATCAGCGCCAAAATCATGACAATAAAAGTATGTTTTCAGATCATTTGAGGCGAGAGCATTATACTTTAAGCTTCACTATGTGGACCATTTACTGATTTAAGGCATAATTTAAAATAAGAGCTCCAGTGTTGAGAGAGGCAACCAGCGGAGCTCCGAGGCTCACCACAGCCAGTGCTAACGTTAGCCCGTCTGCAGCGGCCAGGGCTGACGTTAGCCCGTCTGCAGCGGCCAGGGCTGACGTTAGCCCATCTGCAGCGGCCAGGGCTGACGTTAGCCCGTCTGCAGCGGCCAGGGCTGACGTTAGCCCGTCTGCAGCGGCCAGGGCTGACGTTAGCCCATCTGCAGCGGCCAGGGCTGACGTTAGCCCGTCTGCAGCGGCCAGGGCTAACGTTAGCCCATCTGCAGCGGCCAGGGCTAACGTTAGCCCATCTGCAGCGGCCAGGGCTAACGTTAGCCCATCTGCAGCGGCCAGGGCTAACGTTAGCCTGTCGTGTGTGAAGTACTGCTGGCTGTGATGGAGGTTTGATTGTTTTCATCCATCCATCCATTATCTGACACGATTATCCCAAGTGGGGTCGCGAGGGGTGCTGGTCTCCAACAGTCAATGGGTGAGAGGCGGGGTACACACTGGACATGTCACCAGTCCATCGCAGGGCAACACAGAGACAAACAACCATTCACACACACAATCAAACCTAAGGCGAATTTAGAGAAGTCAATTAACCTAACAGTCATGTTTTTGGACTGTGGGAGGAAGCCGGAGTACCTGGAGAGAACCCACGCATGCTCAGGGAGAACATGCAAACTCCATGCAGAACGACTCCGGGCTGGGAATCGAACCCAGAACCTTCTTGATGCAAGGCAGCAGTGCTACCCACTGCCCGGTTGATTGTTTTATTTGGCAAAATGTTAATTTGATTTGTTTTTATCTGACCGTTAATTATTATTTCTCCAAAAAATGAAAAAAGTCCGAATTTAGTGATCAAAGTGCTTTAACTTCAATGAACGCGTTGAAATTGATAAGATGAATGGTCCAGACCATATTTTATGAAACTGAAAGGTCGTCCAGCAGAGCAGAAGCATCCTGTCCCATTGGACCACCAAACATTTCTCCAGAAGTTCCTGATTTCTCCTTCTACCGTCTTAATACACACTGTACCTGATCTTTAAGATTCCAAAGAACCAGCGCTCAATGGTTAACTGGTGCCAAACCAGTTTGGACTGCCCTATTGGAATTAGGAAGCTTTGTGTGCTATTGGCTAATTGTGGCTAATTGTGGGAACAGGATGGCTGTAAAGGACATGGAGGTCTAAGCAATAGGGTTAAAGAAAATAAATATAGTTGAAGTAATATTAATATTAATGAACATTATTTACAGTTCTATTAGTAGTTTCTCAGTGCTTCTCACAAAAGTACAAAGATGCAAATAATAAATGTTAAAGTTAAAGATTAAATATTGGTTATAAAATCTGGAGATGCTAACTTTGTGACTCTTGGTTCAATATTAAAGTTTTCTCAATATTAACTCTTTTGGTTAGTTTAATTTATTTATTGATTTTTTTGATTCGCTGCAAATTTACAAACATCCACTGTGAAATATGTGATGCATGCTACTGTACGAGCTAACTGTATGTAGCAACATAATCAGACTTCTTCTCTGATTGTAAGTGAAACGATAAACTAACATCCTTACAGGAATCTTTAAAATCAACCTTTTCTCAGGGACCTGCCACATCGATGCATGAAATGATGATGATGATCCTTCTTCTTCATCTTCCAGGTCAGGGCTGCAGCCAGCCTCTTGAACCCGGTCCATGTCGACAGTACACAGTCAGGTGGTACTACGACCCAGAGGCCAACGCCTGCGCCCAGTTTTGGTTCGGAGGTTGCCACGGCAATGCAAACAACTTTGAGAGTGAAGTGAACTGTAGGAATGCCTGCATCTACACGTAGCCGACCGATTGCAGGGAGGCTGGGCCTGCTGCCAATCAGATTCCTTCAGGGCTTGTAAGAGGACAACACCTGCAGCACACCATTTTAATCCGTTTGAATCACTTGATTTACAGTTTGAAATGTGGAATGACAGGTTCCACCAGTAGACTCTTGATACGCCCCCATAGATCATTCACAGATCATTTAATGCTCTTCAGTTTGGTCCTAAACTTAAACCAGTAATGGCACCAAGTTAAACCGCCTCAGTTGGTCATGAGGAATTATAGGGAATCCAGATTTAATTTCATTTCACAAATGCAGGACTAGTTTTCTCAGGAATATATTATATAAAAAGAAACTTTGATCCATATCAATCTAAGTCTAGTTTGAGTGTAACTAATGTAAGTATAAATATATCTGGTTTTTTTTTATATCAAAGCAACATTAAAATAAACATAAAGAGTCTTAAACATATAAGATCCATAAGAGTTCTTTAAAGTTATTGTTTACTGTTAAGTATTTGTCAAAAAATGATACCTGTAGCACAGATACTAACATTTCTGATCTAATTCACGGCAAACATCAAATGCCAGAGATTTCCTGGGGAAGAAGCTTTAACTGCGTTCCATCCATTAATGGCGGGGATGTTTATGACAAACGTGTTGAACTCTGATCATCAGGTGCCGCTATCCTGCAACTTTTAGATATATTTCTGAATCAAACGGCTGATTTACCTTCTCATCATGCATCATGTTCTCCAGAGTCCAACTAATATCCCGATTATTTGCACTGTTCACTGCGCAGTGGGAAATGAGTTCATCCCATATCCAGCTTTATGGCATGTTTAGGTTTTGTAGGAATGTGCCAGGAAAAATATTACGCATTAGCTTAAACTATTTACCATCAATGGTGGTGGCAGCATCATGCTGGGGTTGACTGGAAGAACATGGAGATGAATCCAGGAAAATCTTGAAAAAACCTGCCAGAAACTGCAGAGCACTTGGAACTAGGATGGAGATGAACTCTCCAGCAGGACCACCACCCTAAACTTTTCTTAAAAACCTGATGAAAATATTTGGATATTGAATTCAAGCAATTCTGGAGAGAGGACAAGAAGGAAGTCTATGAAATAGTTCATTCGCTTCTGTCACCTAAGGGCAAGTAACTATGCCAACATTGCAAGGGCCTTTTAAAGCCTTGGTATTAGATTGTATTTCTGCAAATTTAACACAGCAATATGTCTAAAATGGGACACATTCGGAACATAAGGCTTTTTTTCAAGATTAACGAGGTGTAACAAGGGCCGTTTTCAATTTAAACTAAAATTTTCAAAAAGACGTATGCTAGTTGCTGCAATTTGCCTTTGTAGGGCAGAATTGCTGAAGTTGGCTTCTGATTCAAGCTTCCGATTCAGCAAATTCATTTTTAGTGTCCGTGTCACACTAGATGTGGTCTACCTCTAAAACTACAACACTTAGACACATCAAAACCTGGACTAGATTATCTAAACTACTTAGAGTGTTTTATCAGGCTATTTCAATGTAGCAACACTGGAGCAAAATGGATTAGCTCAGATAGCACCAGTCAAACGTGTATATAAATGTACTCTTTATCAGACCATATTGTCCGAAAATGTAGAGAATTTCTATTTTAAAAAAAATCCTGTCTTGGACTTCCGGTTTGCCATGCGGACAGGGTAACCGTAGCAGAAAACTTTTACCTTTTAACTAAATTCACCCCACCGAAAGCTAATTTTACGTCACCCATCGATATCCAAACATCTTCATGCTTTTTTTTATTTATTCACTAGTAATGGCCAGCAGATCGCAAAAGAAGTAAGAAGGAGGATGGTAGCTTAACGCTGGAGGCTATCACCGCACTGCTTCAGCAGCATAGGGAGGATCTGAAATCAGAGTTCAAATCTTCTGCCAACATGCTTAGCTCCAAGCTAGACCAGATGCGGCAGACCCTGAAGGAACAAGCAGAGCGAATCTCCTCCTTAGAGCTCGCTACAGAGGATCTGAGCCAGTGAGTTGCTAACCTCGATGACTTGGGTGCTGCTCTCCGTGAAGACAACGCCAAGTTAAAAGACAAAGTCACTGACCTGAAGAGCCGCAGTAAACGGCAGAACATCCTCGGTCTCCCCGAAGACACACCCTTAGTGTGCTTGAGGCCAGTAAAGTACGTCTCCAAGGTTAATATTAAAGGGGGTGGGGGGTTACCTATTCCATGCCAACTAGAAGCAGTGGTTAGTTTGCTATTGATAGCTCGTTTTTTTTTACTAAGTTGAGGTTGTTGGTTACTGGAAGATTCAATCTCTGAGAATGTTAATTTTGAAGAGCTTGCTGCCACATTATGGATATTTTTTTTGTGTGGCAGCTGTTTATGTTTGGGGGGAATTTAGGGGGGAGGCTAAGGTCACAGCCAGGGGTCTAGTACTGTAATTGTTCTTTACCTCTTTTTTCTCAATCTCTGCCTGCCATACTGCTATCATACCTATCAAAGTAAAATATTACCCAAACTATGAGAACATGAGTCAGGATTTATTTTTTTTAAGTTGTAATGTTAAAGGTTTAACCCACCCAGTGAAGAGAAGGAAGTTTTTTCCCCCAAATGAAACAATTTAATATAGATGTGGCGTTTCTGTAAGAAACTCACATCAGGAGCTCAGACGGAGGTCGTCTTCTGACATGCTGGAGGAAACAATGTTTTCATTCCCATTTTCAGGTTAAGGTCTCCATACCTATGGTAAATGGTAAAATGGTAAATGGCCTGCACTTATATAGCGCCTTTATTCAAGTTAGGAGACTTGACCAAAGCGCTTTACACTACATTCACTCACCCATTCACTCACACACTGATGGTGGCTAGCTTCATTGTAGCCACAGCTGCCCTGGGGCTCACTGACAGAAGCAGGGCGGCCGTACACTGGCGCCACCGGGCCCTCTGACCACCATCAGTAGACAATGCAGGTGAGGTGACTTGTCCAAGGACACAACGACACTGAAAGTCGGAAAGTCTGAAATGTGGTGGCTGATAAACATGGCCGATTTATAATGGTGAGTGGGAAGCTGCACAACACTCTGGTCGCTCTGGTCAATGTTTACGCTCCCAACATAGATGATGAGAACTTTCTTAAGCAACTATTCTCTTCATTACCTGACCTCAATAAATACTCACTGGTCCTAGGGGGTGATTTCAGCTGTTGCAACCATGCTCAAGGGTGGTAGGGCAAGGCAAGCAATTCTCAGAATTCGAAAAACAAGATGGCAGTGTAGTCACAGACCATTGTCAAATTAATGATGCATTCAGGGACTTTTATGAGGAGCTTTACAGATCACAATCACAAACCAATTCTAACATGACTGATGATTTTCTAGCTAAGCTTCACATTCCTGTAATCTCACCAGAATTTAAGAATAAGTTGGATGAACCTATTTCTCAAGCAGAAGTCTCCCTAGCAATATCCTCAATGCAACCTGGCAAATGCCCAGGACCGGATGGTTTCCCTGCAGAATTTTTCAAACAATTTTCAGACTTACTCTCTGTGCAGCTCAGCTCCACTTTTACTGACTGTATCACACGCATTACACAAAAAGGCAAAGATCCAGTGCAATGCACCTCTTACAGACCTATCTCTCTCCTAAATACCGATGTGAAAATTCTGGCCAAAATTCTTTCCTGTAGACATGAAACGGTTTTACCCTCAATAATTTCAAAAGACCAAACAGGCTTCATTAAAGGTCGGCACTCATATTTTAATATTAGAAGACTGCTCAATGTCTTTTATTCTAGTGCTACGGATTCGGCTGAGTGTGCGGTCTCTCTGAATGCCAAAAAAGGCTTTGACCGGGTTGAGTTTGACTATCTAATTGCGGTCCTTAGCAGATTTGGCTTTGGAGGAAAGTTAATTTCATAGATTAAAGCTACAGTGTGTAATAATTACAGGCATATACAGTCAGAAATGTAATATATTATACATAACTATGTTATTTATCATCATCTACGAGCTCAGCCTCTTAACCTTAATATTTGCGTTGCCTTAGAATTCGTTATTTATAATTACATAGGAGCGGGTCTCGCAGCTATGGAGGCAGACATCTTTGCGCTACGGCAGCGCAGAGCCAACAAACTAAAGACCAGCTCACCAAAACGTCACAACGATGTAGAAAAAATAACGGGTATATTTATTATCTTAAGTCTACATGAAATCTATACCCTACACAGACTAATGAAATACTATCTGTAAAATTATCTATGTAAACAAACCTCATCACTTGAGAAGGTAGGTGATGCGGACGTCGTGGAAGACATTTTGTCCAGTAACGCTCGCCGTACTGTTGGGGGGGAGAAGCGGTGGGTGGGAGATGTTCATGTTGCTGCGGTCTGCAGTCTGGACGTTAGATGTTGCTGAAAATTACACACTGTAGCTTTATATTATTATACCAGCAACCATCTGCCACAGTTCGTACCAACTTTCAGTCCTCAAAACCATTTAAACTACAAAGAGGCACCCGTCAGGGTTGCCCTCTTAGCCCCCTGCTTTTTGATCTGGCCATACAGCCCCTTGCCATTGGGCTTAAAATCAGTAAAGAGATGTCCAGCATTTGGAGGAATGACATGGATCACAAAGTGTCACCTTATGCAGATGATCTTCTACTTTTTATCTCCAAACCATCAACCATCAGCTCTCGATATATTTAGCCATTTCGGTCAGATTTCCGGATATAAGTTGAACCTTACCAAAAGTGAGCTTTTCCCCATAGGTAATGAAGTTAGCGTGTCAGACTTTGCTAACCTGCCGTTTAGAATTGAAAGACAAAAATTTACATACCTTGGTATCACAGTGATAAAAAACATAAACATTTGTTTAATGAGAATTTAATTAAGCTGTTGAACCAAGAGAAGAAATCCCTCACAAAGTGGACACCCCTTTCCAGTTCCCTTGTGGGACGTATCAACTCAATTAAAATGAATATACTGCCCAAATTTCTATACCTTTTTCAGGCATTACTTATTTTTATTCCTAATATTTTTTAATGAGCTAGACTCAACTTTTTCATCTTTTATCTGGCAGGGTAAACGCCCAAGGCTTAATAAATTACAACTCTAAAAACCTAAACTGTCACGTCTTGGTTGAGGTTTGGAGGACCCAAATGCAGAGGCAGAGAGGCAGAGGTGAATACTTGTAGTTTTAATGAAAAAAAGGTTAACAAAGGCAGTCCTAAAATCCAACTAAAATGTAACAGGCCAGAACCATGGAGACATCAAGGGAAAACAAGTAGAAGGAGCCAGTGAGAGACAAGGGGAGATGATTGCAGCGATGACAGGACCAGCAACAACAGAGGAACCAACAAAGAGTGAGAGCAGAGGGAGAGCATATATAGCTGACAGAGACAAAGGGAGGGCTAACGAGCTGACAAGGAGCAGGTGTGAGAGGAGACAATGAGGGAGCCAAGGGGAAAGGAACACACACACACACACACACACACAAAAGAGGGCAACAGAGGACAACAGAAAAACATGAGAACTAACATAAATCTAGAAATTACAACAAAACTGGAATTAAACCAATAAAACTAGAAAACAAGGAGCAAAGTAAAGCACAACTTAACCAAAACCATGAGAGTACCCCCCACTTAAGGGCGGATCCCAGACGCCCTAAAATGTCCAGAAACAAAAAACAACCCACCTAGGGTGGGCGGAGGGGGAACCAGGAAGGAGGGCAAGAAACACAAAACAAAACTCAGAGTCCAAAAAACAAAACAACCCACCCAGGGTGGGTGGAGGAGAATCAAAGTCTCAGGAGGCCGGCCGCGGGGCCAGAGGGGACTCGGAAGGGGCCGCCCACTGCGGCACAGGAACCACCATGGAGGGGGCCGCCCACTGCGGCACAGGAACCACCATGGAGGGGGCCGCCCACTGCGGCACAGGAACCACCATGGAGGGGGCCGCCCACTGCGGCACAGGAACCACCATGGAGGGGGCCGCCCACTGCGGCTCAGGTAAGTAAGTAAACTTTATTTGTATAGCACTTTTCACAGACAAAGTCACAAAGTGCTTCACATGATAACATAAAAACAGCACAAGTAAAAACAGATAAAATGCAATAAAAGCTAAAATAAATAAGGGAATAAAACAATAAGCTATGTGCTTTGGAAGGCTAGTGAAAACAGGTGTGTTTTAGCTGCTTTTTAAAGATATCCACTGAGTCCAGAGAGCGCAGGGACAGGGGGAGTTCATTCCACCGCTTTAAAGGACCGGTCTCCTCGGGTTTTAAAACGGGTCCGAGGAACCATAAGCAGGTTTTGACCTGAAGACCTTAGGCTACGGACCGACGTATACGGCTGGATCAGACCTGTCATGTAGCCATGCGCCTGTCCATGAAGGGCCCTGAAGGTAAGGACCAGGATTTTAAAATTTATCCTGGAAGCAACAGGAAGCCAAAGTAGAGACTTCAGGAGAGGATTAACATGGGCTGTCCTATTTGTGCGGGTCAGGAGTCTTGCAGCAGAGTTCCAGACAATTTGTAGGCGACCCAGCTCCTTCTTGCTCAGACAGGTAAACAGGATGTTACAGTAATCCAGTCTTGAAGAAACAAAGGCATGGATGATTCTTTCCAAATCATCGTGAGAGAGGATTTTTCTTACCTTGGAGATATTGCGCAGATGGAAGTAACAGTTCCTGATCAGTTGTTTTGAGTGTAGCGCAAGGGACATCCTCTCATCGAAAATCGCTCCAAGATTGCGTAGACTGGATTTGGCTGAGGAACATAGATCACCCAGGTTCTGTTTAATGTCGGGGATGGCACTGTCAGGAGCAATAATGAGTGTCTCAGTCTTATCAGTATTCAGTGCGAGTTAGTTGTCGTTTAACCACTGCTGAATCCGGGACAGACAGTTCATCAGAGAGTGTAATTTGTGGACCTCTGAGGTTTTAAAGGAGCAGTACAGCTGTATTTCGTCAGCAAAAAGATGATATGCCACATCACTGTGCTGCTGGATAATCTGGCCAAGAGGGAGGAGATAAAGTAAGAAGAGAAGTGGTCCCAGGACTGAGCCCTCGGGAACACCATACTGGAGATCTCCCCGCTCAGACATCATATCATTGACTGCCATTGTGAGGGCAATGCAACACTAGCTGAGAGACAGTAAGAAGAAGGTGGGATTTTAGTCTTGATGTTTCTGACCTTTTCAGTAAAAAAGTAAAGGAAGTCGTTGCTATCTGCTTGGCAAAGCACAGAGGTAGCAGGACTAGCATGGGACACAAGGGAGTTTATAGTGTCAAAATCCCATTTTTTTAGATATTTACAAACCAGAAACTTTATTCAGTCTCACTTGTCAGGCTCTCTGCCGGAGCATAAACTGTTGGAAACCATCCTGTCATTGAACCCAACTCGTAAAGGGCTGGTTTCATTGCTTTATAATAAACTGTTTACTATGAAAGAGACCTTAACACTTAAACTTAAAGCCTCATGGGAAGAGAACTTGAATATGACCATAGCAGATCAGACATGGGACTCTATACTTTAACTGGTGAATACGTCATCTCTGTGTGCGCGCCATTGCCTCATTCAGTTTAAAATAGTACATAGTGCCCAACTCTCCACAGACAAACTATCCCGTTTCTAACCAGGAGTCACCCCTTACTGCAATAAATGCAAAACTGCTGTAGCCACATTGGTCCATATGTACTGGTCCTGTCCTGCTCTTGGTCCTTTCTGGACAGATGTTTTCCGTACAATGTCTGGGTTGGCGGGAGTGGCGGTAACATCTCTCCTGGCTCTGTTTGGTTTTAGTGGTGATGGGTCGCCTTTACCAGCCTCTAAGCGGCAGGCACTGGCATTCTGCTCACCGTTAGCGAGGCGCACGGTTCTGACCGGGTGGAAGGGTGCAGCTCCTCCAACTCACAAGCAGGGGTTATGTGACCTCATGTCGTGTCTGAAACTGGAAAAAATTAGGTGTTCTATTCGACATTCAACTGGTAAATATGAAGAAATATGGGGAGCCTTTCTTGACTCATTCCAAAACTTACAATAAAGCTCCAGATTAAAAAGGTTAATTAGATTTAATAAAATATGTTCTGTCTCAGTCAGGGACAGGAAAGTAGTGCGTTGACCTCTTGATAGTGACCTGAGTGTCTATTTAACAGTTTCCTTTATATATTTTCACATTTCCATCCAATGCTATTTTTTCCCAAATAACACAGTTAACTTTTAATATTACCAATTCCAGTTTTCTTTGCAGTTTTAGCATGTTCCCAGTTTAGATCAGATTAAAACAAACATACAAGCAAGCATTTTCAAGGGTAAACAAATAGGAATATTTGTCAGGATTTGGTGTTGGTTTGGAGGACCTGTAGTGTATTAATCTGCACCAATGATTAGAATAAAATAGAATTGAATGCTTTATAAATGTTTAAAGAGTTGTTTTCATAAATACAGTTATAGAGGCCAAAGGGAGAAATAGAGAAGCAGTGTGTGTATGATTCTGCACCTGGCCATTTGAAGTTTGGAATCCAGTCAAAAGAAGCCTTTGTAGTGAAAGTGGCAAACTCATTAAAAATGAGTTATTTTTCATCTCAAGGTTGCACAGCTCAGCTAAGCTCAGCTAAAACAATTGTGATGAATTGAGTTGTCATCTTCAAAACACACTGTGCAGCATTGGTCACAGAAAGGTTGATGTTTTACTGGAACATGGAACACCAGGGTTATGCTGACCTGGTTTGAAGTAATATTATAATCTTAGATCACATTAGAAGAAAGGTTTAGTTTTGACATATTATTGATTGAAAGTATCATATGTTTCTGATTTAAGTGCACCAAATGTCATCATGACCTGTAAGACTGTTCTCAAAGAAATGTTATAATCATAAGTTACATTGGATAAAAGCTTGTTTTGAAAGATTAATAGTTAAAGAAATTATGTGTTTTTGATTTAATGACAATATATGTCATCATGATTTGCAAAGAAATGTCACCATAACCTGTAACAAAGACTGTTGATTAAATATATAAAAATATGCTTTGAAAGGGGTTTTCCACCGGTAAGATAAAAATAATTAGTCTTACCCGAAGAAAAAGTACCTAGAATAATGAAAAAAGGAGGGGGCTTAGGGGAGGAGCCCCACAAGCCCAAGGAGTGTATAAAAGAGGGCCATTTTCATTTTGTTCAGTTGCACGCCGGCGGTCAACTCGTGTGTGATTCTTTGTATTTTGCAATAAATCACATTGGACCTGGACTACAGCTGCTTCTGCCTGATTTTTTGGATCATTGTTTGAAGACTTTTCTGCCTTTTAAGAACTTTGAATTTTTACAAAACTTAGCTCCAATTTTAAGTCGTTAAAGAGATTATTCAACGACAGACCCAAATGAAGAGGCGGGTAGGCAGAGGTGAATTTAGGTGGGTTTAATGAGGTTAACAGGAACTGAGGCAGGAATCAAAAATACAACAGAAATAACAAACGAACCAGAACCAAGGAGACATCAGGGGATAACCAAACTCTAGAACCAAGGGAGAGACGAGGAAAGCAGACAGACGTTTGACGAGGATCCAGCAAACAGGAACTGAAGAGGGAGGCTTTTAAAGGGGACAGAGACAAAGAGAGGGCTAACGAGGGGATTGAAAACAGGTGAGGGCAGAGCAGAAGACAGAGCTAGGGAAAGAGGACACAAGAGGGCAGCAGAGGACAACAAATGGAAAACCAAGACTGTGACAATATGAACTTATTACCTGAACAGAGGGAACACAATGCTTCCATTCAGGCAAACACAGCAGAAATGAGGCTGAAATCTCCACCATTAGTTATAAGCAGGCATGGCTAATCAATCTCAGACATCACCTACCAATAAGATTTAGCAGGTGGATAACAAATCAAAGAACTTCAACTAAAAAAACTTTTAACCCTTTTTAATAAAAGTGTTTGATGAAACACTTTTCTTACCTTTACTTTTAATACTGCATTCATTTTAACAATTGTTTTTAGTGGTCACAGTGGTAACAGTGGTCATCATCTATTTACATTTCAATACAGCTTCAGTTGTTACGGTTAAAATCTGGGTTTGGTGATGGACTCAGTCCTGAATATTCAGAGGCTCATAAAGACAGGAGCTAAATCAGTTAAAGAAGAGAGTTAAAAGGTTCATTTCTATGCAGGCTCTTGTTAAAGTTAGTCTTGTATTCATCTTTAGTAGAAACGACAAATGAAAAGTTGTCTCCTTAAAAAGTCAATCAGACAGCTGCAGTCCATACAGGATTCTTTCCCCCCCTCCTCACTAAAACTAAGAGAGTACATCTCCTGTCAGCAGAGAGGAAAGCTTGGAGAGTTTTGGTAAAAATCAGAAAACAGATGAAGAAATGTCTGGTACATTACTAGAGAGGTACATTTCTGAGAGGATGTACCCATGTGCTCATGGGCTAAAAGGAGCATGTAAGGGCACATGATTTGGAGGACAAGGAATGATGCCCGGGAATAACAATGGACTTTGTGTCAATGGTCTAATTTTCATTGGTTTGCCACCATTTCTTGGTTGCCAATCCTCAACTGCTACTGAAAACACCCAATGACTGAGGACTGGAGATTGCCTGGTATTTCCAGTGATGTTACTCCAATCTTCAGGTTCAGAGCTGATGCTGATCCTTCCCACTGATCTAGAGTGGTGGTTAGATTTCTCTTCTATTATATATTATTTTATCCTATTTACTCACTATATAAGTTTTCACTCAGTCTGTTTCACCTTGAAGGCCACACCACTCTCTCCGGGATGGTGTTTGTAGACCAGACAGAGCTTCTTCCCATAACAATCCAGATTCTTTCTCAAGGTTTATTCATAACATGTTACTGTTTAACCAAAGTGTCTGTAATTTGTTTTGACTCTGACTACTTTTCCACTGTAAGGAGGAACGAACGCTGCTCATGCAGCCAAGACCACAGACCAGGCGGCTCGCTCTTCCTTTAGGCCCCAGACTGCGGGTGAAAGCCGATGAACAGGGGTGTGAGAAAGACCCTGATCCTCCCAGATCCTGCTCCAATGTGGTGTTGTTGCGTGTTGCTCTCAGATGTAATTAAAACTGGGAGTACCAAAGGGGGTGTCCAGCACAGTCCACCCCCCATCTGGGAGATAGGCGCCTCCAGGTGTCCTTCGCCCCCACCCCCCCAGACAATGCCCTACATAGATGTGTGACTTGAAAATGTTGTAGATGGAAGTGTCTAAAATGCAAAATAAAATTGAGGTGGGGGACGTCGTCAGAAGGTGGGGCCCCCAAGTAACGACCCCCTCCCCAAAAACCTACAGGTGTGGCAGTGTGATGGAGCAGGCAGGGGGAGGATTCCGGGGATGGGGAGCAAAGGACTGGGGGGCTTACTGCACTCCCAGGGAGCCCCCGCCGACTCAAGTAGGTAGCCCTGTTCCACGAGAGCCCCACCGGAGAGGGGGGCCCCACCAGTCACACCATCATAGCCCAGGGGCTAGGGACCGGGGACAGGACCCACCAGCCAGCCATTTAGAGATGTATTGTAATCTATTTGCTAAGTAGTAGTGTTGGAAGTTAGGTAAATCTAGTCCCCCTCTGTCTTTAGTTTTCTGTAGTGTCTTTAAGCTGATACGAGGGGGTTTGTCCTTCCAAAGAAATTTAGAGATGGAAGAATCTAGAGATTTAAACCATTCGGGTGACAGTTTATTAGGGATCATTGAAAATAGGTAGTTAATTCTGGGTAAGACCATCATTTTAATTGAGGCTACCCTACCTATAAGGGAGATCGAAAGCGATTTCCATCTTTCTAGGTCCTCTTCTATTTTCTTTAAAAGAGGGATGTGGTTGAGTTTTGGTAACTCAGCTAGTTTAGATGACAAGGTAATTCCCAAATATTTGATAGTTCCTGATTGCAATTGTAGACCTGAGGGATTCTGTAGAGAGCAATTAATTGGTAGTATTATAGATTTAGACCAATTTACATAGTATTCTAAGACTTTTGAGAAAGATTCTAGTAAACTAATCACTTGAGAGAGGCAAGTGTTTGAGTGATGGAGAAAATAGCAATCAATGAAAATAGCAGAAAGTGAGGGGGAGGGCAGGCATCCCTGTCTGGTGCCCCTCTGGAGTCAAAAGCTGGAGGATGTTTGATTATTTGTCCTGACACAGGCTGTTGGGAAGCTGTATAATATTTTTAAACAATTTATAAAGGAATTGCCAAAACCAAATTTATGTAGAGTAGCAAATAAAAATTTTCAGTTTACTCTATCGAATGCTTTTTCTGCATCTAAAGCCAATATATAGGATTTAAGATTTTTGCTGTAGGAATAATCTATTAAATTCAGCAGTCTGCGTGTGTTAGCAGCTGGCTGCCTTCCTTTAATGAAACCAGTTTGATCAGGGTGGATTATGAGAGGAGTGACATTATCTAATCGTTTTGCTAAAGCTTTACAGATTATTTTAATATCCACATTAATTAAGGATATGGGATGCTTTTTAATGCTTCCTGAACTTCAGCTGTAGACAGCGGTGAGTCCAGGGTCGCTCTTTGACTCTATGATCATCTAGGAAGAGTTATTTTATCCAGAAATCGCTTAATATCATTATCTGATGGATTTAACTGTGATGTGTATAAAGATTTATAGAAATCTCGGAAGGCATTGTTAATATCCTCCGGATCCTGTAATGTATTACCGATTGAGTCTGTAACTGCAAATATAGTCGTTTTTTCTTTGTTTATTTTTTGCTGATTAGCTAAGAAACTTCCTGACTTATTGCTATGTTCAAAGTTTTCTATTCAGAATCTTTGAATTAAAAAAGTATTTTGTTTTTCAATATATTTATTTAATACTAGTTTTATTTTACGGATTTTCCCTAACTTTTCCTCATCTAGCGAGCTTTCTAGTAACTTTATTTTTCCCTCTAATTCCTGGATCTTTTTTTGTTCTAACTTTTCTTTATGAGATGAGAATGAAATAATTCTACCTCTCATCACTGCTTTCCCTGCTTCCCTTAGTATAGATGCTGATGTTCCTGGTAAATCATTGCACTCCAAGTATGATGCCCACTCTTCCTTGAAAAATTTGAGAAACTCTTCATCTTTAAGCAGTGATATATTTAATCTCCAGCTCTTGTTTTGTGGGGCTATTTTTTATTTATTAGGGTCAAAGTAACAGGAGCATGATCACTGACAGCAATAGGATGGATTACAGCATCTGAGACATCAGACAGCAGCGAGCTGCTGATTAAGAAATAGTCCAAACGAGAGTAGGAATGATGGACATTAGAAAAGAAAGTGTATTCCTTACTGTTAGGATAAAGAGATCGCCATGCATCGCAAAGACCAAAATCACTCATGTATTGTTTGACTATATGTATATATATTTATATAACTGCGCTGGGTCCCTGTTGTATTCAACCTGTCCATTTCTCCATTTAGACCAAAGTTGAGGTCACCCTCAATAATTAGAGGCTTTTAAGGTTGCTGGAATTAAACCTCTGCTTAAGAAACCGTCTCTTGACCCAGATGACTTGGTTAATTATAGACCTATATCCAATCTTCCTTTCTTATCCAAAATTCTTGAGAAAGTAGTTGCCAAACAAGTGTGCGATCACTTCCACCATAATGAACTTTTTGAAGAGTTTCAGTCTGGCTTTAGAGCTCATCATAGCACTGAAACAGCTCTGGTGAAAGTCACTAATGATATTCTCATGGCCTCAGATAATGGACTTGTATCTGTGCTCGTCCTGTTGGATCTCAGTGCTGCATTTGATACAGTTGATCATAATATTCTTTTAGAAAGACTTGAATATTTTGTTGGAATTATTGGAAAAGCACTAGACTGGTTTAAATCTCTGTGTTATTTTTGATCAGGACCTGTCATTTAAATCCCATATCAAAGAGGTTTCTTGAGTTTCCTTCTTCCATTTGCAGAATCAATCTCTAACATTCTGCTCTCTCTGCTTTTTCTCATAGTAGCTTCATCTGGTCTGTTCCTGTTTGGCTGTGACTCCATCCTGGAGAGAAATATCAGCTGTGCTGCTGCCATCAACACCTTTGTTTCTAGATGTTGGAGCTTGGCCTGTTTTCCAGTGTAGTCCTGTTTCTCTGACTGTGACTAACTGGATGTGCTCTCTTCATCCTCTGACATGGGAGCTGGCTCGGAGCTCGTCTGCCTGGCTGTGTGTTTCCTGGAAGGGGGCCGCCTGTGGAGCTGGTTGACAGTTGGGCGTTGGATGCAGGAGTTTGCCCTGAAATCGAAGGATTGACGGTTCAAGCCCCGACTCTGACTTTCAGTGTCGTTGTGTCCTTGGGCAAGACACTTCACCTGCATTGTCTACTGATGGTGGTCAGAGGGCCCGGTGGCGCCAGTGTACGGCAGCCCCGCTTCTGTCAGTGAGCCCCAGGGCAGCTGTGGCTACAATGTAGCTTGCCACCATCAGTGTGTGAGTGAATGGGTGAATGAATGTAGTGTAAAGCGCTTTGGTCAAGTCTCCTGACTTGAATAAAGGCGCTATATAAGTACAGGACATTTACCATTTTGTATCTATGCTTCTTTTTCTATGTCTGCTTCTGTCTCCTTGAACCCCAGTGGGCCTCAGCAGATGGCCGCTCACACTGAGCCTGGTTCTGCTGGAGGTTTCTTCCTGTTCAAAGGGAGTTTTTCCTCTCCACTGTCGCTACAAGCATGCTTAGTGTGAGGGATTGCTGAAGAGTCAATGAGTCGATGCAATCAGCTGGTTTTCCTTAGATTGAAACATGAATCAGTTTGACTGGATGATCTGGTTTAATTGTTTCTAGAAATAAACTGAATTCACTTTTGCTTTTGTTTCTTTCTGCAAAATAACCGACCTGTCTCCCATTCTACTTTAGAAATTCTATGAACCATTATTAAACCTGCAGATTGAGACTGAAAATCTCTGTCATGTTATGTCTGATGGAGCTGGGTTATGTTATGGATCAAGTTACGATTTCACTGTGGGAGACATCCTATCTCTGAGGTCATATCCTCAAGTAGCAGGACCTTTAAAACCCACAGTTTGGTCCTCAAATACTGGACCTCTGTGTGAAACTAAGTACTAAGCTGTCCCTGGCAGTTTGGGAAAGCTGGGCGGCTGTAAGAGAAAGACATGATAATGAAAATAGGCATGATAATTGTTCAAAAAAATACTATTAACAAATAAATTAACAATTATAGTGAATATTATTTACAGTCACTGTACAAAAGTACAAGTATTCCATAAAAAGTTAATTTAAAGTAAAAAGTAGAAAAAAAGCTGAAAGATTAAATATCAGTTACAAACCTAGAAAAACAGACGCAGTGACTTTTGCTCATTTTAAGTGTTTTTATTTAGTTTTATTTGTGCTACTAGATGCAAAGTCAATTCATTAAGGATCTACTGGGAACTCTGTGACTGCTGGGATGGGCCGCTCTCTAATGTGGCTACGATAAGCATGCTACTCTACTGGTTTGTCTGTCAGGAACTTTTACAAAGATATGGAAAATTAACCTTTTTGAGTTGCAAATTAACGGACACAGGTTTAATTATATTAACAATATTTTTTAGCATTTAAACTTAACAGACTTCTGAAATGAGTGAAATGATAAACTAATAACCTTACAGGAGTCTTTAAAATCAATCTTTTCTCGGTGACCTGCAACATCGATGCATGAAATGATGATGATGATCCTTCTTCTTCCAGGTCAGGGCTGCAGCCAGCCTCTTGAACCCGGTCCATGTCAACAGTACAGGTGGTACTACTGGCCTGCGCCCAGTTTTGGTTCGGAGGTTGCCACGGCAATGTAAACAACTTTGAGAACAAGGTGAACTGTAGGAATGCCTGCATCTACACGTAGCTGATCGGTTGCAGGGAGGCTGGGCCTGCTGCCAATCAGATTCCTTCAGGGCTTGTAAGAGGACAACACCTGCAGCATTTAAACCATGCTGGTTCTTGTGTCGTGCTATTAAGTATTTATGATGTTGAAAGACTGGTTTCTGTGGTTTAGATGCTTCTCAGCCCAACAAAGGCTTCAGTTTGATCTTAGAATAAAACCAGTAAGGGTATATTTTAGTTTCATTAATATAAAGACATTTCCTGTTTTTTTTAAGGGAATTGCTTTTTTGCAATATCTTACTGTGTTGGTAGCTGTTCTGATAAATTGACCATATAGGAGCACCGATGTTTGAAACCTTTTACTAAATGTTCCTGTCATGTTTGAGCCGTTCTGAGCTGCAGTGTTGAATATAGCATAAAACACAAAGCACCGTAAATACCAAAATAAACCCTTTTTATTTATAAATATAATGTCCTTGTTTAGACTTCTCCTTTTAGCTGTTGCATTTGACATTTGGTTTTGACATTCTTCTCAGATCAAACATCACAGCCTTAAGCAACGTATCCATGCTATTATATGGAATAAAAACAGAGATGTTTAACTTCAATAAGTTTAAGATAAGGAAAGAACAAAAACAACTTTGGCCTGTCCATACCAGGCAGTTGAAGACTAGCTGAAGCTTGTCAGAGAACCCAACTCTGGGCTCCAGAAATATCGTTAAACCAGGAACCTTAAACGACTCCCCATTCCAAGGAGGCGGACCCGTTCTTCTCGTTCCATTTGCATGTTTTTTGAGCCAAAACTAATGTTTGGGCTACTAAATAAAGCTTCAAACTCAACGCTATTTCTGGGATTTTGAATTGAAAAAGCTTCCTGGATGGGAAGAAAAACGTCTTCAAACTTGGAAACAAAGTCCAACTTTTTTAAATTAAACCAGGAAAGATATCTATTGCTTAGAGGCAGAAATCATTCAGGGTCCTTTTGCATTGTGGATAGGCAGCACCCCCCAGGATTGTTGGCTGGGAATAACCCCCCACAGACACCATCAACCAGCCAACGTGCATTTCATTCCAGGCAGACGCCTTTCTAGTTGATGTTGTTTCTCCCACGTTAGCTCGATTGCTGAAATCCAGATGAGAAAGGAAGGCGGAGACAGGAAGAGTAAAATGAATCTGCAAAGTTTTTCAGCAGCGACCTTCATACTGATATCTAATATTATCCATTCTCTGATCAGAAAATAAAAAAAGTAAAAGAAAGCTATTAAAAAAGAAAGTATTAATTGAGGTAAAAAGTGTCTGAGCCTCTGACTCTGAATGTTGAAAATGACAAAGCTAATTATTAGTATTGCTCCAGACCTCACCAAAGAACATGTATGGATGTTCCATCAAATTAAGGAACACCCCCCAAACCCCCCCACCCCCAGTCCAGTCACCCATTTATTCAGTTAATAATCAGCAAACTCTGCTGGCTGCTCTTCTTTTAGTCACTTTCATCCATTCTTTAGCTTCTCAAACCTCCCAACTCTTCCTCTGTTTTCCCAGATTCCAGAAGAATCAGCAATATTGCTTCAGTATTGCTTTCACCGATGATTGTCCAAACCCCGTCTCATCCCGCTTCTTATCTTCACTCCTCCTCTGGATCCTTTTCCGTTCCCCTGTGCTGCTCACCCACTGCTGTTATCTGTATTGTTTGTGTCCCTGCTTTCATCGGGTCTATATCTATAAAAGTATCCATATGGTCGTAGATGATAGGTGAAGTACTCCAACACATACTGCTGGACAGGATAGATGTAGTGAAACGACACAGCAAAATCTGAGCAACAGTTTGGACCCTGGAGAGAGATAAAAACAGAAAAGGATTTATTTAGCAGCCTCTTATAAGGAATCTGTTTCAGCATTTATGTTGAATAAAAACATCATCTAGAAGTTTGGGATCAGAAAACATCACATAGAGAATAAGCGATGCGGCCTGGAAGCAGAGTCTCATTTAGCAGCATTTTTTTTAGAAGAGTGGTGCAACTTAGAAATAAAACTGTGTTTATAGCTTTGGTGATTTCAGTTACCGCTAAAACTTTAGGTTGTGAACATGAAATTCACACTGCATGTTTGCTTATAATCCAGCTTTCAAATAAAAAGAAAAAAAAGACAAATAAGTCCTTATATCAGGACATATCTAATAACCTGGAAGCATAAAATGTGAAAAAAGGTGCTTAAATGCCTAGAATATAAACCAAGCGGATAACAATGGTGGGTTAATGGAAACCTGCCTCTCTTTTCTGTCCAGCCTTTTATCGTGGGGTTTAGTTCTAACTGGTGGCCCATAAAAGTTTACTCACCATCTCAACTATTAAAGGTGCAGAATAAGTAAATACAAAGAGCTCGATCAGGATAGTATGACTATGATGTCGCATCTCTTTTTACTTCCCTCCACAGAAGCAGTCTACACAGTAAAGATGCGTTTACTTCAAGACCAACCTGACCACTGACCACTGTGTTCTGTCTTGGACTTGTGCCAAACCACCAACTTTCAATTCCACCAATATTTCTACAGGCAGAGACATGCATGTGCGAAGGAATCTCCTGTGTCTGCCGTAGTGGTGAAATTATTCATGGAAGAGGTAGAAAGCAGAGCTTTATACATGGGAACAAATCCCTGTCATTGGTTCAGATATGTGGATGACACATGGGTCAAAATAAAGACCAAGGATATTAACATGTTTACAGACCACATCAACACGAACAGAAACATCCAGTTCACCCGAGAAGATGTGAAAGATGTCAGCCTTGCCTTCCTGGACTATGTGGTTCAGATTATGGAAGACAGACAACTCGACATAGAAGTCTACAGGAAATCCACACACACCTACCGGTACCTTCGTTTGACTCAAATCACTCACTGGAACACAAACTAGACCTCATTGAAACCCTGCAGACACGAGCAGAAGCCATTCCCACCACTAACAGAGGGAGGATTAGAGAACAGGGAGATATCAGGACATCCCAGATGGGCTTTTCTATAAACCAATAAGAAGATGTTTGCTGAGAGGGACGAGAACAGAAGAAGGAACATCGTCATTCCAGATGTTGCTGAAAACCTCCACCAGATTTCTGTGCATTTCAAACCCAACATCCCGCACCCTGAGACAAAAGCTGGTTCATCCCAAAGTCAAGGCACCCAGAAACAATCGTCCAGCATGGATTTTATCCTAACCAACATTCTGCTGTCAGAGGGTCCAGCTCCTCTCCAACAGCATTACTGGCCTTGCAGATTAGTTTGTTATGTCTATTGGTGTCCTTCACCTTCAGTCTGCTGCCCCAATACCCAACAGCATAAAGAATGGCAGAGTGCCAAGATCATGACACCCCTAAGTATTTTATTCCTCCACAGTGTCCACGTTGGCCCCACAGATAGAAATATGGGTCACTAGGGCCTTACTACTTCTCAGACCCACCACTGGTTCCTTCGGTCTTTAGCACCTTGAGCTGCAGATGGTTCTGCTCACACCAGGTGACAAATTTGTCCACCACACCCCTGTACTCTGTCTCCTCAGCACTGCTGATGTATCCAACTACTGCACTCATCAGAAAACTTCTGAACTTCTGACCAACTGGAAACAAGGCCGACAACGAGGTTTACATCATTCAGTGTAGTGAAGAGTGCACAAACCTGTACATTGGAGAGACCAAGCAACTGCTACATAGGCGCATGGCTCAACACAGGAGGACCAACTCCTCAGAAGAGGACTCAGTTGTTCACCTACAGCTGAAGACCAAAGGACACTCATTTGAGAACAACAACCTCTATTTTCTAGCTAAGTAAGGCCATCTTTGTTACCCTGGACACACCACCTCTCAGCAGAGGAGGTGGTCTGAGACCTTTTACCTACTTACAAAGCACTGTGAGGAACAATACCTAGAACATTCACCTCTCACCCGCCCTCACCTGACTCAAACTTCAATGAGGCATATGACCGGAACCGCACTAATGTGGGAGTTAATGACCCATCAGAACCCCCAATGACCATTAACATCCCCCAAGTGACCTCCATGGCCAATACAGAGGGAGGGATCATAGCCACCTTCAGATCCTCCTAATTCTTTGTTCCACCTACAGTATATTAATCTCAGTACTTATCACCACTAGTTAGACCTGAAGAAGCCTTTTGGATGAGAGGAGAAACGTCTTCTAGAAACTTTACATCCAGCTGCCTAGACTGAAGCTTTCGACTTTTTCAAGCTAGACCATGACGCGGATGACAGCTGATGTTAAAACAACTGTTGATATCATAGCTTAATAATTGTCCTAGATTGCTACGATGACCTGAGATGTTCTCTGACATTAAAATCATGGTCAGAGTGGACAAAGAAAATCCCTTTAGAACTTTCCAGATCTGAAGACCCTAATGAAAAGTGGCTTACAGTTTGCTGCTAACCCCTAGTTTCACTTCAGATAAATCCCAGCATTTACAACAGTAACCATTCAAAATGTCTTTCCTTGAAAACTTTCCCTTGAAGCGCCCTTGCCTGGTCCCCTGAGATTCTTATTTAAACACCTAGAATATTCTTTTTGTCCTGATTTGTGGATATTAAGATCTAAAGAGAATGATCATCTCCTGGTCAGACCCTGTAACTCAGTGAAAGAGTGGAGTCAGAGTGAAAAAAATATACACGCCCAGAAGAAGGGCAGTGGCTGGAAGTTGGAGGGGATATTGCTGCCATTTGGCTGGCTTTTGACTGGGAAGGGCCATTTTTAATGGCTGCTTCTGTAAGATCAGAATCTTAGGACAATAAAAAGACTTTCTATTAAATCTGGTCTTTAGGAAAAATTTTGTTTAAAAATAATCTTAAACAAGCTTCATCAGCACATACACACCAGGGTCACCGCCTTTCACTTTCATATCAATTGAGAACTTAATATGGGCTCCAACAATGTTGTTAAACCAAATCTATATAAGATGTGTCAAAAGTATTAATATTTATTGCTGTAGTAGAGGTATAAATCCTGCTGTATAAAAACACCTTTATAGAAGTTAATGGATATATATGAAGCTTTTTACTCCAGTAAAAGTGTAAAAAAAACATTTTAAAAATACTTAAAGTGCAACAGTAAAAAAGTAATGCAGGAAAAACTGTAAAGGCCAGAAGCTTCACTGCTCTATTCTATTAAAGGAACATTTTTCTACTATTCTGGATGATAACTTCCTTAGACTTCATTTTCTTAGTTTTATAACTAATGGTAACAGAGTCACATTTAATTTTGCATCATCTTGAAAAATTATTTTGTTTTGTGGTGAGCAACAGGTTGGGGCAGCACCGAGTCAACCACAAAGAAATTAACTGTCTGGATGAAACTAATTATTTAGATGTTTTTTTGTTGTTTTTTTTTTAATCCCAACAGGCCATAATGAAATTGAGCTTAAAAGAAACTAACAAGTCTATTTCTTAAGGTGTAGAAGTAAAAAGTTGTCTAAAAAATAATTACTCCTGTAAAATATATATAGCCAACATTTGTACTTCAGTAAGGTAAGGAAGGGTATAAAACATAAAACAAGTGAAAGAAAATCCAATAAAGATATTGTTTGAGCATTTTAAAATAACCTCTGGTCAGAAACAAGAATTAAAGTTATAAGGGTCAAGACGGTGTTTATCACTTCAGAACTCAACAGATGGACAGTTTGGAGGTGGGGAAATCCAACAGATACTTAGGTTCACTTTTTAAAGACTCATTTTTGTTTATGACTTTATATGTTTGGTTTACAATGGTTTCCGTGTTGAAATGTATATAATCCTTATCTAGTTTCATTGCTTACCTCATTTGGAGGGTAGTAGTCATAAAGTAAATGCCAAGGCCGAGCTCTTGGTAGCCGTCGGATCACATAATGGTCCAAAGGATACGGGTGGAACGTTTGCCTCCCCTTCACGTCTCGAGTGTCGACTGGCTCCACCTTCATTTTCTCCATACAGCTCCCCAGAGCCATGTCCTCTATGTCAGAGAAGTGAGTACACTCTCCTGTGTGAAAACCGTTTACAAATCTTCTCAGTGCCTCTTTACTGAGGACATAACCTGCTCCTCCGCTCATGTAGCCTTGACTGATGAACGGGCGAAACCTTCGACCTAAGTACAATGGTTTTCCTGGGTCCAGTTTGGATACGATGTACTGCAGGTTTTCTATGACCACATAAGTATCATCATCCGCCTTGAGGAACCAGTCAGCTTCATCCATGTGGTGCTGGTGGATGTACTGGAATGCCCTGATGGTTTTCCAGTACAGGTTTTCCCTCCCTTCGCTCACATTCAGCCCAACGGTGGGAAAATCCGTCTTTACTGAGCTCATGTACAGCACTTTGTGGCAGTGTTTAGTCCAGGTTTGTTTCAGATGCTTGGTCCGGGATTCCAGGTACTTGGGTCAAGTCAGAATCCAACATAAGATCCGTGTAGAGTTAGGGAAACCTCCTGCAGAGTTGTCCTTTTTCCTTGGTTCTAAAAATTCGGAACAAAATACATGTTTATCATATGTCAAATCACTGCAGTGAAGAATCACATCAACTAATTTTGGTTTGGATTTGATGCATCTTCGTTCCATGCAGAACTTTGCAGACATATTTTTGGCAGCATCTCATACTGGGTACTGCTTTCCCCTGATGTGCCCGATATTCTGACAGACTCTATGGATCAATGTAGGCCACAGGCTGGGTGCCTACAACAACAGACTACATGACGAAGAAGAAAACACAGTTGTTTCCAATATTTTCATGCCTCTTCGTATCATCAAAGGGAGAATATGAGATGTTTTTTCTTATCTAAAATCCTCCTTCTCACATATAAAGCCTTAAATGGCCAAGCCCCATCTGATATCACAGATCTGATTGTTCCTTTTGTTCCTAACCTGCAGGTTTACTAGTGGTTCCTAGAACTTCTAAAAGTAGAACGGGAGGCAGATCTTTTAGTTCTCAGGCTCCTCTCCTGTGGAACCAACTACCAGTTTTAGTCCGTGAGGCAGACACCCTGTCTACTTTTAAGGCTAGGCTTAAAACTTTCCTTTTTGATAAAGCTTCTAGTTAGAGTGGCTCAGGTTATCCTGATCTATCTCTATAGTTCTGCTGCTATAGGCTTAGACTGCTGGAGGACATAGGGACCCCTATTTCATCATTCTGCTTCATTCTATCTCTATTCTCCCACTCTGCAGAATCTGTTAGTTCAATCTCTAACGTTCTGCTCTCTCTGCTTTTCCTCAGAGTAGCTTCATCTGGTCTGTTCCTGTTTGGCTGTGACTGTCACGCAGACAGTTACCTGATCTTCATGTTTGAGGGATAAAGCATCATATTTGCTTAACATGGAGTCAGAACATTGCTTTAAATAGAGTTTGGATTTCTGATCTCAAGTTAAAATTTAGTTAGCTTTTATTTTTACAACTTCTCTGCCAAACTTGTCAAATATACAATATTCTTATCTATTCAGCAGACAGGCTATTTTTATGAAAGCAGTTTATTTTATGGTGGCTCTTAAAGAGCATCATAACCTTTGGATCAGATAAAGGCTTTTAAATAAAGGAAAGATAAGACAATGGTCCAGCTGGGAAGCAGCAAATGCAGGATATCAGGGAATCTCAAAAGTATACAGTATCCTGGACATAAAGGAAGTGCATTTTAGAAACCTGCTTTATTTGGGTTTTAAATGGCAATTCCTCACTAAAAATATAAAACATTTTTTTTGGTTTGTTTTGTTTTCTATCCTGTTTTGCTAATAAGGCTCTGGAGGTAGATGATACCCCAACAGCTTTGCTTTTACAGGCTCACCATTATGACTATAATGTTCTGCCTTATACTTGTATATGACACTTTATTTAAAATTATTTAGGTAGTACAATTGTAAACAAAGGATGTGGAAAGGGGGGTTAGAATGAAAGAAGGGATAAGAACTAACAGAGAATAAAAAAATATTTACGTTAACAAGACCAATACCAGATGAAATTTACAAGCAATGGACAAATGGTCATTAAAAAATGTAATTGTTTATCATTAATTTGTAGTTGTTAATATAAGTGTTTCTCGAGCTTCATAGAAGGTTACGCGTTGTTGCCCTGTTTGTCCCTGTTTGTTTATTGCAGGAGCTGGGCGAAAACAACCCCTGGATGTATGGAGCCATTTTGTTTATAACGGGAAGGAAAACAAGCAACCTGCATGATAATGATCGATCATGCCGTCTATTAGCTTGTGTGTGTGTGTGTGTGTGTGTGTGTGTGTGTGTGTGGGTGTGTGTGTGTGTGTGTGTGTGTGTGTGCCTGTATCTGTCTCTGTCATAGAAAAAAGATGTTCTACCAATACTCTGGATATCAATCATTTGAATTTCTTCCTCCCAACTAGATGCCTGACACAGTGACACCACAGCCACATCAGAGGTTGGGGAAGGACGGGAAGTCTGTTGCAGAGATCTTGGGAGCCCCCCCACCTTACAAACTTGACGCCAAAGAGCAGAAAGCCCTGGAGAACTCAACGGCAAAGTGGATTGGGCGTTCTGGCCTGCCTAAATTTAACCACTGAAGGAGCAACAGCAGGGCCCAATTGCTTTCTACCGAAGAAGCTGCTAGAAGCTGCAGATCTGTGACTGCTCCTACTTGAGATGGAGAAGGGGCCGCAGAGGAGCTGCAACATGAAGGCACAGGTTAGCTACCAGCTATATGCCGTAGCTGAAGGTAGACATCCCAGGCAACCATGAGTTATAAAATGAACCCCCCAGCATAGCTGCCTCTTATTATTGCATCAGATTAATCCAAATCTCTTTGAGAGCTGCTGAAGAACAAATGGACAGGACTGAAGACCGGAACCTGCAGAACACCGAACCGAGGCGAAGGCCTTCACTCCACCGAACCATAATAGTAACATTATCCTTCCCTCAGCCAGAGGCTTAATACGGGCTCTGCTTGGGTGAACTAGGTGGAATAGATAGTTGTGTTTGCGTTACTTTAAATAAGCCTTCTGAATCAACTGCCGATGGTTTTAAGAATTGAAGCAGCTGTCTAGCTCAAATGGTAAGCCACACAATGGCAGCACACTGCTCCCCCAGGGGATGGGTTAATTGCAGAGAGGGAATTGTGTTGCTCTGTACTTCTGACAGTGGAATGACAATAAATAAATAAAAAAGCTGGAAACCTTTCTTTTAGAATTAAAACTTCTAAAAGTTATTTAAATATAAACTTTTTACATACTGTTCAATAAATGAGTGCTTTTAATAAAAATATTTTTCATGTGAATGTGCTTTACTGGAGGCATCCATGTTTGTCAAAGAACTATACTGCCACCTACTGGTTAGTGACATTGTCACGGTGCGGTATCGGCTGTTGATCAAGTCCCAGTGCTGTATCTGGTGTTTGTCACAACGCGCTATTATCCAAGTCATCTTGAAAACATTCTTCTTCCAAATGTTGGCTACATATTACGGGTTTTTTCTCTGGCCAGAAGTTCGATGGCAAATCCTCCCTCTTCAAGTTGGCGATCCAACGACCAACCCGTCCGTGGAGGATCAGGAATCAGAAAGGTGGAATAACTCTTTTTTTCACTTTTACCCGATGTATTCCAGCATCCAGCTGCCATGCACCTGGGCATCTAACAACTAACAACATCATTATTCCTCCTATTGTTAGGTCTTATTAATGTTCCCTCTTCAGGTCGGACGCCTCATCTTTGTTGTTCTCCACTGTAAAGTTATATCCTGGGTTAACAGCAGCTCAGCTGGTCTATCGTGGCACAAAAACACATTATAATGTCACAGCCATAACAGAACCTGTCCTAACAGGGTCACAGGCATGATGACTCTAGCTCGCCATGCCTGTGATCTTTTTAGGACACTTGGCTGAATAGAGTGACTCTAGATATGCTTTTAGCTGAGAAAGCAGGAGTTTCTTTGATGTTTTGCTGCCTTTATTGTTCCTTAATCCCTCCTGATGGTCGCGGTAACTAAGGCTTTGATTGGACTGCGTATTGTTGGGACTTGCCTGGAGCGTTTAGTGCTGTTTTTAGTCAATGGAAATCTTTTATTGTTGCTTTAATTGCTGTGGCTGTTGTGCAATCCCCATCTTTGTTCTTTGTTGTCAAATGTTTGTATTTCCCTTAATGATTCATTGACTTAATTATTATTTACCCCTCAAATGATAGTGTATTTGTTCTCATTTAAAAAAATTGGTGAAAGTTAAAACAAACACCGAAACTGACGTACCTTTGAAAATTTGTTTGACAAGTTAAACTACATCAATCCTGCAATGCTCTTTCATGCTATGAATTTATGATGATTCTGTCATTTATTTACAAAGTTATGCTGAAGAAGAGTTTTAACCAATGAATATCAATGGGAAAAAAATGTATTGATTGTTTGGCTGTAAAAAAAAGTTATTGGTTCCTTTAAATATTAATGAGCATTTCAACAGGCTTCATAGCAGGAGTGTAGTTTGTTTGTGGGATGACTGATGGTACACCACCTTAAGATTTTAGTTTTCCTTCTTGTTCTGTAATATGTTCTAATCTCAGATATATTGATGGAGGAAAGGTTCCTTTTTTGATCAAATGGGTTGAGATATCAATTCCGCCTTATTTTAACAGTATGTATTGATTTTATTTGTCTCCTACACACCAATGCCCACTCAGGCTGTCCCACACCGGCGAGGCAACACTCTGCCTGGATATGAGGAGTTGTTTTATTTGAGTGGGATATCTGGGAAAGAGGTCAGACTCCTTTAGAGTCATGGACTTCCCAACATTTATCCTCAAACTGGTTTTGATTCATGGCTCTTTGCAAAAGAGGTTAGGATAGGTAGAGAACTCTTTCTAGATGATAATAGGACTGAGCGTGTGAGTGGGAGGAGGATTGTCTCGTTCTCATCTTTACAAAGATAAATAAATAGCTGATTGACTGCCATTGATTTAACTTTATTGAATTAAAGATGAAGAATTGATCTTTTTTTTTTTAGGCTGCTCAGCGGAGCAGTGGGTAGCACTACTGCTTGGCAGCAAATAGGTTCCAGGTTTGATTCCCGGCCCGGGGTCTTTCTGCAAGGAGTTTGCATGTTCTCCCTGAGCATGTGTGGGTTCTCTCCGGGTACTCCAGCTTCCTCCCACAATCCAAAAACATGACTGTTAGGTTAATTGGCTTCTCTAGATTCTCCTTAGGTGTGAGTGTGAATGGTTGTTTGTCTCTGTGCTGCCCTGAGATGGACTGGAGACCTGTCCAGGGTGGACCCCGCCTCTCACCTGTAGACAGCTGGAGATAGGCACCAGCACCCCTCGCCACCCTCAGCAGGGATAAAGCATGAAGGAAATGGACTAGTTTTTTTTCTTTTGCTATAACAGATTTGAGCAACAAGTCCTGCTGTAATTTTAAACCTAGCTGGGTAGGTTATTCTCAGGAAATTGGTTTCAGGTTCCTGAGAAAAACCTACTGCTGGAGGTTTCTTCCTGTTCAAAGGGAGCTTTTCCTCTCCACTGTCGCTACAAGCATGCTTAGTGTGAGGGATTGCTGAAGAGTCAATGAGTCGATGCAATCAGCTGGTTTTCCTTAGATAGAAAACTTTGAATCAATCTGACTGGATGATCTGGTGAACTGGAAAGTGACCTGAGATGACATGATGTGAATTGGAGCTAAAGAAGTAAACTAAACTAAAATTGAATTAAATTGAGAAGTCAGTAGGAAGCCGAATATGAAACAAACCCACACAGACTTAGTGCTTCAAAACTTTTATTGTCAGAAAAGTAGATAAGGACAGAGAAAGAAAGCAGAGCCAGTGTGACTCTGTTAATCAGCAAAAGGTTTGACCTCCCCCTCCCAGAAGCTATGCCATAAATTCTAACATACTTTAATCCATTTTACCCTTTCTTTCATTTTAGAACTGGGGAAATAATTAAGGTTGAACAACAGCAGTATGAAGAAGTTAAGAAATTTTTATTTGTAACATAGATATTTGTGTAACAGAGTCAGATTTTCCTTCCAGACCTGCCTAAACTAGATGGAAAAAGAGAAAGAGAAAAGATGAACTCTAAATGAACTTTAAATGAACTCTAAATGAACTTTAAATGAACTCTAAATGAACTGATCCATTTCTGTTCTACATACCATGGCTTATGGACTTAGCTGTAGACAGGCTTAGACTGGGAACGATTTTCAGCCCTGGCATTTTTCCAGCTACACCAGCCAATTTCTAGACCCCAAAAAATAGAAGCACAGTCAAACGTGTGCGTATCAAATGTAAAACACAATACGAATACACATTGTGGATTAACCGATCTATCTTCAAGCATCACACGAAAACCATCACCAAGACTTCTATTATGCGGGTTTACTGCCTTCGGTTATATAACGGACATGACTTCTGTGACTTCTGCTGCGTAACACTCGCACGAAGCCAGCCAGACTCCCACTCACACATAGATCTACAACGTAAAACCTGACTGCTGTAAAAACACCAACATAAAACAATAGAATCTAGAGGCAGATAGGCAGTTATTCAAGAATGGATCCATGAAAGCTCAGCGGTGTGTCAGCATTCACTGCAGGTCTAGGAATGAAATGGAATAATTTAAACAGATGCTAAACCCCATCATGTACCGCAACATATATCTGCAAAATATTGTAACATAAATTGGCCAAATATAAGAGGAACATCGTAGTTTGGTTTAAAGAAAGCATTTTAGTTTTATTCTAATTTAGTTTGTTGCAAGAATTTTACAGTTCTAAGAAATAGAAAATGACACCATATGCCAACCGTCACAAAGATGAGCATGACAAGGAAGGGCTTTATATACTGCATGCATCATTTAGGTCGTTAACATTGGATTACTGCTTCAGCTCCTCGAGTTATTTTCTGTCACAGGTAGGAGCTTCAGCCGGAGAGAAAGTGTTGACTGGCCGGCATGAACCATGATAATAATTTTGGAAATATTCATGCTGATATTAATGTTTTGGTACTTGAGATAGTCTTGGTATTGACAACATTTTTACACTGTCTTTTTACACAGGGTGGCACCATCACTGCTTTCTCCAGACCTTACAGATAAAATTACAAAAAAATGAATACATTTCAAAATATATATTTTTTTAAAAAGGATCCACTCCAAAAACAGTTAATAAAAACTAAATTATTGGAAGTGTTGAAGACGTTTCACGAGTACGCGAGCACATGAGAACACACAAGTACACATATTGAGAAACGGCCAGTGTCAGAAGGCACGTCTACAGCCATGCAGCCCAAAACACCAAGCTGGGACCGCCATCGCCTGTTGGAGCAACAGTCACGGGAGACTTAAAATGTCTTAGTAGCCACGATAAGACTAGAGGTTGTCAGGACTCCTGTCTGTGTGTTTGTGTGTTTGTCTTCCTTCCTCCACCAGGTGGCGCCTGGTTCTGATTCTCCTCCTCACACACCTGCAAGGGGTTTCCTCATTAACGGAGTGTTCTTAAGCTGCTGCCTGCCACTACCTCGACGCCAGAGTGTTTGCCAGTTTGGGGTAGTCTAGCCAAGCTGAGTTTTGCTGAGTCAAACTGAGTTCTTGTCAACTTGAGTCTTAATCTTGTTTTTTTGTCTTTGCCTCTCAGCAGGAAGTCATCCTGCAAACTGGATGTTTCGGACCTTCTCTCCCTGGAAGGATCATCTGAGCTTCAAACTGAGCTAAGGATTTAAACTGGAGGTTTGAAGAGATCGTTTGAGCTTCACACTAAGCAATGGATTAATTTCCACTAGGACCCGTTCAGGAAAACTGAGTGGCAGTCAGCTTCTCTGTTCACCTACAAACAACCGCATTCTGGGTAAACCCTGTTCTGCCCTCCACCAAATCAGACAAACACTGGAACCACGGCACACAGACTGGAGTCAAAGAGTCAACAACTTCTCTGGAAACGTGAGTCAGCATCCAAATCTTCCTCTTCAAGTTCACGAATCTAATCTCCCACTGAGCCTGAACTAACCGCTATGTCTTCCCTTCACTTTTCAGTTCCGGTTGGGCAGTGTTAAGAGCAACACTTCCATCTGCATTATCTCTTCAATAAACTTGATAAACCTTTTCCCCTGGTCTCTCTGAATTGGTTTCTCTGCATGTGGGTCCGAGCTCTTGATAAAAACATGACAGAGGTGGGGGGGCTCTGTGTTTACATCAACAACAGCTGATGTAAAAATGCTAGATCGGTTTCCAGCTTCAGCTCTCCAGACATCAAGTTTCTGACTGTTAACTGCAGGCCGTTCTATCTACCCAGAGAGTTCAGTGTGGTTAGCATCACTGCTGTTTATGTCCGCCCCAGCGCTAACACTATAGAGGCCATGAAGACTCTATACTCTCTGAGCTCCAATCTGCACACAGAGGCTGTTTTCATAATTGCTGGGGATTTTAACCGGGGTAACTTCAAGACTGTTCTCCCTCATTTCTACCAACATGTGGACTTTGCAACTCGGGGTGAAAACACTTTAGACCTGGTTTACTCTAACATCAAATTCAGAGCAGCCCCAGCTACTACCTTGGGTTATCAGATCACCTATCTGTCATGCTTATCCTGGCATACAGGCTCCAGCTAATGAGGGGGATACCAACAGTGAAGCAGGTCAGAGTGTGGTCTGAGGGCGCCATGAAAACACCCCAAGACTGTTTTAAATGTTCTCACTGGAACATCTTCAAGGCTGCAGCAACATCTGACAACTTATTAAATATTGATGAGTATGCCATGACTGTGTCAGCCTACATCAACCAATGCATTGAGGACGTCAGCATCAAAAAGAACATCACCACCCAGCCAACCAACCACCCTGGATAAATGGAGAGGTTCGGAAATCACTAAAAGTGTTGGGATCTGGGGATGTACCACCTTCCACCAGCAGAGTGCGCCGTGGGTCTCCTGGGCTGGAGCCCTCCAGCACACCTGAGACGCATCTACTCATCAGGAGACCTTCTCTTTATAAGCAGCTGCCAGACCTTCCTTCAACGCCGCAGTGTTGACCTTAGTTTGGTTAGCAACCTGAGCCTCTGTTACCTGAAGAATCTAAGTTATCTCTAAGTGAGAAAACTGGTTCTAACCTTCCTCTGTCTTTGCTCACAGGAAACCTGTCTCAAGCCTGAAGCTCTGGGTGAGCTTAACCTGCCTTCCAGCCCTGGTGAGCCAAACCTGAAGATTCCTATTTGGATTCCCCCTGCTGCTCTCAGTGAAGAGCTGGAAACTCTGATCAAGGTCTGCCATTCAAAGTCAGAAGCTAGACGCTGCTGCTGCTTGTGCACTCTGCTGAACCAACAGTCTCTGGACCCAACGGTTCCCTCCTTCACAAGTTAAGCCTGGACTCCTTTAAGGTAGACTCAGAACAATCTTAAAACTCAATTAATCTTCTGACTGCCTGGCTAATCAAACTGTCCATCTCTGCAGACATCAGTGAACCCAGTACCTGATCCAGTTCATAATAAACTCTGTTAAACTTTTACCCAGCCTCCGTTGTGTTCTGCATGTGGGTTTGAATTAAAACCAATCATGACAAAAAGCACCAAACTCAGCTTTCAAGTCTGGTGATAAAGAGGCACTGAGAACAGAGCGTGGCTACTTAAACCATCAGATTAGGGGAAGCAGAACCACAGCCAGAAGATCCAGGATCTTTTCCACAACAAAAGCAACACCAGGAGGATGTGGAAAGGCATTCGGATGATCACAGACTACAACACACCCTCCTCCCCGGTAGATGCAGCTTAATGATATAAACAGGCACTAAGCAGCCCTCCAGCAGGGAAAGCCGTCCACACCAGGGGGAGGAGGCAGTCAATATGCTATAAAATGACAATAAAAGGACCACTGAAATGATTCTGTAATATTTCTGACAATAATACAGCAAAAAGTCCTGTTCAAGCTGAACACGCTGCTGTTTGTTTTGGGTTCCATTTTCAAACGGCAGAAGTAAGGAAAACACTGGGTGTTATTTCAGTACACACCCAACAATCATCTGAGTTAGAAATAAAACTGTGTCGATCTCAGCTTTCACCTGCAACTTCCTTTAAAGAAGTATTTCCTTTCTAGTGTAAACAGATCATGTTTATCATCACTAATGGCTGTGCTTTCAGCCAGTTGTTTGGCACAAGGAAACAAACAGAAAAAACAGAAGGAATTGTAGGAGGATTTTCTACCAATTACAGAAAAGTTGTTTTAAAACATCTATATGACCCGAATTCACGTTTTTAATCATCTTTTTGTCAAAACTTTAAAATAAAGGAATTTAAATCAGTTAAAGTTGACAGACCGGATCCTCTGGGTTATAATTATCACTTCTCCTTATCACTGGCAGAGGAGCTGACTGAGGTGGGATCCACCTAATCTGACCATCTAACCGGCAGAGAGCTGGAGCCCTTTGACCTGCTGTTGATCGAAGGCCGGCACATTGCAATGAACAGATGACGTTAGGCTGACAGTGAGGAAGGTTGTCTGACTGCCGTGTCTATCAGATGTCTCTGTGTGACGGCTTCCTGTACTGGCCTTCCGTGCTCTGAAGGTTAAAGCAGCCTCTGCTCTGGATGTGGGAGCTCACCTTTCAGCACCTTTTTAATTTGAAATACTCCTCTTAAAAATCAAAAAATAAATTCTGCTCGACAAAACGTTCTATGATAAATAAATGTAGGTCTAATTATTATATCTTAAGGCCAAACTGCCCTTTCTACTGTTTTAACTAAATAGTGACAGCTGGAGTATATAAAGACGGCATCAGTTTACCTTCACATTTTAAACCAGCTGTGGAGTTTTTATATCAGATCATCACAGAGGGCAGCATGTAGCTTTACAAATGGAAACTTCATTTATAAGAACTGGTATTGCAACTTTAGTGCCATTACCTTAGACTTTCAGCCACTAGGTACACGTACACGGCTTGTATCCCTCAAGTCATGTACAAAAAATACTATTTAAGGTCAGATCACCACACGCCTCAAAAAACACCAGAAAGAGAGTAATTAAAATTTTTTTGGTTTGTAGCTTAAAGTTTATTTTTCCTACAAAACTAAAGGGATAAATGGGTTTTGACTATGGGTGTACTGGTCTGAGCAGGTATGCTCATCTGACAGAACACCGGATGAATCGCTGTGGTGCACCAGATTCAGCCTGACAGTCCTGACTTTGAAGTGATTGTTCTGCTTCCCTTTATCTCACATCTTACACACACAAAGATAAACGCTTACCTGTGTGCACTGCGAGGGCATGAAGCGCTCCCTTCCTCACTGAGACCTTCTCTACTGACACCATGGAGTTCAGCAGAGAGTGAAGACACAAAAATCCAGTCATCATCCCCATGGTGAACATCAGACTTTTAGGCTTCATTTTTCTAAAATAACCTGTCAAAAACACACATATGTTTGGAGGGCTGACCAAAAAGAACGAGTTTGTCAGCCAAAGATCAGGTAAAAACTATTTTAATTTCAAATAAAACTAAATAGATAAAATCTTTTTGATTAATAAGGACCTGAAAAACAGAGCTGAACATGAACAGGTGTTTAACTCCGTTCAGATCATTAGGCGGAGCGAAGACCAACATCAGCCTGATGTCATTGCTCCCATGGCATGCAATCAGAGGGAGGAGGAGGGCAATGCTGCTGCAGAGGATCCAACCGAAACAGGTTGAGCTGCTGCCGGCTCACCATGTGCCGCCTCCATGTCAAACATCAGACGTGGTTTCAGCTAAGAAAGGTTAGAAAAACAAAATGTTAAAATGACTTAAACCATGTTTAAAACATGATACCATATCATGGCAAACTGAATGCAATGTGAACATGCAGCATTATGTTGAGTAGTTAGAATTTAAAGCATTTAAACTGCTGAACAGGAAGGAAGAAGAAAATAAAATAGGAAAATTCATCACAGCACCAAAAAAATAGTCCAATAGTTAATGATTAAAAGGAATAAAAAGGAATAACAATAATGGTAAGATTATTATCAACAAGTCACAGCATATAAATAATCGGGCATCTGGTTGGAAACGACACTTTTCTTTCCATCAACATTTCAAAGCTGCAATCTAAACTCAAGGCTAAGCTTGGCTTCCTTTACAGAAACCGCTCTTCCTTCATCCCTTCTGTGAAACGAACTCTTATCCAAAATTCTACCCATTTTAGACTATGGAGACACTATACACTCCACGGCCACTTTATTAGGTACACCTGTCCAACTGCTCGTTAACACTTAATTTCTAAGCAGCCAATCACATGGCGGCAACTCAGTGCATTTAGGCATGTAGACATGGTCAAGACAATCTCCTGCAGTTCAAAGCGAGCATCAGTATGGGGAAGAAAGGTGATTTGAGTGACTTTGAACGTGGCATGATTGTTGGTGCCAGAAGGGCTGGTCTGAGTATTTCAGAAACTGCTGATCTACTGGGATTTTCACGCACAACCATCTCTAGGGTTTACAGAGAATGGTCCGAAAAAGAAAAAACATCCAGTGAGCGGCAGTTCTGTGGGTGGAAATGCCTTGTTGATGCCAGAGGTCAGAGGAGAATGGCCAGACTGGTTGGAGCTGATAGAAGGGCAACAGTGACTCAAATAACCACCCGTTACAACCGAGGTGGGCAGAAGAGCATCTCTGAACGCACAGTACGTCCAACTTTGAGGCAGATGGGCTACAGCAGCAGAAGACCACACCGGGTGCCACTCCTTTCAGCTAAGAACAGGAAACTGAGGCTACAATTTGCACAAGCTCATCGAAATTGGACAATAGAAGATTGGAAAAACGTTGCCTGGTCTGATGAGTCTCGATTTCTGCTGCGACATTCGGATGGTAGGGTCAGAATTTGGCGTCTACAACATGAAAGCATGGATCCATCCTGCCTTCTATCAACGGTTCAGGCTGGTGGTGGTGGTGTCATGGTGTGGGGAATATTTTCTTGGCACTCTTTGGGCCCCTTGGTACCAATTGAGCATCGTTGCAACGCCACAGCCTACCTGAGTATTGTTGCTGACCATGTCCATCCCTTTATGACCACAATGTACCCAACTTCTGATGGCTACTACTACAGCAGGATAATGCGCCATGTCATAAAGCTGGAATCATCTCAGACTGGTTTCTTGAACATGACAATGAGTTCACTGTACTCAAATGGCCTCCACAGTCACCAGATCTCAATCCAATAGAGCATCTTTGGGATGTGGTGGAACGGGAGATTCGCATCATGGATGTGCAGCCGACAAATCTGCGGCAACTGTGTGATGCCATCATGTCAATATGGACCAAACTCCCTGAGGAATGCTTCCAGCACCTTGTTGAATCTATGCCACGAAGAATTGAGGCAGTTCTGAAGGCAAAAGGGGGTCCAACCCGTTACTAGCATGGGGTACCTAATAAAGTGGCCGGTGAGTGTATATAGGGTTGCTTGCAAGTCCGCTCTATCAAAGCTTGACAGTCTTCACCATTCTGCCTTCAGGTTTGCCATAAATGCTCCTTTCAATACACACCACTGCAATCTGTATTCATCTGTCAACTGGCCCTCCCTCATCAATCAAAGCAAAATTCACTGGTTCACCTTCAAGATCCTTCTGGACTACTCACCACCTTAATTAGGTCACCTGCTGCAGACAAAGCCTGTCATTTCCAACACCCGCTCCTCACCTCATCGACAATTACTTATTCCCAAACCAGCACTACTTTTGGTCTTGCTTCTTTTCCATCTGCTGCTGTTCTGCTGAGAGGTTCGTCTGTTTAATGCATTTTGGAGTGAAGCCATTCAGTGATTTCTATTCTGTTCTCTGAGATACGGGGAGCCAGAGGAAGGCCTTCAGAACCGGGATGATGTTCTCCACTTAGTGAGGACGCAGGCAGCAGCGTCTGGATCAGCTGTCTGATCTACTTTCTATAGTTCTAGTGAGGACGCAGGCAGCAGCGTCTGGATCAGCTGTCTGATCTACTTTCTATAGTTCTAGTGAGGACGCAGGCAGCAGCGTCTGGATCAGCTGTCTGATCTACTTTCTATAGTTCTAGTGAGGACGCAGGCAGCAGCGTCTGGATCAGCTGTCTGATCTACTTTCTATAGTTCTAGTGAGGACGCAGGCAGCAGCATCTGGATCAGCTGTCTGATCTACTTTCTATAGTTCTAGTGAGGACGCAGGCAGCAGCATCTGGATCAGCTGCAGCTGTCTGATCTACTGTTCTAGAACTGATCCCTGCCGAAAATACAAAACAAATACATTTATAAATGTCTTGTAGCATCCATGATGCCTAATTTTAAAACTGGAAGATGACACTAAAAAAACTTCCATTTACTAACAGTAGAGTTATTATTCATTTTTCCTTTCATCGTTTTTTTCTGATGAGGCTTTTATCCAGTTCTTATACATGCCAACACACAGATTAAGCATGTTCTCAGAACACACAAAATGAACAACAATTATAGAATTCATCAAAAACATTTATTTTCCTGCATTTCATTACATTGCATAGAGTGCCATCTTTTGGTGGAGAAAAGTACTACAAATACAAGTTAGATTTAAAATTGCACCTCCTTCATTTTCTTTAGAGAGTTATTGTGTTTTTTCTGTATCATAACTTTAGAGGGATTTAAAATGTGGGCTACATTAATAATTGGCAATCCTTTTGGGGAAAGCCTGGTCTGATTCGGAGAGACGGCATCCATCCCACTTTGGATGGTGCAGCTCTTCTTTCTAGGAATCTGGCCACATTTATTAGTCCTCCAAAATCCTGACCACCCAGGGTGCAGACCAGGAAGCAGAGTTGTAGTTTAACAGACCTCTCTGCAGCTTCTCTACTGTTACCCACTCTTTACTCCATCCAGACAGTGTCTTGCCCACGACCAAAATCTAATAAATTAGCTAAGATTCCCAAAGGAGTAAATCATGATAATCTAATTCAAATTAAAATAACTCCTATTAGGGGAAAAGTTAAAACAATTAAATGCGGTCTGTTTAACGTAAGATCTCTTTCCTCTAAAAGTCTGCTAGTTAATGACTTGATTTGTGATAATCACATTGACTTGTTTTGCCTTACAGAAACCTGGCTGCAGGAAGAGGATTATGTGAGCATAAATGAGGCAACACCTTCAAGCTATTTACATTTTCACATACCCAGAAGTTCTGGGCGAGGAGGAGGAGTAGCAACAATCTTTCAGTCTGACTTACTGATTACTCCCAAAACAGTTAATACCTACAACTCTTTTGAACATTTAACCCTTAATTTCCCTCATCCAAATTTCAAGGCAAGAAAACCTCTTCTTTTTGTAACTTTGTATCGTCCACCAGGTCCTTACTCTGAATGTTTAGATGAGTTTTCAGAGTTCCTTTCTGATTTGGTATTAAATACTGACAGGTTTATCATAGCGGGAGATTTTAACATCCATGCTGACATTGAAGGCGATAGCTTAAGAGCAGCCTTTAATGCTATCTTAGACACTATTGGCTTTGTTCAAAATGTGAATAGTCCCACACATTCTCATCTTCATACTTTGGATCTTGTGCTGACATACGGCATAGAATGTGAAGAAATAACAGTATTTCCTCACAACCATGTCCTCTCTGACCACTTTCTAATAACCTTCAGGATTACTTTAACAGAGTTCTCCTCCCCCAAAAGAAGGTTACATTTTAGTAGATCTTTATCAGATGGTGCAGTTATAAATTTTAAAGAATCTGCTTAGCTTTCTCTCTCCTCTGTGTCGCTGAGCAGTGCTGCAGAGTGCAAAAGCATAGCTTATTCCCCTTCACAGGTTGATGATTTTGTTGATGGGGTTGCTAGTTCTCTGCGTACTGCCTTAGACAACGCAGCTCCCTTGAAAATGAAAACCGTTGAAAATAGAAAGCTTGCTCCTTGGTTTAATGCAGAGCTGCGTACTTTGAAGCAAAATGCTAGGAAACTGGAGAGAAAATATTGCTCCACAGGCCTGCGGGAGTCCTTCCTAGTCTGGAAAAATGGTTTACTGCTGTATAAGAGGACCCTTAGTAAAGCAAGAGCAGCATACTTCTCCTCATTAATAGAGGAGAATAAGAATAATCCTAGATTTCTTTTTAATACAGTTGCCAAACTCACCCAGAGCCATAGCTCTGTTGAACCGTCCATTCAACCTGCTCTTAGCAGCAATGATTTTATGGGATTCTTTATAAATAAGATTGATCTTATTAAAAATAAGATCATAAGCACTCCTCTATCCGCGATTGTACCTGAGGTAGTCATGGAATCTGAACCGGGTTTAGACTGCTTTGATCCAGTTGAACTTTCACAGTTAGCAAAATTATTGTCTTCATCTAAGCCTTCAACTTGTATGTTAGATCCAGTTCCAACCAGGTTATTTAAGGAGGTATTCCCTTTGATCTCCTCCTCCATTTTAGATGTGATTAATCTATCTCTGTTACAGGGATATGTACCTAAAGCTTTTAAGGTTGCTGTAATTAAACCTCTGCTTAAGAAACCATCTCTTGACCCAGAGGACTTGGTTAATTATAGACCTATATCCAATCTTCCTTTCTTATCCAAAATTCTTGAGAAAGTAGTTGCCAAACAAGTTTGCGACCACTTACACCATAATGAACTTTTTGAAGAGTTTCAGTCTGGCTTTAGAGCTCATCATAGCACTGAAACAGCTCTGGTGAAAGTCACTAATGATATTCTCATGGCCTCAGATAATGGACTTGTATCTGTGCTCGTCCTGTTGGATCTTAGTGCTGCATTTGATACAGTTGACCATAATATTCTTTTAGAAAGACTTGAATATTTTGTTGGAATTAAAGGAACAGCACTAGACTGGTTTAAATCTGATCTATCTGATCAAATTCAGTTTGTTTATGTTAATGATAGATCTTCCACATGCTCAAAGGTTACCTGTGGAGTACCACAGGGATCAGTGCTAGGACCAATTCTCTTTACTTTATACATGCTCCCAATTGGTAGAGTTATTAGACAGCATGGGATTAATTTCCACTGTTATGCTGATGATACCCAGCTATATCTGTCTATAATCCAGATGAAGCTAACCCATTACATAGATTACAGGCATGTCTTGAAGACATAAAAACCTGAATGACTCTTAACTTTCTGCTTCTGAATGCAGACAAAACAGAAGTTATAGTCTTTGGACCAGAGTCTCTGAAAAAGAAGCTGATTAGCCAGTCACTTCATTTGGATGGGATTAAACTGATTTCAGATAATAAAGTAAAAAATCTTGGTGTTGTTTTTGATCAGGACCTGTCATTTAAATCCCAGATCAAAGAGGTTTCTAGAATTTCCTTCTTTCATCTGAGGGACATTGCAAAAATGAGAAATCTCCTGTCCAGGGGTGATGCTGAGAAACTAGTCCATGCATTTGTTACTTCAAGGCTGGACTATTGTAATTCTTTACTATCAGGAAGTCCACAAACTGTAGTTAAAAGCCTTCAGCTGATCCAAAATGCTGCAGCCAGAGTTCTGATGAAAATTAAAAAGAGAGATCATATCTCTCCTATCCTGGCTTCTCTTCATTGGCTTCCTGTTAAATCCAGAATAGAATTTAAAATCCTCCTTCTCACATATAAAGCCTTAAATGGCCAAGCTCCATCTGATATCAGAGATCTGATTGTTCCTCATGTTCCTAACAGAGCACTTCGCTCTCAATCTGCAGGTTTACTAGTGGTTCCTAGAACTTCTAAAAGTAGAATGGGAGGCAGATCTTTTAGTTATCAGGCTCCTCTCCTGTGGAACCAACTACCAGTTTTAGTCCGTGAGGCAGACACCCTGTCTACTTTTAAGGCTAGGCTTAAAACTTTCCTTTTTGATAAAGCTTCTAGTTAGAGTGGCTCAGGTTATCCTGATCTATCTCTATAGTTCTGCTGCTATAGGCTTAGACTGCTGGAGGACATAGGGACCCCTTTTTCATCATTCTGCTTCATTCTATCTCTATTCTCCCACTCTGCAGAATCTGTTAGTTCAATCTCTAACGTTCTGCTCTCTCTGCTTTTTCTCATAGTAGCTTCATCTGGTCTGTTCCTGTTTGGCTGTGACTCCATCCTGGAGAGAAATATCAGCTGTGCTGCTGCCATCAACACCTTTGTTTCTAGATGTTGGAGCTTGGCCTGTTTTCCAGTGTAGTCCTGTTTCTCTGACTGTGACTAACTGGATGTGCTCTCTTCATCCTCTGACATGGGAGCTGGCTCGGAGCTCGTCTGCCTGGCTGTGTGTTTCCTGGACGGGGCCGCCTGTGGAGCTGGTTGACAGTTGCCTTTTGTATCTATGCTTCTTTTTCTATGTCTGCTTCTGTCTCCTTGAACCCCAGTGGGCCTCAGCAGATGGCCGCTCACACTGAGCCTGGTTCTGCTGGAGGTTTCTTCCTGTTCAAAGGGAGTTTTTCCTCTCCACTGTCGCTACAAGCATGCTTAGTGTGAGGGATTGCTGAAGAGTCAATGAGTCCATGCAATCAGCTATTTTTTTTAGATAGAAAACTTTAAATCAATTTGACTGGATGATCTGGTTGAACTGTAAAGTGCCTTGAGATGACTTGTGTTGTGAATTGGCGCTATATAAATAAACTGAATTGAATTGAAATCTAAAAGCAGCGAACTCTGCTCTCCAGAGCAAGTAGATTGGTAACCCCGCCTCCTGCTCTCCTCTATCTTGTCTGCTGTCATGATTCATGCAGCTATTATTTCATCCAAATGAAAAATGGAGAACAGATAAGCAGATCATGGCTTGTCTACAGTGAAAAGAAGGACTGGGTTATTTACTTTGGCCTTTTTGGAAACACAGGAAGGAGCAATCAGCTAAGTGAGCTTAGTGCTTGGAAAAAATCTTTCATTCCTTTAGAGACAGCATGAAAAGTCAGCTGAGTACAAAACATAGAGAGGAAAACAAGAAGAAAAGGGACAAGAAGAGAGGGACACAACCTAGAACAGATCATGGATGTCTATTCTATTAACATCTCTCTATCTGGAGAATGGGGCTGTTTATGTGTCATCTTCTCACTTCAGAGGGCCCCCTGCCTGTCTTTGCCTAGGGCCCCATATTTCCTAAATCTACCCCTGCACGTAGCCCAGTCATTGCCATATTAGATCACATCACTAGGGGACAGCGTTAGAGTTAGTTCTGCTGTTAAAAAAAGTTTCCCTCACAGGCTGATTCAGAAGTGAACGGACCCAGGGTAACAGGCTTTTTTTTTTTGGCCGTACTAGTATAAAGTGTAATTGCGCTTCCACTACAGTAGGCGGCAGTGGCGCTCTCATTGTTTGCAACATTGCAACATTTTACGACTTACAAGACAACAGGTTTGCTTTGGTTAGCAGTGTTGAGTCAACAGAAAGGTCCGACTGCATTCTGTCTATAACCTCTGTTATTCAACATAATCCCCATTATGAAAAAGTTTTTAACAGGGTTGAAAAGAAAAGCGGAGAAAGACAAAGATAATGAGACAAAAGAAAGTCACCCGAAAGCTTCACTGTGATTACAGTTGGAGAAGAGGAAAGACCAGTGTGTTTAATGCGTCTAAAAATGCTCGCAGCGGACAGCATGAAGCCAAATAAATTGGTGCGTCACTTAAATACATTACACCCGAATCACGCTTATACTGTAAGCCGCTAGAGGTTTTTCAGCGAAAACGTGCTGAATATTGCCAACAGTCATCCCGCCTTGTGAAGGCTACTTCAGTAAACCTTTGAGCGCTGCTAGCATCATATAAGGTGGCGTACCAAATTGCGCAGTGCAAAAAGCCCCACACCATAGCAGAGGAGCTGACACTGCTGGAGCATGAGACATGGTCTCTGTCATGCTGGATGACGCCAGCATGACAGGGATTTATTATTTTTAGTTTCAGGCATTGATGCACTTAAAATATTTCTGTTGCAGACTTAAAACACGATATAATAAAGTTATTCTTTGTAAGTTTGACCATATGTCTTATGTTAATAAGGATAAAATGTTATGCAGAGATGGAGAGTCACAGTGAGGAGTGGGGGCGCAAATGGTTTCTTCTTGCTAGGGGGGTGTAACAGAAAATAGTTCAGAAGCACTGGTCTAGAAGCACATCGAGTACTCGATTTGAGGGGGAATGGCATACCCCTTCTTAAAAAATCTTCTCAACCTTAATTGACCCCCCCCCCCCATAACATCCTCTGTGACATAGTATTTCTGAATATGTAAAATTTCTACTCTATATATTAACAGTAAGGGCAATAATATTGGCCTGTCAACAGTTGGCAGACTGAGGGCCAGAGATGGCAAAAGTACTCACTTTCCGTACTTGAGTAAAAGTACAGATACTTGTGTTAAAAAATACTCTGGTAAAAGTGGAAGTACTGATTAAACTTCTTTACTCAAGTAAAAGTAACAAATTACAGGCTTGTAAATTTACTTAAAGTATAAAAGTAAAAGTAGAAACCACTTTTTTCATGCCGTTGCCTACATTTTAAATGGATGTCTGCCAATAGGACTAGATCTCCGTTGTGTTCATTTTCAATCATCTTGTCGTCCATGCTACTATGCTAACGCCACCGCCACCAAGCTGCAATGATTTGCCGCCAATGAATACCGCCGAATCTGTCGATTCATCTTGTAGTGGTGCGTCAAATGCAACGTAGATTCCCATCCAATTAGATTGAATTTGGTATTGATGACGTGAAAAATAATAACGGTAACTCCATTGAAATGATTCAAAACTAAAGTAACGAGCCATTTTTTTAAAATGTAAGGAGTAGAAAGTACAGATATTTGTGTAAAAATGTAAGGAGTAGAAGTAAAAAGTCGCCATAAAAATAAGTAGTAAACTCGTCGTCTCGTACTCGTCGTCTCCCGCTTTATCCGGAACCGGGTCGCGGGGGCAGCAGACTAAGCAGAGACTCCCAGACTTCCCTCTCCGCTGACACCTCCTCCAGCTCTGTTGGGGGAAGCCCTAGGCGCTCCCAGGCCAGCCGAGAGACATAGTCTCTCCAGCGTGTCCTGGGTCGTCCCCTGGGCCTCCTCCCGGTGGGACGTACCTGGAACACCTCCCGAGGGAGGCGTCCAGGGGGCATCCGAAAAAGATGTCCGAGCCACCTCAACTGACTCCTCTCGATGTGGAGGAGAACCGGCTCTACTCTGAGCCTCTCCCGAATGACCGAGCTCCTCACCCTATCTCTAAGGGAGAGCCCAGCCACCCTGCGGAGGAAGCTCATTTCAGCCGCTTGTATCCGGGATCTCGTTCTTTCGGTCATGATCCAAATTTCATGACCATAGGTGAGGGTAGGAAGGTAGACCAACCGGTAAATTGAGAGCTTTGCCTTTTCGCTCAGCTCTCTCTTCACCACGACAGACCGGTGCAGCGTCCGCATTATTGCAGCAGCCGCACCGATCCGTCTATCGATCTCCCGCTCCATTCTTCCCTCACTCGTGAACAGGACCCCAAGATACTTGAACTCCTCCACTTGAGGCAGGGACTCTCCTCCAACCTGAAGGGGACAGGCCACCTTTTTCCGGTCGAGAACCATGGCCTCGGACTTGGAGGAGCTGATTCTCATCCCGGCCGCTTCACACTCGGCTGCGAACCGCCCCAGCGCATGCTGTAGGTCTTGGCAGGAGGGAGCCAGCAGAACTACGTCATCCGCATAAAGCAGGGACAAGATCCGCTGTTCCCCAAACCAGACCCCCTCCGGTCCTAGGCTGCGCCTAGAAATCCTGTCCATAAAAGTTATGAACAGGACCGGTGACAGAGGGCAGCCCTGTCGGAGTCCAACATGCACTGGGAACAGGTCCGACTTAGTGCCGGCAATGCGAACCAGACTCCTGCTCCGCTTGTACAGAGAACGGATGGCCCCTAATAAAGGGCCCCCGACTCCATACTCCTGGAGCACCCCCCACAGGGCAGCACGAGGGACAAGGTCGAATGCCTTCTCCAAGTCCACAAAACACATGTGGACTGGTTGGGCAAACTCCCATGAACCCTCAAGCACCCTGCAGAGGGTGTAGAGCTGGTCCACTGTTCCACGGCCAGGACGAAAACCACGCTGTTCCTCCTGCAGCCGAGGTTCGACAATCAGCCGGACTCTCCTCTCCAGCACCCTGGCATAGGCCTTTCCGGGGAGGCTGAGAAGTGTGATTCCCCGATAATTGGAACACACCCTCCGGTCCCCCTTCTTGTGGAGGGAAATCCACCAAGCCAGTCTGCCAATCTAGGGGAACTGTCCCCGACCTCCACGCGATGTTGAAGAGACGTGTCAACCATGACAGCCCGACAACATCCAGAACTCTAAGATACTCAGGACGGATCTCATCCAACCCCGAAGCCTTGCCACCGTGGAGTTTTTTGACCACCTCTGTGACTTCGGCCTGGGTGATGAACGATTCCAGCACCAAGCACCCCGTCTCTTCTTCCCCCACGGAAGGCGTGTCCGTCGGGTTGAGGAGATCCTCAAAGTATTCCTTCCACCGCCCGACAATATCCTCCTTCAAGGTCAGCAGCTCCCCACTCCCACTGAAAACAGTGTTAGCGAAGCACTGCTTTCCCCTCCGGAGGTGCCGGACGGTTTGCCAGAATCGCTTTGAGGCCAACCGATAGTCTTTTTCCATGGCCTCTCCGAACTCCTCCCAGGCCCGAGATTTTGCCTCTGCAACCGCCCGGGCCGTGACACGCTTGGCCTCACGGTACCTGCTTGCTGCTTCAGGAGTCCCACAAGCCAGCCAAGCTTGATAGAACTCCTTCTTCAGCTTGACAGCATCCCTTACTATCGGTGTCCACCACCGGGTTCGGGGATTGCCACCACGACAGGCACCGCAAACCTTACGGCCACAGCTACGGGCAGCTGCATCGACAATAGAGGCAGAGAACAGAGCCCATTCGGACTCCATGTCTCCAACCCCCCTCGGAACCTGAGAGAAGCTCTCCCGGAGGTGGGAGTTGAACAAAGTAAAGTAAAGTAAAAATATCAGAAAAATCTACTTGAGTACAGTAACAAAGTATTTGTACTTCGTTACTTCCCATCTCTGCTGAGGGCTAACAAGTAGCCTGAGCAAATTGCTATGTAGGGGCAGTGTTTGCCATGCTAACTATGCAGGGGCATTGCTAGCTATGCCAACTATGTGCTAGTCATGCTAACTATGTAGGGACAGTGATAGCCATGTTAACTGTGTAGGGGATGTGCTAGCAATGCTAACTATGCAGGGGCAGTGCTAGCTATGCTAACTATGTGCTAGCCATGCTAACTATGTAGGGGCAGTAATAGCCATGCTAACTGTGAAGGGGCAGTGATAGCCAAGCTAACTATATAGGGGCAGTGATAGCCATGCTAACTCTGTAGGTGCAGTGATAGCCATGCTAACTATGAAGGGGCAGTGATAGCCATGCTAACTGTGTAAGGGGCAGTGAAAGCCAAGCTAACTATAAAGGGGCAATGATAGCCATGCTAACTATGTAGGGGCAGTGATAGCCATGCTAACTATGTAGGTGCAGTGATGCTACCTATGTAGGGGCAGTGCTAGCCATGCTAACTATATGCTAGTCATGCTAACTATATAGAGGCAGTGATAGAGATGCTAACTCTATAGGGGCAGTGATAGTTATGCTAACTATGTAGGGGCAGTGATAACCATGCTAACTCTATAGGGGCAGTGATAGCCATGCTAACTATGTAGGGGCAGTGATGCTAACTATGTAGGGGCAGTACTAGCCATGCTAACTATATGCTAGTCATGCTAACTATATAGGGGCAGTGATAACCATGCTAACTGTAGGGGCAGTGATAGCCATGTTAACTGTGTAGGGGCAGTGATAGCAATGCTAACTATGTAGGGGCAGAGATAACCATGCTAACCATGTAGAGGCAGTGATAGCCATGCTAACTCTGCAGGGGCAACGATTGTCATGCTAATTATGTAGGGGCAGTGATAGGCATGCTAACTATGTAGGGGTAGTGATAGCCATACTAACTATGTAGGGGCAGTTATAGCCGTGCTAACTATGTAGGGGCAGCGATAGCCATGCTAACTATGTAGGGGCAGTGATGCTAACTATGTAGGGGCAGTGCTAGCTATGCTAACTATGTGCTAGTCATGCTAACTCTATAGGGGCAGTGATAGCCATGCTAACTATGTAGGGGCAGTGATAGCCATGCTAACTCTGTAGGGGCAGCGATAGCCATGCTAACTATGTAGGGGCAGTGATAGCCATACTAACTATGTAGGGGCAGTGGTAGCCATGCTAACTCTTTAGGGGCAGTGATAGCCATGCTAACTCTTTAGGGGCAGTGATAGTCCTGCTAACTATATAGGGGCAGTGATGCTAACTATGTAGGGGCAGTGCTAGCCATGCTAACTATGTGCTAGTCATGCTAACTATATAAGGGCAGTGATAGCCATGCTAACTTTGTAGGGGCAGTGTAGCCATGCTAACTATGTAGGGGCAGTGCTAGCCATGCCAGTGATAGCCATGCTAACTATGTAGGGGCAGTGATAGCCATGCTAACTCTATAGGGGCAGTGATAGCCATGCTAACTCTATAGGGGCAGTTTATAGCCATGCTAACTATGTAGGGGCAGTGATAGCCATGCTAACTATGTAGGGGCAGTGATAGCAATGCTAACTATGTAGGGGCAGTGATAGCCATGCTAACTATGTAGGGGCAGTGATAGCCATGCTAACTTTGTAGGGGCAGTGTAGCCATGCTAACTATGTAGGGGCAGTGATAACCATGCTAACTCTATAGGGGCAGTGATAGCCATGCTAAGTATGTAGGGGCAGTGATAGCCATGCTAACTATGTAGGGGCAGTTTATAGCCATGCTAACTATGTAGGGGCAGTGATAGCCATGCTAACTATGTAGGGGCAGTGATAGCCATGCTAACTATGTAGGGGCAGTGATAGCAATGCTAACTATGTAGGGGCAGTGATAGCCATGCTAACTATGTAGGGGCAGTGATAGCAATGCTAACTATGTAGGGGCAGTGATAGCCATGCTAACTATGTAGGGGCAGTGATAGCCATGCTAACTATGTAGGGGCAGTGATAGCCATGCTAACTATGTAGGGGCAGTGATAGCAATGCTAACTATGTAGGGGCAGTGATAGCCATGCTAACTATGTAGGGGCAGTGATAGCAATGCTAACTATGTAGGGGCAGTAGGGTGGCCATTTCTATAACACCAAAAAGGAGGACATTGTGCGGCATATCAATTACTAAGGTGTACATAAGAATCGGGTAAAGTCACATTTATAGTACAATTCTTAGTAGTTTAAAGATGATGCTTGTGTAGTTGAATAGAACAAAATATTAAAGAGATGTAAAAAAAGAATTGGTTCCCAGCATTTGTATTTATTTAATACATTGTGGTGTTTAAAAAGTGACTATTTTTTGACACGATTAATTTGAGCAGAACTGCTGCAATTGATCATAAAGCAGTTGTTTGGAAAAGAAGCTTGAGGCGGAGAGAGAGCTAGAGAATAGGACAATACAAATGTCAAAAAGTGGCTGGAAAAGAGGAATTCGTGACATGGCTGCAGCCTGTCGAGAGTAAAGATGATTTCACCATGTTATCTCTATATATATATATATATATATATATATATATATATATATATATATATATATATATATACACACAAACTTGAGTCATGGAACTGTGCTTACAGCTCCTTATTTCATGTATACTAATAACTTGTGTACATGATACTTGTTGATGAAATTAAAATTATTTCTAATAGCATTAAATTAGAGTTCCTCATTCCGGTATAAACCCTGTGAACGTTTAATTTAATATGACATATTAAAAAAAATCCCCATCATCATCCAGCAGATGTTCAGTTTCTGCCCAAATATTTTCTCTTTCTGCTGTGGATTTTTGTAACAGGAATAAACAGGATCATCCATAGTTTGTATGAACTATGTTTGTTCTCCGCTTCCAAACTCATCATCTCTTCATCCATTCCTGCAATAAGAATTTTTTGGTCTGTTGAAGCACCAATAGTCTGCATCCAGTTATTTAATTAATTGCTCTTAATTTTGGGAATATATACGAACTATGCTCTAATTTCTAGTAACCGACCTGTTTTTACTATAATTTAATTTGACAAACCGGGTCTTCACTACATTCTTTATCCTGTTTGGTGCGATTGCAATTGCGGGTCTTGATCTGGACTGACGGGAGCGGAGACAAAAAGAGCTCAGTTCCGTATTTTGACGGTGAAGGACGGAGAAGACGTACGTGGACAGAGACGTGCGGAGGAGTAGCGGAGGATGTGGAACAGCTCTCATTGATTTACATGACAGACAAGTACTTCGCACGACGTACTTGAGCGGAGCGGAGCACTGACAGAGTATGTGGAATCTGGGTGTAAAGGAGGGCAAATACACGTCCGGCTGGATGCGGCGCCGGACGCCGGACAGTGCAATGAAAATCCGGACTGTCCGCCCTAAAGCCGGACATCTGGCCACCCTAAGGGGCAGTGATAGCCATGCTAACTATGTAGGGGCAGTGATAGCAATGCTAACTATGTAGGGGCAGTGATAGCCATGCTAACTATGTAGGGGCAGTGATAGCCATGCTAACTCTATAGGGGCAGTGATAGCCATGCTAACTATGTAGGGGCAGTGATAGCCATGCTAACTCTATAGGGGCAGTGATAGCCATGCTAACTCTATAGGGGCAGTGATAGCCATGCTAACTATGTAGGGGCAGTGATAGCCATGCCATTCCAGGGACTGACTGCAGTTCTACTGGAAGGTGCCTTAGTCAAGGTCAATGACCGACATACCTGACATGGAGCAACCAGACCATGCATAGTGCTTTAGGTTAATAGAATATATTAATTAGGCTATGTATACTTCCAAAAAAAATTCCACCATCCCACTTCTTTATTTTTTACAATTAGACAAGTAGACATTAATAAAATGCACTGAATTTATTTAAACGTGGCTGACAGTAACAGGTCAGTTTCTGTGAGTGGATTAAATAAACATCAAGAACAGTGGATCCAGATTAAAACCTCCTTTACTGTGCCTGTTGTTGTCCACTAGAGGGCTCCCTCTGCCAGAATAACCTCAGGAGTCCTGGGTGGGATGGATTGGATTATTCTGAAAGAGGCAGCATTCAGTCTGGATCATTTAACACACAGCTCTGGTTCCCATGGGTCAAGGTTTCTGAAAGCTAACTGCTGCTAATGCTAGTACTAATGCTAGCTCAGCCACAGACGTGAGGATCCTTCCAGGATCAATGTGCCATAAAACTCCAGCAGCAGAAAACCCCCTGAAGGAGCTGAAATGGAGTTTTCAAAATAAAAGCTGCTGCTAAGCTAAGATGGAAGCAGAGCATCAGAGAGGCTGAGCAGGTGTAGCAGGTTCACCTGGAGAGCCTGGTCTCCTGCTGAACAACATCCCTGATCCCATAACAGCAGTTGAGCTCCTGATGGTGGAGAGGAGGATTCAGTTGGACAGGAAGACACAGAGACAGCAGGTCCTCCATAAGATCTAAGAATTATCTCTCTGTATTTTATTTACACATAGAAAACGTTTGGCACATCTTCTCTTTAAGTTCTTGGTTTTTTTACAGCTGAACATTTTTATGGCTTAAAGAGGTTTGGAGGACAGATCAAGGACTTCTTCACATTGATCAGGAAGCTCTGCTGCACCAGGACATCATCTCTCCGCCGTCACCGCTCATGTTTGGGCGTCCCATCCCCTCTGTCCACCACCGCCACGGTCGGACGGCTCAGCTCCTTGGAGGACGGGTCGGCGTAGAACTCGGCCACCACAGGGCAGTGGTCCGAGGCCACGCCCCCCCACGACCAGTTATCAGGGATCCAAGGATTGGTCAGGCCCTCCCGCACCACCATGCAGTGACCTGTGAGAGGACGGGATGGGAGGACGTTAGACGTGAACGACGTGCTCTGTTCTGGTTCTGCAGAGTCTTAAAACTTCCTGTATATCTGACATAATTCATCCTTCGTCCCTCTTTAGGAAATATTTCTAGAACATGAAACCAGAGGAAACCTCTCAGCTCGCAGCTTATCAGCAGAAACAAAACCTCAGAACTCATCAGGATGTTGACTTTCTCACAGGTATGACCCCACATAGCGTCTGTAGTTCACTTAGGCCACCACCAGGTGGCAGTAAAACACTGAATGAGAGGAAAACTGATCCCTGTAGTCATGAGAACAAGGAGGAGACATGCCAAGGTTCTGGTTCTGACCTGAGTAGATCTTCTTCAGGGAGCGGCTGATCCAGATGTTGTCCAGACACTGGGAGCCCTGCGGGCAGCGGGTGCTGATGTTGGTGAACCGACCCGACGGAACCAGCGCCAGCAGCTTCTCCCTCCTCAGGACATCCAGCTCGGAGCTCTGAGGAGGACCGCCGAAGTCGCCCAGAACCACCAGCTCCTTCTCACCTGCACAGGGAGACACGGCAGAACCGAACCGTCAGCGGTCCGAGCGGCGCCGACCCGGTTCTGGGAGGTTCGGCTCGACCAGCTGACCTTTGAGCGTTTCCTGGATGCTGGAACTGAGGTGCTGACCCGGTTCTTTGGACTCGCCGGTTGATGCGTTCGGCATGTGGACGTTCACCAGCACCAGCTCCATGGAACCCAGCTGAAAGGAGTGACCCGGTTCAGACCAGAGAAAACTGGTCCGGGCTCTTGGTTCTGTAGAACCGTTTCATTCAGACCCAGTTCTACAGAACCAGCTGACCTTCAGCAGACAAACGGTTCTGAGTAAAACCTGAAACTGGATCAACTCACTGAGAAGCAGGCCCGGTACAGCTGAGGCTGGTTTCCGTTGCCGTTGATAACCGGGCCATCCAGAACCACGGCGTCCTTCAGGTCGATCCCAGACGAGCTGTCCCACAGGAACCCGGAGAAGGTCCAACCCTGAGACACAGAACCAGCAGTCAGGCCAGAACCAGAACATGAGAGCAGGAACATGACCTTCTGAGGCCCAACTAGGTGGGGTCACGGCACCACTGCTTTAACATCAACCAGCGTTCAAGAACCGTTTTCTGGATCAGAACCTGTCCAGGTTCTACTGAGATCAAGGATGGTACCAACATGGGTCAGAACCAGGAACCCAGCTGCATCAGAAAAAACCGCTGAGCTGTAGAAACAGGGCCTAAAGTTCTGGGCCTGAATGGCAGCGTCAGGTTCTGGTTAGCATAACGACCCTCCTCACCCGGTTGCGAGCTCAGCGGCACCGTGCTGACCCAGTTCTGGCCTGCTCTGGATGTGGAACCGGTCCGACCCGTACCTTGCTGGAGCGTCCGGTGGGCCTCTCGGACACGGCGCTTTTCCACACGCCCCGGGTCCATTTCCAGTTCCGGACGCTGGCCAGAATCCCCTGGTTCAACTCCACGCAGAACTGGAAGAAAGGATGAGACCGGTCAGAACCGACCCGCTTGGTGTCAGCCACATTCCAACTTTACAGAACCGAGGAAGGCTCAGGACCGAACCAAGGCCCAACTAGGAGAACCCTTCCTGTTTTAAAGAGAGCCCCTCCCCCACCTGTTGTTTGATGTTTCTAGTCTGAGCCGTTGCTGCGTGACGTCACAGCCTGTTGACACCAGAGGACTAAACGTGAGAACAGCAGAACCAGAACCGCTGCCAGCTCCTCTAGGAGGTCTGGTCAGGGCAGGTCTGACGTTCGGGCAGCGCTCTGCGTCACTCAGCCTGTTTCTCTTCCCGTAAACTGACTGTTTGAATCACATAAATATTGGAGAATAAAGTCAGATTTAATTGTTTTCCTCGCTGCCATCAACACCTTTGTTTCTAGATGTTGGAGCTTGGCCTGTTTTCCAGTGTAGTCCTGTTTCTCTGACTGTGACTAACTGGATGTGCTCTCTTCATCCTCTGACATGGGAGCTGGCTCGGAGCTCGTCTGCCTGGCTGTGTGTTTCCTGGACGGGGCCGCCTGTGGAGCTGGTTGACAGTTGCCTTTTGTATCTATGCTTCTTTTTCTATGTCTGCTTCTGTCTCCTTGAACCCCAGTGGGCCTCAGCAGATGGCCGCTCACACTGAGCCTGGTTCTGCTGGAGGTTTCTTCCTGTTCAAAGGGAGTTTTTCCTCTCCACTGTCGCTACAAGCATGCTTAGTGTGAGGGATTGCTGAAGAGTCAATGAGTCGATGCAATCAGCTGGTTTTCCTTAGATAGAAAACTTTGAATCAATCTGACTGGATGATCTGGTGAACTGGAAAGTGACCTGAGATGACATGATGTGAATTGGAGCTATAGAAATAAACTGAATAGAATTGAATTTCAGTTTTAAAAACAAACAGGTCAGATTGTAAATATATGTGAGAATATGTGGTTCTGGCTCTTCTGGACCAACCCAAAGAAGCTGTGGTGAAATTTCTGCATTCAGGGGCGGAGCTAGATGGGGGGCCATAGGTGGCCATGGCCTTCCTTAGCCAATCATTGGTAACTCCTGTGGCCACCCCCACCATTTATTTCCCTCATAAATATGGTGACAGCAGTAATACTCTCAAGTGTAATATTTAAAACATTTACATTTTTAATTACAATTACTTGACAACAAAAACACTGGTTAATTATACACATCAATATATTAAATTTAAAGATGATAAGTACAGAATTCATGCTCTTTCAGAAATATATTTTGTTTTATGGGGTAAAGAGAAAATGATGCATCTCTGCAAGTCATCTAGGATTCTTCAGTAAAATTATAGATAAATATTTTAATAAAAACTTAATAATCAATTTATGTAGATATTAATCCTGGTAAATGTCAATTTTATTCAGAATAATTGTTGAAAAAGTAGGTAAACCTGAAAGATTTTTTTCCATATTAAGCATATTTTTGTTGTTTAGGCAAAGACGTGTTTACTGCGTGGCGTGATGACGTCGGTGCCCACGCACGCACCCGCCATCTTCTTTTCTGTGTGTCTAACAAACGGCTGACTGTGGAGGAGTTAAGGAGTGCCAGCCAACGGAGAAGATGTTGTCCGGTGTTTCTCTCATGCTAAGCTAGTCTATAAAGTTTTTCACTGTAAAATGCAAGTGCTGCTGTGCAGGGATGGCGAATATCCCCACATCCACGATACCTTTAATTTAGATAGCATGGATGTTTAAATACATGCGTCTATTAGTTAGTAAAGGCTGTAGAAAAGTATAGTTTGTCTTTATTTAAAAAATATGGATGTTTTTCTCATTCCTGTTGGAACAGTGGAGACTATAATAGCCAGTTTCACACTGCACTATTGAGCGTTGATCCATTGCTGCTTGTTATGACGCGCCGAGCGGCTAACGCTGTACCTGTTGATCGCCTGTAAACGATCTCCTTGTAGTACAAAAGTAGTTCCAGCCAGATGAACCATTTGTGAAGAAAATCATTTATTCCACGATGCACGGCCACAGGCACAATGACTCAACCAGGGAGGTCAAAAACTTGTTTGCCCTTCTGGCCTACAAGTCAACTACCAGTGATCTCTTGGTTTATATACTGGAGCTGACAGCCCCATCTAGTGTTAACAAACAAAGAAAATACAAATATTTGGCTCCAATAGAGATTGACCCTGAGGTTCTGGCACCTATCCACCCCTCAGTGGACATTGGTTATTGCCTGGACACCCTAAATAACAATGTCTCTGTCTGCGTTTATCCACTAACGCAGGGGTCTTCAACGCCCCCAAACTGATGGCGAGATGGAGCGGGGGACCCCTAATTACATAAAATGTATGAAATTGTGTTATATCAAAGTGGTCCTATAGTCACTCTATTAAAGATGGAGTAATTTCACCCTGGGATTATTAAAGTATTTCTGATTCTGATTCCTGGTTGATGGGACAGGTGTTGTGAATGAAACGGTGCCCAGCTTGAAAGAGCTCCTGTGTGTCGCTGAATGTGAGCATTGATGACTGATAGACATCTTCTGCCTCCATTTATCTGTTTACTACAGTCTGTTCAATTCATGTTAATGTGGATTTAAAGACATTTCAATTAGTGGAAAAACTTGCAGGGGGGAATATAAAAAAAAGACTAATCAACCAAAAGTTTCACGACCCCCATGCAGTACCTCCGTGGACCCCCTAGGGGTCGCGGACCCCCTGTTGAAGACGTCTGCACTAACAGGTAGAGGTTTTTAACGTTTACTCTTAGAACTACGCCTCAAACCTGAAAATCCATCCCAGACTTCGTTTGAGGAGTCCAGAGGAGGACAGAAGCATTAAATCCAGAACAAAGTGACTCAGGAACAGCTTACCACCAAACCTGTGAAGACAGCTGCCCCCTGCAGGAAGACACCGCACACTACAGGTTACATATCTCATTTGTCATTTGTTTTTCCCCAGTAGTGTTTAGAATAACGTCTGTTTATTAACAGACGGCCATGAAGACCCTTTAGGAATGTCTCTAAACTAGAAGGTGGTTCGGGTTTTTTCTGTCCACTGTGGAGAGACTGTGATCTGAATTGTCTCCTGGGAGGATTTTTACCTTCATGCAAACAGCAAACATGGATGAAGGGACTTTTTGTACCACTACTGATGCAGAAAAAATGATTCATTCACGGAAATTTGAAAAACTAAAAGGATTGGGGTTTTAAAACTCCATTTGAAAAAGAGAAATTTGAAATGTGAAAATATTTTAGTATAAAAAATTACTTTGAAAACGAAGCTGAAAGCCTTTATTGATTTTAACATTTCAATTTCTTTACAGCAATACTGGGATAAAACTTTGCTCCATAAACATGCTCCTATTTGCTGAAGTGCTCTGTATCCTGCAGGGGGAGGGGTTCTGCTGGACCGTTCCAGGTTCTGCCATCAATCTGAGCAGCTAGATAAAAGTTTATGGGTCCGACAGGAAAGGTTCTGCTGTGAAATAATCCCATCCTTCTTAGCATCAGGTTACATCACTGCTTGTTTCCTAATAATTCTACAGCTTCTATTTCATACTACCACTAGGGGGCAGACTAAGGGCTCCAAGAAAACAGAGTTCAGTGAACTCCAGTAGCCTGACAGGAGGTAACTGGAGTTCATCCAGGCAGCCTGAGAGCAAACAGGGGGAGGAAGAGGAAGCTCCGCACGCCGACGTCTCCTAATCAGCAGAGCTACATTCTGTAGAGCAGGTAGCAGTTCCTCCATCACAGGGAACAAACACAGCAAAGGTCAGAGGTCACCTCCCACACCCACATCAGCTGGCAGAGCGAAGGCTGATCCAACAGGACAGAACTGGGTCAGGAATGGATTCAGGGCTGGTCCATGTGGGCCTTTAGAATCTGGAGGATCTGTTTCTGACTCCTGGTACCAGATGGACCAGAAAAAACAGAACTGCTCTGGACCTTTATAGCCTGATCCATTGGTTCCAGGACCAGTACCTAAGGAGACAAGGTGTTCCTGCAGCCGGTCCAGGCACTCATATAGGACCACTGGGTCGGGTTTGACCCTGTTGGTCTTTCTGACCCTAAAGTATAAACTTTAAATTCTATCAACCCATCTTTTAAAAGAGGGGTCCAATCATCTCAGAGCTGCAAAACCCAGAAGCTGGTTCTGTACGGCAGCAGAGAACTTTGACTCGGTGAGCAGAACTCTGCGTCCATTCAGCTTTCAGCGTTCCCTAAGACAGCTCCGTCCATTGAGACAGCTCCGTCCATTGAGACAGCTCCGTCCATTGAGACAGGACCTTCCTGTGAAACAGACCGTCCACTGAGACAGGACCGTCCATCGAGACCGGGCCTTCCATTGGGACAGAACTGTTCATTAAGACTGGGCTGTCCACTGAGACCGGGCCATCTACTGAGACGGGCCTTCCACTGAGACAGAGCTGTCCATTTAGACTGGGCCGTCCACCGAGACAGCACCGTCCACTGGGACCAGGCCGTCCACTGAGACAGGGTCGTCTACTGAGAACGTTAGCCCGTCTGCAGCAGCCCTCTCCCTGCATAGCCGTGTGTGAAGGACCGCGGGCTCTGATGGAGGTTTGATTGGTTTATTTGGTAAAATGTTCATTTGATTTGTGTTTATCTGACTGTGTTCATTATTATTCCTCCACTAAATGATAAAGGTCCTAATTTATTATAATCTAGAGATTATTAATAACAGGAGGTGAAATGCAGCTCCAGACTAGCTTTGAATGTGATGATGTCATCAGTACGCTGCTGTTCCAATTGACCCTTAATCACCATCAGCTATCAGTAGATAAACAGAGCAGCCATCAAGGTCCAGGACCAGAGAGGCTGGTTTTTATGCAACACTAACCCAGTCATGTGTGTGTTTCAGCTAATTGCATTTATCACGCTGCTGGTACCAATACTGCTGCCTGTTTTCCAGTGTGAGTAATAATGTGGAAGGCACCCAACCTCAGGGAGAGGTTTACTGAGCAGAGAAACGGTGTAAAACAAGCTCTTTGTGTGTTTAATCCCAGCAAACAGCCAGAAGTTTCAGGTTGAAGTCCAGTTAGCTTCACCCAGTAGCTTCCAGTTTGGCTGAAGTGATTCAGATGCTGAGCAGGAAGAGATCTGCACACATTAAGATTCTCCCTTTGTTATGTTTATTTTCCACCAAACAGCTTAAAATAAAAGATTTTTCCCCACATGGATCCTGTTTGATGCGATTTAATGCTTTGACAGAAACACGCCTTAATTTCCCTATTCTATTCTATTCTATTTTATTCTATTTTATTCTGTTCTACTAAGCTGTTCGAAAGCCCAGTTATTTTAGTGCAGTGCTTCTAGTGGCAAGACCGATAAGAACCGGCCTCCCAGTTTATCTTTTTTATTTTCCTTTAAGGGCAGAAATGGAATCTGATTTTTTTACCTGAAGGAAATAAAATTCTGACAAACTTATAAAACTTTCCCACTGGCTGAAAAACCTGTTTAAACCCGGGAACGATCTGCTTTTAGTGGGAACAGCTCAGTGACGTGAGTCTACCCGACTCAGTAAGCGACCCGCGTTAAAATTGCCTTTATTGCCTCAGCTCCGCTAGGTAAACAGCGGGAACATCAGACCTGGGTCGATCCGCTAATTTAGAAGATAACGTACGAATGTCAACACACGGCGCTACTGACCCAATAAGCAGAATCAACTGTTTCCATTGGATAAACATGGAGCAGCTCTGGTGAGAGGGATTCAGACAGATAATAGAGAGAAACAATAAAGCACACTGACTACGCCCTGGCTTCCTAACATGTTGCTCTCCATTGTTTACTCTCCTGATTTCTGTCGCACTAATGACATCATTAATACTAACTGAGTGTGATGACATCACCAGACACAGCTGCGAACCAGCTTTTTTTTACATTGGGAAGGGAGCTGAAAGCTGATTGTTAGCGGGTCGATTATGTTTTAAAAACATGAGTTAGCCGACAGTTTCAGTGGAACGGAGGAGAATAATCATCTGGTTGACGACTGATGGACAGGAGGCGGCTCACATATCTTCCTGCCTGGAAAATGTTCGCTCCCTGAATCCAGAAAAGACCAAAGACGTGATAGTCCATCAGATACGCGTGAAGCAGGTGGACGAGGTAAAAACCTTTAAGATCATCGGGTCCCTCTACGTGTTATCTTAGGATCTCACTTCCTGAAATAACAGGGAAAGAAACTTCCTCATATCCAGGGGCGCATTTTGGGGGCCGGGGATGAAGGGCTGTAATGAAACCTCCTCCCTGCTCTGCCTCCCTTTCAGCCTCCAAACCCTCTGCTTCTGACCTACTTCACACCGCGCTTTCATTTCGAGCCGAGGGTAGAGCGAGCAGCCGGGACAGCAGTGGAGGCTTAGGACGACACGTGGTGCTGCTAAAGTGGGCCTTTAAGCTCTTCACATTTAGGCAGAAACAGACGACCTACATATTTACTGAGGAGGAGGAGAGGATGATGAGATGTCCAGCCTGGAAAATGTTTTCAGGTAAAGAGATGTGGAATAGGTCGAAGCTGAGGACAGGAAGAGGAGAACCTGGATGGGTCAGGGAGGGGAACCACCATGGAGACGAGTGATAAGGCATAAAAAAAATGTCTGAATTTTTCTTCTATTCTATTCTTCCTTTAGTTGGATTGAAATCAATTTAAAATTAAGTAATTTTTAAAACTCAGAATAGTTCAACAAACCCTATCCTTTCTCTGCCTGGAACAATGGCAGCTATATTAGCTGTAAAAAGTAGTTAGAATCTATGTTGAAGTGAGAAAGTCCTCCTGAAAACATGGTCTGTGCAGTCAGTTCATCCAGATTACCATCCTGCCTTCAAAGATTATTTCTCTGTGGGAGCCGCTCAGACCCCCACATGTCACTGGGAATCCCCAGCAGCAGCTGCCTCAGGCCCGCTCGCCTCTTGGGGGTTTTCCCCTCCTGTTGGTGGCGGCTGGAAGTAGATGTTAGCGTTTTTCAGGTCTGTGCTACAAACTGCAGGCAGCAGGATAATAAAAGCCAACATATTCTGCCAGCAGGTTTCTACATTTTAAGTTAATTTAGGCGTTAATAAACTGTTTCAGAGGAGTGATCATAGCGCTCTGCATCAGCAGTGCTGCGTCCGACTCCCTGCCAGCTCCCAGATCAGCCTCTCTCATTGGTTCATGTGGCGCGTCCAGCAGATAAAGTTCAGTTTTTCCAAATCCAGCAGCTGCTGCTTGTGAAGCGCGTCACTCACCTCAGATGCTGCGCTGCAGGACCTTTAGCTGCACCTTGATGCGCGTCAACCATCGACTTTGCATGTAAACCAGCTGCTTCTGCTGCTTGCGGTCTGAATGCAGCATAACACACGATAGCTTGAGGCTCAGGTTCGATCCAAATAGCTCAAACCGTTAAGGACCCTTAATCCACAGCGGCCTTCATGATCAGAGCTCTCTGAATGGTTCTGGCAGTCAGGAAGCTTTTAGCATCAATTCAGTTATTATAGGGACCTCCTGACTATCCCAGTCGCTATTAGAAGCTGAACGGTTTCCCACAATCCTTTGTGTTTCAGACCGTGTGGCACAGCTTACCTCACAGAGTTTAACATCTTTTCTCCCTGTTCTCTCCCACAGATGTTTGGGTTTAGAACAGAAAGCTTCAGATGCTAGCTACATTTGGAGAGCTTCTGGTTTTTGTAGTTCTTTTCATGCAGGTTGTAGTCCTTATTTTAACCAGTCATGCATGTGACCCATGGCAGGAGAAGGAACTAGGAAGTAGGAGGTATGATTGAGGTCTTAGGATGGATCCTCAGACTCTGAGCTATATGGTGATCATCCTCTCAGACAATGGCGTAACGAAACAACAATAGGCCCCTAAGTAACATTATCTGGGTGGGCCCCATATGAAGTACAACCTGGATACAGGTTCAGGGTACAGCGACAGTTCCATAAAGTATAAATACGGTCCGGTGCGGTCAGTCACTTCAGTATCAGGTGGGTTTAAGTGGAATTTTTCGCACCATTACATCAGCAAAGAGACGTCCTAGTCTACAATTGCGTAGGGGGGCCACCAGGTGTCAGTGATGGGGCCCCTAAGAGGTTGTGGGCCCTGAGCAACTGCTGTCTCTGCTTACCGATCTTTACGCCATTGATCGCAGAGATGGAGTGATTCATTTCCCTCAGAGCTAACCCATCGCAGTCACACCATGCTAACCGATGGCACCGGGTCGCTCCCTACCTTATCCAGAGCCTCTCGCTCCAGCAGGTCCTGCACTGCCAATATCTTGATGCTGCAATGAGAGACAGAGGGAAACGTTTACATTTATGCCGAGTCATTTTAACAACAGACTGAAAAAACTGTCTTCCTTAGAAGGTTTTTAAATTTAAAATCACAGATTTTGTGCAGCAGTTGGTTTATTTCTCCTTTTTGCTGTTCATCATCTAAGATCTGTTACCAAGCTGGATGAAAACCATCTAGAACATGTTGGGAGGTTTGGTTTACACCAAACCTACCTGTGCTGGGAGGTCTCCAGGTCTCCAGACGAGTAAAGGACGTTTCCAAGAAAACCAGCTGCTGCTCAAAACAGGCAACATGTTGCTTTATTCCCCGACAGCATCGTCTCCACAGCCCCTGGAGCCCATATGGTTGAACCCTTTACAGAGATTTTTGGCTAAAACCCAGAACTGCCTCAGAATCTACCCTGAGAGATGGAAGGTGCGCACACAGCTGGGCGCCAGAACCCTGGCCTGGTTCCCTTTATAGGCGCTGCAGTGTTTTACTGTCAGACCTGGACTGGACCGGGTCCAGGTGGGAACTTAAGCCCAGATTGGTTTTCTCTGCTAGCTTAATGTGAAACATTTAATGTCTAAGCTGCACCTCTCAACAAGCATGCTGCTTCATTAAAGGTCATTCAGCACCTGAGCGTCGTTCCACTCATGAAACCTGAACCCCATGGATCTACCGGCCTCCTGGAGGAAATCTGAGGTTCTGCACCAAGTCAAAGCCATCGACCCATTACTGGACTTTACAGCCCAGTAAAGCTTTATCTGCTGGCATCAGAGGCATTTTCTAAACCAACAGTCAGCTCAATAAGAGGCGCGGGGGGGGCGGGGGGGGGCTGTGAGACCTGCATTCAGAGATAAGGAGCCAGATCAGATAATGAGATGAAGCAGAAATCCATTAGTTCTGCTACGGTTCTGTGAACTCTTCACCCATCAGTGCCGCTGCTGATCTGCAGTGCTGCTGCAACGCGACATGAACCCCCCCACCACACACACACACACACACACGCACACACACACACACCTCTACTGTTGACTTACATCAGAAAAGGGGGGTGTGAGCTATTAGCAGCTGGCTGGGTTGGTATCCCAGCTGGGGGGAATGAGCTGCCAGTGTGGGTCAGACCCTTCATGCTAATGCCTGCTTTGGCGAGTAGCGGCAATCCCAATCCCACAGACTGCCCCTCTGGGTCCCTGAGCAAGACCCTTAACCCCACACTGCTCCCCGGGCGCCGCACAGTGGCAGCCCACTGCTTGTTAACAATGCAGAACGTTCATTTTGTTCCTCTGTACTAGTGAAAGTTTAATGACAATAAAAACGCTGGAAAATCAGGTTGCATAAGGACCCGTTGCTCAGCCTACGTTCCCACACATGAAACCAGATCCAGCAGTTCTGCTCAGGGTCAGAGACCAACCCTCACTGGGTTTTTCCTCCAGACAGAAGCTTCAGCAGGAACAAGCCACTCCACGATGGCCCCCATCAGGGCCCCATCAGGGCCCCTCCAGGCTCAAGTTTTATCATGTTCATGTTTTATGGTTTGTAAAGAACTTTATAAAAAATAATGACAAAAGGGTGGCAAAGGCTGGCTCTACATGAGAAGGTTTCTTTAGGGCTGAACATTAGAACCTGTGAGAGGTGGTGTCCTAAAGCTGTGGAGGTCCTAAACCAGCCTGAACTAGAGACACCATGGGTGGGTTAGAACGGTCTAGTCAAAGTCCACACCTAAATTAATTTAAATATCAGTGATAAAATTCTATTCAGTTTATTTCTATAGCTCCAATTCACATCATGTCATCTCAGGTCACTTTCCAGTTCACCAGATCATCCAGTCAGATTGATGCAAAGTTTTCTATCTAAGGAAAACCAGCTGATTGCATCGACTCATTGACTCTTCAGCAATCCCTCACACTAAGCATGCTTGTAGCGACAGTGGAGAGGAAAAACTCCCTTTGAACAGGAAGAAACCTCCAGCAGAACCAGGCTCAGTGTGAGCGGCCATCTGCTGAGGCCCACTGGGGTTCAAGGAGACACAAGCAGACATAGAAAAAGAAGCATAGATACAAAAGGCAACTGTCAACCAGCTCCGCAGGCGGCCCCGTCCAGGAAACACACAGCCAGGCAGACGAGCTCCGAGCCAGCTCCCATGTCAGAGGATGAAGAGAGCACATCCTAAAACTGATGTTCCCAGATGTTCTCCATCCAAAATGAATAGTTCCAACTTTGAGTTAATGAACTCTATAGCTGTTCATCTCTATTCCCAACAGGAAACTGCCTCTTCACCAGGGAAAGAAGGCGGAGTCTAAGCTGCAGCTCTGGAACAAGCAGCCAAATAATACGGCAGCAAATACATACGAAGGTCACTGACTAGTCCATCCGCTCTCATGCTCCACATTAAGATGTCTGAGAGACACTCCTTTGATCGATGAAGCAGCAACCTCCCAGGATCCCTACAGGTTGGAGCAGAGGTCTAATGAGTGATTGCTGAATCCATCGCTTCTTCAAGCAGACTGCTGATTATCTCCTAGACTGAAGCATTGAAACTGTGTGACCTGATGCAGAGCTTCAGCAGGAGGAGCAGATATCTGAGCCATGTTCTGCAGCAGAAACACTCAAAGAAGCAGGGAGGCATTCAAGGACAAACTGACCTCACATCACCCTCACCGTTACATCACAGCTCCACAGAGTCGCTCCATCTGACAACTAAGCTGATCTGAGCTGCACAAACATAAACATGGTCTGCTTCAGCCAGATTAAGCCGAGTCTGAGGGCAAACAGGTCTGAGGGCAAACAGGTCTGAAGGCAAACAGGTCTGAGGGCAAACAGGTCTGAAGGCAAACAGGTCTGAAGGCAAACAGGTCTGAGGGCAAACAGGTCTGAAGGCAAACAGGTCTGAAGGCAAACAGGTCTGAGGGCAAACAGGTCTGAGGGCAAACAGGTCTGAAGGCAAACAGGTCTGAGGGCAAACAGGTCTGAGGGCAAACAGGTCTGAAGGCAAACAGGTCTGAAGGCAAACAGGTCTGAGGGCAAACAGGTCTGAGGGCAAACAGGTCTGAAGGCAAACAGGTCTGAGGGCAAACAGGTCTGAGGGCAAACAGGTCTGAAGGCAAACAGGTCTGAAGGCAAACAGGTCTGAGGGCAAACAGGTCTGAAGGCAAAGAGGTCTGAGGGCAAACAGGTCTGAAGGCAAACAGGTCTGAAGGCAAACAAGTCTGAGGGCAAACAGATCTGAGGGCAAACAGGTCTGAAGGCAAACAAGTCTGAGGGCAAACAGATCTGAGGGCAAACAGGTCTGAAGGCAAACAGGTCTGAGGGCAAACAGGTCTGAAGGCAAACAAGTCTGAGGGCAAACAGGTCTGAGGGCAAACAGGTCTGAAGGCAAACAAGTCTGAGGGCAAACAGGTCTGAGGGCAAACAGGTCTGAAGGCAAACAGGTCTGAGGGCAAACAGGTCTGAAGGCAAACAGGTCTGAGGGCAAACAGGTCTGAAGGCAAACAGGTCTGAGGGCAAACAGGTCTGAGGGCAAACAGGTCTGAAGGCAAACAGGTCTGAGGGCAAACAGGTCTGAAGGCAAATAGGTCTGAGGGCAAACAGGTCTGAGGGCAAACAGGTCTGAAGGCAAACAGGTCTGAAGGCAAACAGGTCTGAGGGCAAACAGGTCTGAAGGCAAACAGGTCTGAGGGCAAACAGGTCTGAGGGCAAACGAGTCTGAGGGCAAAGAGGTCTGAGGGTACAGAAGTCTAAGGGCAAATGAGTCTGAGGGCAAACAAGTCTGAGGGCAAACAGGTCTGAGGGCAAACGAGTCTGAGGGCAAACAGGTCTGAGGGCAAACAGGTCTGAGGGCAAACGAGTCTGAGGGCAAACAGGTCTGAGGGCAAACAGGTCTGAGGGCAAACGAGTCTGAGGGCAAACGAGTCTGAGGGCAAAGAGGTCTGAGGGCAAATTAGTCTGAGGGCAAACGAATCTGAGGGCAAATGAGTCTGAGGGCAAACGAGTCAGAGGGCAAACGAGTCTGAGGGCAAACGAGTCTGAGGGCAAATGAGTCTGAGGACACACAGGTCTGAGGGCAAACGAGTCTGAGGGCAAATGAGTCAGAGGGCAAACGAGTATGAGGGCAAACGAGTCTGAGGACACACAGGTCTGAGGGCAAATGAGTCTGAGGGCAAATGAGTCAGAGGGCAAACGAGTATGAGGGCAAACGAGTCTGAATGCAAACGAGTCTGAGGACACACAGGTCTGAGGGCAAACGAGTCTGAGGGCAAATGAGTCAGAGGGCAAACGTGTCTGAGGGCAAACGAGTCTGAGGACACAGGTCTGAGGGCAAATGAGTCAGAGGGCAAACGAGTATGAGGGCAAACGAGTCTGAGGGCAAACGAGTCTGAGGACACACAGGTCTGAGGGCAAATGAGTCTGAGGGCAAACGAGTCTGAGGGCAAACGAGTCTGAGGGCAAACAGGTAATGGAGGTGATGAGCTGAAATGGGAAGTTGTATGATGAAGCTGTAGAGGTTGTTCCTCTTTTATAGATCCTATTCTGCATCAGCATTGGGTTCATTTCTGACTATATTCTCAATTTCAGGAAATAACAGAACAGAAACTAGTTACTTTGTTTCTGTGACCTAATTTTGTCAGAGATCCAACATAACGTCTAAAAAAGATCCATGGTTCAGATTCTGATTTAATCGTAATTCCTGTTACGATCATAGTGGAACCAACAGCTGTTCTAACAAAGGATCTATGTTATCCTGTTAACGTGTTACTGCTGTCAGCTTATTGTTATGGTCATTTATGCTAGAGCTTTATCATTTGTAATTTCTACCAATGTAGTTTTCTTCTTGTAGTCAGTAGAATATATTTAAATTAATTTAGAAACCGTCCATTTTCTGACACGCTTAATCCCAAGCTGAGTGCTGGTCCCTATCTCCAGCTGTCTACGGGCGAGACGCGGGGTAAACCCTGGACAGAGAGGGGGGGTCCACCCTGGACAAAGAGGGGGGTTCCACCCTGGACAGAGAGGGGGGTCCACCCTGGACAAAGAGGGGGGGTCCACCCTGGACAAAGAGGGGGGGGTCCACCCTGGACAAAGAGGGGGGGTCCACCCTGTACAGAGAGGGGGGGTCCACCCTGGACAGAGAGGCGGGATCCACCCTGGACAAAGAGGGGGGGTCCACCCTGGACAGAGAGGCGGGGTCCACCCTGGACAGAGACGCGGGGTCCACCCTGGACAGAGAGGAGGGGTCCACCCTGGACAGAGACGCGGGGTCCACCCTGGACAGAGAGGAGGGGTCCACCCTGGACAGAGAGGGGGGGTCCACCCTGGACAGAGAGGAGGGGTCCACCCTGGACAGAGAGGGGGGGTCCATCCTGGACAGAGAGGGGGGGTCCACCCTGGACAGAGAGGAGGGGTCCATTCTGGACAGAGAGGAGGGGTCCACCCTGGACAGAGAGGCGGGGTCCACCCTGGACAGAGAGGAGGGGTCCATCCTGGACAGAGAGGGGGGGTCCACCCTGGACAGAGAGGAGGGGTCCACCCTGGACAGAGAGGGGGGGTCCACCCTGGACAGAGAGGAGGGGTCCACCCTGGACAGAGAGGAGGGATCCACCCTGGACAGAGAGGGGGGGTCCACCCTGTACAGAGAGGGGGGGTCCACCCTGGACAGAGAGGCGGGGTCCACCCTGGACAGAGACGCGGGGTCCACCCTGGACAGAGAGGAGGGGTCCACCCTGGACAGAGACGCGGGGTCCACCCTGGACAGAGAGGAGGGGTCCATCCTGGACAGAGACGCGGGGTCCACCCTGGACAGAGAGGAGGGGTCCATCCTGGACAGAGAGGAGGGGTCCACCCTGGACAGAGAGGAGGGGTCCACCCTGGACAGAGAGGGGGGGTCCATCCTGGACAGAGAGGGGGGGTCCATTCTGGACAGAGAGGGGGGGTCCATCCTGGACAGAGAGGGGGGGTCCACCCTGGACAGAGAGGAGGGGTCCATTCTGGACAGAGAGGAGGGGTCCACCCTGGACAGAGAGGCGGGGTCCACCCTGGACAGAGAGGAGGGGTCCATCCTGGACAGAGAGGAGGGGTCCACCCTGGACAGAGAGGGGGGGTCCACCCTGGACAGAGAGGAGGGGTCCACCCTGGACAGAGAGGAGGGGTCCATCCTGGACAGAGAGGAGGGGTCCACCCTGGACAGAGAGGGGGGGTCCACCCTGGACAGAGAGGAGGGGTCCACCCTGGACAGAGAGGAGGGATCCACCCTGGACAGAGAGGAGGGGTCCACCCTGGACAGAGAGGCGGGGTCCACCCTGGACAGAGAGGAGGGATCCACCCTGGACAGAGAGGAGGGGTCCATCCTGGACAGAGAGGAGGGGTCCACCCTGGACAGAGAGGAGGGATCCACCCTGGACAGAGAGGAGGGATCCACCCTGGACAGAGAGTCCATCCTGGACAGAGAGGAGGGGTCCACCCTGGACAGAGAGGAGGGGTCCACCCTGGACAAAGAGGGGGGGTCCACCCTGGACAGAGAGGAGGGGTCCACCCTGGACAGTGCTACCCACTGCGCCACTGAGCAGCCCTCTAGTTTTTTTTCTATTTTTGGAATTGTTTAGATTGTGTAGTTATTTGTTAGACCGTCCCATTAATGTAGACATCCCAAGTCTCCCAGAAGTTCAGGGAGTCTCGTTGTTCACGGATGAATCGAGTCGGATAAATTATCCTGGATTTTAGACAATGCGAGGTGGTGGTTTTTTAATGCGAGTCAGAGCGTGCAGGCATTGCAATAATTCATGCATCATGTGCAGATTAGACCTGAAAACTTTTGGGGAGGGTTCGATAGGCATCTCTGTCTGTCTGTTAATGGTAGTAAATAGGAACACAGCAGGTGGATTGTTTGCTAAGTGTCTGCTGTGGACGGGAGGTTTTGTAAAATGATTCTTTGACCACTCTTTTAGAGCTTTAAACAATAAATTAACATTATTGTTCATTTTCACTATGTTGCAAGACATTTTAATAATTATTTTGTCCTTGTTTTTACAATAAATAAGTCAAGTCTGAAGTACAAAGGCAAAAACCAGCTGTTACCAAACACAGCCTTTGTTGGAAATGTTTGTATTCTTTGGAACAGAAGGCAGAGACACCTGTTATTACCATTGATCTCTATTTATTCACTGGATTGCTGATAGCCTGAAAAAACTGAAGTCACCTGCTGCCATCTTGGTACTCCCTGCTCTCACGTAGACGTGCAGTAAAAATGCCTACATGTGCAGCATTTGGCTGCAAAAACAAGCAGTTTTCTGACATTTCACGGGTAATTTTACAGTCAGTGGATGATGGGGTGAAAAAACCAGGGGGAGGGGGGGGTGATGTTACCATCAGCTGACGTCATCAGTGTGTGTGAGGCTGCTGAAAGCTGCTTCTGACAAACATCACAAACCACTGAGAAGGAGCCGCCAAGAGCAGCAGCAACAGTATCAATGATTCAGACTGGAGGAGGTGGTGGACATGGGACTGTTTGCACAACTGAACAACTGAACATGTTTGACATTCAAGCACAAGTGAGCAAACACCATTTTGCTTTGCTAATGCTATGGATATTTCACTATGAATTAAAACTACATGAGCAACTTATATTATTAAATCACTGGATAGTGGATGTATGTGTTTGTGTTTGTGCGCATACACACTTGTATGTAAAGTATATGCTAATTATTCACTTCTTGTAACTATTAGCGAAAAGCAAAATATTCATTTGATGTTGCCAGTTATTTTGCAAAGTATGTGATTTAGCTTGTGTTGTCATGACCTCAGCGCTGGTGATTGGTTTGACCGCTCATTTCATTCACCTGTGTAGCTCCGCCCAGTTCTCGTTACCTTCATCTGATCCACCCTCTACCAGTCATCAGGGCCAGATTATTCAAGCCTTTAATGGCAGTTCTCTAGCTTATCTGTGTTCTGATTGCCTGATCCTGACCCATTCTGCCTCTGGACCTCTGAGCCCACCTGTTCCTGTTCTGATCTGTTTGCCTGACCTGTCCTCGGACTCCTGCTGGATTCTGCCTGTTTACCGAACCTGGAACCGCTTCCTGACACCGACCGGGTTTTCCCTCACTGTTCAAGGAGGATCCGTTTCTAAATAAACGTTTTGAGAAATCCAACTGTCTCTGTGCCTCCAATACTGGATCCAATCTTTCTGAGCGTGACACGTCTAGAAACTGAAGCTCTGTGGAGTTATTAAACTGGGTGATTAATTTAGCTCTATTGTAAATCTATGTCAGATCTATCTACAGACACTGTACAACAGTATATGGCATCATTCGGGGACAATCTGTAAATAATAAATACTAAACGCATTAACAGACCTGTACTTGTAATTCAGTCATGATGTAAAATATTGGAATTATATGCAACAGTTAGTTACCATGGAAGCTTGGTACTGGCCAGCTGGCCGCCATCTTGGGCCAACACTCCTGACGCAGACTAACCCTCATCTATCTGCCAGCAGATTGATCCCTGACTGAGCAGCCATCAGGTCCGTTTAGCTCAGCAGGCATCAGAACCACGTCAGCTGGAGGAGACGCCCCGATATCAGACAAACAGCGGATGATTCCAGCTCCCCTCCCAAACTCAGACATCCTGCTTTATTCAGCAGCTGAACCAGAACCGACCCGTTTTATTTCTCTAAGCATCGGCGCCACTAACAAGCTCAGCTAGGCTGGAGTTCTCTGAGTTCTGATGGGTCCACAGTCCAGCTCAGCTCCGCGCAGCCGGCATCAACTGAGCCGCGCTGGTATCTCTGGTCCAAAAGGTCGGCTTTGATCGGTCCACATGGAATCCAGGTTCATTTGGACCAGAGCCCATTCTGTTCTTCAGCCTCATAGCCTTTCAGAGACACAATGTGGGCCAGAACCCGGGCCTGAAAAACAGAACCTAAAGCCAGAGCCCTGTATGGACACAGCCTGACCCGATCCATAGCCTAACAGGCCTCCAACAGAACCAGGACCTCCAAGCCTGAGGTTCAGAACAGAACCAATCACCTCTTTATTAGATACACCCACCGTCCACTGATGGTCCAACTGGGCATCAGAACCGAGAACAATCAGAACCTTCTGATCGTCTCAGAACTTCAGGCAGGTTCCAGAGAAAAACACGCTCCTCTGTCAGAACAACTACATGTTTGGGCCTGAGGGGAACCTAGAGAACAATCCAGTCGGGCCAGTTTCCTTCCAACCGGGTCGCTCCCAGTCGTCATGTTGTGTAAACGGTCTGCGGTTCTGCTCAGGAAAATATCTGCTGAACCGGAACCTCTGAGGAGGAAGTTCTAGGAAAAGCAGAACTGATACTTCTGATCCACAGACAGAAACCCAGAACCGGGTTCACATGACGGCAGCAGAGTCGGTTCCGATGGAAGGCCCGCCACATCAGAACCGACTGCTGGACCAGGTGGAGGTTCTGTTGGATAACGGTGAAGGTTTGACTGGTTCTGGACCTCAGCCTGACCCAGTAGAACCGACTATCAGCAGCTTGCTTTGGCTGCAGGATGATTGCGGTATATTCCGGATCATCATCTCCTTCGGTTCTGGGCCCGTATCAGCCGGTTCTGACTCAGCGTGACGTCGTTCAGGCTTCGCTTATCAGCATCAAGGCCAGCAGCCGCCTGCAGACACAGCAACACAAGGACTTCTGTCGGAACCACAGAGAGCACCAAGAACCTTAAAGAAACCTATCAGAACTGGACCGGGTCACACCGGCCGACCCGTTCTAGCTCCAGGGTCCAAAATCAACCCGCTCTGATCTGAAAAACCTCAGAGACGGCTCCACAGGGAACTCCTCTATCTGCTCACCATATACCGGACGGTTCTGAACCCGGCCCGGTACCACAGCCTGAAACCACCAAACACGGCTCTCCAGAACTGCCTGATCCGGTCTTTGGGGCTCAGACTCAGAACAGATGAAGGATTCCCTGCTGGACTTTGACTAGGCTGTTTGGACACGTCCATGGAGTCTCTGGATGTTTAGGGAGGTTCTGCTCCACTCCCTGCACCCCATATCACCATGCTGCCACCACCTTGCTCACCATGCAGGGTTCTCTTTTGCCACATGTGGGCCAAAACTTCCTGCTGAGGTTTTATTAGACCAGAACTCAGAACCACCTCTCTGTGTCTGGATCAGAACCTAACAGAACCTGCTGCTTGGCAGTGAGTCGGGTCAGGCTCTCAGAACCTGGAGGAAGGTTCTGTCAGCCATAAGAACCGGACCTCTGGTTCTAAGTCAGCACAGAATGGAAACTTCATGCAGAACCCAGAGCAGAGGAACCGATCAGAACCAGGTCCTTCTTTAGAACCACAGCTTATCCCTCAGGCTGCTAAAAGAACCTGGAGAATCAGAATCGGACCTGAAAGCTGGTTCTGCAGGGTCCGGTACTCACTCGTTCTCCAGCAGGGTCATGCAGACCACCTCCCGGATCCCCGGGTTGTTGGCCTTCTCGCAGCAGCAGCTCTGCAGGCTCCACGTCGCCAGACGCACCACCGGCTTTCCGTCCCGCAGCGCGAGCGGCGGCTCCCCGCTGGGCCGAACCGAGCCGATGTGCGTCGGGCCGCCGGGAGGAAGGTCCGGCTCCTCGCTCCGCAGGCTGAAGGAGGTGGGGCTCTGCTGGGTGTTGGTGGACGGCGTCCTGGAGCGCTCCACGTACACCTGGAAGCGGATCCGGTCCAACAGAGAGCTGCTGACGTGTTGGACCTTCACCAGGTCCTCGATGCTCCGGAACGGGCCGTGCTCCGTCCGGTAGGCCACGATGTTCCGGACGATCTTCTCCGTCAGGCCGCGGACGCTCCGCAGCTGCGCCGCGGTTGCCGTGTTGACGTTGATCCCGGTACCGGACGGATGCTCCGGCTCTCTGCGCAGCGAGGAGGGTGAATGCTGGGAGGAGCTGCTCCTGGAGGAGACGCAGATCTCCGGTTTGATGGCCTCCAGCTTGGCGGCTCCGATCCCGCTGACCAGAGCCAGGTCCTCCACCTTCCTGAAGCCGCCGATGCAGTCCCGGTACTCCACGATGTTCTGGGCCACGGCCCGGTTCACCCCCGGCAGCGTCATCAGCTCCTCCTCGGTGGCCGCGTTGATGTTCAGCCGCTCGTGGTTCACGGAGATGTTGCTGAAGTTGCAGGCTGCGCTGAATTTACGTTTCCCGCAGCTCAGGTCTGCGGGGTCCCGCGGGATGGAGCGGTGACAGCCCAGAGCCCCCCCCATGGTTCCGGACGGTCACCGGCTAACGGGTCAGAAGGAGAGCAGAGAGTCCAAAGAGCTGCTACATGCTGGAGGCGGACTGACTGCGCGTCCTGACGCACCGATCAGCTGCAAACTACCCAGAGCGCGCGCTCAACTTCACCCTGTCACACACACACACACACACACACACACACACACACGCCTCTGACAGCCTCTGAAACCCTCCGCGTCACTCCGGTCCCGCCCTGATCCAGATCCAGCCTCTTTCTGGTTCTGATCTCTGCTTTGGGTGAGACTTTTATTTTGAAGGCAGTTTTTTTTTTCCTCTGGAGGCGTGACGTGTTTATATCATCCATTCAAATGTTCTGCATCTAGATCTGACTGGTACAAGCAGCAAAAAGGAAGCAGCAGACGCGATTTTGCTGCTTTAGTTGCGTCCGTTCTGAACGTGGCATCAGACCGGACGCAGCAAAATCGCGTCTGCTGCTTCATTTTTGCTGCTTGTACCAGTTAGTTCTGACGCGCGGCTGAAGCAGCTTTGCTGCTCTGGCTGCTCGGTGCAAAAATGTGTCTGACGCGCGTTGGGCGGAGCTACTCTATCCTTTCTCTGCCTTGCAGCTATATTTGCTGTGATCAGTGGGAATAAAGTAGTTTTAATATGTTTTTAAGTGAGAAAATTCACCTGAAAACTTAATCAGTGCAGTCAGTTCATCCAGATTATCATCCTGCCTTCCAATATTTTTTCTGTCAGAGCCGCTCAGACCCCCACATACCAGCGGTGCGCCGACAGTAGGAATCTTGAACTTTCTGAATTAGCAAAATTATTGTCTTCATCTAAGCCTTCAACTTGTATGTTAGATCCAGTTCCAACCAGGTTATTTAAGGAGGTATTCCCTTTGATCTCCTCCTCCATTTTAGATGTGATTAATCTATCTCTGTTACAGGGATATGTACCTAAAGCTTTTAAGGTTGCTGTAATTAAACCTCTGCTTAAGAAACCGTCTCTTGACCCAGATGACTTGGTTAATTATAGACCTATATCCAATCTTCCTTTCTAATCTAAAATCCTTGAGAAAGTAGTTGCCAAACAAGTTTGCGACCACTTACACCATAATGAACTTTTTGAAGAGTTTCCGTCTGGCTTTAGAGCTCATCATAGCACTGAAACAGCTCTGGTGAAAGTCACTAATGATATTCTCATGGCCTCAGATAATGGACTCGTATCTGTGCTCGTCCTGTTGGATCTTAGTGCTGCATTTGATACAGTTGACCATAATATTCTTTTAGAAAGACTTGAATATTTTGTTGGAATTAAAGGAACAGCACTAGACTGGTTTAAATCTTATCTATCTGATCGAATTCAGTTTGTTTATGTTAATGATAGATCTTCAACACGCTCAAAGGTTACCTGTGGAGTACCACAGGGATCAGTGCTAGGACCAATTCTCTTTACTTTATACATGCTCCCAATTGGTAGAGTTATTAGACAGCATGGGATTAATTTCCACTGTTATGCTGATGATACCCAGCTATATCTGTCTATAATCCAGATGAAGCTAACCCATTACATAGATTACAGGCATGTCTGAAGACATAAAAACCTGAATGACTCTTAACTTTCTGCTTCTGAATGCAGACAAAACAGAAGTTATAGTCTTTGGACCAGAGTCTCTGAAAAAGAAGCTGATTAGCCAGTCACTTCATTTGGATGGGATTAAACTGATTTCAGATAATAAAGTAAAAAATCTTGGTGTTGTTTTTGATCAGGACCTGTCATTTAAATCCCAGATCAAAGAGGTTTCTAGAATTTCCTTCTTTCATCTGAGGAACATTGCAAAAATTAGAAATCTCCTGTCCAGGGGTGATGCTGAGAAACTAGTCCATGCATTTGTTACTTCAAGGCTGGACTATTGTAATTCTTTACTATCAGGAAGTCCACAAACTGTAGTTAAAAGCCTTCAGCTGATCCAAAATGCTGCAGCCAGAGTTCTGATGAAAATGAAAAAGAGAGATCATATCTCTCCTATCCTGGCTTCTCTTCATTGGCTTCCTGTTAAATCAAGAATTGAATTTAAAATCCTCCTTCTCACATATAAAGCCTTAAATGGCCAAGCTCCATCTTATATCAGAGATCTGATTGTTCCTTATGTTCCTAACAGAGCACTTCGCTCTCAATCTGCAGGTTTACTAGTGGTTCCTAGAATTTCTAAAAGTAGAATGGGAGGCAGATCTTTTAGTTATCAGGCTCCTCTCCTGTGGAACCAACTACCAGTTTTAGTCCGTGAGGCAGACACCCTGTCTACTTTTAAGGCTAGGCTTAAAACTTTCCTTTTTGATAAAGCTTCTAGTTAGAGTGGCTCAGGTTATCCTGATCTATCTCTATAGTTCTGCTGCTATAGGCTTAGACTGCTGGAGGACATAGGGACCCCTTTTTCATCATTCTGCTTCATTCTATCTCTATTCTCCCACTCTGCAGAATCTGTTTGTTCAATCTCTAACGTTCTGCTCTCTCTGCTTTTCCTCAGAGTAGCTTTGCCTCGTCTGTTCCTGTTTGGCTGTGACTCCATCCTGGAAAGAAACATCAGCTGTGCTGCTTCCATCAACACCTTTGTAGATGTTGGAGATCGGCCTGTTTTCCAGTGTGGTCCTGTTTCTCTGGCCGTGGCTGGGTGGATGTGCTCTCTTCATCCTCTGGCATGGGAGCTGCCTTGGAGCTCGTCTGCCTGGCTGTGTGTTTCCTGGACGGGGCCGCCTTTTACAGCTGCTTTTTGTATCTCTGCTTCTGTCTCCTTGAACCCCAGTCGGCCTCAGCAGATGGCCGCTCACACTGAGCCTGGTTCTGCTGGAGGTTTCTTCCTGTTCAAAGGGAGTTTTTCCTCTCCACTGTCGCTACCAGCATGCTTAGTGTGAGGGATTGTATTTGAGTCAATGAGTCAATGCAATCAACTGGTTTTCCTTAGATAGAAAACTTTGTATCAATTTGACTGTATGGTCTGGTTGAACTGTAAAGTGCCTTGAGATGACATGTGTTGTGAATTTGGCGCTATATAAATAAACTGAATTGAATTGAATCCCTTCATCAGCAGCCTCTGGCCGGGTCGCCTCCTCGCGGTTCACCGCGGCAGCTGGTAGGTGTTTTTCATCTAAATAATCCGATCTGCAGGCACCAGGATAATAAAAGCGAACATATTCTGTCGGCAGGTTTCAGCATTTGAAGTTAATTTATGCGTTAATAAACTGTTTAAGAGGAGTGATCATAGCGTTCTGTATCATCAGCGCTGTGTCTCTCTCCCTGCCAGCTCCCAGATCAGCTTCTCTGATTGGTTGACGCGGCGCCTCGAGCAGCAAAAGTTAAATTTTTCCATCTCGAGCAGCAACGCGTTTGCGGCGCGTCACGCGCGTCAGATGCTTAAACGCGCCCGACGCGCTGCTTCAGCTGCTCAGACGCGCTGCGCCTGCTGCTCAAAACGCGCCGCGGCACCTTTTGCTGCGCCTTGACGCGCGTCAACCATTGACTTTGCATGTAAACTCGCTGCTTCTGTCGCACCAGCTGCGTCCGGTGTGAACGCAGCATTAGAGGCCAGCAATCATCTGCAGGTTAACAGGATGCTGTCCTGCTCTGCGGTTCAGGCTCATCCAGCTGGAAATGGGATCCTGCTGTGAGGCTATTAGCAGTCAATATCTTACCTGCTGGTCAGTCTTTGTAGCTGCAACCTCTAAGGGCCAATCAGAGAGCAGGTCTCACTTTCTTCTTATATTGATGTAATTCCTCTAAGGGGCTAACATTAGCTGTCTTGCTATCACCATGCTAACAATTGCCACTTGCTATCACCACACTAACAATAAGCCCTCTTGCTTTTACCATGCTAACATTAGCCTGCTTGCTGACATCATGTGAACATTAGCCTGCCTTGCTATTACCATGCTAACATTAGCCCGGTTTGCTATTACCATGCTAACATTAGCCTGCTTTGCTATCACCATGCTAACATTAGCCTGCTTTGGTGTCATCCTGCTAACATTAACCCACCTTGCTATCACCATGCTAACATTAGTCTACCTTGCTATTACCATGCTAACATTAGCCTGCTTTGCTGTCATGTGAACATTAGCCTGTCTTGCTATTACCATGCTAACATTAGCCCGCTTTGGTGTCATCATGCTAACATTAGCCTGCTTTACTGTGATCATACTAACATTAGCCAACCTTGCTATCACCATGCTACATTAGCCCGCTTTGGTGTCATCCTGCTAACATCAGCCCAACATGCTATTACCATGCTAACATTAGCCTGCTTTGCTATCACCATGCTAACATTAGCCTGCTTTGGTGTCATCCTGCTAACATCAGCCCACCTGGCTATCCTCATGCTAGCATTAGCCCACCTTGCTATCACCATGCTAACATTAGCCTGCTTTGGTGTCATCATGCTAACATTAGCCTGCTTTACTGTGATCATACTAACATCAGCCAACCTTGCTATCACCATGCTACATTAGCCCGCTTTTGTGTCATCCTGCTAACATCAGCCCAACATGCTATTACCATGGTAACATTAGCCTGCTTTGCTATCACCATGCTAACATTAGCCTGCTTTGGTGTCATCCTGCTAACATCAGCCCACCTGGCTATCCTCATGCTAGCATTAGCCCACCTTGCTATCACCATGCTAACATTAGCCCGCTTTGGTGTCATCATGCTAAAATTAGCCTGCTTTACTGTGATCATGCTAACATTAGCCCACCTTGCTATCACCATGCTACATTAGCCCGCTTTGGTGTCATCCTGCTAACATCAGCCCACCAGGCTATCCTCATGTTAGCATTAGCCTGCATTGCTATCTCGACTCTTGTCTCTTTTTGGCCAGTCAGGGACTCACCTGCAGGCAGTCACTAAGGGTTTCTGCATGTGCCAGAGACCGTGAATCGGTAATAAACCAACCAAGACTAACTGCTAATGTTGCTAAAGCTACATACACATGAATGTACAGGTCAGATTCTCATACCCTTGAAGAACAAAGGAGGTTTATAAAAGTTTATTTCCTAAAAATAACATGACTTTAAAACGGTTAGATGGATTATGTCAGTAAAACTCCTGGTTATATGTCTCTAATCTGAGCGCAGGGACCATAGATCTAATAAATGTTTGGACCCAGATACAGCGATCTAACGGATACACGGATGGAAGCTTGTGGTCTTTAAGGTGTCTCTGTGGCATCCAATGAAGCCCACATCATTACCATGCCACCACCGTGCTGACCTCTCAGCTGCGGTCGGTTTCTCCAAGCAGTCGCCCCACGTTAGAAGGAATTACTTCTCTGTGTTTTGCTGTTTTCATCTTCATGCAGATGCAGCTTTGCAAATGGCAGCTCTGCATCCGTTTTCCCTGCTGAGAGAAGAGTTAGCATGAAGAGGCCTGCTGCCGGCTCTGAAGGGGCCGTTTTCGGCTCCAAGGTCTCAGATGCAGCAGTTTAAAGAATGCAGCGTTAAAAAGCGTGACCTTTAAATGCTCTACAGCAATACATTCATACATCTCAGGGAGTTTTCACTTGTCTGTATAAGTAAAGTAAAAGATCTGAGTGAACAGAGGAAAAAAGGAGTTTCATTTGAACCCAGATAGTTTTCAGCTTTATTGTCTTTATTGTCCAAACTTCATGAAGACAAACAGTTGAACCAATCAGGGTTGATCAGTGGTTTCTCTTACTGCAATGAGGGTAAACAGCCTGTTGGGTTCAGAGGTTCTGGTCACGTCTGTCAGTAAACAGCAGGCAGGTCATCAGGGAGCGTTAAACTGATAAACGTCGGCAAACTGACACGCGATCAACCTCCACTGGTTGTGACCTTTGTCCCCAGAGGGGGGGGGGGGGGGGGGGGCTTCGGGCTGGAGGGAAGAACTCCCCCCTCCCTGCAGGCCTCAGTCTAGAGAAATCTAACATCATCTAACAGCTGAAGATGAAGCTAGCAACAAAGCGCCACCATTAGACACATTTCTCTCTTAACATTTAGCCGCTGACTGGATGCGCTACGATGACAGGATGGATAATCGATGATATTCACCGTTACATCGTGCTGCTCAAAAAAAGCTTTTTTTTTCCATTAGCCAGAGGAGCAGATCAATTTTTCAGGCCCAAACCCATGAGATGAGGCAGAGAGGATCAAACGTACTGCAAACGCGTATGTGATGCTTACTAGTGTAACTTTCTGAAGGACTGGTGTGGACATGTCCCCACCACTAATCTCCGGTATTTCCTCCTTTCCGCTGATTTCCTTCAGCCAGCAGTAACTGGGTGCAGCTAACTGTGTTCAGAGGATGGATGGATGGATGGATGGATGATGGATGATGGATGATGGATGGATGGACGTGAAGTTGTGTCCATTCTAGGGATGCAGGATCTATTGATGTTGGCATCAGTATCGGCTGTTATTTGTCATTTTTTATACATTAATGTTTTTAAACCCTTTATAAATAAAGCACTAAAGGCAGCCATCTGTCTAGATCTATAAGTATCAGAGTACTGTGGTTCTATTGTGTTCTCAACAATAGGAAAGCATTCAATAAATAGATGTTTGAGCTCATTTTTGAAAATATAAACTAGGGCTACAACAACGAATCGATAAAATCGATAAAAATCGACTTTTAAAAGCGTTGGCAACGAATTTCATCATCATTAGTTGTGTCGCGCGATTAATGCGTCATCCGCCGCTGCCGTCATCACATCCACTTGACTGAAATGGGGGAAGAAATAAAAAATACGGCAGAGGGAGCCAGCGCCGCAGGTGCAGTGTTGCCAACTCAGCGACTTTGTCGCTATATTTAGCGACTTTTCAGACCCCTCCAGCGACTATTTTTCAAAAAAGCGACTAGCGACAAATCTGGCGACTTTTTACGGTGTCACTGGCGGCTTTTGGAGACTCTGACGTGAAAGCATGTATCATTCCTACTCTTGTCCTCCAGCAGCAGCTGCTGCCGTGGGGCGCCTCCCCCATCCCAGCCCCGTTCTCCCACAGGAGTCCCTCTCAGCGCTGCAGTCAGAGGATGTTTACCCTCAGCGTCCAGACTGCAAATGAAGCGCGCATGTGCCGGGATTGACGGCGCAAATTGATCACAATAATTAAAATCGCCTGCGCTTTGTAAAGTGAAAAAAGTCATAACAGGCAACTTTTGTAAAAACAAATGAACATGGCGCGGAAGCACCGCTGTTATGATGCAGCACCTGAAAAGAAAACACGTTGGAGCCTTCGATGGCAGTGAAGAGAGCTGATCAGCAGGGTGAGCGGCCATGTTTGTTTGGTTTTAAAGGGGAAACGTAACGTTAGTTTCTCAGGTAGCTCATCTGATGCTTTCCTTACCGTGTTAGTAGGTTACAGACAGTGTTAAGGTTGGCTACTTATTTTACTTTTAATTTCATTGGAATTAGCTTAAGCAGCGTTTATATTTTCTTTATAAATAAATTAACTTGCAAATTATGAGGGCAAAGCTTTTAAAGTTTAAATCTTCTGGCAAAGATAAAGTAAAGAAGATCCTGCAATTTATGGAAGTAAAGCAGAATAAAATCCAGCAAGATCAGTAATATGTCCATTAATTATATGCCACATTCCCATGTAAATATCTGTCTTTGGAGGATGTGTTTTTTAGCACCCCTAGTTCTCTCATTTTTATTCCAAATACAATTTATAATTTGAATCACAGGCTATTTTTATCTCTATGGTTCAGTATTTTCTCAAGTAGCAACTTTAACTGCTATACTTTCCTGTCTTAAAAGGCAGAACTCTTCTAGTCTAAAAAAACTCATTTGTTGAAATGGGGGGGCCTATTGTTTGAGCCCCTTAGGGGCTTTTAAAAACAAAAATGTCTTTTTTTGCGCTTTATGAAACAAAGTAGCCTATATTTTGTGGATGTACAGCTACATTTCTCATGTAAGTTTGCGTAGTTTTAACACAAACATTTATTCTTCATATTGCACCAGGACAGTTAATGAGCAACCTGTACTTGTGTGCTTGTTTGTTCTGTCTAAAATGTTTATTTTGGAATAAAGAGGTTAATATAAAAAATATTTTTTGTCCGATTCATCGATTAATCGAAAAGATAATCGGCCGATTCATAGATTTTTAAAATAATCGTTAGTTGCAGCCCTAATATAAACCCTATTGGGAGCGTTTAGGTTGATCAGCTGTAGGTCCATCAGCCCCCACCCTTAGAACGCCCCCACCCTTAGAGCACCCCCACCCTGAGAACATCCCCACCCTTAGAGCGCCTCCACCCTTAGAGTGTCCCCCACCCTGAGAGCACCCCACCCTGAGAGTGCCCCCCACCCTTAGAGTGTCCCCCACCCTTACAGTGCCCCCAACCTGAGAGCTCCCCCACCCTTAGAGTGTCCCCCACCCTGAGAGCTCCCCCACCCTTAGAGCGCCTCCACCCTTAGAGTGTCCCCCACCCTGAGAGCTCCCTCCACCCTGAGAGCGCCCCCACCAACTTTTATCACAAAGTTACACCCTTGATGATGCTAAAAGACAAACACCTGCAAAGAAAAAAAATGCTGCAAGTAGGAAAAACAACCACTAGGGGGAGACATCACCCATTCAAATGGGTTCAAACCATACATATAACTATGAATTAAGGAATATGGACCAGATCTGTTACATTTGATATTAACTGCATTCTCGCCTGGAGGATATTTGGATTATCCATCAAAAGGTATTAAATCGTTAAGGACACTTCAGATAAATCGGGAATCCATCAGACGTCTGTGATCAGAGCTGTCTGAATAGCACTACAGAGAGGAAGTAGGATGCTTCCTTTTCTAGTTCATTTAGCAGAGGGACCTTCTATCCACCGCATTGGCGCTGTTTGGTTTCCCACAATCCTCCGAAATTCTTTGTTTATTCCCCGTTTTCTGTTTGTCGTGCTAATGTTTCCACCTTCGTATGTTTGGGTTTTCTAAAAAAGCGCTTCAGACGTTCATTACAGTTGAAGGACTTTAGTTTTTTTTTACTTCTTTTCTAGCAGCCAATCTAATGTGACTATGCTTTACTGAGGCTAAAAACCGTCCAGATTTGGTTCCTGCCCTGGATAAAGCTCTGACTGTTGACCCTGCGAAAGGTAAAAAAAACGGGAGCTACACCAATCAGATCTGCGCTTCTGATTTATGTCTTTAGTAAGGGTCCGGTCCGATATGAGTTGGTGATGATTGACTCCCCCTGATGGCCTGGAGCCCCTCTGCTATTGCACAGTATCTTAACTTACAGCTGTTTTTGCTCCAAGTATTTTGTTTGTTTTTGCATCATTTATGTTTTTGAAGCAGTTTTTTTGTATGTCTGCACTCATTTTTGTCCTTGCTGTACTTTTTTTTTTATTTGCATCACATTTATGTGCGTTTACACCTCTTGGTTGGTGAAATGCAGAGAATCCAGTATGGCCTGATTCCCACGATAAAAGGCCAGTTTAAGACAGTATTAGCACTACTTCTGTCATCTGTATGAACATACAAATTCTGCCTCGGCTCTTTGTTTACCTAATCAAATGAGTGGAACATGCAACACTGGAGACTTGCTGTGGATGCTAGCAGACACTTGGTACAGTCCGTCAGCTGGTTGGGAAAGGATAGACCTGTCTTGTTTCCAGGCAGGGGCCCCTCTGGACCTCAGCCCATTATGTAACATGGACTCAGATCAGAACGCTTTAACAAACTCAGTAAAAAAAATGAAATCAATCCAGAATCGGTTCTGGCTCTACAGTCACTGCCACCGCTGGGATCTCTCTATGCTCGGTGCCAGGTTCTGGTTCTGCTTTGCTTCTGCGACCTTTTGGATCAGAACCAGAGAACATTATGTTAGCAGCCATTTTTACTTTCCTCTGAATGCAGCAGCCCCGACATCTAATCTCTGCGTCATACCGCATGGAGGATGAAACGGTAAAATAAAGAATCCTAAGATCACCTTCTAACAAGCTACAGCTGAAATGTTAAACAGGAAATGACAACATTTATCCTCCATGTTATCAAACATATCTAGATATTGTACATCTACAGAAACAGACTGTTTTATTCAGGGTAGGGCTTCACTGGGGTCACAGACGCCAACCCCATACCGTCATTGGCTAACATGTCTGCACCTGATGGACGCCAGGCACAGACTGACCAATCAGCTACAGGGGGACCAAAATCAGACGGGATGTGTGACCAGGAAGGCTGACTGTGTTCTGCAAGTAGAAACTGTTGGTCCAAAGGGCTCCGCTTTATTTAAACAAGGAAAAAATAGAGATCACATTTACAGGTGTTCATGAAGGAGCATTTGACCACAGCTGGAGCTGCTCGCTCTATCAACTGCATGTGAGATAAAGGTACTTTGATCACAGCTAAACCAAACAATCTGATAAACCTCATGCTGGTGAAGGTTCTCAGTAATCCCCATTAAGGTGAATCCACAGAAAACAAAACAGAAAAACTCAAAATGAGGGAAACGGAGACGCCCCCTGCCTTTGTTGGCTTCCTGTTCAAATGGAATGTAATTTAAAGCCTTAAATGGCCAAGCTCCATCTGATATCAGAGATCTGATTGTTCCTTATGTTCCTAACAGAGCACTTCGCTCTCAATCTGCAGGTTTACTAGTGGTTCCTAGAATTTCTAAAAGTAGAATGGGAGGCAGATCTTTTAGTTATCAGGCTCCTCTCCTGTGGAACCAACTACCAGTTTTAGTCCGTGAGGCAGACACCCTGTCTACTTTTAAGACTAGGCTTAAAACTTTCCTTTTTGATAAAGCTTCTAGTTAAAGTGGCTCAGGTTATCCTGAGCTATCTCTATAGTTCTGCTGCTATAGGCTTAGACTGCTGGAGGACATAGGGACCCCTTTTTCATCATTCTATCTCTATAGTTATGCTGCTGTAGCCCAACCACACATGACCAGCATGTGAATCCCTGCTGATGGGATTCCATCTTTCACTTGTGGGGAGTTACGTAACGGTATTTTTAACCTCGCCATTTAGGTCTGAGGTTTATTGAAACTTTTGAACCTAAAGCTTTGACCTAAATACTTTATTTTTGACAGTAAATCCAGTTCTCGTTGTTCATCCGTCTTCTCTCGGGGTTAACTTTGAGCAGAACCACATTAAAGGAGCTCTGAGAACCGATGAACAAGGCAGCAAGGAAAGCTGGAAAACAAACAGCTGAGGAGAACAAAGGAAGCAACAAAGACAAACATCTGGGACAGTCAGAGGAGTTTCCTCATTAAAACCACATCCTGGTTCATTACAGACCTCCCTGAGCACTTGGAGGGTGCTTCATCCTAAAATACTGAAACTTTCACTCAGTAACTCCCCTGTTAAAGAGCCACAGATGTACTTGAAAATATTGACTTATTCTGTTTGTCCTGTTAACTCCACCCTCAGAGCTAATAATGATTTATACCACAACCACAACAAACACCCCATCATTTCCACATGGACTGCAGGCGCTTCTGTGGAAACCTCCCGTGTTTATCTTTGGCCCTGCAGGTTCTCCTAAACAAAGTGAGGAAAGTTTCAATGAGCTTTAATATCCAGGTCTTCATGGAAAACATGAGCGCGCCTCTTATGGTCTGACGGCTAGAAGGACGTTGGTTCACTGGGTCAGAGGTTGCTCGGCAGGACCAGCCTGGTTTTGGTTAAAGTTCAGACTCAGATAAGGCCTGAGCCACTGTTTAAATCTGCTGGAAGGAAGTGCTGCCACCTGCTGGACAAACTCAGAATGTCTTCCTTTAAGGGTGGCGTTCAGTTCAGGATGTCAGAAGCAGGAACTTTGGGTTCTTTGGGAATTGGTACCGTTAGGCTTCAGGAACAGAGAGGATTCTGGGAGCATCAACACGATGTACTGCTGTGCACGGTAGGTGAACAGTCATGCTCAGGGGTATGACTTGGTGCTGTATTAAAGGAGGATTCTGGTATATTTTAAGGTGGCCTGACTGCATCTGGTCCCCTCCAGCTCAATGTATCGCTTCAATCTTTGCTTCATGAAGACAAATAACTTAAATGGAACAAGATCCTCGGTTTTCCTGTGAATATCGTTAAAAGATCCCAAATCATCCGGGTAACATGGAGAACCACATGGAGCACGAAGATTATTTATCAACGTCAACAAATTGAAATCGGAAAGATTTCGAGCTGTCTAGTGCTGTTCCTTTAATTCCAACAAAATATTCAAGTCTTTCTAAAAGAATATTATGGTCAACTGTATCAAATGCAGCACTAAGATCCAACAGGACGAGCACAGATACAAGTCCATTATCTGAGGCCATGAGAATATCATTAGTGACTTTCACCAGAGCTGTTTCAGTGCTATGATGAGCTCTAAAGCCAGACTGAAACTCTTCAAAAAGTTCATTATGGTGTAAGTGGTCGCAAACTTGTTTGGCAACTACTTTCTCAAGAATTTTAGATATGAAAGGAAGATTGGATATAGATCTATAATTGACCAAGTCATCTGGGTCAAGAGACCCAGAGGTCTCTTGACCCAGAGGTCTCTTGAATTAAACCTTCTTAAGCAGAGGTTTAATTACAGCAACCTTAAAAGCTTTAGGTACATATCCCTGTAACAGAGATAGATTAATCACATCTAAAATGGAGGAGGAGATCAAAGGGAATACCTCCTTAAATAACCTGGTTGGAACTGGATCTAACATACAAGTTGAAGGCTTAGATGAAGACAATAATTTTGCTAATTCAGAAAGTTCAACTGGATCAAAGCAGTTCAGATTCCATGACTACCTCAGATGCTGCCCCCCCTCCAGAGACAAACCAATTGCAGATAGAGGAGTGCTAATTATCTTATTTTAATAAGATCAATCTTATTTATAAAGAATCCCATAAAATCATTGCTGCTAAGAGCAGGTGGAATGGACGGTTCAACAGAGCTATGGCTCTGGGTGAGTTTGGCAACTGTATTAAAAAGAAATCTAGGATTATTCTTATTCTCCTCTATTAATGAGGAGAAGTATGCTGCTCTTGCTTTACAAAGGGTCCTCTTATACAGCAGTAAACTATTTTTCCAGACTAGGAAGGACTCCCGCAGACCTGTGGAGCGATATTTTCTCTCCAGTTTCCTAGCATTTTGATTCAAAGTACGCAGCTCTGCATTAAACCAAGGAGCAAGCTTTCTAATTTTAACGGTTTTCATTTTCAAAGGAGCTGCGTTGTCTAAGGCAGTACGCAGAGAACTAGCAACCCCATCAAGATGAGAATGTGTGGGACTGTTCACATTTTAAACAAAGCCAATAGCTTATATTTCTCTGTCGCCTGCAGAGTTTGAACCATTTTTTATACAAAGCTGAGTGTACTCAGCTCCCAGCGAGGAACAACAAAGATCATCTATTTTCAGGTGCGTTTGAGGTTTTTCCATTTCTGTGTCTGACTTTTAATCAGGATGCTTAATTTTTCCATCACAGTTTTATTATGTGACTTTATACATTAAAACATTACAAAAAATAGATGCAGTCCAACCAACGTTTCCTGCTAAATAATCTTTAAAAATCTTTTTTTTTTTGGAAAATATTCCTGACAAAAATGAGCAGAAGCCTAAAATGTCCCTGTCTGGGTCTGGGTGTGAAACGATCCCGAAGCAGAAGAAAAGAGAGTGAAGGGCGACTAGACGCCTTTTTGGTATCAGAAACACATTAAATCAGCATAGATCCAGAGCACACAGAATGAGTCTTATTTAAGATTAAATTCAGAGATGGAGCAGCGCTGCCCCCTGGCTTCCACTTGATGGTGGTACGGTTAGATGGTTGGGGGGGGTGCTCCGACAGCAGATCATTACGAGTCCAGAGAACTTAAAAAATCTTCTTCTTCTTCCCCTTTTCCATGGTCCTGAAAAACAAGAGAGAAGAAGAGTTAGACGTGGATCACACTCATCCTCAGTCAGCTCAGGCTGCAACTTTAAAACCAGGAAGTCTACCTCACACTGCTGAAGCATCTCCGCCCTGTGAGGGACGGAGGAGCAGCAGAGCTCCATCAGCACCACCCGCAGCTACTTGCACCAGGGAAGGGAGCCTTTGGGAGTCCAGTCTACACCTGTACTGTCATCTTCAGTGTTTACAGCTGAGCAGCGGCTCAGCGATGACTCATTAGAGACGGCGAGTTCGTCGATGCATGAAATAACTTCTGAATCCTGGTGACCTCAAGCTGCACCACCTCCTGAACAACGCTATAAAAATGTCTGGGTCAAGCTGACTGCGACTCGCTGCTGCGGGAGGATAAGCAGGCCTTAACCCTCTGGAGGAGCAGGCCCAGCTCCTGCTCAGGTGAAGCAGACCAAAGCTGCTTTCAGAACCAGACTGAGGTTTCATGTTCTCTGAGTCCCAGAGGAAACCTCAGGTGAAAGAGGGATGAACACTGAATAAAGCTGCCAACTCCCTAAAAACAAAAGGCCCCCTCATGTTCATGCTAGCTGACCCCCTCCTGGTACGGTGATTTTTTTTCAGAAACTTCAAACTGTTAAAATGAATATAAATCAATAAATAAATAGTGCACATTTTTGGTGCAACAGCAAACTTGTGCAAACTATTTTCAGCTTGTATTTCCTCTGATCTCTTGCAGCAGCTGTTTGTCTTTGAGTGCTGCAGAGTAAAGGTCAATTCATGCTTCTGACGCATCGCCTCTGCAACCGTCAAAGCTGTCTCTGTGCGTGATCACGCCCCCCGCGCAGACGTTCTGCATCTGTCGTCGCACATCTAAAAATATCCTGCCTGTACATCAAATGGTCGCAAACCCCCGCAGACCTCAAGCGGAAGTGTGCACACAAAAAACAGCTGTGATTGGTCCTTGGTTTGCCTTTCCAGCTGTCTGTGCGGTCGTCCTTCCTGATTCGCTGCCGGGGCGCGCCATTTTAAATACGGAGGAACAACAACAATGGACAACTACAACGAAAGGTTAATGGGTCTATTTGCCAACTCTATTAACGGAACCGGTTCCTCTTCCATGTCTAGCAACTCTAGATCCATCTCCATGACCGTTAGGGATGGGAATCAAAAACCGGTTCCTGTTCAGAACCGGTTCAGTGTTCCAATTCCATGGCACCATTTGGCAGCTCGCTTAATGGTTCACTTAATGGTTCCAGGCAGCCCAGCGCTGGGCAGCACGACTAACGTCACGTTTTTTTACGCATGTTACGCACACAGCATTCAGTAAGCAAGACCAGGCGTAAGTCTAGAAAAGCAAAACAACAAAAAAAATGGCGTCCCATCGGGTAAAGCGATCGAAATTTGGCTTCATTTAAAGGAAGAGAAAGATGGCAACAAGGCGCTTTGCAATCATTGTAAAGGGGCAATAACATCCGCGGGAGAAAATACATCCAGCATGCAGAAACATCTGCGCACACAACATGGCATTCATTTTAACGAATGCCGTGTTTTTGATGCTTCCAGACAGAAGCTAAAGTTACAACCAGCATGGAAGGAAACTCTGGTGGTTAGTAGCTAGTTTATGTCACTGGCTGAGCTTAATGTGGTTCCTAGGAAATCAGAAGCCATTTCTGGAAATAAACCAGTTTCCTGCCTCTCTTTGGGGTTATTAAACATGCTACCAAGTTGGTCCACAGTTCAGGGTGAGAAAGGTGACGTTCATTTATCTAAATCAGGGGGAGATGAGTTTATATCCTGAAATTGTACAGTAATGCTTTTTCATTAACGGATGCCTTCTAGATGTAGATGACTGTGAGGAGACGGGTAGCCTGGCTGGATCAGAGCTCCCGCTCACTGCCTTCTGATTTCACCGAGGCAGGCAGAGATAGAATGTCCCAGAGAAGGTAGACGAATGTCACCGTGCACTCACCGAGTTCATTGTTTCACAGAATCGATAAGAGGATCGGAATCATGAAATCTTATCAATTCCCAACCCTAGTGACCGTGATATCTTGCAGACGCGCCATGGTTGTTTTGGAAGATAAACGCTCCCACCGGCGCCGAAGAAAAACAAGTCCCTTCATGTTTGCTAGCCATTAGCTCCACTGTCTTCATAAACCCGTCAGTTTAAGGAGCTAAAATAGTCTCCAAACAAATTATTCTCTCAGCAACGATCACAGGTTAAGAATCAGTTATTTAAACGGTTTCTTATTTTAGCAAATCATTATGTATGGGGCACAGGTATGGGGCATTGCAGGCTAACAAAGAAGCCAAACGACCCCCATTCCAAAGGGGGGGACCCGTTCATCCGTTTCTATCTGCATGTTTTCTAAACTAAAACCAGGCTTTGTTGGGCTGCTGGATAAAACCTGGAACTAAACGCTATTTCTGACATTTTGAACTGAAAAATCTTCCTGGATGGAAGAGAAACGTCTTCAGACTTGGAAACAAAGTCCAGAGGATTGATTTTAATTTTTTTAATTGAATCTGTTTGAAAACATTCCAATCGCTCTAAATTAGTTAAAAGCTAATTTGATCACATCCCAAATTCTTTCAGATAAACTTTGGTTCTCAAACCTAAATTCAGGCTAAACTGTGACATCACTGAATCATCTCATTTATTATGGCCATGTTCTTCCTTCTTCTTTGTTCATAGCAGTTTAAAGTTTGGTTGAGTTTCACTAGTTTAAAGTCGCTGACTATTACGTCACCACTGTGCTTTAATTGTCACTTTGTTGTATTTTTAGAGTTTTTAACTCAAAAGGAAAAGTGTTTTCTTTATTCAGCAGTGAGCTGTTTTCTGCTGTGTTGGGCTGAGCTGATGAAAAGAAACTGGTCCCTGCTGATGTTTCTGGTCCTTTCCATCAGACCAGGCAGCCCTTTAAAATTTTAACAACTTATACTGACGCACAGAAAGATCTTCATTCATGAGTTTTAGTTTCCGTAGATGCAACTCTGGTTCTTAAAGCCAATACCAGCTGAGAAAAAGCTTCCCTGAGAAGAGCTGCAGGGAGGGTGGAGCGCACAGAGCCACTCCATGAAAAGCAGCAGCCTGAGGTAAGCGTTACCTGGAGAGCTCCAGCTTCTGCTGCTCCAGAATCCTCTGCTGAAGCTCCCAGGTGGACTTCTCCTCCTCATACTGACGCCGTTTCTCCTCCAGCTCCTTATACTGAGCCTCCAGGTTCTTCTTCATTTGCTCATGGCGCTTCTGGAGCTGCAGAGAAAACAGGATCCATCCTGAGGTCCGCTGAGAAGGTTCTGGTGGATGCACCACCGTCTCCACGCTGAGCCTACCTCAACCTCAGAGTCTTTGAGCTTCTGGAGCTTCTCTTTGACCTTCATTTCAAACACCTGCTCCATTTCCTGCTCCATCTTCTTCATCTTGGCCACGTGTTCCCGCCGCTCCTCCTCCATCTGAGCCAGAGGACTCCTGCAGACATGGAGAAAGGTTCACACACACACACACACACACAGCGGCTGCAGGAGCCTGATGCCTGCTGGCATCCCAGAGGAAGCAGAGCAGGAAGAACCAGAGAAAGAGGAAAAGCCCGTCGCTGGGGGCCGTCTGTAGCAGAAGGCCTCCAGGGACGGCTGGAGCTTCAGGGACACAGAAGCTGCAGCAGTTTAACAGCCTGTCCCTGACATCTGGAGCTCAGCAGAGATCAGAGAAGGTCTGATTGGTCCACAGGAGCAGTGGCTTTAGCGCCGATCTGATCTCCTTCTGATCTTCAGCAGGATCAGATGAATTTTGACGCACATTAGAGAAGCAGAAGCGTTCCCTGAAGTCTGGAAGGTTTGGAAAACACGAGTTCCTTAGAAGGACCAGCTGGACTCCAAAATCATCCTCCTCCAAAATCTCTTCCTCCCTCCACCACTGATAGCTGCTAACATCGTTAGCTTAGTGGGTTCCAAATACTATCTCTCTCATCCAGAGGACTTGGCTCTAATTGGCCCAATGAGCGTCAGGCGCTACTTCCTGGTTCTCCAGCTGGACCACAGGCTACACCTGGTTCCTCTGACACCTTCTGCTTCTAGCGTTTGTAAAACAGTGCGGCGAGGAACAATCCTGTTTTTAGCTTTAGTTGATAAGAGATGGACAGAGTGAAAGCAGAGCAGCTGAAACCAAAGCATGAAGCAACAGGTGGGGGAGGGGCTGTAGTGAGGTGAACACTTACATGTCGTCAGGTGTGTCAGGTCTAAAACAGAGACAGAAAGAAAGGCACAAACACTTAGCATGCTGCCGTCATCCATGCATTAGCTGGTGATGGGTGGGTGTGTGTGGGGTGGGGGGGGTTAGTGGCAGGTCAGACCAGTGCTCCACTGGACACCTAAAGGCCTCGGCTCCACTCAGCCTCACTCACTTGGTCAGCTGGTTCTTGCTGTTGTTGTTGTCCACGCCGTTGTAGGTGACGGCAGCCAGCTTCCTGCTGCGGTAGTTCTCATAGTGGACGTTGTTGGTCACGTCCTTCAGGTCCTGCATGTGGGTTCTAGAAAACAGAGGAGAATGGAGCCTGTTAGCCTCAGGTGGGGGGGTGGATGAGGAGGAGGAGGAGCCTCTGTCAGGTCAACTGGTCAAAGAAGCCGCTACTCACCGTATCAGCATGTTACGGAGGATGGTAAAGTCACAGTGATCTCCATTTTCAACTGCAGGAGAGACACACGGTGGAAAGGAGGTTAACTATGGGGGGGGGGGGGGGACAATAATTCAATAAACATGGAGCAGCAGCAGCTCAGAGGACAGCTGGCCTCCTGCTGCAGTACCCCAGCCCGCCACAGGGTGCCGCCACAGTCTCTGCAGTCCTCTGGGCTTCCTCTGTGGTGCAGAAACATGTTTGGTATTCCAGAACTGCCCAGCTGCCCCACGGGCCCGGGACCAGCCCGGTTCAGCCCTCCCCCAGCAGCTGCCTGGGTTATCTGTTCAGGGACTCGGGTTCTGCTGATCCGGGTGGATCTGATCCGCTGCTCTAGAGGCTGCAGATGTTCGTCTCCCCGCAGACTGACTGCAGCTTCCTGTGTCACGTCAAACATTTCCTGAAGCAGTGACACCTGCAGCTTCTCACCGCTCCCTGCTTCAGCTCAACCAGGCTTTCATTCTGGTACCTTTAGAAGCACCTCTATCATCAATCTGTCTGGACATTTTTCTAGAATGCAAACTAAGAGGAACCCTGAAGCTCCTGCTATGGTTTAGATCCAAACATCAAAGCGTCTGAATCTCATCCTCTCATATTCAGAAAAGCAGAAGAAGCCTCTTTAGTTCAGTAACGGGTTGGAAGCATCATGGCTGGCTCTCTCACCTTCAGCCATGCCCCAGGGGTACTGCCTCCCACGGACCCGCTTCCCGTTGACCTCGATGATGGTGTTGCTACCGACCACAGCTAGCGGCAGACGGTCCTGCAGAGGGAGGAGGAGAACCGTAACTAACGCAGCAGAAAGACCAGCTGAGGATCGCCGGATGGAGGGAGGAGCAGACCTTGATCCTTCTGATCATCTTCATCTCCTCCTCGTCATCAGTCTCTGGGAAATCGTAGATTTTGATTTTATACTCATGGATCTCCTTCATGATCTGCGTGGGACACAGAGGAGCAGGAGAGACGGTGAGATGAGCTCCATGTGGGACAAACGTCCAGAAACATCAACGCTCCCCCTGGGTGGGGTGAGGACGCTGCTCCCGAACCCACATAGGCTCATCACCAGACAGAACCAAGGGTGCAAACGCTCTGCAAATACATAAACCAAACCCTGGATCGTCTCCCCCTAGTGGTCTGGAGCCTTTCCAGTCTGCAGCTTTTCTCCCCTTTCAGCTGGTTTTATTACCTGCTGCACCTCGTCTTCCTCGGCCTTTGCTCTTTCCTGCTCTCTATTTTCTAGGAATGCATCATTTCCACCGTATGAGAAGAATTCATCCTGATCAGATGTAAACCATCTGCTGGGCAGCATCATTTAAGAGTTTGCTCACCTTATCTTTGTCTTGGCGCTACTTTTTGTATTTGCAGCACATTTGCACCCATAAGCCACCTTATAGCAGGAGGATCCCTGCCTGAAGGCTGTGAGTTTAACACACATTACAGACGGTCCTGCAGAGCCCGCCAGTCTAGATGGACAGCATGCATGTGTGTGTGCGCGCACTGTCTGGGCATCAGACCTTATAACTGAACCTCACCTATGATAACCCTAGTTAGACTCTGGTAACGGTCAGGGTTAGTTAGGCTCTGGTAATAGTCAGGGTTAGTTAGGCTCTGGTAACGGTCAGGGTTAGTTAGGCTCTGGTAACGGTCAGGGTTAGTTAGACTCTGGTAACGGTCAGGGTTAGTTAGACTCTGGTAACGGTCAGGGTTAGTTAGGCTCTGGTAACGGTCAGGGTTAGTTAGGCTCTGGTAACGGTCAGGGTTAGTTAGACTCTGGTAACGGTCAGGGTTAGTTAGGCTCTGGTAACGGTCAGGGTTAGTTAGGCTCTGGTAACGGTCAGGGTTAGTTAGGCTCTGGTAACGGTCAAGGTTAGTTAGGCTCTGGTAATAGTCAGGGTTAGTTAGGCTCTGGTAATGGTCAGGGTTAGGTAGGCTCTGGTAATAGCCTGGGTTAGTTAGGCTCCGGTAAGGGTCAGGGTTAGTTAGACTCTGGTAACAGTCAGGGTTAGTTAGGCTCTGGTAAGGGTCAGGGTTAGTTAGGCTCTGGTAACGGTCAGGGTTAGTTAGACTCTGGTAACGGTCAGGGTTAGTTAGACTCTGGTAACGGTCAGGGTTAGTTAGGCTCTGGTAACGGTCAGGGTTAGTTAGACTCTGGTAACGGTCAGGGTTAGTTAGACTCTGGTAACGGTCAGGGTTAGTTAGGCTCTGGTAACGGTCAGGGTTAGTTAGACTCTGGTAACGGTCAGGGTTAGTTAGACTCTGGTAACGGTCAGGGTTAGTTAGGCTCTGGTAACGGTCAGGGTTAGTTAGGCTCTGGTAACGGTCAGGGTTAGTTAGACTCTGGTAACGGTCAGGGTTAGTTAGGCTCTGGTAACGGTCAGGGTTAGTTAGGCTCTGGTAACGGTCAGGGTTAGTTAGGCTCTGGTAACGGTCAAGGTTAGTTAGGCTCTGGTAACGGTCAAGGTTAGTTAGACTCTGGTAACGGTCAGGGTTAGTTAGGCTCTGGTAACGGTCAGGGTTAGTTAGGCTCTGGTAACGGTCAGGGTTAGTTAGGCTCTGGTAACGGTCAGGGTTAGTTAGGCTCTGGTAACGGTCAGGGTTAGTTAGGCTCTGGTAACGGTCAGGGTTAGTTAGACTCTGGTAACGGTCAGGGTTAGTTAGACTCTGGTAACGGTCAGGGTTAGTTAGGCTCTGGTAACGGTCAGGGTTAGTTAGACTCTGGTAACGGTCAGGGTTAGTTAGGCTCTGGTAACGGTCAGGGTTAGTTAGACTCTGGTAACGGTCAGGGTTAGTTAGACTCTGGTAACGGTCAGGGTTAGTTAGACTCTGGTAACGGTCAGGGTTAGTTAGGCTCTGGTAACGGTCAGGGTTAGTTAGGCTCTGGTAACGGTCAGGGTTAGTTAGGCTCTGGTAACGGTCAGGGTTAGTTAGGCTCTGGTAACGGTCAGGGTTAGTTAGGCTCTGGTAACGGTCAGGGTTAGTTAGGCTCTGGTAACGGTCAGGGTTAGTTAGGCTCTGGTAACGGTCAGGGTTAGTTAGGCTCTGGTAACGGTCAGGGTTAGTTAGGCTCTGGTAACGGTCAGGGTTAGTTAGGCTCTGGTAACGGTCAGGGTTAGTTAGGCTCTGGTAAGGGTCAGGGTTAGTTAGGCTCTGGTAAGGGTCAGACTTAGTTAGGCTCTGGTAACGGTCAGGGTTAGTTAGACTCTGGTAACGGTCAGGGTTAGTTAGGCTCTGGTAACGGTCAGGGTTAGTTAGGCTCTGGTAACGGTCAGGGTTAGTTAGACTCTGGTAACGGTCAGGGTTAGTTAGGCTCTGGTAACGGTCAGGGTTAGTTAGGCTCTGGTAACGGTCAGGGTTAGTTAGACTCTGGTAACGGTCAGGGTTAGTTAGACTCGTAACGGTCAGGGTTAGTTAGACTCGTAACGGTCAGGGTTAGTTAGGCTCTGGTAACGGTCAGGGTTAGTTAGGCTCTGGTAACGGTCAGGGTTAGTTAGACTCCGGTAACGGTCAGGGTTAGTTAGACTCTGGTAACGGTCAGGGTTAGTTAGGCTCTGGTAACGGTCAAGGTTAGTTAGACTCTGGTAACGGTCAGGGTTAGTTAGGCTCTGGTAATAGTCAGGGTTAGTTAGGCTCTGGTAATAGTCAGGGTTAGTTAGACTCTGGTAAGGGTCAGGGTTAGTTAGGCTCTGGTAAGGGTCAAGGTTAGTTAGGCTCTGGTAAGGGTCAGGGTTAGTTAGACTCTGGTAACAGTCAGGGTTAGTTAGACTCTGGTAACAGTCAGGGTTAGTTAGACTCTGGTAACAGTCAGGGTTAGTTAGACTCTGGTAATAGTCAGGGTTAGTTAGGCTCTGGTAATGGTCAGGGTTAGGTAGGCTCTGGTAATAGCCTGGGTTAGTTAGGCTCCGGTAAGGGTCAGGGTTAGTTAGACTCTGGTAACAGTCAGGGTTAGTTAGGCTCTGGTAAGGGTCAGGGTTAGTTAGGCTCTGGTAACGGTCAGGGTTAGTTAGACTCTGGTAACGGTCAGGGTTAGTTAGGCTCTGGTAACGGTCAGGGTTAGTTAGACTCTGGTAACGGTCAGGGTTAGTTAGACTCTGGTAACGGTCAGGGTTAGTTAGGCTCTGGTAACGGTCAGGGTTAGTTAGACTCTGGTAACGGTCAGGGTTAGTTAGGCTCTGGTAACGGTCAGGGTTAGTTAGGCTCTGGTAACGGTCAGGGTTAGTTAGGCTCTGGTAACGGTCAGGGTTAGTTAGGCTCTGGTAACGGTCAGGGTTAGTTAGACTCTGGTAACGGTCAGGGTTAGTTAGGCTCTGGTAACGGTCAGGGTTAGTTAGGCTCTGGTAAGGGTCAGGGTTAGTTAGGCTCTGGTAAGGGTCAGGGTTAGTTAGGCTCTGGTAAGGGTCAGGGTTAGTTAGGCTCTGGTAACGGTCAGGGTTAGTTAGACTCTGGTAACGGTCAGGGTTAGTTAGGCTCTGGTAACGGTCAGGGTTAGTTAGGCTCTGGTAACGGTCAGGGTTAGTTAGGCTCTGGTAACGGTCAGGGTTAGTTAGACTCTGGTAACGGTCAGGGTTAGTTAGGCTCTGGTAACGGTCAGGGTTAGTTAGGCTCTGGTAACGGTCAGGGTTAGTTAGACTCTGGTAACGGTCAGGGTTAGTTAGGCTCTGGTAACGGTCAGGGTTAGTTAGGCTCTGGTAACGGTCAGGGTTAGTTAGACTCCGGTAACGGTCAGGGTTAGTTAGACTCTGGTAACGGTCAGGGTTAGTTAGGCTCTGGTAACGGTCAAGGTTAGTTAGACTCTGGTAACGGTCAGGGTTAGTTAGGCTCTGGTAATAGTCAGGGTTAGTTAGACTCTGGTAAGGGTCAGGGTTAGTTAGGCTCTGGTAAGGGTCAAGGTTAGTTAGGCTCTGGTAAGGGTCAGGGTTAGTTAGACTCTGGTAACAGTCAGGGTTAGTTAGACTCTGGTAACAGTCAGGGTTAGTTAGACTCTGGTAACAGTCAGGGTTAGTTAGACTCTGGTAATAGTCAGGGTTAGTTAGGCTCTGGTAATGGTCAGGGTTAGGTAGGCTCTGGTAATAGCCTGGGTTAGTTAGGCTCCGGTAAGGGTCAGGGTTAGTTAGACTCTGGTAACAGTCAGGGTTAGTTAGGCTCTGGTAAGGGTCAGGGTTAGTTAGACTCTGGTAACGGTCAGGGTTAGTTAGGCTCTGGTAAGGGTCAGGGTTAGTTAGGTTCTGGTAAGGGTCAGGGTTAGTTAGACTCTGGTAATGGTCAGGGTTAGTTAGGCTCTGGTAACGGTCAGGGTTAGTTAGACTCTGGTAATGGTCAGGGTTAGTTAGGCTCTGGTAATAGCCTGGGTTAGTTAGGCTCAGGTAATAGCCTGGGTTAGTTAGGCTCAGGTAAGGGTCAGGGTTAATATAACGTCACACGTACCTGTTTCTTGAACTGCTGACACTCTTCAGGAGTCATGGTGTCAGCCTTGGCGATGAGGGGAATGATGTTGACCTTTTCATGTAACCGCTTCATGAACTCGATGTCTAGAGGCTTCAGCCTGAGGACAGCAGCAGTCAGAAGGTTAGATACTCAGGAAGGTTCTGGTGGCGGACGCTGGGTCCAGACGGAGCCCCTTCTGCTTGGATTGCTCAGTGCAGTAGGAGATCACCTGAAGGTTCATGCAACGTTCAGGTCTGGTTTGGTGACAGAATTATTGTGTCATGTCTAGATAGTGCTTCACAACCGAAATAACCGCTAAAGAGCTAGCCAGGAGAACCAAAGACACTAGCATGCTATCGCTAAAATGTTATCCAGGGGAATAAAAGATGTTTTAGCATGCTACTGCTAAGTGTTAGCCTGGCAGATCAAAACCTCTTTATCATATTAAAGAGCTAGCCAGAACAACAAAAGGCAAAATGTCAGCCAGGAGAACAAACAATGTTTTAGCATTTTAACATTAGGTGTTAGCCATAGGAACCAATAATGCTTTAGCATGCTAATGTTAGCTTATGGAATATGAACACTGCAAACAAAGCTCCAGCGGTACTGACCCGTGTCCAGACGGAGCGATGAAGTACAGGCAGCAGTGCACTCTGCTGTCCGGCATTAGTCTCCTGTTGACGCGCGACTCTGCGTTGAGAAAGTCTTCAAACTTACTGTCGATGTGGTCCGTCACCGGCTGCCAGCTGTCAGACACACACACACATTGTGTCACGCTATCCTTGTGGGGACTTTGCATTCATTTCTATGGACTAACCCTAACTGTGAACTTTAACCTAATCTCAGTTCAAACCGTAGTCCTAAACCTAACCCCCACCCCAAGAAGAGAACCATTGTTGGTCCCATCAAGCACCTATAATCCCCAAAATGTAGTTTATTTATGGCGTCACATTTATTTCAAAATGCTGCAAGCAAACCGAACACACTCGCATGCATGTTAAACTACTTCTGCACATAGTTTATCTACCACCTCACCTCAAATTCACACATGCCCGAGAAACTGCCGCTGCGAGAGAAGAAAATCACTCACGACGCGCGGCAGATCCAGCCACAGGCGCCCCGGATCGGGATCTCACCGCGTGCACGATCCAGCGGCCACGCTAGAGGACAGCTGCTCTGTCAAAAACATCTCCGTCTTCAGACTGATTTTCTCCTCGCGTGAAGGAAAATGTGTTTTGACAGGTTGGGCAGAGACAAACGTCTTCTGTAAGCCTCCTCCTGATTGGACCATGCAGACACGATCACACAGGAAGTAGTGTCAGGAAGCCTTTGACTGACAGCTGGTCATCCATGAGTGAAGACGACGGCTGGAGGCGGGACAGTGGCTTCTCCATGGTTTGTGGTACGTGGGGTAAGTGGTAAGTCTCAGTAGTTTAACATGCATGCGAGAATGTTTATTTTGCACTCAGGGATTTTGAAATAAATGTGATGTCATACATATTCCTGGGAAACTGTCTCCACATGGTAAGGTGACCAGATTTCTGAAATCCAAGCTTTATTGGTGGGTGTCAGAGTTAGTGCTGAGATGAAAGCGTCTTCTTCCTTCTGCTTCCTGTTGCTCAGAGGAGACTCCCCATAAACTCCACAGGGTGGAGTGCTCGGCCCCTGACCGACGTGAAGTAGACCCCATCAGGTACCCTTTAAACCAGTAACAGCTCACCAGTTACTGTTGTCCACAGCGTCTCCAAAGCCGGGCGTGTCGACGATGGTCAGCAGGAGATGGACCCCTCCTTCCTTTATCAGAACCTTGGACTGCTCCACCTGTAGGTAGATGTAGAGCACAGGGTTCAGTCCTGGAAGGATCCAGAAGCTTTTCTCTCATTTCTAATTTCACTGAACAATAACTGGTTTAATAAACCAACAGAGAAACCAGGCTGCGGGGGGGAGGGGGAGAACAAAGATGCCTCTGAACATCAATAAAGCCCGGGGGGTGGGGGGGTTCAGACAACTCGTGATCAGCAGACCAGCTTTGATTTAATCAGCAGATCCACAGCAGACCTCTGAGTGGGAGACCAGCTGCAGTCAGGCCAGCAGAACCAGCGGGGTTCTGTAGAACCTGCTTTTAAATCCAGAACCCTTTTCTCTGAGCAGATTTACTGAGAGCCGGCGCCGACCTCAGATGGTACCACACTTCCTGTTTCAGGCCCGTTTGGATCTTAACGATTGTGGTTCCCAAACATCGGAATTAGGAATAAGTTTTGGTTACTTGAGGATCCAGTACGGCTACTGATGATGATGCAATAGCATCTGAATCCTCTGATTGGTTCATTTCTGATCTATGAGGTCATCAGAAGCTCCACCACCATGAGTGAAATTAGACTTAGATAGATTTTATTTGTCATTTTGTTTACACAAGTATAAAACAAAAACAAATTTCGTTTGGAACAGCTCTCTGGACAATTTCATCTTTTTTTTAAAGCGCAGCCTTGAAAAATAGTAAAAATGACTAAACATTTACAGTTCTAACATTTTTTTTTTTTAATTATGGGACAGAAATCAGGGAGGATCTCAGCAGGATGTTCTCTAATCGTTAATCCATCTTCTCACTGCAGAGGATGGGGTGATGAACCAGGAGCATGTGGGGCCCCCGGGGGACGGTGTTATCACAGCTGCTGGAGTCTGTTATTTGTCATTTCTAACAATAAAGGATTATAACAAATCTAACATCTAAGCAACACTACACACTACTAGCATATGGGGGCCAACCAGTAACCTGACTTGCTCCGCATATCCATCTGGAAACCTTCCGTTGAAGTAATTTTGGGAAGGGGAGAAAATACTGGTTAGCTGATTGGCCTATGTTGATGATAGACGGGCCAAATAAACCAATCAGATCAAAGAAGCATATGACGTACTAACAGAGCGACAACGAAAACACTACCACAAGCCAGGCTACTCTTGCCGAGACCAGTCGGGAGAAGAGCAAAAACATCTTTTCCTCTGAGAAAAGCCTCCAGAGCAGTGTTTTGCTCTTCTTTCAGTGAACAAATACTCTGTAATTCCGATAAAACTTGCTCGATAGCCACGCTAACGCTAGTTTCATCGGCTGAAGCCGCCATGTTCTTTAGACTGAGCTGTCGCGCTTCTCGTTGCGTCACACCTCAACCCGCCTCAAAGCCAACGCTGATTGGACGTTCGTTTGGTGAACGGCTCTAGACTGATTAGCGAGTGAAATCTTGAAAGCTCGCGAGATCAGGATGGTCTCACGAGGCTAGCCAACCAGGGACTATTGGGGAAAACTCCCTCTGCCAGTACCTTTTCCTACCGTCCCTGAATGCAACAGAGGGGAATATGTTGTTTAGTTGCCTAAGCTGTCAGTCATAGGCATGTAAGCCCCACCCCCGCACTGAGGGGCCCCCCTACAAAAAAAAAAAATTCAGCTAAAAAGAAAAAAATCTTACACATTTCAATTCAGTTTCAAATATTCTATTCAGTTCATATTTTTCAGTTTAAAATCCTTTTTCCTTTTTGAAGAAGAAACACTAAAGAAGAGTCTAACACACTATATGGTCACAGTAATTTCATTTCAAAGTCATAGATAGGCAGAAAGGTAAACAATTAAAACAGAAAATTTTGGTTGGTGTTCTCCAAAGGTCTATGGAGGTGAGGACCAGGCCGGATCCCTCCTAGCGTGTCCAGGTGGAACTGAGGTGGAGGCTTAGACGTTGGGTTGCTATGGAGACAGCCTGGAGCAGACAGGGCTGACTCAAGCCACAGACACGCCTAATAAAAACAGTGAGCTCATGGGAAAACGCAGTGAAACACCAACACCTTCCATTCAGATCAGAACCTCCTCCCGACTGCCGAGTCCTGCAGACGCGCTTCACCTCCTGCCTGTGGAAACCTTCTGCTCCTCCTCTGCTTCCATTGCCCCAAATGAAGGCAATGTTGGTTGTTCTGATGCAACATGCAGTCACTCAGTCACTGGGACTAAACTGGTTTGGTCATACACCTTTTATCAAACATTAAAGCCATAAAAGTAAATGAGGGTTAGAAATATTTAGGGCTTTATGTATGAGGAGGAGGATTTTAAATTGTAATCTGGATCATCTGCAGCATTTTGGATTAATCACATCTAAAATGGAGGAGGAGATCAAAGGGAATACCTCCTTAAATAACCTGGTTGGAACTGGATCTAACATCCAAGTTGAAGGCTTAGATGAAGACAATAGTTTAGCTAACTCTGAAAGTTCAACTGGATCAAAGCAGTCTAAACCGGGTTCAGATTCCATGACTACCTCAGATGCTGCCCCCCCCTCCAGAGATAAACCAATCGCGGATAGAGGAGTGCTAATGATCTTATTTTAATAAGATCATCTTATTTATAAAGAATCCCATAAAATCATTGCTGCTAAGAGCAGGTGGAATGGACGGTTCAACAGAGCTATGGCTCTGGGTGAGTTTGGCAACTGTATTAAAAAGAAATCTAGGATTATTCTTATTCTCCTCTATTAATGAGGAGAAGTATGCCACTCTTGCTTTACAAAGGGTCCTCTAATACAGCAGTAAACTATTTTTCCAGACTAGGTAGGATTCCCATAGAACTGTAGAGCACAGTTTGCTCTACAGTTTCCTAGCATTTTGCTTCAAAGTGCAAAGCTCTGCATTAAACCAAGGAGCAAGCTTTTTATTATTAACAGTTTTCATTTTCAAAGGAGCTGCGTTGTCTAAGGCAGTACGCAGAGAACTAGCAACCCCATCAACAAAATCATCAACCTGTGAAGGGGAATAAGCTATGCTTTTGCACTCTGCAGCACTGCTCAGCGACACAGAGGAGAGAGAAAGTGAAGCAGATTCTTTAAAATTTATAACTGCACTATCTGATAAAGATCTACTAAAATTGAACCTTCTTCTGGGGGAGGAGAACTCTGTTAAAGTAATCCTGAAGGTTATTAGAAAGTGGTCAGAGAGGACAGGGTTGTGAGGAAATACTGTTATTTCTTCACATTCTATGCCGTATGTCAGCACAAGATCCAAAGTATGAAGATGAGAATGTGTGGGACTATTCACATTTTGAACAAAGCCAATAGTGTCTAAGATAGCATTAAAGGCTGCTCTTAAGCTATCGCCTTCAATGTCAGCATGGATGTTAAAATCTCCCACTATGATGACCCTGTCAGTATTTAATACCAAATCAGAAAGGAACTCTGAAAACTCATCTAAACATTCAGAGTAAGGACCTGGTGGACGATACAAAGTTACAAAAAGAAGAGGTTTTCTTGCCTTGAAATTTGGATCAGGGAAATTAAGGGTTAAATGTTCAAAAGAGTTGTAGGTATTAACTGTTTTGGGAGTAATCAGTAAGTCAGACTGGAAGATTGTTGCTACTCCTCCTCCTCGCCCAGAACTTCTGGGTATGTGAACATTTAAATAGCTTGAAGGAGTTGCCTCATTTATGCTCACATAATCCTCTTGCTGCAGCCAGGTTTCTGTAAGGCAACATAAGTCAATGTGATTATCACAAATCAAGTCATTAACTAGCAGACTTTTAGAGGAAAGAGATCTTATGTTAAACAGACCGCATTTAATTGTTTTAACTTTTCCCCCAATTGGAGTCATTTTAATTTTAATTAGATTATCATGATTTACTCCTTTGGGTTTGGGATTGAGTAATGAGTGGGTAACAGTAGAGAAGCTGCAGAAGGTGTGTTAACCTACAACTCTGCTTAAACTGACCGTAAATAAAGCTTCTGTGACATTGTGTTAATTAAAATGGTGATTATATTAGGATGGAAATCGTTTTTCCGGCTTTATCTTAGAATAATTCAGTTTATATTAAAGTGTTCAGCGTTTCTCTAAAGGGACGAATCAAAGCGGGATTTAAAGAACCCATCGAGCAAAGAGCCGAGCAGTAAACCAACTTGTGGAGCAGGTCCCTCCTGACAGGGATAGGGATAGTCTGACCTTTGTCCCCAGTACTGTCCACAGCAGCTCCTTTACCCATCTCCCCTAAAACCATCCCAGGAAAACAAACCCAGTTTCTGTTCTTGACTTCCTGTTAGACGTGGGCTGCATTTAGGAACGTTCCTGAGCTAAAGGCTGGATGTGGGACAGGAATGAGCTCATTCCGCCTGGCAGCTGGTTGGCTAATTTCCAGGCCTACGTGATTAGCCAGGAGCAACTGCCACATCCACCCAGGTTCACTGAGGGCGGCTCTCTCACTCTGAGCTGGATTATATGACAAACTGCATTCCATACGGTTTGAAATCACTTAGTGGTTCCTGGAGAGCCGAAAACCTGAACCGCTGTTCTCCCTTTGAATCCCCCCCCAATCCACATACAAAAGCGGGGGCGGGTTCTGATCAGGAATAGGGATTAGATTTAGAACAAAAGAGAAAATCACAAAGAAAGATTCTTCACAGAGCTTCAGAACCAGAACCATAGGAGGCGGCTCTGGTTCTGTCTCTATCCTCCTGTGGGTCTCCTCTCTGACCATGTGCTGAGAACCCGTCAGGAGACCAGCCCTTCCAGCAGGTCAACCAGAGATATGGAAACTGGTGACCTCTGATCCCATCCACTTTGTGGTTCAGTCAGATTTTGTTACAATGTTTAATTTTAAGGGATGAGCCAATCTATCCCTTCTATCTCTATAACTGTTAGCTTTTAATCAAGCTTAACTTCATCAAGTAACTGATGTGAAAGTATTTCATGAAAGGAAATAAAAATAAAACAAATTTACAGAGATTTTATCCAACCGTCAGACACATCAGAGACCCCGTCCGACCGCCAGAGACCCCATCCGACCGCCAGAGACCCCATCCGACCGCCAGAGAGACCGTCTGACCGTCAGAGACCCCGTCCGACCGTCAGAGACCCCGTCCGACCGCCAGAGACCCCGTCAGAGACCCCCTCCGACTGCCAGAGACCCCGTCCGACCGTCAGAGACACCGTCCGACCGCCAGAGACCCCGTCCGACCGTCAGAGACACCGTCCGACCGCCAGAGACCCCGTCAGAGACCCCCTACGACTGCCAGAGACCCCGTCCGACCGTCAGAGACACCGTCCGACCGCCAGAGACCCCGTCCGACCGTCAGAGACACCGTCCGACCGCCAGAGACACCGTCCGACCGCCAGAGACCCCGTCCGACCGTCAGAGACCCCGTCCGACCGTCAGAGACCCCGTCCGACCGCCAGAGACACCGTCCGACCGCCAGAGACCCCGTCCGACCGTTAGAGACCCCGTCCGACTGCCAGAGACCCTGTCCGACCGTCAGAGACCCTGTCCAACCGTCTTTCTGGCTGATCTGATTTCTAAAGATCAATATCGGATCAGAATATCCCTCATTTAAAAACATAAAAGCTCCTCCTCAGTAAAGGCTCTGTTACCAAAGCAACCAGGCCAGAGTCAGGCGAGCCAATCAGGCAGCTGGAAACCTCCCAGAGAACAGCTGGAATAGGATGATGAGGAGGCAAAGAGCAGGACAGCAGCAGTCTCTACCTGGACAGTCTTTTTGATCCGCTGGGAAGGACCAGGATATTCTGGAGAGTATAGATCTGTGAGAAAGAGCGAGTTGATCAGCGTGGACTTCCCCAGGCCGGATTCTCCTGTAAGACAGAGAGCAGGGACAGAATGTATCCAGGCCTGACCAGGAGCAACACAGCCAGCTCCAGATGTTTATCAGCTCACATTCCTCACATGCTTCAGCCTCACACAGGAAACCACCCCCACCCCTTTTTAAAACAAGCAGCTGATAACATGAGGAGAGGATGGCGGCTGGAAGGTCCCACCGTTCCCAAACCAGGCAAAATCAGGAGGAGGGATTAGGTTAGCCCTCCATGCTGCCACGGGCTCTTAATCTGGCTGCTCCTTCAGATTATTCTGACATCAGGTGCTTTCAGAAACGTCTCCCCGTAGTTTTAAACAAAAAAGTACATTTGTTACACATTATTCATTCATAAAATATATATTTATACATAACGACTGAATTTAAAACTTTGTAAATTACCTGAAGACAATGTTGCTAATTAATGGATCTGTTGACGATTTGAGATTAATTGAAAGTCGTCACAAAATTACTAAAAGCCTTAATAATGCAGCAAAAAGTGTTTAATAGAACATTTTCTATAGTTTGAATCAAATTGAGCTAAACGTGCCGTAGGAGGAGTTCTAGAATAAACAGATCTACAGACTGAGCAGAAATTTTGTCTGAAATGTAAAATATTTTGTTTGTTTTGTTCGGCTTTGGTTAGATTTCTGCCCTGAGTGAGATATATCTGAGCGCATACACCAGCCAGACATTGAATGAGAGGAATTTCAATTCTATTCAGTTTATTTCTATAGCTTCAGTTCACATGATGTCATCTCAGGTCAATTTATAGATCCAGATCACCCAGATCATCCAGTCAATTTGATTCTGATTGCATCGACTCATTGACTCTTCAGCAATCCCTCACACTAAGCATGCTTGTAGCGACAGTGGAGAGGAACCTGAACCACTCTAACTAGAAGCTTTATCAAAAAGGAAAGTTTTAAGCCTAGCCTTAAAAGTAGACAGGGTGTCTGCCTCACGGACCAAAACTGGTAGTTGGTTCCACAGGAGAGGAGCCTGATAACTAAAAGATCTGCCTCCCATTCTACTTTTAGAAATTCTAGGAACCACTAGTAAACCTGCAGATTGAGAGCGAAGTGCTCTGTTAGGAACATAAGGAACAATCAGATCTCTGATATCAGATGGAGCTTGGCCATTTAAGGCTTTATATGTGAGAAGGAGGATTTTAGATTCTATTCTGGATTTAACAGGAAGCCAATGAAGAAGAAACTAAAATAATTAATTTTCATCAGAACTCTGGCTGCAGCATTTTGGATCAGCTGAAGGCTGAGGTTAGTATCCTTGTCAGAGCGATAGATTAATCACATCTAAAATTGATTGAAGGGGTTCACCTCTGAAGGAGATCAATTCAATAATCTATTAGCGAGAATCAGTGGACTGAATGATGGAGTCGGTCTGTTGATTGACCTTTTCTGATTGGACGGATTTCACAGGAACGAAGGCGTTTTGTTTCCAACTTGAACAGTGGCGGCCGCTGTCGGCAGGATGACGCTGCAGCAGCAATCCCCCGAGTGGGACCTCGAGCAAAGGGTGATGAGGAGCGGCTGAACAAAAGCTGGGCTGAGAGCTGAGAGCCAGCCTGGCAGCAGCTCTGGACCTTTTCCAGCTCAAGCTCAGCAGCTACAGCTCAGCCAACCAACCTACAGCCCATGAACGGTGGAGGTGAAGAGAAAAGCAGAACAAAGGGAGCTTTCTTCAACAACCTCATGGCTACAAATACTTTCCAAGAAGGGCAGAGGGACATTTATCCTCCAGCAGAACGGCTCACAAACCAAAGCTGAACGGCCGTGGATTGGTGACACAAACCAAGGGGACCAATCACAGCGCAGATCCTGGAACCCAGAGACCTTATGGGCTAAGAAAGGACCCTCTGGCCCCCCGATGGCCTCTCCACCCCTGAAGGTTGCTCTCTCTGTCTGCTGGGGGAGCAAAATGAAATCATGCATATTGATGAAATGATTCATGATCCACATGATCTACATTGATCCAAAATGAAAACATGGATCCATGTCTTCATCTTCAGCTGCAGGGTTAGAATCTGAACATCTGATCCATCTTCATCATCTCCCATCCAGAGAAATGGTTTTACTTCTAAGGCCTTGATGCAGGTGGTGGCGTTGGATGGGCAGACGATATCGCAGTATATGAAATGCAGACTCATAAACTGAATGAAAATGCTATCAGGACAGACTGTGATGTCAGCACGTGGCTGTTTGGTGATTAACGCTGCTGATCAACACGCCTACTGTCAAAGGATGACGAAATTATTTCATTGATGCTCCTTTTTTTTCATGACGATAATAAAAACTGACGAGCTAAATGTGGATCTTTTATGACGAAAACTTGAGAGTCATGGGTTGGAGTTTTAGTAAACGAGACGGGACAAAATAAAAATTAGCAGGTGGTCGGTCAGACGTTTAAACAGCATCGTTGCGCTGTAACCTGCTTAGTAGTATCAGCCGCGCTGCTGCGTCCTGTTTGAACACGCCGCCCACCTGGCGTGCAGCGGTGCTCATTCTGCAGGACCACAGATGAATCATGGCAGCAGGGAGAAAATAATCCACCATGATCCAGGTGTCTGACAGAACACCGGTACGTTGTGCTGAACTCTGGCTAACTCCGATCTTCCAGCTGTGCTTGTGCAAAAATGCAAAGATGCATTTTTGCACAAGCACAGCTGGAAGATTTACGCTTCACTCTGATGGTTCGCTCAGCAGTACGTCTCTTCCTGCTCTCGCTACTTAATAAACTAGATGTGGCTGATCCTCCTATGCCAAGCATAAAAAACCTATCAAGATTGTATTTCTTCCAGCTCACAGGAGGTGATGCTAAACATTCTTTCATTTCTCCTCTCTATCTTTTTAACTGGAGAAGGCAGGAAAAAAATATATAAACAAAAAAATTGAATCTAATTATTTCTTTATCACTATTATGTAACTATTCATTCTTATAAAACACATTCTTTATAAATCAGAGTATTATTGGTATAAAACATGAGGAATTAAAACTGAACTTAAAGATTCTTCCTCTTTTTTAACTTTGTAGGAAATAATCAGAGAACGAATTTTTACAAATAGAGCACATCTTCTACGGAGGCTTAAAAGGGACAAAACAAACAAAATATAAAATAATTAAAATATATATAATATGGTTTTATATTTTATATATATTTTATATACATAAAATATATATAAAATATATGAGAAACATGTCAAATCAGATGTTACGTTAAAATTTGAAATATACAATGAAATAATTACTTTTGCTATTTAATGAAATGATGACGTCATCTACATGTCGGTGTTAGAAATTAATTCTTTTACAGAAATATTTTGTAATTTTACTTCATGGCGTCCACACAGAGTCACCGTGAAATTATTTGAACTGTCAACTTGACCAATCAAACTCAGCGGGCGGGACCAGGTCGGCTTTAGTGAGATGCAGGCCTCTGATTGGCTGTTTCAAATTGAGAAACTTCCTGCCAGTTTGCTTTGACTCTGAAGTCAAGATTTTTTTTTCATATCTTCTGCATTTGGTCCAAAATATCTCCAACATAAGTAGGAGTTAGTCAGTGGGCGGGGCTTCAGTAGGTGCTCCCTCCTGCTGAGCCCTCCTGTATCGCCGTTCGCCCTCCATGGCGGTCAGTGAGCTGGGTTTGGTACCGACAGCCTGAGGGAGCTTAGAGTCGCTGGTTCTGCTCTGATCATCCAGTTTGTGGTTCGGAGCTGAACGTATACCAACCAAAGATGAGGAACTCATTCTGAAAGTGGATTTGGTGGCGCTGCGCCGCCTGTTGGTTTCTAAAGGGGAAACTCTGAACTAACCACAGCAACATCACAGCGTTTCCCTGTAGTTCTGGTCCAGGTTCTGCAGAACTCATGGCTCAGATGTCCAGTTCCTGATGGAGCCTCAAACCATCAGGCCTCATCTCAGTGTTCAGAGCGAGGATGATGATGATGATGATGCTGTGGTTTTTATTTCCTTCCTAATAAAACATTTATATCTCTGTCGCCTGGTAGATTACTCTGGGTTAGAGATGATAACGAAGTGGGGCAGACGGATCTGTTCCTGAAGCTCTAGCTTTCTGCAGGAGGAGCCGTCCGCGCTCAGCAGCCAGCCTGCTTCCTTTAAAGGAAATTTCCAGCAGCTGTGTAAACCGAGAGGGTTTCTCCAAACGGCCTGTTTGCTATTCAGCAGGATGGAAGGAAAATATTGGATCATGACAGGAAATGTGGATCGTTCCTCTTCCAGAGCTGCCATCTGATGCTCTGCTGGTTCCTGGAAGGAACATTTCTCTGAGAGCGGCCATCTTTTCCCCTCAGCCTGAGACCTAGAACCAGGAGAAGCTCCAAAGGTGTCTTTGATTTCCCAGCTTTACAGGATGCTGTGTGGCAGCAATGAGCCGACAGCCTGGAGCTGCTGTGGTCAACATCTAGGTCAGGCTCTGCCAACGAGGAAATCACTGCCAAACATTGACTTTGACTAACAAATGGCCCACTTAGAGTTGCCTGCTGACCCAGTATGGCAACAACAATGGCAGTAGATCTGCTGGTTCCCTTACAGCTCAGAAAACAATGAGGATGTAATCAGACTTTACTGTTAAACAGGGTCAATAAATGATTCAGCTTCCTTTTATAAAGTCATACTTGTTGGTTCCCCAAATCAGAACCTCTACTCTGGCATTTCAGTCATTTTTAACCTTCATTAGCATCAGGCCTGAACATGAAGCTCCAAGATCTTCTCCAAGCAGCTTCATGCTCCACTGAACATGGCTGGTAACCAAAGTCAAGGTTTGAAGACCTTGACTGCAGACGACGTCCCAGGAAGTGGAAATCAGACGAAAGAAAAAGACAGAGGATCAGACTGATGGCAGGAAATCAAAACCGCTTTCTCACTTTCAAACCAAACCGTCTCACGTTCAAGGAAGCAGACGTAGAAACAGAGGAGGACGTAGAAAAAGAGGGGGACGTAGAAACAGAGGGGGACGTAGAAACAGAGGAGGACGTAGAAAAAGAGGAGGACGTAGAAACAGAGGAGGACGTAGAAAAAGAGGAGGACGTAGAAACAGAGGAGGACGTAGAAAAAGAGGAGGACGTAGAAACAGAGGAGGACGTAGAAACAGAGGAGGACGTAGAAAAAGAGGAGGACGTAGAAAAAGAGGAGGACGTAGAAACAGAGGAGGACGTAGAAACAGAGGAGGACGTAGAAACAGAGGCGGACGTAGAAACAGAGGAGGACGTAGAAAAAGAGGAGGACGTAGAAACAGAGGCGGACGTAGAAACAGAGGCGGACGTAGAAACAGAGGAGGACGTAGAAACAGAGGAGGACGTAGAAACAGAGGAGGACGTAGAAACAGAGGACGACGTAGAAAAAGAGGAGGACGTAGAAACAGAGGCGGACGTAGAAACAGAGGAGGACGTAGAAAAAGAGGACGACGTAGAAAAAGAGGAGGACGTAGAAACAGAGGAGGACGTAGAAACAGAGGACGACGTAGAAAAAGAGGAGGACGTAGAAACAGAGGCGGACGTAGAAACAGAGGAGGACGTAGAAAAAGAGGACGACGTAGAAAAAGAGGAGGACGTAGAAACAGAGGAGGACGTAGAAACAGAGGACGACGTAGAAAAAGAGGAGGACGTAGAAACAGAGGAGGACGTAGAAAAAGCCGAGGACGTAGAAAAAGAGGAGGACGTAGAAAAAGAGGAGGACGTAGAAACAGAGGAGGACGTAGAAAAAGAGGCGGACGTAGAAAAAGAGGAGGACGTAGAAACAGAGGAGGACGTAGAAAAAGCCGAGGACGTAGAAAAAGAGGAGGACGTAGAAAAAGAGGCGGACGTAGAAAAAGCCGAGGACGTAGAAAAGAATATCAACTTTTTTAGCCTAAACTGTACGAACATAAAGCAGTTTTAATGTAAACATCAGTTTTCTCATATCTGCCACAGAACTATAACAGACAGAAGCTGAATGTTCCTACTGGTGACCATACTAAGAGCCTGAATAAAACAGGATTAAAAATAAAATCTTAAGAACTGCAGAACATTTCCATCCCAGTAAAGCTTTAACTGGTCAGTGGGAGGGAAACCATTGTTACCATTTCATAAAGAGCTGTCCCAAAACTGAACGACCCAAACCGATTTCTAGGTGCATGAAAAGATTTTCGCCACAATTCAAGATTCTTGGGATATTTGCTCTAGATTTCACAATCTAGAGCAAATCTCTCCCCCCTCCCTCCCCTGCTGAAGACACAGAGCGGCCATCAGGCTTTCCTCCTAACATGCCCAGCTAACCACCTCCTTCCTGAGGGTGCAGGAAACCCCAGAGCTGCAGACAGAGCGCTGAGCTCCACTGAGACCAGTTCCTGGTCCCTGGAGCCCCGAGGGGACGGCGAGGCCTGGCTCTGTGGCACAGGAAGTAACGTCCTGACAACATTTGGCTCCATTTCCTGTTCAGGTAGCAGCTTCTAACCGTCTTTGACTTTCAGAGCATTGGTGGAAGAGGAAGGAAATAATCTCCCTCCACATCATCAGAGATGGATAACCCTCACCGCTGACCTCATCACGTTCTCCTCTCCTTCAAATAAACACATATTTCACTTTCATTTCCTGCTAGCTAAACTGACGGTGTCTGGTTTTGTTCAGGTTCAGATCAGTGAGAAACTGGCCGTGATGCCAGCTGTAGTGGGTCAGCCCTCCAAACCACTCATTTCCAGTGTTCCCATTGCTTCCATGGCCTCAGGGGCTAGCAGGCTGCCTCTAGCACCAACGGGGAAACATCAATGGATTCCAGTGTGGTACCATGATAGGATGCGTCCAGGTTTCCTCACTATGATATGATAGTGATATCACAATGCTGACATGAAACGAAACAAGTCAGGACATCTGCATCTTTCCTTAATGACAGCAGTCCTCCAGGTAGAGAGAGCCCGATGGAAAATGCTTCTATGGATGAGAAGCTGCATCAACACAACCTAAGGCTAGGCTTAAAACTTTCCTTTTTGATAAAGCTTCTAGTTAGAGGGGCTCAGGTTATCCTGAGCTATCTCTATAGTTCTGCTGCTATAGGCTTAGACTGCTGGAGGACATAGGGACCCCTTTTTCATCATTCTGCTTCATTCTATCTCTATTCTCCCACTCTGCAGAATCTGTTAGTTCAATCTCTAACGTTCTGCTCTCTCTGCTTTTTCTCATAGTAGCTTCATCTGGTCTGTTCCTGTTTGGCTGTGACTCCATCCTGGAGAGAAATATCAGCTGTGCTGCTGCCATCAACACCTTTGATTCTAGATGATTGATTTTACTGATTTACTTGTTACATCAGCAATAGTCAAAAAGAAAGAGAAGAAGGTGCCAAAAGGAAGATACAGTTGTACCTTGGTCTGTTTTTCAGTGTTTAGTCTGGTTTCTCTCTTATAGCGATTGGCTCAGCTTCTACTGGGATAAACTGGAAGTTCTTTCTTTCTTCCTCCGATATGAAGACTGGCTCAGATCTCGTCTGTTTAGGCGTTCCTTTCCCAGACATAGCCTGCTGTAGAGCTAGTTTACCGCTAGCTTTTCTAACATAGAAAATATTTATAGATCCGTGCTTCTGTCTCCTTGAACCCCAGTGGGCCTCAGCAGATGGCCGCTCACACTGAGCCTGGTTCTGCTGGAGGTTTCTTCCTGTTCAAAGGGAGTCTTTCCTCTCCACTGTCGCTGTATGCTTAGTGTGAGGGATTGCTGAAGAGTCAAACTAATTTCTTCTTTCTAACTGCTCATCCTGTAAATTTGGACTGGATTTAGTCAGCTGGTTTTCCTTACATAGAGAACTTTAATCTGACCGATGATCTGGTTGATCTGGATCTATAGAATGACCTGAGAGGAAAGGTGTTGTGAGTGATTTTATAGAAACAAACGGAACTGAATTGAATTGTTGGAGAGTTTCCTCTGCAGTGGAACAGATTCCTGGGCTTTAGAGCCCAGCAGAAAAACCTGCATCGCTGCGGTCGTCCCATGGACCAATCAGCAGATCAGGAAGAGATCAGCGGGAGGACTTCCTGTTTCCTGTCCTCACTGCTAAACACCTGAATGCATGCAGGCGACCAAAGTGAGCGACTCACCCACAACCATCAGCGTGAACTCGAATCCTCTCTTCACCGATTTTCTGTACACCTGGTTGGGAAGGTTTGCGAAGCCCACATAGCCCTCCAAGTTCTTCTGTAGCTGCAGATTGAATTTAACACACAGATTACAAATTAGAAACCTGATTAGTGCGGTGGGCAGCTGTCCTTACATCATGTCACCACCTTTAACAGTCATTTCTCTTGTGGTTTTGCACATCTGGAAACTAAAAGGTATCATTTGCACATTAGACTGTCTGGAAATCACATATTTCACATATTAGCTCTGAACTTTGACCAGGCCATTCTAGCTGATGAAGTTCTTCTTTCTCCACCCTTCCATTGTTTCTTTGGTAGCATTCAGGTCCTGCTGGAAGCTGGACCTCTGACACAATGATCCCTCAGTATTCCAGCTTCCTTCCCCCAGCATAACGCTGCCACCACCCTGTTTCGTCCGTGCCTCGGTGGATCCACCCTCTCTCCATGTTCAGATGTTCGGAACTGAGCGTTTGGTTTCAGAAGCTAACCCGTTGTTCTCTAACAAACGTCTGGGAGCAGAAACAGAGCAGCTGCATGGAAATCCACCCAGCAGCAGCTGATTGGTTGAACCTGATGAAGGAATCAGTGAAGCTACAGAACTTCACTCCACGACACATTTTTCATTATTTCCTGTAAACATCAATAAACCACACATTCCTTTCGATGCTCAGTTCTGGTTCCCATGACCTTTGACCTTACAGGAATGAGCGGAGCAGAGTACTTACAGCTGGGATGGAGAGCAGAGGATGGGAAGCAGCGAGGGTCAGCAGGTCCAGGATCCAAGAAAAACACAAGAACAAAAATAAACCATTAGAACTAATAATAAAGGCGGATTAACAACTTTATTGGTTATTGGAGCGAAGTTACAGCAATAAATGGAGTTCTGCTCTTAACTAGGGCTGAAAAAAGGACCAGATCAATCAATTATTAAAATAATCATTAACCGGATTATAGAGACCCTGAAACGTGCCCTTAGCTGATAGTGTGATAGTGTAGAGCCACACGAAGAAGTAGATAACACAGATTTTAATCTCAGCATGTGTGGATGGGGGGGGGACCGATGGCCTCAGCCTGGACAAAAACTGACTGACTGAAGGTCGGCGACCAGAGAGGAGCAGTACGTCACTTATACTTCCTAAAAAGTTTTAAAAAATCAACTAGACTTCCTTCCCGCTTTCATCGCAGCCCCACCCTCTTTACGGGAGAACAGAAGACCTCACCTGTTCAGCCAGGCCAACTATTCCCTCTAACGACCCCCCTTTCAGAGACAGAGACAGGTATGGGGCATTGCAGGCAACAAAGAAGCCAAACGACCCCCATTCCAAAGGGGGGGACCCGTTCATCCGTTTCTATTTGCATGTTTTCTAAACTAAAACCAGGCTTTGTTGGGCTGCTGGATAAAACCTGGAACTAAACGCTATTTCTGACATTTGGAATAGAAAAAGCTTCCTGGATGGAAGAGAAACGTCTTCAGACATGGAAACAAAGTCCAGAGGATTGGAATGACAATAATGAACGTGGTTCAACTGTGTTTCCAAATAGTCATGTATTTTATTTTTTTCCTCTCACATTAAACACAGAGTAGGGATGCACGATATAATGGGCCCCCTATCGGTATCGGCCTTAAAACTGAATATCGGACATCGGCCACCCCACCGATATTTAACCCAATATTTAACCAGCTTCTGAGTTTCTAAAGTCTAAAAAAAAAAAAAAACACTACTTCTTCTTCTTCCTCTAAAAACTTATTTTTACAGACTTAAAAACTTCTAAAGACGAGGGAAAAAATATTGATCCATTAAAATATCCCAATATCTTCCTATGCTGATATATTGCCATTTAAAAACACCATATCAATCTCTTTACTAATGAAATATTGCTATATGTCATCGTTATGCTACGAAATCCCCCGAAAATTCACCAAATGTCGCCATATTTTTATATGTTGATATATTGACGCGGTATCGATCTATTTTACTAACAAAATCTCACAAGAATTTGCAAAATATCACGAGAGTTTGTAACAGAACCATGAAATTTCACGAGATTTTGAAAGTAAAATAGATCGATACCGCGTTTTTAAAAATCAATTAGATATCAGCATATGAAAATATATGTGAGTATATTATTTTTCAAAGTGTCAGAAATGGATAACAAAACTGCTATTTTCAATGACTACTTATTTTTGTCCAGCTTTAACATCGGTATCGATATCGGTTATCGGCTACATGAGTTTTAAAATATCGGCATATCGGCCAAAATCCCGATATGGTGCATCCCTAACACAGAGTGCAAACTTGTAAATAAGACAGCTTAAACTTGAGATGTGAACAAAACTCTCAAGACATGCATGAGCTGTATTATCTCCACTGCACAAACCGTATGTGCAGCCTGTCTGTAACTGCAGGGTGTTTGCTGCTCAGCGTCCATTTGTTAATGTCTTCAGTCAACCTATTGGCTATATTTGCAGCTGTCTGGCTTGAAGTCATCTTGAGAGCATCTTTCCTGCTCATCTGAATGTGAACGTCACACGCGTCACTAGAAAACGAATCAATCTCATTCCTGAGACATCGATTTTGCAAAAATGTAAAGGAATCGATTCAAAATCCATTTTTTTACCCAGCTCTATCGATGATTATTTCAATAATCGGATTGATCACCATTGATCCAGTTAATTTCTTTCATCCCTAAAAAGATATTATTAGTTTTGTTGTAAGATCACAGCTGCAAAGCAATGAAGTGATGATTGGGGCTCAGGCACGTTCACAGACGGCTGTTAAAGTTCAACCTGCGGCCTTCTCTAGGCTGCTTCCTGTTCTCTGGTCGAGTCTCACGAGGCAGCCAGCTTCTCTCACACCCAACATGGCCTCCGTTCAGAGAGCGTCTGCTGCCTCCTCTGCACAGCTTCAACGCTTTGCAGCTTCTCCGACTCACACTTTACAGGAGTGAGACGTCACCCTGGGACGTGCTCCATGAAGCCAGCCTGAACCACAGCACCAGAATGCAGCCATTGCAGCAGGAAGCAGGCCAGATGCATGGTGCAGGCTGCTGAGGAACCGGAAACTGTGTGGGGAGGAGCTCCCGGAAGCTGGGGTTACGAGGAGGTCTGGAGATCAGAGCACGAAGCATGAAGCATGGAGAGGAGGAGGAGCAGGAGGAGATGAGCTCTTCTCTCCAACAAACACTTCCCACGACCCAAAGGCAGCTCAGGCATTCCATGCATCCTCCTGCTCCGTTTATTCTCCTCTCAGTTATGTTTCACATGGGAACAGATTCCATCAGCTTCCTGGAGCCATATTCCCAACCTGAGGAGCGTCTGGTGGCAGTGGGCGAACTGGGAGACGCTGCTGGAGGCAGAGTTGGTCCCAGTGGAACATTTAAAGCCCTGCTGAGCTCCACCTGAGGCTGTGAGCAGGGATCCAGTAGAACCCGTCCCTCATGCCTTCATACCAGCTCATTCCTTTCATGGTGATTCATCCGACAGCTCAACCTTCGCAGAAAAAGGATGAGAAGGACCACCTGGTCATTCTGGAGGATTAAGATGATTTTACTTTCAGAAAAACACAGTTTCTGTTCAAATACTTCCTTTCTACACACATTTCATGGAGGAAAACTCAGAAGTAATTGCAGCTTAACAAGCCCTGGAATAATCAGATGTTCTCCAGCGGGTTGGAGTAGATCTACGCCTGTTCCTGCATGCAGACAGGATGGAGAGATCTCCACCTGTGATGCAAACAGAAACGCCAGCGATCCGAGGTTCCTCCTGGCCTCAGCCTGTCACCTGATACTCAGAGAGGAGCCTGGCAGACGCACACAGGCAGGGCGTTTGAAGCGCCTTCTAACAAAAATAGAAATCATCCGAGTTATGCGGCTGACATCACGCAGATTGTCTTCTACAGCAGCAGTCTGACCTGTTTGCCAGCATGGTTCCACACCTGCTGGGACGGCTCACCCTCCATCAGCAGTCTGCCGTCAGAAAGCGTGGCGCCGAGGCGTTGGACGCTTCACGGTGACAGGAAGCACAGAGAGCTGGGATGTGGAAATCAATGTCCTCCAGACTTCAAACCATAAAACTGGATCAATGAATCAGTAAAGCTGAACGGAGGAGGCCTGGATGGGAGCAGGATGACGGCTCCAAGAACAGAGCTTAGACCTGCTGACACTAAACTGAACAGGAAACCATCCAAACCCAGCGAGGTCACCATGAGCTGCACTTTGACCCGTCTGCTCTACAGCCAACACATCAGAACAAGAGTCCGGTTGGGACTTTATGTAACAAAAATATATAAAATCAATGTCCTGCATGACGGTGATATGATCATCATCGTGGAGAGGCCTGGCTCAGCCAAACCCTGGACTCAAAACAGACTTTTGATTGCAACAAATCGCAGATGCACCCAATGTTGCTCACATTACATTTAACATTAGGTAGCAGAAATGCGCTTAAAGTGGGTTTGGTTTGGTTTGGAACCAAACAGACGGAAAGAGAGACAGAGCTAGCTCTTACAAGTTAGCACTTTTTCACTAAAACCTTTCAGTAAAGTCCTGCAAAAATCGAATCTGGAAACGCACTCCCAGGGTCAGGAGGAATCCTCATTCCTGTAGTAAAACATTTACAGTGCAAAAGATAATCTGAATAAAATCGCAATAACGGTTTAAAATAATCGCAAAATACTTGATCAGCCCCAGTCGAAGCTCCCTCTCCGTCAGGTGATCAGCTCGTCTAAAACAGCAGGTGGCAGCACAGAGCAGCTGATTTCAACAAACGGAACTGAACAGGAAATGGATTCCGATTTTAAAGTACGAGTTATCGGATCGAGGACTGCTGCTCAGTGGTGCAGTGGGTAGCACGGCTGCCTTGCAGCAAGAAGGTTCGATCTCCGGCCTGGGGTCTTTCTGCATGTAGTTAGCATGTTCTCCCTGAGCATGCATGGGTTCTCTCCGGGTACTCCTGCTTCCTCCCGCAGTCCAAAAAGGTTCATTGGCTTCTCTAAATTCTCCTCAGGTGTGAGTGTGAATGGTTGTTTGTCCTGTTTGTCTCTGAGTTGTCCTGCGATGGACTGGAGACCAATATTACAAATAACAGTAAAAATGATGGAAAGGGATTTAACCGAATCAGTTTAAATGAATCAGTTAAACCGAATCAGTTTACCTGAATCAGTTTAACCGAATCAGTTTAACCGAATCAGTTTAAATGAATCAGTTTACCTGAATCAGTTTAACCGATTCAGTTTACCTGAATCAGTTTAACCGAATCAGTTTACCTGAATCAGTTTAACCGAATCAGTTTAACTGATCAGTTTAACCGAATCAATTTAAATGAATCAGTTTACCTGAATCAGTTTAACCGAATCAGTTTAACTGAATCAGTTTAACCGAATCACTTTACCCGAATCAGTTTAACCGAATCAGTTTACCTGAATCAGTTTACCTGAATCAGTTTACCTGAATCAGTTTACCTGAATCAGTTTAACCGAATCAGTTTAACCGAATCAGTTTACCTGAATCAGTTTACCTGAATCAGTTTAACCGAATCAGTTTAACCGAATCAGTTTAACCGAATCAATTTAAATGAATCAGTTTAACCGAATCAGTTCAACCGAATCAGTTTAACCGAATCAATTTCAATGAATCAGTTTAACCGAATCAGTTTAACCGAATCAGTTTAACCGAATCAGTTTAACCGAATCAGTTTAACTGAATCAGAGTTACAGACGGCCTACGTTCACACGGCAGCCATTAATTCCTATTATTTTTGGATTCTTTTGCGCGGTCGTTCATATTTCCAAATATATGAGACTTGTATGTGATCTCCTGTGTGAACTGCCTTCATACAGCTAACATGCGCAGTAGAGGCCCAATGACATCACAGGCAGCTAGCGTGCTCTGTGTTTACGAAAGTAAACATAGCGATTATTCATTTTCAACCTGAAGCCCGTCACCCCGATTTAAACCAGCGTCTGTCTGACGTACGAAAAATCTGGCAAAAATGCTGGCATACGTTGGATAAGTTATGGGTACGTTTGGTATAGGTTATGAGCGCGCTGAAACACGTCGACATACGGCGAGTAGGTATACCAGCGCCTGCCATCCGTGATCCATCAGTTCCAGGTCAGTTATCTGATGGTTGACATCCGTCAGCTCCTCATCAGTCGTGGCGTCTAGCTGATCCTAAACCTCTGAGTAACCTCTGCGTAACTTATCCAGAACTTCTCTCCATCTCATATCAGCGTATCTGACGTGTTCCAGACGAGCGCTGAACGTGTTTCTAACTTCCAGCTACTGTATAATGGCGTATTGGCAGCGTTTTGGTATAAAGGGGGTTCACAGGAGGAAACCGTCAGTTCTCCTCCAGACTTCATCCCCATCATAGGGGGAGCCAGAAGGTGAGTGATGACATGACGCTCAAAATCCATCTTTCTTTCTTTTTCTTTACTCTTTTTTTAGCGGGCAGAACAGCAGCTAGGTTAATACCGCAATCAAAGTTATCTCTTTCTGCAGGCCGGGCGCCTCCAGGCGCATCGCTGCCCCCCTCAGGACACCGGCTTGTGCATCATTTCCTAGGCATTACGCTGCAGTGCGTTATGCAGAAGTTAGGCCGTCGTTGGACAGAAGTTTTGGGCTCGTTATGAATACTCTATGCATTCGCCCAGAATAGAAAAAAATCCATAGAAAGTTCAGCGTCTGCCAGAGTTTTAGGAGATTCTGGGACGTCAGGCAGACGATGGAGAAATCAGACAGGTGTGACAGGGGCCATTAACAATACAATGCTTTCAAGATGGCTAAAAATAAAGCCTGCTCTCCGCATCATCATCCGCCATGGATGTTGTTTTTCTTCCCGCTTCTGCGTAGCAAGACACAGAATAGTGACCTGTGTCGGGTATTACTGTCGTTCAGGTCGGATGAATGCGACCTGGCCGTTCAGACAAAGGTCGCATTTAAAAAGATCCGATGAGTGGGCCACTTCAGGCTGCTGTGTGAACGTAGCCTTATTCAGCCCAGGCCATCAGTTGAAACAGCTGGATACAGACAGAGACCATTGGAAATTCTATTCAGTTTATTTCTATAGCTCCAATTCACATCATGTCATCTCAGGTCACTTTCCAGTTCAACCAGATCATCCAGTCAGATTGATTCAAAGTTTTCTATCTAAGGAAAAAAAAAATTGACTCTTCAGCAATCCCTCACACTAAGCATGCTTGTAGCGACAGTGGAGAGGAAAAACTCCCTTTGAACAGGAAGAAACCTCCAGCAGAACCAGGCTCAGTGTGAGCGGCCATCTGCTGAGGCCCACTGGGGTTCTAATGCTGTAGTTGTCTTTGTTTTTATTCCACACATCTAAAAACTATTTAACTGAACTTGTTATTTTCTAAATTAGTTTTAAAATCCTTCATTTTGCTTTATTTATTCATATTTTTCCAGATTCCTGCCTCCTGGCGCAAAAGGTGCTGTGAAAGAGAACGTTCCTCTTTCTGCATGAAAGAACATGGAGTAAATTAAATCATTAGAGATAACCTGAGTAATAAGCAGCTCGGCTGCAGCTGCCTCGTTTATCATGAGAAAAGGCCTTTTCTGAAAAAGATCGTCTGCTGTTGCTTTTTATCGTGAAACAAAGACCCAGTTTCATTTAGTTTAGTCTCACCAAACACTTCCAGCATCATCTAACCAGCATAACCGAGAAATCGCTTGAATACCACCTGTCACTAAAACAGTTGAAGAACAGATGAAACACCTGGTGTCTGTCGTTCAAGGAGAGAACCCAGAACAAGCTGTAAAGCTCTGCAGGCCTCACGGCCAGAGAGAGAAACCAATGCTGACCCAAAAGAGCAGGTTGGTAACCTGCTTTCAAAGAGGATGAGATGACAGTCAGACACGGAGGTGGAAGGATGATGCTCAGGCTGTGCTTCAGGACTTTCTGTTCAAGTCAATCCTTCCTTTGGAGGGAAACGTCTGACCCTCCATCCGTGGCTCTAAGCTTCAGCATCCAGGTTACTTCTAGAATGGCCTAGTTAAAGTCTGAGGGTTACCAGGGTGGAATCATCCAGGCTGGTAGGGCTGGGCCCCCAGAGCTGGATGATCGTAGCACCGCCCCTGGCCCTGCAGCCTGGGTCCCGACAGCTCTGCAGGGCTCTGGGCCCCTGGCCCTTCAGCCTGGGGCCCCTGACAGCTCTGCCTGGCCCTGGAGCCTGGGGACCCTGAAAACTCTGCTGGGCTCTGGGCCCCTGGCCCTGGGTCCCCTGGCAGCTCTGCTGGGCTCTGGGCCCCTGGCCCTGGGTCCCCTGGCAGCTCTGCTGGGCTCTGGGCCCCTGGCCCTGGAGCCCCTGACAGCTCTGCGGGGCTCTGGGCCCCTGGCCCTGGAGCCTGGGTCCCCTGACAGCTCTGCTGGGCTCTGGGCCCCTGGCCCTGGGTCCCCTGACAGCTCTGCTGGGCTCTGGGCCCCTGGCCCTGGGTCCCCTGGCAGCTCTGCTGGGCTCTGGGCCCCTGGCCCTGGAGCCCCTGACAGCTCTGCGGGGCTCTGGGCCCCTGGCCCTGGAGCCTGGGTCCCCTGACAGCTCTGCAGGGCTCTGGGCCCCTGGCCCTGGAGCCTGGGTCCCCTGACAGCTCTGCTGGGCTCTGGGCCCCTGGCCCTGGGTCCCCTGACAGCTCTGCTGGGCTCTGGGCCCCTGGCCCTGGAGCCCCTGACAGCTCTGCAGGGCTCTGGGCCCCTGGCCCTGGGTCCCCTGACAGCTCTGCTGGGCTCTGGGCCCCTGGCCCTGGAGCCTGGGTCCCCTGACAGCTCTGCCTGGCCCTGGAGCCTGGGGACCCTGAAAACTCTGCTGGGCTCTGGGCCCCTGGCCCTGGGTCCCCTGGCAGCTCTGCTGGGCTCTGGGCCCCTGGCCCTGGCCCTGGGTCCCCTGACAGCTCTGCGGGGCTCTGGGCCCCTGGCCCTGGAGCCTGGGTCCCCTGACAGCTCTGCAGGGCTCTGGGCCCCTGGCCCTGGAGCCTGGGTCCCCTGACAGCTCTGCTGGGCTCTGGGCCCCTGGCCCTGGGTCCCCTGACAGCTCTGCTGGGCTCTGGGCCCCTGGCCCTGGCCCTGGGTCCCCTGACAGCTCTGCTGGGCTCTGGGCCCCTGGCCCTGGGGGCCCCTGACAGCTCTGCTGGGTCCCCGGAGCTGGAGGATGAGTTCAGGTCCAGAAGCAGCTTCGTTTCTCCTCCTAAAGCTCACCAACGTCTGGCTCCAAACCCGCAGCTTTAGTCTCGACAACTTCGGAAACATTTCGCAGCAAATGTATAAAGTTCCTCTGGAGCTTCTCTTCCGGCGGACAGAGCGGCTTCCCGCCGCCGGCAGAACTCACCCATAGCGCCGCCGTTCGCCTCCGCTGCTCCGGTCAGGACGTCTGAGCTCGCTGACATTTCCTCCCGAGGAAAAAACTCCCACAGCTGCTGAGAAAAGTCACCGAACCAGTCTGAGAGCCACGCTACGCCGCGCGCCGCTCTACGCCGATTCTCCTACGTAACATACGTCATTCATAACGAAACTTCAAGGCAAAATACGCACGTGCTCTGGACAGAAACAGCGACAAGTTATCGCGAGATTATGGTGGACCCAATCAGCATTTAAGACCAGGTTAATAAAAGCAAACAGATTTATTCAGTAACTAAAACTCAGCCGCACAGATTTGATCAAACGGTTCTTCCTAAACCCGGACAGCAGCGGCATCTAGTGACCAGACGCAGGGACACAGCTGCTCTGTGGGGAGTCACTGGGCCTGGGATTATAAAGCAATAACTGCATCTCATTAGCTGGACCTGTGTTTACATAAATACTGTTTCTGTAATGTGGATTAATGAAGCATATTCTAAATGTTTACGATGTGATTAAATCAGGAACGCAAATAAAAAGTAGCAAAAAGAAGATACAACATGTTCTGATTGGTCTGACTCTTCTTGATCTCTGTTATTATTTTGTGCTGCTATGAAACGCTTTTAGTTAATGTGTGTCTAAGAATTGGTTCCTTTTTTCCATAAATTATTAAAACTCAAAAAGAAAAACTTTGTCGCCCAATACTCAGTGTTGGAAGCCATTATTATAGAAATAACATGTTTAAGCCGTCTATAATAAAAATAAAATATTATTTTGCAGATGAAACAAACATTTTGTGCCAAGAAACATCTGCTAGAGAAAATCTTTAAAACAGTTTAAAATTAAATCCAAATTCAATTCTATTCAGTTTATTTCTATAGCTCCAATTCCCATCATGTCATCTCAGGTCACTTTCCAGTTCACCAGATCATCCAGTCAGATTGATTCAAAGTTTTCTATCTAAGGAAAACCAGCTGATTGCATCGACTCATTGACTCTTCAGCAATCCCTCACACTAAGCATGCTTGTAGCGACAGTGGAGAGGAAAAACTCCCTTTGAACAGGAAGAAACCTCCAGCAGAACCAGGCTCAGTGTGAGCGGCCATCTGCCGAGGCCGACTGGGGTTCAAGGAGACAGAAGCAGACATAGAAAAAGAAGCATAGATACAAAAGGCAACTGTAAAATGCGTCCCTGTCCAGGAAACACACAGCCAGGCAGACGAGCTCCGAGCCAGCTCCCATGCCAGAGGATGAAGAGAGCACATCCAGTTAGTCACAGTCAGAGAAACAGGACTACACTGGAAAACAGGCCAAGCTCCAACATCTAGAAACAAAGGTGTTGATGGCAGCACCGATTAGATATATGGATAGTAAAGAGCATAGCACTGATCCCTGTGGTACTCCACAGGTAACCTTTGAGCATGTGGAAGATCTATCATTAACGTGAACAAACTGAAATCAATCAGATAGATAAGATTTAAACCAGTCTAGTGCTGTTCCTTTAATTCCAACAAAATATTCAAGTCTTTCTAAAAGAATATTATGATCAACTGTATCAAATGCAGCACTAAGATCCAACAGGACGAGCACAGATACAAGTCCATTATCTGAGGCCATGAGAATATCATTAGTGACTTTCACCAGAGCTGTTTCAGTGCTATGATGAGCTCTAAAGCCAGACTGAAACTCTTCAAAAAGTTCATTATGGTGTAAGTGGTTGCAAACTTGTTTGGCAACTACTTTCTCAAGAATTTTGGATAAGAAAGGAAGATTGGATATAGGTCTATAATTGACCAAGTCATCTGGGTCAAGAGACGGTTTCTTAAGCAGAGGTTTAATTACAGCAACCTTAAAAGCTTTAGGTACATATCCCTGTAACAGAGATAGATTAATCACATCTAAAATGGAGGAGGAGATCAAAGGGAATACCTCCTTAAATAAACTGGTTGGAACTGGATCTATTCATGTATTTGCATTTAAAGATGAGGTGATGGCTCCACATCGCCCCCCTTTGGTGGCAATGCTGGACCTCTTCATTGGAATATCTAAGTATGGATGAATTGTTGCAAATAACTTTTTTTGAAATTAAAAATGGGATAAAAAAAACACCTTTTGGAAATAAAACATATTTTTTCAAAAGTTTTTTTTTCAGGTTTTAAAATCATCCTTTATTATTTCATATTTCATCTTCTATCTCGTGGTTGTACTTTTTTAACAATCTCTCTGTCATCTCTTTTTGATCTAGACTGGACATCTCCATCCATCCCCCTCCTCCTCTCCATCAGGGTCCTGGTGGGGGGGAAAGGCGGGCTCCATCCTGGACACGTCCCCTGTCCATCAATATGATTTCAATTACTGGACCCGTTTGTCACAGTTCTCCCTCAATAAGCCAGTAATGCTGTATTTTTAGAGGAACCAAAGGTTTTATTGTTCACATCAGGGTTTAACATTCTTCCTTTTTACATTTAAATCCACCTACTGTGGTCTGAATAAAGTGGAAGTGCAGAGCTTTGTCTGAATCTGTTCCAGTCGCTCCACAGAAGCCTAATAGAACAGACATCCATGATCTGTTCTAGGTTGTGTCCCTCTCTTCTTGTCCCTTTTCTTCTTGTTTTCCTCTCTATGTTTTGTACTCAGCTGACTTTTCATGCTGTCTCTAAAGGAATGAAAGATTTTTTCCAAGCACTAAGCTCACTTAGCTGATTGCTCCTTCCTGTGTTTCCAAAAAGGCCAAAGTAAATAACCCAGTCCTTCTTTTCACTGTAGACAAGCCATGATCTGCTTATCTGTTCTCCATTTTTCATTTGGATGAAATAATAGCTGCATGAATCATGACAGCAGACAAGATAGAGGAGAGCAGGAGGCGGGGTTACCAATCTACTTGCTCTGGAGAGCAGAGTTCGCTGCTTTTAGATGTTGTCTCCAAAGTCTCCAGTAGCAGAAAAAAGTCTCTAGATTTGGCGCTAGGAGCTTTTTAGAAATCAAAGTGCTAGAGGGGTCTGAAAAGTGGCTAAATATAGCGACTAAAGCGCTAAGTTGGCAACACTGCTCTTTGCATGGTTTGTTTTCAAATGGTTTGCTGCTGTCTGTTTGGACCTTTCTGAACATGTGCAGCAAATGGACTGAATCATCAAAAACCTATATGCATGTCATGATATCTAGCCATATAAAGTACTGCCATACCACATGGTCTCACACTTCAAAGGCCATTCTGAAACCACTACAGTCTCTCTTCAAGGCAACTCTGAAAGTTCTTGATAAAAAAACCTGTACATAATCATTATTGTAACATTTTAAGTAAGTACAACATTTTAGACTTTGAACGTCATCAGATGTTCCTGGATGCATGCCTGGTTTTTAAAGTTTTAAATGGACTTGCTCCTCCTCCTCTAACAGATTTTATAAGCAAAAAAAAACATGACTAGAATAAACACTAGAGCTTTAACCAGAGGAGACTGTAATGTTCAGCGGCGTAGGACCACATTTGGCCAAATGGTTGCATCCATCAGAGGCTCACAGTTATGGAACACACTGCCAGCTCATGTTAGGGGCTGTGGGACCTACAGACGTTTTAAATTCTCCTTGAAACATTGGCTGAAAACTAACCAGACATGTGTTCACAGGTAAATTGATCTGTTTCCATGGGCCTGTTAACCTAATGTTCACTGTTTTTACCTGCCTTTGGACAGCAGATGCAAAATTAGCTGTTGTGCTAATTCTGGCATATTTACATTGAAGCTTTATGCTGACATGTTGATGAATGTGCATTGTCGTAATTCAAATAAATAAAAAAAATAATAAAATGGTGGACACTGGGGGGATGCTTCCGCTGCTCCTGTGTTCGATGCCAGAGAGCAGCTTTGCTATATTAGCTGTGATCAGCGGTAGAAAGTAGTTAGAATCTATGTTGAAGTGAGAAAGTCCTCCTGAAAACATGGTCTGTGCAGTCAGTTCATCCAGATTACCATCCTGCCTTCAAAGATTATTTCTCTGTGGGAGCCGCTCAGACCCCCACATGTCACTGGGAATCCCCAGCAGCAGCTGCCTCAGGCCCGCTCGCCTCTTGGGGGTTTTCCCCTCCTGTTGGAGGCGGCTGGAAGTAGATGTTAGCGTTTTTCAGGTCTGTGCTACAAACTGCAGGCAGCAGGATAATAAAAGCCAACATATTCTGCCGGCAGGTTTCTACATTTGAAGTTAATTTAGGCGTTAATAAACTGTTTCAGAGGAGTGATCATAGCGCTCTGCATCAGCAGTGCTGCGTCTGACTCCCTGCCAGCTCCCAGATCAGCTGCTCTGATTGGTTGATGTGGCGCGTCCAGCAGCTAAAGTTTCATTTAATCAACTCCAGCAGCTGCTGATACTGAAATTTGGAAAATTGGAGCCAAGCTTCCAGGGGAAAATTAGGGCGTAAAAAAGCTGTACATCCCAAAATCAGGGCGTATAATTTGTCATTTTTTTTAATGAAGGGCGTATAATGTTCGGCCGTACGCATTTCTAGCTAAAAGCCTGTAATGCTGGCAGCAGGTGGAGGGAAAGGAGAGGAAAAGTCAGGAGCAACCAGAAGGGTCACCAAGCGCTCCTGTTCAGGCTCTGCAGGATGAAGCTGCTCTGAACTCAGGAGTGGAAACGATTCTAGGATTGTGATCATAAAAGAAGAAGAACCAGAGTTAGTAGAACAGATCTGCTTTTAGACTCCAGCTTTTTCATGGTGGCGTTTTATCAAAGGGAACATAAACTGGGCACCAAACTGGATCCAGGGGAGGAACCATAACAGCGCCCAACGCCCAGTGAGATCATCAGATGATGTTCTTTAGATGGCTCCTGTTCCTCATCTGCAGTTAACATGCAGGCTGCAGAGCCCGGGTTCAGCAGCAGGGGCGCCGTCCACCGCCGTGCCGGCAGCAGGCCAGGGCTGGGCTCAGATCAGCGTCTTCAGCTCCTCGTCCGTCAGCCGGTTGACCTCCATGATCTTGGTCAGCTGCTCGGCATACCGGGTCTGGTCCTGCATGAAGTGAGGGATGCGGACGTTCTCAATGTGGGCGAGAGCTTTCAGGCGATCCACATCTTCAAACGAGACCTGGATTCATCACAAAAACACGGGACAGGTGTTCAGACGGGCTGCTCTGATTGGACGCTCATGTCACGTCTTTCACCCTCAGAGCATCAGAGCTTTTAGAGCAGAGATGTTCCTGTGAGCTTCGCTCTGCGTCTGACATGCATCATCTACTGTGACTGCATGTCGCTGCTGAGGGGGGGGGGCGACCAAGGGGCCGGCTAGAACCGGCCGCAGAGCAAAACCTTCCAGATCTCACCTTGCCCAGAGCCATCAGCAGCGGGAAGTCGATCTTGTCTCTGTATCTCAGGATCATCAGAATGCCCTCTAGGTAAACCTGGTCTTTACTGAAGCATCCTGCAGGAGGGGAGCAGAAAGCATCAGTTCAGGTGGATCACAGAACGTAGGCGGCCGTCAGCCCCGCCGGCGCCGTACGTACCGGGGCGGGCCGTGTCGCTCTGGCCCCTCTTGGCGCGGACGCAGTAGTCCCAGCGGGTGTTTGGGTCCTGGACAAAGTGTCCCAGCTTGTGGAAGAGCTGGGAGAAGGACATGCGGCTGGCCTGGTAGACGGTGTAGTAGAGCAGAGCGGCGCGCCACAGCGTGGGGTCCTTCCTGAACAGGACGCTGTGGATGGAGGCCAGGCCCTCCTCCGTGGGGTTCACCGGCTTCAGGCTAAGCCTCTTCCTGCTGCCGCCGCTGCTCCACGCCTGCTGGAGGTTGTTGATGCTCCGGAAGTAGTGGGTGCCTGAGGGACAGAGACAGGAACACGGTTTGGTTACAGCTGCGGTGGGCCCTGCCCGCAGTACCATGCTGCCACCACTGTGTCTAACAGCGGGTCATGGATCAGGGAGCAGCTCATTGAATGTGTCTCCTGAAGGCTCAGCAGCAGGAAAGAGGAGTGGAACAGATCCAGAGGTTTGATCTACGGGCCGATTACATCACAGCGGCACGCTGCCCCAGTCCACCAGAAGGAGGCAACCGCAGTATCCTACATTTCCCAGCATTCATTGCAGGTCCAAGTGGATTGGTCCAGCCTCGGCAGCCATATTGGCCACGTTGGTACTAACTGTTCACATTTTCTGTCTTTTCTGATGTTTATGAAACTCCAACATCTACTGGGTTTATTTAGCTCCGCTTCCTCGCCTCGGCAGCTGACACTCATCTATTCATTCATTCATTCATCCCTTGATTTGTTAATTCATTCATCCATTCTTCTATTGATTCATTCATTCATTGGTTCATCCATTCATTTGTTCATTCATTGGTTTGTCCCTTGCTTTGTTAATTCATTCATCCCTCATTCATTCATCCATTCATCCATACATTTGTTCATTCATTCATCCATTTTTCTAGTGATTCATTCATTGGTTGATTCACTCATTTATCTATTCATCCATTCATTCACTCATGCGTCCATGTGGGCGGTGGAGCTCTCACCGATCTCATGCCTCAGCATTCCCTCCAGCCAGTGCTCGCGGGCGCTGGAGGAGTTGATGCTCATGGTGGGTCTGCCGTTCACCACCGTCATGGAGGCTCTGGACAGCAGGTCCTCCGTCACCATGACGACTATCTATGGACCAACAGTGAAGGAGGTTTCTTTTTATTTCTTGTAAATGTTCTGCTGATGTTTTTTAAATAATAAAAACATTTTGAACATTTTTGCATCCGTGTCATTTTTCTCATATTTTCCCGTCTGTATTTCCTCTCTGGGGGTCAGTAAAGTGTTTTTCTATCCTGCCTTCATGCTGCAGTATCGTTAGAGCCCCTCGTCTCTCTGATTCTGCTGGGTTCTAATGCCACCCGGAGCGAGCAGCTCCTCCTACCTCGCCCACGCAGCCTTCCTTCTCCATGTATCTCTTCACGCTGCTCCAGATGCGAGCCTTGCTGAGCAGGTTTCCACCCGTCTGTTGCTCAAACTTCTCATAGCTGCCGTATCGCTGCAGGGCCGCCTCCATGATGTTCACCGCCTGCAAGACAACAGCAGCTCCCAGTGGGGATCTTTAGGAGGCCCGGTGAGGTCAGAGCATCGCATGCATCCTTAGTTTGAACCCCCCCACCGGCACCACCACCGCCTCTGGGGCAGGTCCAGTCCTGATGGGGGGGTTGTTGTTCTCAGTAAACTCCTTAATGTTGCCTCTCTGCTCCCTGTGAATGTTGGTTAGTATAGCAGTGGAGCCATGATGGGGGTGGGGGGCCATGATGGGGGTGGGGGGCCATGATGGGGAGGTCTAACTGGAGCAGAGCCTGACTATCATGCAGCGCAGTTTTGATCAAGCAGGAAATCAAATAAAGAGCATCTTTCATTGTTTTTGATTCATAACTAATTGGTTCCACTCTGAAGGCTGCTGTGTGTGATGGAGCCCCCCCCCCCGGGTGAATGGGGCGGGGCCGGTCCTACCTGGGTCAGGAAGCGGTCAGAGGCGTTGTTGTGGCGTGCCAGGACGGCCGCTGACGGCGGGCTGCTGTACTCAAACTGCGGGTCGTAGCTGAAGCCTGACTTGAAGAACTTTTCCTTCTCTTTGTCCACGTTAGACGGCTTGATGGCCGACAGGATGCAGAACCTCCTGCCGTTTTCTGCCTCCCGTGGCATCGGCGCCCTGTGGGTGGGTGGCGGCGCAGGGCGATGGCCGTCATGGATGCAGGTCTTCCTGAGCTGTGGGACGGTGCGGAGGCTCAGCCCCAGCTTGCTGCCCGTCACCGTGAGGGTCTGGGTGGGCCTGAGAAGATCACAGCTGCTGCCTGACACCCAGTGGGTCTGGACGGGTTTCTCCGCACCATCCGGGACGCGGTTCTTCTTCTGAGCCGGGCTCAGGCGGTTTCTTTTGCCCGACGTGGAACCGCCCTTCCCAGACGTTTGGGGCCTCCTGCACGCGGACCGCTTCTTCCTCTTCTTCTTCTCCTCCTCGGCTCGCAGCAGGACGTTGTAGCTGCCGGAGCCAGCGTCCCGGAGGCCCCTGAGGACAGAGGAGGAGATCTTTTGGAGGCACACCTGGCTCGGACTCACCACCCTGTCAGCAGAACTAAAGATAGACTTCTTAGAGAAATCCACCTCTGGCCAGTGAAGTTGTTCTGAAAGAGGAAGGAGGTCAGAGAAGAGGCGTCAGAGCAGATGGAAGAAGATCTGATGTGATTCACAGCTGAAAACATCCTGCTTCTCCTCGCAGATGTCGTCCATCATGATCTACTAACTCCCACTGAAGGAGACACTAAATCACAAACACTAACTTTACTGAACAGAGATCTGATAAACCTGCTGGATGGCAGTGTTCTGTCAGATGAGCCTACCCAGACTGACTATGGGTATGATGGTCTGACAGAGCAGCAGCAGCAGAGACGATCAGAGAGGGAACCAGATCAGTGCTTAAACCTTTGATTGATTGATTGACTTTAATGATCTGACAGTGGAGAAATGTACTCGATCCACCAGCTCAAAAAGTCAAAGGAAGAGAAAGGAGGATGGGATATATACGGTGCGTCTACATATGATGGCTTTTTTTTATAGCAGGATTATTATACAGGGTTGTTGCACAGGGTGTTTACATGGGTATTTATATTTTATATATATAGTTATTACACTGATGTCAAATATAGAGAAACAGGTTATTGCACAGAGTTCTTAAAGGAAAAGTCGCTCATATTCAGAATCCAAACTTCTGAAAGTTCTTTAAATCTGAAATGATTCCATCCTGTTCAATAAATGATCAGTGTTTTTAATTCAGAGTAATTTTCATGTGAATGTGCTTTACTGGAGGCATCCATGTTTGTCAAAGAACACTACTGCCACCTACTGGTTAGTGACGTCACGGTGCGGTATCGGCTGTTGATCAAGTCCCAGTGCTGTATCTGGTGTTTGTCACAACGCGCTATTATCCAAGTCATCTTGAAAACATTCTTCTTCCAAATGTCGGCTACATATTACATGTTTTTTCTCTGGCCAGAAGTTCGATGGCAAATCCTCCCTCTTCAAGTTGGCGATCCAACGACCAACCCGTCCGTGGAGGATCAGGAATCAGAAAGGTGGAATAACTCTTTTTTTCACTTTTCCCCGATGTATTCCAGCATCCAGCTGCCATGCACGTGGGCATTGTCAGTTTCACTATAGCTCTGGTGAATTTCAATGGTGAAGTCCTCTGGAAATCTTCAATAATTGTTGTTGATTGCAGATGTGTCTAGTAGTTCCCATTGATTTAGCTTGTAAAGCGGGGAGAATGGCGCTAGGCTTACCGCACCGTGACGTCACTGCTGGAAGATGGCAGGAGGGAGGGGCTACTATATTTGGGAAAAAATGGCCGCTCCCAGACTCAGTGATCGCGGCGAAAATTATTGTTTTTATTGTTCTACCGATTAAAGCTAAATTCATAAAATCACTGCGAACATATTAGTTTTAGGTATAAATAATGATCCAATGATTATTCCTGCTGACCAGACTTTTCCTTTAAATACTAATTGTTCATTCTCCATTGCAGCAGTTATTGCGGTTGTCGTGCGGCATTGTAGAGTCTGGTTGCAGCAGGGAGGAAGTTCCTGGGGGCCCCATAAAACTCTGTTTCCATGTATGATTAATACATGGAAACATTATTTGTGCACATTAATGATGTTTTTAATAAAAATGCCATCAGAACGCTGATAATATTAAGTGTGTCTCAGCCCCCCCCCCTTCAGTGTCCACCATATTGGATCAGTCCATTTGCTGCACATGTTCAGAAAGGTCCAAACAGACAGCAGCAAACCATTTGAAAACTAACGATGCAAAGAGCAGTGTTGCCAACTTAGCGCTTTAGTCGCTATATTTAGCCACTTTTCAGACCCCTCTAGCACTTTGATTTCTAAAAAGCTCCTAGCGCCAAATCTAGAGACTTTTTTCTGCTACTGGAGACTTTGGAGACAACATCTAAAAGCAGCGAACTCTGCTCTCCAGAGCAAGTAGATTGGTAACCCCGCCTCCTGCTCTCCTCTATCTTGTCTGTTTTGTGTGTTGTCCTCTCCATTCAGAGGGGCCCCTCCTAGGGCCCCACATTTCCTAAATCCACCCCTGCTATAGCTGTGGTTTATGAGGAGCTGTTTGTAAAGTTAAGCAGTCGAAAATCAAAACCAATATTTCTGGTTATTTAAAGCGTTTTAAGAGAGAAATTTTGGGGTTATTTTATCAAAGTGAAATTTTTCATTCATTCATTTATTAAAATCAAAAGAAATGTTTAGATAGTCAGTTAGGAAATTTGACAGCAAGTTAAATATATCTTTCCCAGACCAAATACTTAGAGGGTTCCTGTGGCCCTTAAAGCCCAGTGGTTCCTGTGGCCCTTAAAGCCCAGTGGTTCCTGTGGCCCTCAAAGCCCAGTGGTTCCTGTGGCCCTTAAAGCCCAGTGGTTCCTGTGGCCCTTTAAGCCCAGTGGTTCCTGTGGCCCTTAAAGCCCAGTGGTTCCTGTGGCCCTTAAAGCTCAGTGGTTCCTGTGGCCCTTAAAGCCCAGTGGTTCCTGTGGCCCTTAAAGCCCAGTGGTTCCTGTGGCCCTTAAAGCCCAGAGGGTTCCTGTGGCCCTTAAAGCTCAGTAGTTCCTGTGGCCCTTAAAGCCCAGTGGTTCCTGTGGCCCTTAAAGCCCAGTGGTTCCTGTGGCCCTTAAAGCCCAGTGGTTCCTGTGGCCCTCAAAGCCCAGTGGTTCCTGTGGCCCTTAAAGCCCAGATGGGTCCTGTGGCCCTTAAGCCCAGAGGGGTCCTGTGGCCCTTTAAGCCCAGAGGGGTCCTGTGGCCCTTAAAGCCCAGTGGTTCCCGTGGCCCGCAAAGCCCAGTGGTTCCTGTGGCCCTCAAAGCCCAGATGGTTCCTGTGGCCCTTAAAGCCCAGTGGTTCCTGTGGCCCTTAAAGCCCAGTGGTTCCTGTGGCCCTCAAAGCCCAGTGGTTCCTGTGGTCCTCAATGCCCAGTGGTTCCTGTGGCCCTTAAAGCCCAGAGGGTTCCTGTGGCCCTTAAAGCCCAGATGGGTCCTGTGGCCCTTAAAGCCCAGAGGGGTCATGTGGCCCTTAAAGCCCAGATGGGTCCTGTGGCCCTTAAAGCCCAGAGGGGTCCTGTGGCCCTTAAAGCCCAGATGGGTCCTGTGGCCCTTAAAGCCCAGAGGGGTCCTGTGGCCCTTAAAGCCCAGAGGGGTCCTGTGGCCCTTAAAGCCCAGTGGTTCCTGTGGCCCTTAAAGCCCAGAGGGTTCATGTGGCCCTCAAAGCCCAGTAGTTCCTGTGGCCCTTAAAGCCCAGTGGTTCCTGTGGCCCTTAAAGCCCAGTGGTTCCTGTGGCCCTCAAAGCCCAGTGGTTCCTGTGGGCCTTAAAGCCCAGTGGTTCCTGTGGCCCTTAAAGCCCAGAGGGGTCCTGTGGCCCTTAAAGCCCAAATGGGTCCTGTGGCCCTTAAAGCCCAGATGGGTCCTGTGGCCCTTAAAGCCCAGAGGGGTCCTGTGGCCCTTAAAGCCCAGATGGGTCCTGTGGCCCTTAAAGCCCAGAGGGGTCCTGTGGCCCTTAAAGCCCAGTGGTTCCTGTGGCCCTTAAAGCCCAGTGGTTCCTATGGCCCTTAAAGCCCAGATGGGTCCTGTGGCCCTTAAAGCCCAGTGGTTCCTGTGGCCCTTAAAGCCCAGTGGTTCCTATGGCCCTTAAAGCCCAGATGGGTCCTGTGGCCCTTAAAGCCCAGTGGTTCCTGTGGCCCTTAAAGCCCAGATGGGTCCTGTGGCCCATGAAGCCCAGATGGGTCCTGTGGCCCTTAAAGCCCAGATGGGTCCTGTGGCCCTTAAAGCCCAGAGGGGTCCTGTGGCCCTTAAAGCCCAGTGGTTCCTGTGGCCCTTAAAGCCCAGAGGGGTCCTGTGGCCCTTAAAGCCCAGTGGTTCCTGTGGCCCTTAAAGCCCAGTGGTTCCTGTGGCCCTTAAAGCCCAGTGGTTCCTGTGGCCCTCAAAGCCCAGTGGTTCCTGTGGGCCTTAAAGCCCAGTGGTTCCTGTGGCCCTTAAAGCCCAGAGGGGTCCTGTGGCCCTTAAAGCCCAAATGGGTCCTGTGGCCCTTAAAGCCCAGATGGGTCCTGTGGCCCTTAAAGCCCAGAGGGGTCCTGTGGCCCTTAAAGCCCAGATGGGTCCTGTGGCCCTTAAAGCCCAGAGGGGTCCTGTGGCCCTTAAAGCCCAGTGGTTCCTGTGGCCCTTAAAGCCCAGTGGTTCCTATGGCCCTTAAAGCCCAGATGGGTCCTGTGGCCCTTAAAGCCCAGTGGTTCCTGTGGCCCTTAAAGCCCAGTGGTTCCTATGGCCCTTAAAGCCCAGATGGGTCCTGTGGCCCTTAAAGCCCAGTGGTTCCTGTGGCCCTTAAAGCCCAGATGGGTCCTGTGGCCCATGAAGCCCAGATGGGTCCTGTGGCCCTTAAAGCCCAGATGGGTCCTGTGGCCCTTAAAGCCCAGTGGTTCCTGTGGCCCTTAAAGCCCAGTGGTTCCTGTGGCCCTTAAAGCCCAGATGGTTCCTGTGGCCCTTAAAGCCCAGTGGTTCCTGTGGCCCTTAAAGCCCAGATGGGTCCTGTGGCCCATGAAGCCCAGATGGGTCCTGTGGCCCTTAAAGCCCAGATGGGTCCTGTGGCCCTTAAAGCCCAGTGGTTCCTGTGGCCCTTAAAGCCCAGATGGGTCCTGTGGCCCTTAAAGCCCAGTGGTTCCTGTGGCCCTTAAAGCCCAGATGGGTCCTGTGGCCCTTAAAGCCCAGTGGTTCCTGTGGCCCTTAAAGCCCAGTGGTTCCTGTGGCCCTTAAAGCCCAGATGGGTCCTGTGGCCCTTAAAGCCCAGTGGTTCCTGTGGCCCTTAAAGCCCAGATGGGTCCTGTGGCCCATGAAGCCCAGATGGGTCCTGTGGCCCTTAAAGCCCAGATGGGTCCTGTGGCCCTTAAAGCCCAGTGGTTCCTGTGGCCCTTAAAGCCCAGTGGTTCCTGTGGCCCTCAAAGCCCAGTGGTTCCTGTGGGCCTTAAAGCCCAGTGGTTCCTGTGGCCCTTAAAGCCCAGAGGGGTCCTGTGGCCCTTAAAGCCCAAATGGGTCCTGTGGCCCTTAAAGCCCAGATGGGTCCTGTGGCCCTTAAAGCCCAGAGGGGTCCTGTGGCCCTTAAAGCCCAGATGGGTCCTGTGGCCCTTAAAGCCCAGAGGGGTCCTGTGGCCCTTAAAGCCCAGTGGTTCCTGTGGCCCTTAAAGCCCAGTGGTTCCTATGGCCCTTAAAGCCCAGATGGGTCCTGTGGCCCTTAAAGCCCAGTGGTTCCTGTGGCCCTTAAAGCCCAGTGGTTCCTATGGCCCTTAAAGCCCAGATGGGTCCTGTGGCCCTTAAAGCCCAGTGGTTCCTGTGGCCCTTAAAGCCCAGATGGGTCCTGTGGCCCATGAAGCCCAGATGGGTCCTGTGGCCCTTAAAGCCCAGATGGGTCCTGTGGCCCTTAAAGCCCAGAGGGGTCCTGTGGCCCTTAAAGCCCAGTGGTTCCTGTGGCCCTTAAAGCCCAGTGGTTCCTGTGGCCCTTAAAGCCCAGTGGTTCCTGTGGCCCTCAAAGCCCAGTGGTTCCTGTGGGCCTTAAAGCCCAGTGGTTCCTGTGGCCCTTAAAGCCCAGAGGGGTCCTGTGGCCCTTAAAGCCCAAATGGGTCCTGTGGCCCTTAAAGCCCAGATGGGTCCTGTGGCCCTTAAAGCCCAGAGGGGTCCTGTGGCCCTTAAAGCCCAGATGGGTCCTGTGGCCCTTAAAGCCCAGAGGGGTCCTGTGGCCCTTAAAGCCCAGTGGTTCCTGTGGCCCTTAAAGCCCAGTGGTTCCTATGGCCCTTAAAGCCCAGATGGGTCCTGTGGCCCTTAAAGCCCAGTGGTTCCTGTGGCCCTTAAAGCCCAGTGGTTCCTATGGCCCTTAAAGCCCAGATGGGTCCTGTGGCCCTTAAAGCCCAGTGGTTCCTGTGGCCCTTAAAGCCCAGATGGGTCCTGTGGCCCATGAAGCCCAGATGGGTCCTGTGGCCCTTAAAGCCCAGATGGGTCCTGTGGCCCTTAAAGCCCAGTGGTTCCTGTGGCCCTTAAAGCCCAGTGGTTCCTGTGGCCCTTAAAGCCCAGATGGTTCCTGTGGCCCTTAAAGCCCAGTGGTTCCTGTGGCCCTTAAAGCCCAGATGGGTCCTGTGGCCCATGAAGCCCAGATGGGTCCTGTGGCCCTTAAAGCCCAGATGGGTCCTGTGGCCCTTAAAGCCCAGTGGTTCCTGTGGCCCTTAAAGCCCAGATGGGTCCTGTGGCCCTTAAAGCCCAGTGGTTCCTGTGGCCCTTAAAGCCCAGATGGGTCCTGTGGCCCTTAAAGCCCAGTGGTTCCTGTGGCCCTTAAAGCCCAGTGGTTCCTGTGGCCCTTAAAGCCCAGATGGGTCCTGTGGCCCTTAAAGCCCAGTGGTTCCTGTGGCCCTTAAAGCCCAGATGGGTCCTGTGGCCCATGAAGCCCAGATGGGTCCTGTGGCCCTTAAAGCCCAGATGGGTCCTGTGGCCCTTAAAGCCCAGTGGTTCCTGTGGCCCTTAAAGCCCAGATGGGTCCTGTGGCCCTTAAAGCCCAGTGGTTCCTGTGGCCCTTAAAGCCCAGATGGGTCCTGTGGCCCTCAAAGCCCAGTGGTTCCTGTGGGCCTTAAAGCCCAGTGGTTCCTGTGGCCCTTAAAGCCCAGATGGGTCCTGTGGCCCTTAAAGCCCAGAGGGGTCCTGTGGCCCTTAAAGCCCAAATGGGTCCTGTGGCCCTTAAAGCCCAGATGGGTCCTGTGGCCCTTAAAGCCCAGAGGGGTCCTGTGGCCCTTAAAGCCCAGATGGGTCCTGTGGCCCTTAAAGCCCAGAGGGGTCCTGTGGCCCTTAAAGCCCAGTGGTTCCTGTGGCCCTTAAAGCCCAGTGGTTCCTATGGCCCTTAAAGCCCAGATGGGTCCTGTGGCCCTTAAAGCCCAGTGGTTCCTGTGGCCCTTAAAGCCCAGTGGTTCCTATGGCCCTTAAAGCCCAGATGGGTCCTGTGGCCCTTAAAGCCCAGTGGTTCCTGTGGCCCTTAAAGCCCAGATGGGTCCTGTGGCCCATGAAGCCCAGATGGGCCCTGTGGCCCTTAAAGCCCAGATGGGTCCTGTGGCCCTTAAAGCCCAGTGGTTCCTGTGGCCCTTAAAGCCCAGTGGTTCCTGTGGCCCTTAAAGCCCAGATGGGTCCTGTGGCCCTTAAAGCCCAGTGGTTCCTGTGGCCCTTAAAGCCCAGATGGGTCCTGTGGCCCATGAAGCCCAGATGGGTCCTGTGGCCCTTAAAGCCCAGATGGGTCCTGTGGCCCTTAAAGCCCAGTGGTTCCTGTGGCCCTTAAAGCCCAGTGGTTCCTGTGGCCCTTAAAGCCCAGATGGGTCCTGTGGCCCTTAAAGCCCAGTGGTTCCTGTGGCCCTTAAAGCCCAGATGGGTCCTGTGGCCCTTAAAGCCCAGTGGTTCCTGTGGCCCTTAAAGCCCAGTGGTTCCTGTGGCCCTTAAAGCCCAGATGGGTCCTGTGGCCCTTAAAGCCCAGTGGTTCCTGTGGCCCTTAAAGCCCAGATGGGTCCTGTGGCCCATGAAGCCCAGATGGGTCCTGTGGCCCTTAAAGCCCAGATGGGTCCTGTGGCCCTTAAAGTCCAGATGGGTCCTGTGGCCCTTAAAGCCCAGTGGTTCCTGTGGCCCTTAAAGCCCAGTGGTTCCTGTGGCCCTTAAAGCCCAGATGGGTCCTGTGGCCCTTAAAGCCCAGTGGTTCCTGTGGCCCTTAAAGCCCAGATGGGTCCTGTGGCCCATGAAGCCCAGATGGGTCCTGTGGCCCTTAAAGCCCAGATGGGTCCTGTGGCCCTTAAAGCCCAGTGGTTCCTGTGGCCCTTAAAGCCCAGTGGTTCCTGTGGCCCTTAAAGCCCAGATGGGTCCTGTGGCCCTTAAAGCCCAGTGGTTCCTGTGGCCCTTAAAGCCCAGATGGGTCCTGTGACCCTTAAAGCCCAGTGGTTCCTGTGGCCCTTAAAGCCCAGTGGTTCCTGTGGCCCTTAAAGCCCAGATGGGTCCTGTGGCCCTTAAAGCCCAGTGGTTCCTGTGGCCCTTAAAGCCCAGTCGTTCCTGTGGCCCTTAAAGCCCAGATGGGTCCTGTGGCCCATGAAGCCCAGATGGGTCCTGTGGCCCTTAAAGCCCAGATGGGTCCTGTGGCCCTTAAAGCCCAGTGGTTCCTGTGGCCCTTAAAGCCCAGTGGTTCCTGCGGCCCTTAAAGCCCAGTGGTTCCTGTGGCCCTTAAAGCCCAGATGGGTCCTGTGGCCCTTAAAGCCCAGTGGTTCCTGTGGCCCTTAAAGCACAGATGGGTCCTGTGGCCCTTAAAGCCCTTGTGGTTAGCTAACCATGGGCCCGTGGTTAGCCCATGGTTAGCCCACGGAGCTACCGGGATCCCCACGCACATCTCGGTGGGTTAACGCGCGCCTGTGTGATGAGAGCGGACAGTTATTCTAACATTACCTGTAACTTTAAGGGACTCCAGCATCTCCTTTGATGTCAGGCCGCCAGCAGATTAACTCTGATAATCTGATAAAGCCTCCAAAGTACAGCCACAGACACAGCGCGTCACGAGTGGAAAGATGTTTATCAGTCTCTTCCCACGATCATCTTCCACCTTGATCGGTTGGCAGAGACAGAGGAGGCAGCGCACTAAAAAACTGCCTTGTACTGGTTGCTATGGTTTCAGCTCTGACGTCACACACTGAGCGTCCTCCGCTCATGGGAAATGTAGTCCTGCTGGAACATTTTCCTTTTTTCAGTTTAATCAGATTTATTAGTATAAATGTAGATTTACAATATTGATAAAGTTTTGAAATAGTTTTAAATCCAATAAAAAGGAAACAAAAATGTAGATATTTATGCTTTGATACAAAAAAACATTATCATGGTGCTAATATGATAGATAGATAGATAGATAGATAGATAGATAGATAGATAGATAGATAGATAGATAGATAGATAGATAGATAGATAGATAGATAGATAGATAGATAGATAGATAGATAGATAGATAGATAGATAGATAGATAGCTTTTTTATTTATTGTTTATCTTCTTTAAATACCAACAGCCAATATTGAAAATGAGCTTAAATGGAACAAAACTAATGAGTCTTTTTTTTAAATGTAAGGAGTAGAAGGAAAAAGTTGTCCCTACCAAAATCTTGGATCTACCTACTTGTCCCTACCAATAATTTCATGTGAGCAACATGTTTATAATTTACAGTCCAGCGTTGTCGCAGCAGTCGCTTCTTCTCCTCTCGCAGCTCCTCAGCCTGGTAGCTGCAGCTGCTCCATCGGAGTTCCTGCCTGGTCTTTCCTGTCACTTTCAATTAGCAGCACATATAACTGTGCTGCACTGTTTAAATGCACTCTCTAATTTTTCTGCCTTAAGTTATGTCCTCTCTCTTTCCGATTGTTTGTTTTCTAGTCCGTGTGTGCGCACTTGAGGGCTTGTAATAAAAAGAAAATTGACGCTAGAATAACGCGGTTACTACAGTTAATATTTGGGTACCAAACTAGTCCCGATTAAAAAACTAAATATCATCTATAAGTTGCAGATTGCACTTCTGTAAAGAAGCAAGAGAGAGTGTTTTGATTTGTGGAACCAACGTTAGCATTTCAAATTAATATGTAATTCTGAAGTATAATCCATTTTATCAAAAAAAAATTTGTTTTCCATTATAAAGCTAAATATTCTGAGTCAGATAAGCGTTCTGAAAACTGCTGGTAAAAAGGACAAGCAAAGACTGTATCAACATTCTGATTCTTAGCCACAGCCGTCTGAAAAAGAAAATGTGATTGTTTCCCTTTTATTAATACGTCTCTGTTACTGTTTTAATTTATGATTACCCTTTGAGGCAGATCAGGTATAAATAGCAGTTTTTATTTATTTTATAGAGTATAACAACACGTGATTACGCTTAAACATCTGCTATTTTTTGTTTAGAAAGAATAGTTTGGGTTCCACATAATAATAGTGCAATTTAATTGACTATTTCTACTTCTAGAAATAGAATAAAGACAAACAGAGAAACAATATTTAAATGGATTTTACATCAAACCTATGCCCTTCTGTATATATATATATATATATATATATATATATATATATATATATATATATATATATATATATATAACGCCACAACCAGGTAGCTGTCATAGTGTACAGGAACATCTGCCATGAGTATGGGCTGGAAGTCCCAAGGTCAAAATGGAAGACACCTCCTAAGGTAGTTGAGAATGACCGAGCTAAGATCCTATGGGACTTCAAGATCCAGACTGACAAACAGGTGATGGCTAACCAACCAGACATCGTGTTGATCGACAAACAGCAGAAGAAGGCAGTAGTGATAGATGTGGCAATCCCAAGCAACAGCAACATCAAGAAGAAAGAACACGAGAAGCCTGAGAAATACCAAGGGCTGAAAGAGGAGCTAGAAAAGATGTGGAAAGTAAGAGCAGCAGTCGTGCCAGTGGTAATTGGAGCACTGGGGGCTGTGACCCCCAAACTGGGAGAGTGGCTACAGCAGATTCCAGGTAAAACATCAGAGGTCTCTGTCCAGAAGAGCGCAGTCCTAGGAACAGCTAAGATACTGCGCAGAACCCTCAAACTCCCAGGCCTCTGGTAGAGGACCCCAGCTTGAGGATGACACATACCCCCCCACGAGGGGTGAGAAAACAGTTGTGTATATATATATATATATATATATATATATATATATATATATATATATATATATATATATATATATGTATTCATTTCAAAAATACTACTTTAAAATACATACTTTCCCAAAGGGAAATTAGATATATACGCAAATACAAATATGTGCATATATAAACATATGTCCATGCAAAGCATACAGTATATTACATCTATACAGTAAATACTGCATTTTTTTCTTTATGCAGTATCTTTAAAAGAAAGACTAATTGAGAAAATAGGAAAAAGGCTGATGTCATCAGGTGTTGTTTATTTTTTCCCGCAGGTTGTGAAATAATGTGACATATTTAGCCGCTGGTTTCCTTTTCTGGTGGTTTTCACTGTTTCTCAGGCGCTGATGACGCTTCACTAAAGTATTCCTCTTTCCACACAAACAGTAAAACTGACTTCCTGTGATTGGCTGCTCAGAGCATGACGTCCGTGCCGTGGATTCTGATTGGTTGTCACGCACTGCTCTGAGTCTGCGCAGTGGGCGCAGCGCTGAAATTCAAAATTTGAACGGCAGCAGTTCAGACAGAGCGCCTCTGGTTTGGCTTCACTAGTTTATCTCTGTTCACATCGCTTGAACTGGTACAGTCCCAGTTTAACCAGTACCGCCCAGGAGGATCCCAGCTGGCCGATATGGACCCGTTTACTGAGGTGGGAGGAAAACGTGAACGGAGCTTTAGCCGGCTAACCGTCAAACTGTTAAAATTAGCTACTAATGCTAACTAAAACCTGATGAGTTAAACTATTAATATTAGCTGCTAATGCTAACTAAACCTGGTGAGTTTAACTGTTAATATTAGCTGATAATGCTAACTAAACCTGGTGAGTTTAACTGTTAATAGCTGATAATGCTAACTAAACCTGGTGAGTTTAACTGTTAATATTAGCTGATAATGCTAACTAAAACCTAATGAGTGCTAGCAGATGAATTGCTCGTTAAAGTTCGAGTCCAGTTTAGTTTATTCTTGTTTTCTGCTAGGAATCCATCGTGTAAAATGGAGGAGTTTTTAAATCAGTTTTCAGCTTAGAGCTGAAAACTGGAGCCTAGTCAGAATAAAGGAAGCCCTGCTTCAGGCTGAGTTTGTCTGATCCAATTAGTCTCTGATGTTTAATCAGTCCTGGTTCTGCTCCTCGGTCCGGACAGGCAGGCGTGGCTCATTCCTGAAGCTGATCTGTCTGCTGGAGCCAAGATGGCGGCCTGCTGCAGAGCCCAGGAATGTGTCTGGGCCTGTAGAGCTCAGTGAATAAGATGTGTGACAGACTGGGAGGAGAAAGAGCTAAAGCCTCCTCCTCTCTTTGCATCCAGCCGTTTTAAATGTGATTGGCTGTTATGTTGCTGTTCTTTGAAAATCAGTCCTGAATCAGGCTGAGTGACCTTACTCAGCAAGAATTAACTAATCTGACAGTTCCTCTGGTTTCCTGGAGGTTCTAAAGAACAGACCTGATGAGATGACAGAGATGTTTGATGTTCTGTTGGTTCAAACCAGAAACTGTTGGAGCGGACCCGGGCCCGCAGGGAGAACCTCCAGAGGAAGCTAGCAGAGCGTCCCAATGCAGCAAACAGACAGATGGTGAAAAGGCCTCGAGAGCCACTGACAGAGTCCAACAGCGCCGTCGGCGACCCTGCTGCTGATGAAGGTGAGCGTGTTGATGATGATGTTGGTTTAGCTGAACTCTCCTCTGATCCTCTGATCTCACTCCAGCTCCTCAGATTTCCTCCAAGCCCTCCCCGTCCAAACGCAGGTGCTCAGAGGAAAACTCTGCACCGGATGAGAACCAGGAGCCAATCACGAGCCTCGCTGTGGCCCCCGCTCCATCGGACCTTCTGACGGATAAGAAGCCCCCTGTGGGCCCTGCCAGGGTCCGGTCCTCGTCCTCTCTGAGGCCCGCCGTTCCGCAGGAGAACTCTGCCCCCGCTCAGCGACAGGATCCTCCAACTATTAGAGCGACGGCGACCGGACCCCCTGGTTTTGACCCGCAGAGGAACGGGGCAGAGGAGGATCCGGCCCCCTCTGCTGCTGGCATGAAGTCCCGCCTGCAGAGGCTGGCAGCGCAGAGGAAATGCTGGGATGGTGATGAAGGTGATCATTCTCAGACTGAGGCTCCTCTCTTCCTTCATCTTCTCCCGATTAATAGCCGCCGCTCTCTTTATTCAGGTTCTGCTGATGTGGTGCCAGACAGCACCCCCCCCACTCAGCGACAGGCGTCGGCTGACGTCCAGCCGCCTCCCTCAGCTCCTGCAGGGCGAAGGGGCCGACTGGCCCACCTGGCCGCCACCATTGAATCCTGGGAGGACGACCTGAGCCACGCCCACATCCCCAAAGCCCAGCCTGCTCCCAGGTTCCCCGCCAGAGTCGCAGAGGCCAAGCAAAGCACGGCGCCGAGTGTTTCCATGGCTACCGCCAGGCCTTCTTCCACCAAGCCGGTACGTAAACCAGAGAAAGGAATCAGAACTGCTTGTTTCACTGAAGGCATGGCTGCTAAACGCCCTGAGGAAGCAGTGAGTGATGCACCCATCACCTGATACAAGGAGAAAATATTGGCGTTTCCTCTGAAGAACATGATCCACATCCAGCAGATAAAGTTACCGTTATTTTATATTTCTACCCGACCACAGAGCGAACGTTGGTTCCTGCTTAAAAGGCATCGAATTCTTCAATATCAAACTAAGTTCTGAAAAAATCTTCAGTCAGTCTTGCATACGTTTTTATGAAGTCATAAATATTATTTTATTCTTGTAATCCATAGCAAACATTGAACATTTTTTACTGACCGGCTCACTGTAATCGTTATTTGTTCCCATAGCAGAATAAAAACGATGCTGCGGCCGGACCGCGGGGTGATGCAACGCTAACTTTTTATCTGAACAACCTGGCAAAGTTTACATTTAAATAAAGCTGTCCAGCCTAGAGTTTTGTGCACGGCTAAAACTAGAACCAGAGAATGTAGATGAGGCACGATAGGAACCAGGGCAGCGGAGTTGGACATGCGAAGCCCTAAAATCCTGCAGGTATAATCAGCATCTCTCACATCAGCAGCAGCAGCAAACCTCATAATGTTTGTTCGCCTGCAATGAAAGCAGAGCTATGATGGAAACAAAACTAAAGTTTGTAATTTCAGTTCAGTAGTTGATTAAAAATAATCTGTTATTTCTGTTGGTTTAGTTTTCTTCCTCTTTGGAAGTTTTTCTCAAGTTGGCCGTAACTTTTTATTTAATGTGGCTTTAAACGGTCTTGAATTGTAGGAACCCTGTTTAATCTCCCACAATCCTTTGCTACATTACTGTCACCTCTACCAAAAATTCCAATAGAAACATGGGATGTTTTAGTGATTGGACCAAAACCTGAAAGCGTGAACTGACCAATGGTCGGCTCTGATGTTAGTTCAGCAGATTTCTGTTATTTTAGAGCCTAACCGGACGATGACTGATCCCTCCTGACAGACGCCATGCAGGTTTAGCTCTGGTTATAAATCAGTTCTGTCTCTGCAACTCCTGCATCAGTTCACTGAGCTGCTGGCGCTGCAAGACTGCTTCATGTTTTTGTTATAAAAATGGCTCCTTTTATATCAGTTAAAGCTGAAAAATGTCTCATTCTGTTTTAAAGGCCTTTTGCTCTGTGAAGGACCACACTTAAGAATAAAGTTTGATGTTATGATGTCAAAAAAACTGTTAAAGGATCAAACTTGAATACAAAATGGCTTAAATAACAAATGAGATGGATTTGGGACCAACTGAACAGAAACAAACTCAAACAAAATAACGGAAGCTGCAATAACCTAAGACTGCCACATGGGGGAAGTAAAATATAACAGAAACAACAAATTAAAGGAATAGTACACCCATAACATGATTAGCCTTCATTTTCTACTCACCCCCATGCTGAACAACACTCTGGAGTACTTTTTTGATATCTCAAATGCATCTGGAGATCTGGGAGGCTTCTTGCTGTCTGCTGACATTCACATAATGGAGGTCTATGGCGCCCGAGGCAGAAAGGTCCATAAAAGTCCACAAAAAACGTGTCAATATTCCTCCATACTGCTCGTCCAATGTATTCCAAGTGTCCTGAGTGGGTAGAGTCCATAATTTACTCGAAACAAAGTCATTTAGAATGTTTTTAGAGCATAAACAGTAGTGTATAGGATTTCCTAAAAGCGCGTTCACGAGTCTACGGAAACCGCGGCAGACCAAACCAGATGAAAGCGCGCATTCAGCGTCTGCTCTGCTGATAATGCAAGCGTAGAAGAAGAAATGTGCTGTTTACCTGTGCAAAGAAAGAAACAACGAAAGAAAAATGTCTGAGGACTTCAGTGTTGAGGAAGAGCATGAGTTCTTTGCCGAGCTGAATGCGCACTTTCATCTGGTTTGGTCTGCCGCGGTTTCCGTAGGCTCGTGAACGCGCTTTTAGGAAATCCTATACACTACTGTTTATGCTCTAAAAACATTCTAAATGACTTTGTTTCGAGTAAATTATGGACGCTACCCACTCAGGACACTTGGAATACATTGGACGAGCAGTATGGAGGAATATTGACACGTTTTTTGTGGACTTTTATGGACCTTTCTGCCTCGGGCGCCATAGACCTCCATTATTTGAATGTCAGCAGACAGCAAGAAGCCTCCCAGATCTCCAGATGCATTTGAGATATCAAAAAAGTACTCCAGAGTGTTGTTCAGCATGGGGGTGAGTAGAAAATGAAGGCTAATCATGTTTTGGGTGTACTATTCCTTTAAACTAAAACATAAACAAATCTTTAACTTGGCACACATAATAAGGAAATATTGAGATGATAAAATGAACTGAAGTCAACTTAAATCCCTCTAAGTTCTTTGGGAAGGTGGTTTGTTCCTGGCTTCCACCTCCAGCTGATCTGCGTTTGCAGAATCTAAGAAAAGAAAAAGTGTAAAACATTCAGACATTTTAACTAAAGTGTGCACCCATTAGAAAATATACATCTAAATGAAATAAACCAAATGTCTAAATAACTATGTAGAACTGTACAAACTCTGTGGTGGAGGAAGAAGAGCCCGCCCCTCTCCATCCGCTCACAGCTGGATGTTCTTATTTTCAGGATACTCTGGGTTCTCCGGTAAAGTCTGCTCGGGCCGTTCCTCCCAGCCCCCAGAAGGCTGAAAGTCCTGCATCCAGACCCGCCGATCAGTCGGCCCTGAGGAGCTCCAAGCAGGGAGCCGTCCTCCCATCCAGTCCGCTGAAGACTCCGCCTCTCCCCAGGGGTCTAACCCCCAGCGCCAGCCCCGGTGACGGAGCCACCGGCTCTGCTTCAACAGGCCATCAGGAAACGACCCCGGCTGGAGGTCCAGGTGAGCTGCTGCTTAAAGGCAACCCATAAATAACTATAAATTCAATCAAATCAAACTGTGGGAAACTCAACACTGGTTGACCATCAATTCCACATCCTGTTAATCAAATGGAAGATCCGACAGGTGGCAATTATTGCCAATTAGCAAGGAGTGGTTCTGGAACCACAGACCACTCATCAGTCTTTCTGTCTGATGTTTGCTCACTTTGAATGTTTGTGGTTCTTTAACACTCATGGTGGCATGAGGCGGACTCTACAGCCTAGACCTGGGCGATAAACCGGAGTTTCACCGTTACCTTCATTCACTACGGTAACTGGCCACAATTTCCCCATCAGTCAAAGAACTGCGCTGGTAGCTGGTATTTGCTTCCCCTCAAACACTGCAGCAGGTGTCTAATCACGTGACTCAAACCATGCAGTCAGAAACATAAAGAGAATGGCAGATGAGTCCAGCGAAGAAGCCTCTAACAGCTGCAAACCAATGAAATCAGTTCAGCCTGCGGAGTCGAGCAGAGATGAAGCTGAGCGAGCAGAGAAGTGGAGAGCTCATTGTCAGAGTTCAGCGTGCAGCAGATCGGTTTATAGTAAAGGTGTGCGAGTATAAACGATGCACATCGTTCTCGCTGCACACTCAGTTCAGTGGCACCAAAATGACACCATATATGTTGAGCAAAATAAGATGAAAAGCAAAGTAGTCTGAAAACTGGGTGAACCCAAAGTAACGCGTTTATCACCTGCAGCAATGAGAATGTTTAAACCTGAATGGATGCCAGACTTTAATATTTAACTGAAAGTAATATGTAATGTGATTTATTCATCAAATAAATTATAAATAGATCAGTCGCATTTCCTGCACAGCCTTTATTTCTGATAGCATTTATCAATAGCGAGGTAATTTTACCGTGATGTTGAGGTCATATTGCCCAGCCTTCCTACAGCCCACACAGGTGGCTCAGGCCGTGCAGCTCCTCCAGGATGGAACATCAGTGCCAGCTGTGGAGAGCTGTGCTGTAGTTGTGAGGTGTTGTGAAGGAGGAAGAGCAGGAGCACTGCCAGAACCCTGCTACACGACCTCCAGCAGGCCACTAATGTGCATGTGTCAGCACAGACCGTTAGAAACCGACTCCATGAGGATGGTATGAGGACAACGCCCTGCAGGGCGCTGGCATTTACTAGAGAACGCCACCATTGGCTAATAGGGGAGCAGCGGCATAGTGGTTAGGGCATAGAGCTTGAAATCCTGAGGTTCTGAGTTAGAGCCCCACTCCCACATACTGTCACTCTGGGTCCCTGAGAAAGACCCTTAACCCCCACACAGCTCCCTGGGCCCCGCACAATGGCAGCCCACTGGTCCCCACGGGGATGGGTAAAAGGGATTTATATTTCTGTTTTCAGCGCATTCAACTTTAGACAGAACAAAGTATTCAGAGACAATATTTCATTCATTCACGTCCAGGGTGTTGTTTTAGGGATCCCTTTATTCTTTGAGCCGTTTATATTCAATCTAGGGAAACTTGGGCAATAAATCTGATTAATTGTGAAGCCTAAACATGTTCTTCCCTCTAAACAGGGGTGAAATCTTTCCTGGAGCGCTTTGGGGACCGATGTCAGGGGCATCGAGAGCAGAGGACTCCATCAGCCTCACCCAACACCAAGCTGGTCCAAGAGAGGCTGCGGGCCGCCCAGGCTGCTCACACCGCCACCGCCGAGCTCACCCAGAGGCAGAAGCTGGTAGGTTTACCTTCCACCAGCGTCCCAGCAAGGCTGGAAACGATGTATGACATCCTCCTCCTTACAGGAGCGCGAGTCCGAGCTGGCTCTGATCCGCAGCCGATTCCAGAAGGGGAAAACTGTCTGGGAGGGCAAAGGTCAACAGGCGGCCAGGGCCGACGAGGGCCAGCGGGCGGCGGCCAGGGCCGACGAGGGCCAGCGGGCGGCGGCCAGGGCCGACGAGGCCCAGCGGGCGGCGGCCAGGGCCGACGAGGGCCAGCAGATGGCGGCCAGGGCCGACGAGGGCCAGCGTGCGGCGGCCAGGGCCGACGAGGGCCAGCGGGCGGCGGCCAGGGCCGACGAGGGCCAGCAGATGGCGGCCAGGGCTGACGAGGCCCAGCGGGCGGCGGCCAGGGCCGACGAGGCCCAGCGGGCGGCGGCCAGGGCCGACGAGGGCCAGCAGATGGCGGCCAGGGCTGACGAGGGCCAGCGGGCGGCGGCCAGGGCCGACGAGGGCCAACGGGCAGGCAGGAGCGACGCAGGCGACAAGGTTGGTTTTTGATGATGAGTTCTTCTTGTGTTTGGAAATTCTTTTAAATTTTTGCAAATGGAAATAAAAAAAAGTGCGATTTAGAAATTAAACTTTGAAAAATTTGTTTGAGTTTTTAAAGTAACTTTGCTTTTTCCTTTTTTATTTTTGAAGATTTTACATTTTTTATTTTGTTTTTCAAGTGACTTTAAACCGCCATCCAGATCCTCACTGCTGACCAATAGAAACGCTTCTCTACTCACTCCAGCAGAAACAGAAATTATCTGGAAATAGATTAGAAACGAATATCTGAAAAATATATATATATATATTTTTTAAAGTAGTCCCGCAGTGAGTCAAAGCGACATGGAGCCTCATTGGTCAGCTCTGCCTGTGGGTGGGGTCTAACGGATGCTCTGCTTTGCAGGTACAGGATGAGCCCACAGCACCACCACTGGAGGAGGAGCTCAGCAGCGAGAAGCCCGGCGAGGAGCCCAGGACACCCTCCAGTCGCCATCCTCCAGGTACGGATCTCTGTGCAGCACAGGAAGACGCTCCGTTACATTTCCTGTTTCAGAGCAAACCCAGCGACTAACTTCCTGATTCAGAGTGAAACAGATCTGAGATCAGTTGGTTGAGGAGGAATAGTTGTCGTTCCTGATCCGATGGAAACCTTTAATGTTTCCGTTCTCACCTTTAACTCCTTCTTCTCAACCAACAGGAGATTCTGCTCAGAAATTAAACTAGAATAAAATCTTTCTGACTAAACGAGCAGCAAACCTGCAGCTGATGGCCGCTGGTTTCTTCTTCTGTGATGATTAAACGAAGGAAGATGAGAGCTAAGAGAAGAGGAGAACCTGATGACCTCTGTTTATCCCACAGCCTTTCCTGGGGTGGGGCGGACCCCCCCAGCCTCCACCTCCAGCCCCGTGAGCCTAGTGGGGAGGACGCAGGAGGTCGAGGAGCAGGAGGTGAGCGTGGACCAGTCCATTAACTCTGCTGTCATCAACGAGCTGTTTGATGGAGTCCTGGAGGAGGAGGAGGAGGAGGAGGAGGAAGATGCTTTAAACATCTCCTCCATGTCGCTCCTCACTCCGCTGACTGAGACGGTCGCTGCCGTGGTAACGAGTCCGGAGAGGCGGCTGATGGTGAGAAGCTTGCTGCTCGTCTTCTAACGCGTTTCCACAGCTTTTTTCATTCATCCATAGTCAGTCTCTGCTGCGGATGAGTCAGAGCGGCCGCCATGTTGAATGGGGAAAATCTGCTGATAGATACCTTTAATCTCAGATTATACTATCGTAATGTTTTTAGTTTTGTGTTACAAGTTTATTTTCGTTTCCCTTTAGCCTCGTTCTACTGACTTTATTCTCATAAAGTATAAAAGTAAAGCTGTAGGGAAATCATATTTAATGTCAAATCATTCTGGCTGAAACATTTCTATAAATGTTCTCTTTATCAGACTATATTGACCCAAAAGTAAGAACATTTCTATTTAAAAAAAATCCTGTCTTAAAATCTTGTTTTATTTTTCCATTATCTTCTGTAGGCCAGTTAGTTCTACGTCAGCCTGAACACCTAAAATCGGCCAATCATATATCAACGGTCATCTGTCAAAGTTTTCGGTCATAGCATCTTGATTCATATGTCGCAGCTAATATACGCAACGGTTGAAACCAGAATCCTTTCCTTTCCCATTGAGTTGCGTCCCAGTGTTCACGGGGATGGACGTCTGTGTCTTCGGCAGGCGTAGAGCTAACAGAACTGGCAGCGTTGCGAGGCAAGGGCTCAAACATGTACGGCTGGAAGCCTTCTACACCAAACCAAGCTTCTGCCGCCCTGGCGTCCTCTTCCACAACATCTTCGTCCCCGCTTTCCTCCTCTAAATAAAAAATGGATGACGGAGGAGACTCATCCACGACCTCCGACACTAAACTCTCCTCCTCTTGCATGTTTCCGCTGTCCATAGCGTTCCTTGACAGCGTTGTTTCTAAGGCACCAACTTAGTGCTACTTGGTCCCAATGTTTTCTTTTTACTTTATAGTCCTGGGACTCTAAAACTACTATTGCTACTTATATTTTTTCATATTTGTAATTTTATCTCTTTAATACTCCCCTAAAAAGTTTGTTCCTAATCTGTGTCTAAACCAGATCTAAGAAGGTCCACGTGTGACAGTTTTATGAAATAATGAAGACCACAATGATTAGATTTAACCAATTGATTTTTAGATTCCCCTCCACACACACACACGCACACACACACATATATATATATATATATATTATAAAATAGATTGATAGAGGCGTATCTATAATCTTGACATATAGTTATATATAATGACATGGACAACTTTTTTTGTATTCAGAGTGTATACATAACTAGTTTAGTACAGCTATGATAACTGAGCTGATGCTTTGGTGTGAATGAAATGAACAACTGGTGAACTAGAGGGGCAACAACAAGACGACCATCAAAGCAAGAATGGTTTTACAGGTGGAGGCCACTGATATTTTTTCCCCTCCTCATCTTTTCTGACTCTTTTTAACCAGTTTAGCATTTGGCTAGGGTCACTGTTAGCATGAGGAGCTACCTGGACCCTACAGAGGTTTCACAGGCAGTCCAACTCCTGCAGGATGGCGCATCAATACGTGCCATTGCCAGAAGGTTTGCTGCGTCTCCCAGAACAATCTCAAGAGCATGGAGGAGATTCCAGGAGACAGGCAGTTACTCCAGGAGAGCTGGACAGGGCCGTAGAAGGTCTACAACCCATCAGCAGGACCGCTATCTGCTCCTTTGTGGAAGGAGGAGCACTGCCAGAGCCCTACTAAATGACCTCCAGCAGGCCACTGGTGTGAAGGTCTCTGACCAAACAATCAGAAACAGACTCCAGGAGGGTGGCCTGAGGGCCCCACGTCCTCTAGTGGGCCCTGTGCTCACTGCCCGGCACCATGGAGCTCCATTGGCATTGGCCACAGAACACCGGAATTGGCAAGTCGGCCACTGGCGCCCTGTGCTTTTCACAGATGAGAGCAGGTTCACCCTGAGCACATGTGACAGACGTGAAAGGGCCTGGAGAAGCTGTGGAGAACGTTCTGCTGCCTGTAACATCGTTCAGCATGACCGGTTTGGTGGGGGGTCAGTGATGGTCTGGGGAGGCATATCCATGGAGGGACGCACAGACCTATACAGGCTAGACAACACCACCCTGACTGCCATTAGGTATCGGGATGAAATCCTTGCACCCATTGTCAGACCCTCATCATTTTTTCTCTGTTTTTTGGGGTGTCTTTAAATTCAGCCCTCTGTAGGTTGATCATTTTCATTTCCATCCAATGATGTGGCATCCTTTGTTCCTAACACATCACCCAGTCCATGTCAGTATAAAGAAACGGCAGGATTCTTTTCTCCCATTGAGATCTGATGTGTTTTCAAAGTGTTCCTTTCATTTTTCTGAGCAGTGTATAAACGTCTGTTCTCACCTCCCTGCAGACGTCCACCCCAGCCAGCTCCTTCCTCCTGAAGAGAGACGCCCCGGCAGAAGAGCTGCAGGTGACCCGTTCTCACGGCGACGAGGACCATAAGCTGCCTTATAGGTGGGAAGCTGTGATCTGCCATGGCCTGGGGGGGCTTCTAGCTGCTAGCTAACCGTGTCGTGTGTGTGTTAGCATCGACGCCTACAGGTCCATCAGGGTGAAGGAACCAGAGCGCCCGGCGGTGAAGCAGGTCATCGTGAGGAAGGAGGATGTTTCTAAGCGGGCGGAGGAGCCTCGCGCGGCCAGCCTGTTCAGCATGAAGCAGAGGATGAAGGTACGCGTCTCTGCACGGCTCCGCGGTGCCGAGCTGCGCTCCAGCAGAGCTAACGGCGCTGTGTCTGCAGATACTGAGCAGTGAGATGAACCTCCAGCAGACGGTGATCCATCAGGCCAGCCAGGCTCTGAACTGCTGCGTGGACGAGGAGCACGGCAGAGGCTCCCAGGTGGAGGCGGAGGCGGAGCGACTGCTGCTGGTGGCCAGTGAGTTCCTCTGCTTCACTCGGGCGCCATGCTGACCTTCTAGGCCGCTGACCTTTTCCCTCCCTCTCTCCCTCCAGCTGAGAAGAGGGAGGCCCTGAAGGCAGAGCTGGAGCGCCTGAAGGGGGAGCCAGCGGGGCAGAAGAAGAGCTCAGCGGACTCTGAACCTGCTGCCTCCAAGGGATCCGTCACCCTGCAGGACCTCCGCCTGCCGCTGAAGGCCGACTTCGTCTGCTCCACTGCCAACAGGCCCGGTAGGACCGCAGCGGCGGAGTCTTCCTCTGGTTCTTCCTCCATTTCTGACGCTGTGGTTTGTTTTCCTCCCAGATTCAACCAAACATTCGTTTTTTATTGTAATACGTGCCGGAGCGGAGAACATGGTGGCCACGCCGCTGGCCAGCACTCACCGCGGCCTCAGCGGCGACACGCTGACCTTCCCCACCAAGTTCAGCCTGTAAGTCCCAGACGCCGCGCGGCGCCCAACAGCTACGCTCCTGTCCTAACGGCCTCCTCTCTTCCTGTCCAGGTCGGACGTCTGCAGCGACTTCAGGATCGACCTGGACGTCTACTGCTTGGTACGCCCGTTGGAGGGTCTCTGTTTCCATGGTGACCGTACTGTCATGGTTTTACTGGACTGTTCTGTTCTGGCTTCTTTCAGGTCCAGAAGCAGGAGCTCTGCAGCGAGAAGAAGAAGAAGGCGGCTAAATCCAAGGTAAGGCGCGGCGCGGTGAAGGGAATGTTTGGTCTCAGTGTCAGAAGCAGCCGTTTCAGGAGCCGTGTGTTTCCAGAGCGTCTGGAGACTCACTTCTGAGGCCCACGGTCTGTGTTTGTCGGTACGGACGCTTAGTTTCTGCTCCTCACAGGGTGGGGGCGCACAGGGTGGGCGGGGCTAAAGCTGCGGGTTCTGCCTCCATGTCTGATCCTGTCTTCTATCTACAGGCTATCACTCCCAAGCGGTTCCTGACCATCACGGTAAGTCCAGCTCCCTCCTCTCTGTTCCGCCTCTTCCTCTGCGCTCACTGAGCCGCTCTTTCTTGTTCTTTCAGAAAACCGCGCAGACGCCAGGTACGTAGAACCACTTCAGAACCAGAACCGCTAGAAACGGTCCAGCTAACCACTGACCAAACCTCGCCATCTGCAGTTCTGGCCAGCCCCGGGGGTCCGAACGCCGTGCGCAGCAGCAACTTTGTTCTGGTTGGATCTCAGCGCCTGACGCTGTCCTCCATCGGGAAGAACAAGTTTCCTCTGGAGAAGGTGAGGAAGAAAGCCGCCAATCAGATGTCATGGCGTTTAGAGCTCATTGAAAGTCAACGGGGATGATTTCCAGCAGGGGGCAGCGTAGCTCCGACTGAGATAGAGCCCAGGTCTGTTTTAGTCAGACTGCAATTCAGCAGCAACTAATGGGTCTGACAGGAAGAGGGACACGGTTACAACGTTAAAGACATTTAACTTTGGAGGAAATTACAAAATAAAATCTGTTAATCTCACGGAGAAAGAGTCAGTTTTACAGCCAGCATTAAAATAGAAAACTTTCCCCATGATAGGAGTTCAGGAGGACAGAAAACGGATAAAGTAGTGATCCTCTTAGAGCCTCACAGAAACCAGATAAGGAGGAGCAGACAGAGCAGGTCAGCGCAGCGTATCTCTCTCACCTCTTTATGGAAACAAGAAAGAAAAACTTGGAGAAACTTCCCAGATCTCTGAGAATCGCCTGTCTGTCACCATAGAAACCGTCCCACAGAGTTTATTGCTGCGTTTTTGTTTTTCTTCTCATTATGATTTTAATAGATGAACATTCTCTATCTGTTCTGGTCCTAGATGCTGCACAGACTAGAGCTTTGCTTCTAGAATCTTTTTTAATAACTTTTCATAATCTGTTCCAGTCAAAAGTGGGAAACCATTTTAATGTGTTATAGCACAGAGACAGAAAGGAAAGTAGTCTGCTCACCCTGCCTGGTCAGAGCTTCTGTATATGCAGCCAGAACAGACCGGTTAGAACGGTCCGTTCTAACCGGTCTGTTCTTTTATTCTCTGCTCTCTGAGCCCAGATGAATTGATACTGATCGTACGGGAAGGAGGGGAACCAGAAATGGTCCGTATGCGCGGGGCCCTCAGCCTGAGACACTGAGGATGGTTGGGAAGACGGCCCTGGTCGTCGGGTCTGGAGGTTTTTTTATATTTCAGGAAAGATGTTTATTTCAGGTCTAATCTTAAGCCGGGCCTGTAGCGCCCCTCCTTTACCCAGAAACCAGGTGGTCAGAGTGTGTCGCATTGAATGATGTCACACAAACTGGCCTCCACTTCCTCACCGCCTCGGCCGTATCTAGACCCACAGCTAGTTCCTGATTGGCCCTCTGGCGTTGTGGCGTGGAATAACAGCGCAGACCACGCTTCAATGTTGAGCATAAATCAAAAAAATATCTGCCACACACTGCTGGGGGAGGAGAACCAGGCCTTTAGTTTCTCCTGCACCGCTTCAGAAATCAGTCCAACAGCAAGTATTGAAATCCCAGCAGAACCAAATCCTGTTCTTTGGTTTATGATGTTTAATAACAGAAATCAAGAGAACATCACCGCGCTAGAATCTGAAAACTCAACCTGTTGCCTCCAGCGTATCAGATACGGCAGCATATAAAACTAAACGTATGGACCTGAATGCCCAGAATGTTCCAGATTCTACAGGGTTTGTAGACTTAAGAATTTTAACCTCAAAAATGAATCAGTTTTTTATTTTAACATTTTTACAAACATCAATCGGCTCTTAGCCCGACCCGTGGTTCCTAAACCGGGTCTGAAGGTCCGAGAGACTGATCTAAGCACAGAGCCAGCAGCTGACTCAGAGGTTCTGTAGAACCGGGTCTCAGTCGGATGGCTCCTGCCGCGGGTTTGCTTCCAGCCTTAAACTCCTCCCTCCCCCTCCTTCCAGGTGCCGTTCCTGTGCCCGTTGGAGGGCCACATCCACCTGAGGCTGCAGTGTGAGGTGGACTCCAACGTGGAGGAGAGGGGCTTCCTGGTGAGTAGCAGCCGTGACCAGAACCTCCGCCGGGCTCCTCCATGTTCTAACCGGATCCACTTTGTCCATGCAGACCATGTTTGAGGACGTCAGCGGCTTCGGAGCCTGGCACAGGAGGTGGTGCGTTCTCTCCGGGTACTACATCTCCTACTGGACCTACCCTGACGACGAGCAGCGGAAGGTACCGGCTGACCGCTCCCCGTAGAAACCGGCATCAGAACCGGCCGTCACGCTCTGTTCTCCTCCTTCCAGAACCCCATCGGTCGCATCAACCTGGCCAGCTGCACCAGCCAGCAGGTGGAGCCCGCCAACCGGGAGTTCTGCGCCAGACCCAACACGCTGGAGCTGATCACGGTCCGACCGCAGAGGAAGGACGACCGAGAGACGCTGGTCAGCCAGTGCACCGACACCATGTGTGTCACCAGGTGGGTTCCTCCTCTTAACCGGATCGGACCGGTTCGGCCCACAGCAGAGCCACTCAGCAGCTTCCTTCTCCTTCCAGGAACTGGCTGAGTGCCGACACCAAGGAGGAGAGGAACCTGTGGATGAGGAAGCTGAACCAGGTCCTGGTGGATCTGAGGATGTGGCGGCCAGACGCCTGCTCCCGCCCCCAGTAATCCCCCCACCCCCCCCACCCCCCCATATATAAGTGCAATATATCTAAGAAATGTTGATGTTTTCCTGTTTGAGACGAGAACCAGAGGAAGAAGCCATAGATTTACGGACGGCCGGCTTCCTCCTGTAATGCTAACCTTTATAGCCACATTTAGCCGCTCTGCGCCGCTTTTAGCTAACCGCTATGACCAACAGCAAGGCTTGATGACTGATGCAGTTCCTGCTCCGGCGTTTGGGTTTGAAATGTTTCTGACGGAAGGACGGGTTCTGATGGAGCCGCCCCACCACGGCCCGTTCAGGCCGGTGGGACCGGTTGCCACGGCGATGTGCTCTTCCTGGTCAGTGGTTTACTAAAGCTTGTTTTATTTATGTTTTTGATGTAATGGGAGTAACGAGCACCTGCAGGTGCTGATCAAGTGTTTTTAAACAGGATTGGATAAAAGATGGCTCCTTTTTTTCAGTGTTCAGAATGAATACAGGTTTTTAAAAAAATCTCCTGAGTTGTTGTTTTTTTTTTCATTCAGGGCGAATCGGATTAGCTGCTGCCACAAACAGCGGAGGCTTAAGTTCAGAGACGCTCACAAAAAAAAAAAAATCAGCCTCTCACCTGCATCCAGGTGAAGAACACACCTGATAGAAACACAAACACCTTTAAAGGAAAAGTCCGATCAGCAGGAATAATCAATGGATCATTATTTATACCTAAAACTAAAACGTTTGCAGTGATTTAATGGGTTTGGTGTAAATCAGTAAAAACATTTTTTGTTGTGATCACTGAGTCTGGGAGCGGCCATTTTTGCTCAAATATAGTAACCCTTCCCTCCTGCCATCTTCCCGCATGATCCATTGATCATGGCTTACTGACTGGACTTTTCCTCTAATACCTAAAGCTAGGAACCATAATCTAGTGCAGGGGTTTTCAAAGTGGGAGCAGCGGCACCTAGGGGTACAGAGGGGTCACTACAGGGGTGCCGCAGGATATTTTCATAGATTGATGAGTTTTATACTGAATGTACATTTTAACAATTTTGTAAATTTATTGTGATGTAAGCAAATATATTCTAAAACGAGGGGCTTCATTTTATGTTTTCTTTACTACTTCAAAAAAATGACTGAAAAATAATTATCTAATACATTTGGGTTGAGGGGGCGTGGCGGCGTCACTTGTACACAGCGTCGCTATGGCAGTGTCCGCGGTGGAGACGAACAACAATGGACAGGTTTGTGCAGCGAAGCAGTTCAGATCCTTCGCATCTGGACACACCTGAAGAGTCAGGGGGAGCAAAGAGGCCAAAGATGAGAATCTACAATGACCGGTATCTCAAGTATGGATTCTTCTGGATTGGGGATGCTACATGTCCCACACCTGTATGCCTAATCTGCAGGGAGACGCCAGCAAACAACGCTATGGCACCCAGTAAACTCTGAAGGCACTTTGACACAAAGCACCAGGACTATAAAAATAAAGACATTGAATTCTTCAAAAGGCTAAAATCACAAAGTGTCACACAGAGTCAACGTATTCAGTTCGTGTGTCAGAGAAAGCACAGAAGGCTAGTTATATGGTAGCTGAAATCCTCGCTAAAGCAAAAAAGCAGCACACCATTGCAGAATCGCTAATTTTACCGGCATGCAAAAACATTGTTCAAGTAATGCTAGGACCAGACGCTGCCAAAGAAACCAATCAGCTCTCTGACACCATCAAACGGCGCATTGATGATCTGTCCGCTGACATTGAAGCTAGTCTCTGACAGACCACGACAGAGCGGAAAGTTTTCACTTCAAATAGATGATTCCACCGACGAAAGTGCCGTTAGTCACCTGATCGCTAACGTGAGGTACGTCGATGAGGACCGCATAACAGAAAACTCCTTATTTTGTAAGGCACTGAGAAAGATGTTCAGGGTCACCAATGATTACTTCATGGAAAATGGCCTTAACTGGCAGATGTGCGCAGGTATATGTACTGATGGCGCTGCGTGCATGACGGGCCGAGTTAAAGGCTTTGTGACGAAAGCAAAAGAGAAATCCCACCATAAGCGTGACACACTGCATGGGAGAGTCTTACTGCAAAAACCCGGATCTCACTGAGGTTTGGGATCAAGCGGTCAAAATCGTCAACTAAATTAAGTCTCGCCCGCTTAAGACACGACTATTTGGCGCCCCCTGCAGTGAAATGGGATCGGAACATCTGGGTCTCTTATTACACACTGAGGTCCGATGGTTATCAAGGGGTAAAGCATTGGCCCGTGTTTATGAACTAAGAGAACTACTGGCTTTTGCTAGTGAGCATGACATTCCTTTTCAGGAGCAGATTAATGATGACTTTTGGCTCCAACTAGCTTACCTGGCTAACATTTATGAACACATGAATGAGCTAAATGCAAAAATGAAACCCTTCTCACAGCAACAGACAAAATCAATGGCAACAGAGGGTGGCTAAAAAAAGCCTTGATATGTTTCCACTGACAACAAGACTGCAGTTTTTTCCACTCTGTGCTCCCCTGACCAAACTGGAAGAAAGGTTTGAGAACTATTTCCCACAAACAAATGCAGAGTTTGACTGGGTTTGAGATCCATTTCACAATCTTACCACAACATCTGCAGCAGAATGTTTGATTACAAAGGGGCAGGATGAGCTTGTAGAGCTGCAAGCAGAGCGGACACTGAAGTTAAAGCACAGCGAACCGTCATTGGACACATTTTGGCTCTGAGTAAGACAGGAGTATCCCTCTATTTCAGAAAGTGGAGTTCCCTACCTTTGAACTGGCTTTCTCCTCTCTGACATACATGAGAAATAAGCTGAGCTAAGCTGAGCTAAGCAGCTCTACATGCCCCATGCAGCTCTATGGGCTCCATGCAGCTCTATGGGCTCCATGCAGCTCTATGGGCCCCATGCAGCTCTATGGGCTCCATGCAGCTCTATGGGCCCCATGCAGCTCAATGGGCCCCATGCAGCTCTATGGGCCCCATGCATCTCTATGGGCTGCATGCAGCTCTACGGGCCCCATGCAGCTCTACATGCCCCATGCAGCTCTATGGGCTCCATGCAGCTCTATGGGCCCCATGCAGCTCTATGGGCTCCATGCAGCTCTATGGGCCCCATGCATCTCTATGGGCTGCATGCAGCTCTACGGGCCCCATGCAGCTCTACATGCCCCATGCAGCTCTATGGGCTCCATGCAGCTCTATGGGCCCCATGCAGCTCTATGGGCTCCATGCAGCTCTATGGGCTCCATGCAGCTCTATGGGCCCCATGCAGCTCTATGGGCTCCATGCAGCTCTATGGGCTCCATGCAGCTCTATGGGCCCCATGCATCTCTATGGGCTGCATGCAGCTCTACGGGCCCCATGCAGCTCTACGGGCCCCATGCAGCTCTATGGGCTCCATGCAGCTCTACGGGCCCCATGCAGCTCTACATGCCCCATGCAGCTCTACATGCCCCATGCAGCTCTATGGGCTCCATGCAGCTCTATGGGCCCCATGCAGCTCTATGGGCTCCATGCAGCTCTATGGGCCCCATGCAGCTCTACATGCCCCATGCAGCTCTACATGCCCCATGCAGCTCTATGGGCTCCATGCAGCTCTATGGGCTCCATGCAGCTCTATGGGCCCCATGCAGCTCTATGGGCTCCATGCAGCTCAATGGGCTCCATGCAGCTCTATGGGCCCCATGCAGCTCTATGGGCCCCATGCAGCTCTATGGGCTCCATGCAGCTCAATGGGCTCCATGCAGCTCTATGGGCTCCATGCAGCTCAATGGGCTCCATCCAGCTCTATGGGCCCCATGCAGCTCCATGGGCTCCATGCAGCTCAATGGGCTCCATCCAGCTCTACATGCCCCATGCAGCTCTACATGCCCCATGCAGCTCTATGGGCTCCATGCAGCTCTATGGGCTCCATGCAGCTCTATGGGCCCCATGCAGCTCTATGGGCTCCATGCAGCTCAATGGGCTCCATGCAGCTCTATGGGCTCCATGCAGCTCTATGGGCCCCATGCAGCTCTATGGGCCCCATGCAGCTCTATGGGCTCCATGCAGCTCAATGGGCTCCATGCAGCTCTATGGGCTCCATGCAGCTCAATGGGCTCCATCCAGCTCTATGGGCCCCATGCATCTCTATGGGCTGCATGCAGCTCTACGGGCCCCATGCAGCTCTACGGGCCCCATGCAGCTCTATGGGCTCCATGCAGCTCTACGGGCCCCATGCAGCTCTACGGGCCCCATGCAGCTCTACGGGCTCCATGCAGCTCTATGGGCCCCATGCAGCTCTATAGGCTCCATGCAGCTCTATGGGCTCCATGCAGCTCTATGGGCCCCATGCAGCTCTATGGGCTCCATGCAGCTCTATGGGCCCCACGCAGCTCTATGGGCCCCACGCAGCTCTATGGGCTCCATGCAGCTCTATAGGCTCCATGCAGCTCTATGGGCCCCATGCAGCTCAATGGGCTCCATGCAGCTCTATGGGCCCCATGCAGCTCAATGGGCCCCATGCAGCTCAATGGGCTCCATGCAGCTCTATGGGCCCCATGCAGCTCTATGGGCTCCATGCAGCTCTATGGGCTCCATGCAGCTCTATGGGCTCCATGCAGCTCTATGGGCTCCATGCAGCTCTATGGGCTCCATGCAGCTCTACGGGCCCCATGCAGCTCTATGGGCTCCATGCAGCTCTACGTGCCCCATGCAGCTCTATGGGCTCTATGCATGGCTGTTAATGGACCCATCACTGCTATATACCTAAAAGTCTGGACGAAATGAACCTGATTGATTTCTAATTCTGTTTAACCCCCCAACAAAGAACTGAAAAAATTTAATATTTTATTTCTGTAGAACCAAACTGATGTTCCGTTATTTTAAATAAATCTTCTATTAATGATGATATTAAATAAGCGTTTTGCATCATCTGCATGTTTCACATCAGTGACAGCAGCTACTCCTGGCCCCTGGGGGCCACCATAGATGATGTTCATCCAGGATTGATGCTGCATTGTAACAGTCTTCTCCATCCAGGCTTGGAAGTTTCTTCTGGATAGTTTTTTCCCCCCAGGGTTTTTCAGGCCAGAAGAAACAGTTTCTTCAGGAATAAACGTGGAAGGTTGAACTTATTGGAAAGTTCTGGTCAATATTCTGCCATCAGCAGAACCAGATCAAGTAATAACCTAGAGGTGGGGGTCATTAACAATAAACCAGGTAGGTTTGGAGCATGAAGAGCAGAGGACATTATAGAAGATCAAAAAGCTGGAGTCCTGAAGTGGATGTTGCTGCTATATTGCTGCACTGATTCAACATGGTTGTTAGGTTGCAAGTTTTGTGACCAATAGTTATTCATTCATCTAGATTTGTATTACATCCACTGAATAAATGATAAAAATTCTTATTTGTGTCACTGTCACTCCAATCAATGGTTTATTATCGGGAACTAATGAGGTTCTCCTTTAAATGGTTTATTATCGGGAACTAATGAGGTTCTCCTTTAAATGGTTTATTATCAGGAACTAATGAGGTTCTCCATTCAATGGTTTATTATCAGGAACTAATGAGGTTCTCCTTTAAATGGTTTATTATCGGGAACTAATGAGGTTCTCCTTTAAATGGTTTATTATCAGGAACTAATGAGGTTCTCCATTCAATGGTTTATTATCCGGAACTAATGAGGTTCTCCATTCATTGGTTTATTATCAGGAACTAATGAGGTTCTCCATTCAATGGTTTATTATCAGGAACTAATGAGGTTCTCCTTTAAATGGTTTATTATCAGGAACTAATGAGGTTCTCCATTCAATGGTTTATTATCAGGAACTAATGAGGTTCTCCATTCAGTGGTTTATTATCAGGAACTAATGAGGTTCTCCTTTAAATGGTTTATCGGGAACTAATGAGGTTCTCCTTTAAATGGTTTATTATCAGGAACTAATGAGGTTCTCCTTTAAATGGTTTATTATCGGGAAGTAATGAGGTTCTCCATTCAATGGTTTATTATCAGGAACTAATGAGGTTCTCCATTCAATGGTTTATGAGGTTCTCCATTCAATGGTTTATTATCAGGAACTAATGAGGTTCTCCATTCAATGGTTTATTATCAGGAACTAATGAGGTTCTCCATTCAGTGGTTTATTATCAGGAACTAATGAGGTTCTCCTTTAAATGGTTTATTATCAGGAACTAATGAGGTTCTCCATTCAATGGTTTATTATCAGGAACTAATGAGGTTCTCCATTCAATGGTTTATTATCAGAAACTAATGAGGTTCTCCTTTAAATGGTTTATTATCGGGAACTAATGAGGTTCTCCATTCAATGGTTTATTATCAGGAACTAATGAGGTTCTCCTTTAAATGGTTTATTATCAGGAACTAATGAGGTTCTCCTTTAAATGGTTTATTATCAGGAACTAATGAGGTTCTCCTTTAAATGGTTTATTATCGGGAACTAATGAGGTTCTCCTTTAAATGGTTTATTATCGGGAACTAATGAGGTTCTCCTTTAAATGGTTTATTATCAGGAACTAATGAGGTTCTCCTTTAAATGGTTTATTATCGGGAAGTAATGAGGTTCTCCATTCAATGGTTTATTATCAGGAACTAATGAGGTTCTCCATTCAATGGTTTATGAGGTTCTCCATTCAATGGTTTATTATCAGGAACTAATGAGGTTCTCCATTCAATGGTTTATTATCAGGAACTAATGAGGTTCTCCATTCAGTGGTTTATTATCAGGAACTAATGAGGTTCTCCTTTAAATGGTTTATTATCAGGAACTAATGAGGTTCTCCATTCAATGGTTTATTATCAGGAACTAATGAGGTTCTCCATTCAATGGTTTATTATCAGGAACTAATGAGGTTCTCCTTTAAATGGTTTATTATCGGGAACTAATGAGGTTCTCCATTCAATGGTTTATTATCAGGAACTAATGAGGTTCTCCTTTAAATGGTTTATTATCAGGAACTAATGAGGTTCTCCTTTAAATGGTTTATTATCAGGAACTAATGAGGTTCTCCTTTAAATGGTTTATTATCGGGAACTAATGAGGTTCTCCTTTAAATGGTTTATTATCGGGAACTAATGAGGTTCTCCTTTAAATGGTTTATTATCAGGAACTAATGAGGTTCTCCTTTAAATGGTTTATTATCAGGAACTAATGAGGTTCTCCTTTAAATGGTTTATTATCGGGAACTAATGAGGTTCTCCTTTAAATGGTTTATTATCGGGAACTAATGAGGTTCTCCTTTAAATGGTTTATTATCGGGAACTAATGAGGTTCTCCATTCAATGGTTTATTATCAGGAACTAATGAGGTTCTCCATTCAATGGTTTATTATCAGGAACTAATGAGGTTCTCCATTCAATGGTTTATTATCAGGAACTAATGAGGTTCTCCATTCAGTGATTTATTATCAGGAACTAATGAGGTTCTCCTTTAAATGGTTTATATCAGGAACTAATGAGGTTCTCCATTCAATGGTTTATTATCAGGAACTAATGAGGTTCTCCATTCAATGGTTTATTATCAGGAACTAATGAGGTTCTCCATTCAATGGTTTATTATCAGGAACTAATGAGGTTCTCCTTTAAATGGTTTATTATCAGGAACTAATGAGGTTCTCCTTTAAATGGTTTATTATCAGGAACTAATGAGGTTCTCCATTCAATGGTTTATTATCAGGAACTAATGAGGTTCTCCATTCAGTGGTTTATTATCTTCCAGTAGAAACTCATCCTGGTCTCCAGCAGATCAGGGGAACCTGAGCTCCATCCTTCTCCAGCTCTGATTGGTTGGCCTGGATGTGGTTCTCCACCTTGTCTGTGACCTGTACTGAAGCTGGGACATGTTGGCCAATCACAGCGGTCCTCATGTTACCATGGTGATGGATTCCCAGCGAGCAGCTTCCAGATTAAGCTCCTCTTTTCTGAGATGTCTTTGTTTTTTCTTTTGTCCTGTTTCTCTCTGTGAAGAACAATCTGGAGCAGCTTACTGACTGTTTTACTGACTGATCCAGCACTTTTCAGGATGTCCATTTAGATCCGGACCGGACCGGAACCGGACCTCCTGGAAGCCATCATCATGTCCGTCAGTGTTCCGGTCCAATCTCCAGAACCAGCAATGACCCCGGAACCAGCCCAGCCTGCTAATGGAGCATGTTTGGATGAGGACTTGGTGTTTTGCAGGTGATGCAATGTGAGCTCAGGTTGCACAGAGCCTCGTGCTGCATTTCACAATAAAAGACGCGCAGCCATCAGACAGCGGAGGAGGGAGGGGCCGGAAGCTCCCTCCGCCGCCCAGCATCTCTGCAGTCGGGATCTCATGGTTCCTCGCTTCGCGTCCCTCGAGTGCTTTTATTTTGAAGAGACCCCCACAATGCCCCGCGTGCCTCACGCCGCCTCAGCAGCTGCTGCCGCATCAGTGAGCAGAGCAGCAGGATCCCGCGTTGGAGCTTCCAGAGGAACGCGGTAGGTCTGCAGCCCGGTTCGGTCAGAACCAGCCCGGTCCATCAGCCTGATGATCGGGAGCCGAGCACAGATCAAAGGGCTTTAGTTTGATGACGTCAGATATCAGAGCCAGAGAAAGATGATGATGAGGAAGAGCTGAATGACAGGAAGCCTGCTAGAAACATGAGAATTAAGCAGATGGTTCCCCTGTGGCAGTTAAAGGGAAGCTACCCTCAGCATGACGCTGCCATCACCGTGTTCCAGGGTCTGTTCAGCCCATTTGGCTCCAGGCTGGTGGCCCCTGTTCTCTAACTGCTCATTTTCTGCTGGCATGCATTGACACTCTGGTTCAGACTGGTACAGACACGTCCTGGAGGAGGGGGCGTGGCCCTGGGTGGGCACCCAGACTGGTGGGACCTGTCCTGCCTGGTACGTGTCATAACCCCGGCCTCCTCTCCCCGCAGGTGAACCATGTGTGGTATCTGGGCTTTGTTCGGCAGCGATGAGTGCCTGTCGGTTCAGTGCACCTGTGCCATGAAGATCGCTCACAGGGGCCCCGACGCCTTCCGCTTCGAGAACGTCAACGGCTTCACCAACTGCTGCTTCGGCTTCCACCGGCTGGCCATCGTGGACCAGCTGTACGGCATGCAGCCGCTGCGTGTCAAGAAGTTCCCCTACCTGTGGCTCTGCTACAATGGAGAGATCTACAACCACCAGGCGGTAAGACCACACTGGCTTTAATGGGAACCAGGCTGTTAACAATTCTATTCAGTTTATTTCTATAGTGCCAGTTCAAAACACCTCACCATAAGGCACTTTATAGAGACAACTAAACCAGATCATCCAGTCAGATTGATTCAAAGTTTTCTATCTAAGGAAAACCAGCTGATTGCATCGACTCATTGACTCTTCAGCAATCCCTCACACTAAGCATGCTTGTAGCGACAGTGGAGAGGAAAAACTCCCTTTGAACAGGAAGAAACCTCCAGCAGAACCAGGCTCAGTGTGAGCGGCCATCTGCTGAGGCCCACTGGGGTTCAAGGAGACAGATGCAGACATAGAAAAAGAAGCATAGATACAAAAGGCAACTGTCAACCAGCTCCACAGGCGGCCCCGTCCAGGAAACACACAGCCAGGCAGACGAGCTCCGAGCCAGCTCCCATGTCAGAGGATGAAGAGAGCACATCCAGTTAGTCACAGTCAGAGAAACAGGACTACACTGGAAAACAGGCCAAGCTCCAACATCTAGAAACAAAGGTGTTGATGGCAGCAGCACAGCTGATGCTGCGTTCACACCGGACGCAGCAGGCGTGACAGAAGCAGCGAGTTTACATGCAAAGTCAATGGTTGACGCGCGTCAAGGCGCAGCAAAAGGTGCCGCGGCGCGTTTTGAGCAGCAGGCGCAGCGCGTCTGAGCAGTTGAAGCAGCGCGTCGGGCGCGTTTAAGCATCTGACACGCCTGATGCGCCGCAAACGCGCTGCTGCTCGAGATGGAAAAATTTAACTTTTGCTGCTCGACGCGCCGCGTCAACCAATCAGAGAAGCTGATCTAGGAGCTGCCAGGGAGAGAGACACAGCGCTGATGATCAGAGCGCTATGATCACTCCTCTGAAACAGTTTATTAACGCATAAATTAACTTAAAATCCTGAAATCTGCCGACAGAATATGTTCGCTTTTATTATCCTGCTGCCTGCAGATCGGATTATTTAGATGAAAAACACCTACCAGCCGCCGCGGTGAACCGCGAGGAGGCGACCCGGCCAGAGGCTGCTGATGAAGGGATTCCTACTGTCGGCGCACCGCCGGTATGGGGGGGTCTGAGCGGCTCTGACAGAAAAAATATTGGAAGGCAGGATTATAATCTGAATGAACTGACTGCACTGATTAAGTTTTCAGGTGGATTTTCTCACTTAAAAACATATTAAAACTACTTTATTCCCACTGATCACAGCAAATATAGCTGCAAGGCAGAGAAAGGACAGTGAAGCTCCGCCCAACGCGCGTCAGAACTAACTGGTAGAAGCAGCAAAAATGAAGCAGCAGACGCGATTTTGCTGCTCTTGCTGCGTCCGGTGTGAACGTAGCATGATATTTCTCTCCAGGATGGAGTCACAGCCAAACAGGAACAGACCAGATGAAGCTACTATGAGGAAAAGCAGAGAGAGCAGAACGTTAGAGATTGAACTAACAGATTCTGCAGAGTGGGAGAATAGAGATAGAATGAAGCAGAATGATGAAAAAGGGGTCCCTATGTCCTCCAGCAGTCTAAGCCTATAGCAGCAGAACTACAGAGATAGCTCAGGATAACCTGAGCCACTCTAACTAGAAGCTTTATCAAAAAGGAAAGTTTTAAGCCTAGCCTTAAAAGTCCAATAGTCCAGCCTTGAAGTAACAAATGCATGGACTAGTTTCTCAGCATCACCCCTGGACAGGAGATTGCTCATTTTTGCAATGTTCCTCAGATGAAAGAAGGAAATTCTAGAAACCTCTTTGATCTGGGATTTAAATGACAGGTCCTGATCAGCAGTGGTCTGGCCGTCCCTCCAGATCATCACAGCTGATCCAGTCTCCTCTATAGCTGTAGAACAATCAGAACCTCCACATGCAGGTGATGGAGGACGGGTCCGGCTCAGTACCTTAGAGGAGGCCAGTGGGGTTCATGGTGTGCAGCAGTCTTACCTTGACTCCATAGTGACCCATAGAAAGTTTGGTGGAGGGATGATTGTGGTGTTGAGCTGCTTTGAGGGTTCTGGTCAGAGGAACCTCTCTGCAGCCAACCAGGAGATGTGAATGCTTTGTGGGAACGGTTTGACTGATTGTCCAGCCTGTTGATGTGAGGGTGGGGGCCCTCCTGACCCCCGGGGACCGCAGCTCCTAAGCTGAACCCAGATGTTGTGCATCATAGAGCTGCTGACGATAGTTTTGGTTCTGCTCCGTTTCCTTTCAGCTGAAGACGCAGTTTGACTTTGACTATCAGACCAGGGTGGACGGCGAGGTGCTGCTTCATCTCTACGACCGCTTTGGGATCAAGAAGATGGCGTCCCTCCTGGACGGAGTCTTCGCCTTCATCCTGCTGGACACGGCCAACAGGAAGGTCCACCTGGGGAGGGACACGTATGGCGTCCGCCCGCTGTTCAAGTTCCTCACTGATGACGGCTTCCTGGCGGTCTGCTCCGAGGCCAAAGGTCAGCGGAGGGATTGGAACCGTCCAGCGTCTCTGTGGACAGCAGCTAACCTATCCTTCTGATCGCAGGCCTTTCAGAGATCACCCACTCCATGGAGACCGCCGCCAGCATCGCCCCCTTCCTCCCTGGACACTACGAGGTCTTCGACCTGAAGCTGAACGGCAAAGTTCAGTCGGTCAAGTTTGAGCAGTTCCACTGCTGCACCAGAGAGCCGGCTCACGCCCTCTATGACACGGTGGAGGGACTGTCGTCAGGTGAGTCCTCCGCCTGCTTCGCTCCCAGCCTTCCTCACAGCAGCTAAAGTCAAACCAACGCGTCTCTCCAGGTTTTGCTGAGGAAACTGTGAAGCGTAACATCAGGAGTCTGTTTGAGAACGCCGTGCGGAAACGCCTCATGGCCCACAGACGCATCGGCTGTCTCCTGTCAGGTAATGGCTGCCGTCTGGGCTGTAGATGAACGGTGATGAGTTCCTCCTTCACTTCCTCTGTTAGACCTTCGCTGTGATCCAGATGGTTCAGATGTTTCCAGAACGTTTCCCCATCCAGGATGACCTGATATGACGATGATAGCCTGATCACCGGCACGATCATTGTGGCGTTTATGAGCTCAGCTGGACGACGTCATGGACTGAAACATCTGGACAGGTTTCTGTTCATCGCAATAGATCATCAGAAGAACTAAAATCAGTGCGACAGTGGAGAGAAAAACTCCCTTTGAACAGGAAGAAACCTGCAGCAGAACCAGGCTCAGTGTGAGCGGCCATCTGCTGAGGCCCAATAATTCAAAATATAAGAGCTTATTAATAAAAATCCTTCAGCTCCAAATCAAACTGAATTCAGTTAAAAACTCCTGAAACTTAACTAACCTGAACTACTCTGTACAATGAAGGCTGAAAACTCTAATCAATGAAATGATGCAGCGATGTCACAGTTTAGCATCTGGGCTGTAGTTACTGTGTGTCGCCTATTTCATGTATTTTATCGACGGCTGAAACAATTAATCATATTAATCGATAATTTAAATAATCGTCAACTAGTTTAGTAATTGATTAATCATTAACTGGAGTATAGGGCCACTAAAATGTGCCTTTAGCCGACAGTGCGACCCACTTAGAGCAGGAATTATACCAAGATTGTAAAAAATATGTTTTGCATTTAAGAGAAAAATAAGTTTTTGTCCTTCAATATTCTCCATCCAGAACTCCTCATGAGGAAATGTTTCTGTTTCACCTGCTTTCATTTCGTACAAAATCTTCTTTAAGGAACCTTTGGCTGATCTGATTATTAATCGATTCATCGAAAAACTAATCAACAGATTAATCAATTAGCAGATTAATCATTAGTTTCAGCCCTAATCTTATGGTAACGTTCCAAACACGTTTCTTCCATCATGCAGCAGTGAAGGGCAGCTGCTTCCCCCTGAGGCTGCCCTGCAGCATTATATCGGTTTCCTACAATCATGTAATGTTTCTATGTTTAATATTAAAGGATTAAATGTAACAAAACCTTTTATCATCCTTTATTTCTTACTGTCTGACTGTTTAAAAGCTCCTTATGTCTATTTTCTTTTTTAGTGGCATCATCTACAAACACAACACTAAGAATGAGTCTAAGTTTATTCAAATATAAAATCACTTTTAACAATGAAAAGACAATATAACACTATCTTCTCTGTAATGTAATAGTATCCAAAATAAAAAGGCAGATTCAAGCATTATTTAGCAGACTTTAATGTTTGTACTAATTTACTTATAGACCGTGTGGAAATCTAGAAAAATAGAATCAGTGTAAATAGAGTTCTTCTGTTTGTCTTTATCATATTTGTAGATGGAACAATTTTTATGTGGAAAACAAAAAGTAGCAGATCTTTAGCATCCTTCTAATGTTATGTTCTACAAAAGAAATCACAGCCGTTATTTATACCTGAACTGCTGTCAAAATGAAAACAGTAATAGCAAAGAAATATTGTTTAAGGGAATCAGAAATGTTGATAGTTTACAGTCTTTGTTCATTTTAACAGCAGTTTTCTGAACTCCTGTCTGACTCAGAATATTTAGTTTTAGAAACGAAATCCTAACGTTAGTTTCTTACATTTCTCAAGTTCCACAAATCCAAACTCTCTCCTGCTTCTTTACAGAACTGCAATCAGAAGCTTTCGCCTGTTTTAGCCTAGATTATATTTAGTTTTTTAATTGGGACTAGTTTCCTAGCCTAATATTAATTTCACGCACTCATCCAGACTAGAAAACAATCAGAAAGAGAGAAGGAGGAACTTAAAGCAGCACAGTTCCATGCGCTGCTATGTGAAAGGGACAGGAAACAGAAGCTGGAAAAATATGTTGTTCACATTGAATTATTGGGAGGGACAAGTAGGTCGGTCCAAATGTTGGTAGGGACATGTCCCTATGGTCCCTATGCAAACGTGCACCCATGGTAACGAAGCTCCTCTGGGCTCCAGCTGCTCCTCCAAGTCGTCTCAGGCGTAAAAACTCAGAGATGCAGCGAGACTCCAACAGCAGAGCAAAGCTGCATCCTCCTGCACCAATGATCTCTGTTAACTGCAGTGTGGACATCGCCCCCTGGTGTTCACACTGAATATGACAGCTGGTACAGCTGCTTCTCATCTCTGATGTTCTGGTGGTTCTCTTTTCAGGAGGTCTGGACTCCAGTCTGGTTGCAGCAACGCTGCTGAAACTATCTAAAGAGGAGAAGCTGCCGTACTCCATCCAGACCTTCTCCATCGGGTCAGAGGACAGTCCTGATGTCATCGCTGCTAAAAAGGTCAGTCCCGTCTGTGGGTTCAGTGGCTCCTGGTGCTGTTCGCTGGGTTTTTTTCTTCTGTAAGGTCCAGACTGGGTTCTGTGTCGTCAGGTGGCGGCCCACATCGGCAGCGAGCATCACACGGTGACGTTCACAGCAGAGGAGGGCATCAAAGCCGTGGAGGACGTCATCTTCCACCTGGAGACCTATGACATCACCACCATCCGGGCCTCTGTTGGTGAGCGATCGCTCGGTTCTTAGAAAATCTCACTGGTTCTGAGAACCTTTAGCTGCTTCTGAGAACATTTAGCTGCTTCTGAGAACCTTTAGCTGCTTCTGAGAACATTTAGCTGCTTCTGAGAACCTTTAGCTGCTTCTGAGAACATTTAGCTGCTTCTGAGAACCTTTAGCTGCTTCTGAGAACATTTAGCTGCTTCTGAGAACCTTTAGCTGCTTCTGAGAACATTTAGCTGCTTCTGAGAACATTTAGCTGGATCTGAGAAAATTTAGCTCAAATTTGAGAACCTTTTGCTGGTACTGAGAACCTTTTGCTGGTACTGAGAACCTTTTGCTTGGTTCCGAGTAGGGCTGGGTACCGAACTTCGGTTCCTTTATGGTACCGACCGAAATGCTTCGGTTCTACAGGGTATCGAAACATGCCTCGTCTTTCGGTACCAAGTTTCGGTGATTGGCTGTAACACTTAACGTGATTGCGTCACCCAGGAAAAATACACAGGTGGTCCCGCCTACAGCCAGGGTTCATGTGTATCTGTTGTGAACTGGTTGCAAGGTCATGGAACCCCTTTAAAATGCCCCCCAGGTCAAAAGTGCGGCTTCCCTTTATTAAGACTGATGCCAATAGTGCGCAATGCAATACATCGTGCACAGAAACAATTTAAGAGCAGAAAGTTGCTCGGTGTTTGACTGCAAGGAGAGCGGACCGCAGCCGGCGCCACCATCCTCCTCTCAGCAGCCCGTGGGCGGAGCAAAGCCAGAGCGGAGAGAATCATGCTGCTTTCACACTGGACGAAGACGGAGCAGCAAAATCACGTCTGCTGCTTCCTTTTTGCTGCTTGTAGCAGCTTCTGACGCGCGGCTGAAGCAGCTTTGCTGCTCTGGCTGCGCGGTCGAAAAGTGGCTCTGACGCGCGTTGGGCGGAGCTACTCTATCCTTTCTCTGCCTTGCAGCTATATTTGCTGTGATCAGTGGGAATAAAGTAGTTTTATTATTTTTTTAAGTGGGAAAATCCACCTGAAAACTTAATCAGTGCAGTCAGTTCATCCTGCCTTCCTCAGACCCCCCCATACCAGCGGTGCGCTGTCAGTAGGATCCCATTCAACTGGCTTGTTTGTCAGACATGGTAATTTTTCTAAAGGAAAACTGCTAAGTAAAAAGGTCCTCACAATGTAACAGTGAATATTAGACACTGAATTTTTTTTTTATGTAAGAGGAAAAATGTAAATGGAAAAATCAGAGCTTAAAATAAAACTCAAGATTTGTACTTTATTATGTTGTGTAATTTTCTTTTTCTTCGAATTGATATTATAAAACTGGTATCGAAAAAAGTATCGTTCAGGAACCGGTATCGAAGTGAAGGTATCGGTATTGGTACCGGAACCGAAAATTTTTGAACAATACCCAGGCCTAGTTCTGAGAACCTTTTGTTGGTTCTTAGAACCTTTTGCTCAGTTCTGAGAACATTTAGCTCAGATCTGAGAAACCTTCGCTCGGTTCTCAGAACCTTTTGCTCGGTTCTCAGAACCTTTTGCTCGGTTCTGAGAAACCTTCGCTCGGTTCTTTGAACCTTTTGCTTGGTTCTCAGAACCTTTTGCTTGGTTCTTAGAACCTTTTGCTTGGTTCTCAGAACCTTTTGCTTGGTTCTCAGAACCTTTTGCTCGGTTCTGTGAACCTTTTGCTCGGTTCTGTGAAACCTTCGCTCGGTTCTTTGAACCTTTTGCTTGGTTCTCAGAACCTTTTGCTTGGTTCTCAGAACCTTTTGCTCGGTTCTCAGAACCTTTTGCTTGGTTCTCAGAACCTTTTGCTTGGTTCTTAGAACCTTTTGCTCGGTTCTGAGAACATTTCTCCCCCAGAGATGAAAATCAAAGAATCTACACAAATCAGCAGAACCTTCTGGTTCTTTAAATGTCCAAACTTTGAGAACCACCCTGAGCATCGTACAGATAAATCTTCCCTCCTGGTGAATTTTGACTTGAAGCAGCGCCCCTCTGTGGTTCTGTTCGGTAAACGCACCCAGTTGGATAAAAACTCTGTATTCTCAAAGTGTGGCGGCGCACCGAAGCTTTGAGACTTGCGTTTCATTTATAGTCGCTATTTTTAGTCAGATGTTCGTGCTTTTATAGGAAATTACTTTTGACTGCATGGAAAAAGAAAATGACGCCCCCTTCTGGTGGAAATGGGTCACCACCAATCAGGGGCGCATTTTTAGAAACTATTCATAAGAAGTTAGGATTTTGAACCTTGGAAGTTTTCCAGTTGTGAATATTTTCATCAAACATTGCAGGTTAAACATTGAGATATTCAGCCACTGATACGATCCAGTCCTCAGCAGCTGTTCCAGAGATCACAGCAGGGTGTTTATTTTACGTTCAGGGTGACTGATCTCTGTAATCCTGTCGCCGTTTCCATTAAAGTTCTGTTTTCTCCACTGAAGGGATGTACTTGGTATCGAAGTACATCAGAGAGAAGACGGACAGCGTGGTGATCTTCTCTGGAGAAGGATCTGATGAGCTGACTCAGGGATACCTTTACTTCCACAAGGCAAGTTTGCTCCGACCTTTGACCTTTGCTCCTCTACCATCAGCTTTTAATAAATAATCGTCCGTTTGGGCGGAAAAAAGGAGAATTTAGGGGACGTTTGTCTGGAAAAGGCACCACCCTGGTAGAGAAGATGATGTTTTAACTAGTGTTGCACCGATACCGGTACCAGTATCGGACAGGGCCCCGATACTGCCCTAAAATGGTGGTATCGGTATCGGCGAGTACCAATAAATAGGGCACCGATACCATTTTGAGAGCCATAAGTTTATTCAACTATTGGGTAGGTAATAAAAAGTTCTACTGGATTCACTTTGTTTTAGACTTTTTCCTGCTTCACAAAGGTAGGCAGCAGCTGGACAAAGCCATGATGGCAATTATTTAACATTATTATGGTATTGGTATCGGCCGATACTGCACAGCCAGGTATCGGGTATCGGTATCAGGGCCAAAAAATGGCATCGGCGCAACACTAGTTTTAACATCACTTTTATGGGCCGTATTCAGTATTACTCTTTAATCCCAAATCCTCTCAAAACAAAAGTTTAATAAAGGAGTTCCAATCTACGAGCATAAAGAAATAAAGCAGTAGGCTAGCAGAGTAAGAGAACGCAGGTTTGACGGCTGATGAAGGTTTTAGCATTGGCGTGTCGCTGCTCCATGTGGCCGTTAATCTGCTCCCTTTAGACGGGAATCCATTCAGTTAGCCTTGGTTAGCCTGCTCGTTCGTTAGCGCTCTGCGTCTGTTAGCCTACTCGTTCTTTAGTGCTCTGCATCTGTTTGGCTACTTGTTCATTAGTGCTCTGCGTCTGTTTGGCTGCTCGTTCATTAGCGTTCTGCGTCTGTTAGCCTGCATGTTCGTTAGCAGTCTGTGTCCCCTAGGTTGCTCGTTCGTTAGCGCTCTGCGTCCCTAGGCTGCTCGTTCGTTAGCGTTCTGCGTCTGTTAGGCTGCTCGTTCGTTAGCGCTCTGCGTCCCTAGGCTGCTCGTTCGTTAGCGCACTGTGTCTGTTAGGCTGCTCGTTCGTTAGCGCTCTGCGGCTGTTAGCCTGCTCGTTCGTTAGCGCTCTCTGCGTCCCTAGGTTGCTCGTTCGTTAGCGCACTGCGTCTGTTAGCCTGCTCGTTTGTTAGCGCCCTGCGTCTGTTAGCCTGCTCGTTCGTTAGCGCTCTGCGTCCCTAGGCTGCTCGGTCGTTAGCGTTCTGCGTCTGTTAGGCTGCTCGTTCGTTAGCACTCTGCGTCCCTAGGCTGCTCGTTCGTTAGCGCACTGTGTCTGTTAGGCTGCTCGTTCGTTAGCGCTCTGCGGCTGTTAGGCTGCTCGTTCGTTAGCGTTCTGTGTCTGTTAGGCTGCTCGTTCGCTAACGTCCTGCGTCTGTTAGCCTGCTCGTTCGTTAGCGTTCTGTTTCCCTAGGCTGCTCGTTCGTTAGTGCACTGCGTCCCTAAGCTGCTCGTTCGTTAGCGTTCTGCGTCCCTAGGCTGCTCGTTTGTTAGCGCTCTGCATTTGTTAGCCTGCTCGTTCGTTAGCGCCCTGCGTCTGTTAGCCTGCTCGTTTGTAGCGCTCTGCGTCCCTAGGCTGCTCGTTCGTTAGCGCTCTGTGTCTCTTAGGCTGCTCGTTCGTTAGCGCACTGTGTCTGTTAGGCTGCTCGTTCGTTAGCGCTGTGCGGCTGTTAGGCTGCTCGTTCGTTAGCGTTCTGCGCCTGTTAGGCTGCTCGTTAGTTAGCGCTCTGCGTCCCTAGGCTGCTCGTTCGTTAGCGCACTGTGTCTGTTAGGCTGCTCGTTCGTTAGCGCTGTGCGGCTGTTAGGCTGCTCGTTCGTTAGCGTTCTACGTCTGTTAGCCTGCTCGTTCGTTTGCGCTCTGCGTCTGTTAGCCTGCTCGTTCGTTAGCGCCCTGCGTCTGTTAGCCTGCTCGTTCGTTAGCGCCCTGCGTCTGTTAGCCTGCTCGTTCGTTAGCGTTCTGCGTCTGTTAGGCTGCTCGTTCGTTAGCGCTCTGCGTCTGTTAGCCTGCTTCTTCGTTGGCGCCCTGCGTCTGTTAGCCTGCTCGTTTGTTAGCGCTCTGTGATTGTTAGGCTGCTCGTTTGTTAGCGCTCTGCGTCTGTTAGCCTGCTCGTTCGTTAGCGCTCTCTGTGTCCCTAGGTTGCTCGTTCGTTAGCGCACTGCGTCTGTTAGCCTGCTCGTTTGTTAGCGCCCTGCGTCTGTTAGCCTGCTCGTTCGTTAGCGCTCTGCGTCCCTAGGCTGCTCGGTCGTTAGCGTTCTGCGTCTGTTAGGCTGCTCGTTCGTTAGCACTCTGCGTCCCTAGGCTGCTCGTTCGTTAGCGCACTGTGTCTTTTAGGCTGCTCGTTCGTTAGCGCTCTGCGTCCCTAGGTTGCTCGTTCGTTAGCGCTCTGTGTCTCTTAGACTGCTCGTTCGTTAGCGTTCTGTGTCTGTTAGGCTGCTCGTTCGTTAGTGCACTGCGTCCCTAAGCTGCTCGTTCGTTAGCGTTCTGCGTCCCTAGGCTGCTCGTTCGTTAGCGCTCTGCATTTGTTAGCCTGCTCGTTCGTTAGCGCCCTGCGTCTGTTAGCCTGCTCGTTTGTAGCGCTCTGCGTCCCTAGGCTGCTCGTTCGTTAGCGCTCTGTGTCTCTTAGGCTGCTCGTTCGTTAGCGTTCTGCGTCTGTTAGGCTGCTCGTTCGTTAACGCTCTGTGTCTCTTAGGCTGCTCGTTCGTTAGGGCTCTGCGACTGTTAGGCTGCTCGTTCGTTAACGCTCTGTGTCTGTTAGGCTGCTCGTTCGTTAGCCCACTGCGTCTGTTAGGCTGCTCGTTCGTTAGCGCTCTGCGTCCCTAGGTTGCTCGTTCGTTAGCGCTCTGTGTCTCTTAGACTGCTCGTTCGTTAGCGTTCTGTGTCTGTTAGGCTGCTCGTTCGTTAGGGCTCTGCGACTGTTAGGCTGCTCGTTCGTTAGCGCACTGCGTCTCTTAGGCTGCTCGTTCGTTAGCGCACTGCGTCTGTTAGGCTGCTCGTTCGTTAGGGCTCTGCGACTGTTAGGCTGCTCGTTCGTTAGCGCACTGTGTCTGTTAGGCTGCTCGTTCATTAACGCTCTGTGTCTGTTAGGCTGCTTGTTCGTTAGGGCTCTGCGACTGTTAGGCTGCTCGTTCGTTAGCGCTCTGCGTCTGTTAGGCTGCTCGTTCGTTAGCGCTCTGCGACTGTTAGGCTGCTCGTTCGTTAGCTTCCAGAAGTAGCTAAATGTTCTAAGAACCACCGAAATGCTCGTTCGTTAGCGCTCTGCAGCTGTTAGGCTACTCGTTCGTTAGCATTGGCTGAGAGGCATACATGTAGCAGCCGCCATGCCGTCACAGTAGGATTGTCTTTACAAACATTGGACAGTGTCAGATAAACGTTGCAGTGATTAGTTTCTGGTTTCTCTGCTGGCCTGGTTGAAACCATCTGAGATGAATAGCAGAGCTGGATCTTGGAGATTCTTCACTCATGAAGTCATTTGTCTCCTCAAGGCTCCAAATGCCAAAGCAGGAGCAGAGGACAGCGTCCGTCTCCTAAAGGAGCTCTACCTGTTTGATGTCCTCCGTGCTGATCGGACCACAGCTGCTCATGGGTAAGTCCTATCAGAACCCAGCGTTAAGCAACCTTTCTATGATGAGGCGTGACCAAAGAGTCTCTGTGCCGTTAGGGACGCATGGCCCTGCAGGTAAACGGGTCTTGTTCCCATAGCCCTGAAGTCTTATCTCTAATTTTCTGGATTGTTCGGTGGCATCTGCTAAATATAGCGCTTATTCGCTATATTTAGCCACTTTTCAGACCCCTCTAGCACATAGAGAGGAAAACAAGAAGAAAAGGGACAAGAAGAGAGGGACAAAACCTAGAACAGAACTATTCTATTAACATTTCTCTATCTGTAGAATGGGGCTGTTTTATGTTGTCTTCTCCATTCAGAGGGGCCCCTGCCTGTCTTTGCCTAGGGCCCCACATTTCCAAAAACTGCCTGTTAGTTTGGTTAGCTCAGCTAACAGCAACTATTCCTGGCAGTGGTTTTAGTGGATATTAGCCTTTAGCATGGTTAGCAGTGCTAACTATAAACGTCTCTCTGTGAATACTCGGGCTTTCTAACTGTTAGATTGTCATCCTTCCTTTATCCAGGATATCTGACTGTTTAAAAGGATAAAACTGAGCTTCATTACTACATTCAATATTCATATTTACAATAATAATTATAATATATAATAATAATAATAATAATAATAAATATTTACAACAATATTTCCTTTTGTTTACACTTGTGTATAGAAAATGACACAGATAAATCTGTCCTGATAAACTCTCAGCTCCTGTTCAAAGGTTGCAGCCTGAAAGAACAGCCAACGTTCTTCTTTCCAAGAAACGTCTTTCTCCTTTTGAGTTTCTTCTGACGACACTTTTAAATCAGAATGGATTCAGAAAACAGAAAATATTGTCTCCCTCTCTGAGCAACTCAGCGATTGTTGCCTTTTGTTATGCTGCGTTTCAGAGAGGATAAAACGGCCTGTTGAGCATCAAATGGATCGATTCCCTTTACCTAACCACTTCATGATGTGTCTCTACAGCTTTCATTAAATAAATAATTTAATTCAGAACTAATTGAATGTAGTAATAAACAGAAAAACAAGCTGCTGACCCGTTTCTGTTGTTTTTTGTTTTTTAGTTTGGAGCTCAGAGTGCCTTTCTTGGATCATAGATTCACGGCGTACTACCTTTCCCTCCCTGAGGAGATGAGAGCTCCTAAGGTCAGTTCATGGGTCTTCTACCAGAGTGGGAGCACTCTGTTGTATTAAACACGCTGTCTGACCTCCTCACACAGGATGGAGTGGAGAAACACCTTCTCAGGGACTCCTTCAAAGGCCTCAACCTGATTCCTGAGGAGATCCTGTGGAGACGGAAGGAAGCCTTCAGTGATGGCATGATGTCAGAGAAAAAGTCCTGGTACTCCTGCCTCCAGGAGCATCTGGACTCTGTGGTAGGTCACTAGGAAGACCAGCAGGAAGTCAGGATGAACAGCACAAACTAGATCCAGCTTTATGGAGCCAAGATGTTCATTCAGTTTAACTGGATTTGTTTTTAAATCCAGTCTTAATTTAGCACATTTCTCAGCTCACTAAAACGTGAGTATAGACTCGTTTCCTCGCCAACTTGTTTCCTCCGCCAAGTCCTGGACTCGGGGAGAACGGGAGCACGCAGAATTAATCTGGATCAATTGGAACAGAAGCGTACTGATGACATCACCACATTCACATTAGCCGCTGCTGCTGCTGCTGCAGACGGGCAGATGCTGGCCCCCAGCTGCTGCGGACGCTGGCCCCCGGCTTCTGCAGACGCTGGCCCCCGGCTGCTGCAGACGGGCTAACGCTGGCCCCGGCTGCTGCAGACGGGCTAACGCTGGCCCCGGCTGCTGCAGACGGGCTAACGCTGGCCCCGGCTGCTGCAGACGGGCTAACGCTGGCCCCGGCTGCTGCAGACGGACTAACGCTGGCCCCGGCTGCTGCAGACGGGCTAACGCTGGCCCCGGCTGCTGACGCTGGCTGCAGCTGCTGCAGATGCTGGCCCCTGCTGCTGCAGACGAGCTGACGCTGGCCCCGGCTGCTGACGCTGATGCTGGCTGCAGCTGCTGCAGACGCTGGCCCCGGCTGCTGCAGACGGGCTAACGCTGGCCCCGGCTGCTGCAGACGGGCTAACGCTGGCCCCGGCTGCTGCAGACGGGCTAACGCTGGCCCCGGCTGCTGACGCTGATGCTGGCTGCAGCTGCTGCAGATGCTGGCCCCCGGCTGCTGCAGACGGGCTAACGCTGGCCCCGGCTGCTGACGCTGACGCTGGCTGCAGCTGCTGCAGACGCTGGCCCCGGCTGCTGCAGACGGGCTGACGCTGGCTGCAGCTGCTGCAGACGCTGGCCCCGGCTGCTGCAGACGCTGGCCCCGGCTGCTGCAGACGGGCTAACGCTGGCCCCGGCTGCTGACGCTGATGCTGGCTGCAGCTGCTGCAGATGCTGGCCCCCGGCTGCTGCAGACGGGCTAACGCTGGCCCCGGCTGCTGACGCTGACGCTGGCTGCAGCTGCTGCAGACGCTGGCCCCGGCTGCTGCAGACGGGCTGACGCTGGCTGCAGCTGCTGCAGACGCTGGCCCCGGCTGCTGCAGACGCTGGCCCCGGCTGCTGCAGACGCTGGCCCCGGCTGCTGCAGATGAGCTAACGTTAGCCCTGGCTTCAGTTAGCCTTGGAGGTCCACTGGTTGCTGCAGTCCACTCAACATCGGAACTTTTGATAAATTACGCACTAAATCAGTAAATGTTCCATATAGTGAAGCTTAAGTATAATATTCTCGCCTCAAATGATGTTAAAAAGTTTAGTTTAGTACGCTTACTGTTTTTAGGGAGGGAAAACGTCATTTAGGTCTTTTAACAAAATTAAATCGAGGACGACCCGGATGTATATCTGGATGCGCAGATGAGCTAATGGCGAATGCGCAGGACAGATCGTGCTTCCGGGACGGATCGGGTAGTGACGGAACAGACAAGTCTGCTCTGATGCATGCTGGGTAAAGAGGGAGGGGCATGAACAACATCCAGGGACTCTGTCCGTTCTCTGTCTGCTGTTCTTTTGAATTGGCACAGTGGTGAGGCTGAGGACGTTTCACGAGCACCTGAGAATGGACACTTACACCTATTGAGAAACCGAGGCTGTCTGGATGCCCTGCTTGACCCCTGACCCCTGCATCACTATATAGTCGACTTTACAATGAACTCTAATAACTGACCGTTTGGACAGATCCCCTCTAGTTTTCACTCCCCGTCAGTCATGTGACTCCTGCAAGGTTCCTGCGCCATCTTTGTTCTTTCCTCAACTCAGAGCAGAATCATTTCTGAATAAATGAAACCAATAAAATCACAATAATAGAAAATATAACTAATAAAATCTGAAAAAATCTAAATCCTTTTGCATCCACTTCATAGATGACTCAGAAACCTGTTTTTTATTGAGAAGTTTTATTTTAAAAACATTTTTCTTTAAATGTCTTTGCTTCCTGTAATAATGGGACAAAGTTCTCTCCATCTGGACAGAACCAGCCGGTAGGAACCGGTCAGAACCGGTCATCCATCCCGTTCATGCGGTAGGCTCCTCTGATCCAGGCAGGATCAAACGGGATCTGTCATGTAAAGAAGTGCTGACCGGTTAGAACCGGCTGGGTTCTGGCCAGCCGGTTCTAACCGGTCCTGTCTGCTTCCCCAGGTGAACGAGGAGCAGATGGAGAAGGCGGCCCAGACCTTCCCCCACAACCCCCCCAAAACCAAGGAGGCCTTCTACTACAGGCAGGTGTTTGAGCGGTTGTACCCGGGCCGCGCCCAGTGGCTGTCCCATTACTGGATGCCTCGCTGGATCAGCGCCACCGACCCGTCAGCGCGGACGCTGTCCATCTACAAAGCAGACAAAGAGCAGTGATTGGCTGAGCTCCTGGTTTCCTGCTGCAGCTTTCAATAAATGACTGAAACTGTTGTTGTCGTTTGAGGTGGAAGGCTGGTCAGACTGGGCCGGATTTAGTCCAGAACCGGACTAATGGGCCCTGATGGCGTCAAAGCAGCTTCAACCTCACATTTACTGCTGCTGTCAGAGAAACGGCGTGATCTTCTGCTTTGGTCCACCTGAGCAGAAGGTTTAATAAAGGCAGCACTAAACCAGCCTAAAGGTTCTGATGGTCGTCTGTGAAGCTTCAAGCAAACCCAACATGGTGAAAATAGAACAGGGGGGGAGGGGGGACGAGCTAAATCACCCTGTGATTGGTTGGTTCTGAGCAGCTCCTGTGCTTGGTTTTCAGCCCTGCTCCTCCTGCTGACCTGAGATCATCTGAAGCAGAAACTGTTTGCTTTGAGGAGCAGGACTGAAAACCAGCCACATCATTCACCAATGAGCTGAGAGACTATCCGCCGGAGCTGCAGTGAATTAGAAAAGGATATATTTGATCCTCTTTAAATTAATTTTGAATGGATTTTTTCCAGAAGTAACAGATTTTAACCCAAAAGTCATACTTTTCCTTTTTTATCTGATCTTAATTACCTGTTTAAGGAACAGAACCATTAAAGCTGTTAAAGTTCTGTGATTTGAAAGTTCATGCCACTAAAACCAGGTTTACATTAAAAACAAAGGAGCACAAATGCATCTAATCTGTGACTGAAGAGCAGAGACTGAAGATTATTGCCCATTAAACTGGACTGAACTGAACGGCTGTATAGAGGAATCATTAAATGCTCATTAAATAATTCTATAGAGAATCATTTAATGATCTAATCTAAAGTTCCTTTGATTTAAATAAATATCCATGGAACAAGCAGTTCTTCACTGAGCCTGATGGTGGCAGCAGAGATCCATCATGTAGAAATTAAATGCAGTTTTATTTCTGGAAAGTTGCTCTTGATGTTGATGCTGTAATCAGGAAGGATCTCCTGTAGAGGTCTGTCTGCAGTGGATCTGGATCAGCCTCTGACTGAAGACCCTCTGATGATGTCTAACAGTCTGATGAAGAGGAAGCTCACTGCTGTCCATCATCTTTTTCATCTCCAGAGGTTTTAGAGAAGTTCCTAGAACAGAGCCGGCCTTCTTTATCAGCTGGTTGAGCTTTTTTCAGTCATTAGCTGTGATGATGATGATGATGGAGGAAGAGATCAGACTCTCCTCAGCAGACTGATAGAAGATCTGCAGCATCTGAAGGACCTAATCTTACTCTAGAAGTCACTGAGGACCGCTGGCTGAGTCTTCTTTGGTCCTAGATCAAGGCAGGAGGTCTATAGTCACTGAGGACCGCTGGCTGAGTCTTCTTTGGTCCTAGATCAAGGCAGGAGGTCTATAGTCACTGAGGACCGCTGGCTGAGTCTTCTTTGGTCCTAGATCAAGGCAGGAGGTCTATAGTCACTGAGGACTGCTGGCTGAGTCTTCTTTGGTCCTGGAACAAGGCAGGAGGTCTATAGTCACTGAGGACCGCTGGCTGAGTCTTCTTTGGTCCTAGATCAAGGCAGGAGGTCTATAGTCACTGAGGACCGCTGGCTGAGTCTTCTTTGGTCCTGGAACAAGGCAGGAGGTCTATAGTCACTGAGGACCGCTGGCTGAGTCTTCTTGGGTCCTGGAACAAGGCAGGAGGTCTATAGTCACTGAGGACTGCTGGCTGAGTCTTCTTTGGACCTGGAACAAGGCAGGAGGTCTATAGTATCTGAGGACTGCTGGCTGAGTCTTCTTTGGTCCTGGAACAAGGCAGGAGGGCTGAGTCTTCTTTGGTCCTGGAACAAGGCAGGAGGTCTATAGTCACTGAGGACTGCTGGCTGAGTCTTCTTTGGTCCTGGAACATGGCCGGAGGTCTATAGTCACTGAGGACTGCTGGCTGAGTCTTCTTTGGTCCTGGAACAAGGCAGGAGGTCTATAGTCACTGAGGACCGCTGGCTGAGTCTTCTTTGGTCCTGGATCAAGGCAGGAGGTCTATAGTCACTGAGGACCGCTGGCTGAGTCTTCTTTGGTCCTGGATCAAGGCAGCAGGTCTATAGTCACTGAGGACCGCTGGCTGAGTCTTCTTTGGTCCTGGAACAAGGCAGGAGGTCTATAGTCACTGAGGACTGCTGGCTGAATCTTCTTTGGTCCTGGAACAAGGCAGGAGGTCTATAGTCACTGAGGACTGCTGGCTGAGTCTTCTTTGGTCCTGGAACAAGGCAGGAGGTCTATAGTCACTGAGGACTGCTGGCTGAATCTTCTTTGGTCCTGGAACAAGGCAGGAGGTCTATAGTCACTGAGGACCGCTGGCTGAGTCTTCTTTGGTCCTGGATCAAGGCAGCAGGTCTATAGTCACTGAGGACCGCTGGCTGAGTCTTCTTTGGTCCTGGATCAAGGCAGGAGGTCTATAGTCACTGAGGACCGCTGGCTGAGTCTTCTTTGGTCCTGGATCAAGGCAGGAGGTCTATAGTCACTGAGGACCGCTGGCTGAGTCTTTTTTGGTCCTGGATCAAGGCAGGAGGTCTATAGTCACTGAGGACCGCTGGCTGAGTCCTCTTTGGTCCTGGAACAAGGCAGGAGGTCTATAGTCACTGAGGACCGCTGGCTGAGTCTTCTTGGGTCCTGGATCAAGGCAGCAGGTCTATAGTCACTGAGGACCGCTGGCTGAGTCTTCTTTGGTCCTGGATCAAGGCAGGAGGTCTATAGTCACTGAGGACTGCTGGCTGAGTCTTCTTTGGTCCTGGAACAAGGCAGGAGGTCTTCCACATCCCTGGAACTGTCTCCAGGGTCAGACTAAGGGGGAAGAGGTGCTTTAGAATCCCACAGAGCTGCTCTGCTCAGGCCTTCAGGACTCTGACACCATCAGACCTACTGACTGATTCCCATCCAGTCTCTCCTGTTGCCTCTTTACTGCCTTCTAGAGACAGACAGGTGGAAGGTGGAGGGAGCAGCACCACCTGCTGGTCTGGCTGATAACAAACTCAGAATAAATGGCAGAGGAGGGCAGGATGTCTGTGCAATTTGTTATTTATTTGTTTTGATGTATTAATGTTATGGACCTGCCTTTGCTGTGACCCACATCTACTGTAATTAAACGAACAAAAGCATTTTATTATTTTCAGAAATCCGACCGATCTGGAAATAAATCCGTAAAAAAAACATTCCTTAGATAGAAAACTTTGAATCAATCTGACTGGATGATCTGGTGAACTGGAAAGTGACCTGAGATGACATGATGTGAATTGGAGCTATAGAAATAAACTGAATAGAATTGAACTATTCTCAGACTTGGATTATATTAAACTGAACTTCCGATATTCACCACTGTTTGGCGCTATTTCCCTTTTTCCTCTTGCTTGGACTCGCAATGAATCCTCGCAATGAATCCTGGGATACCTACGGACGATACAGCGGACGGACCTGTCTTTCCACTGGGCAAAAAGGTCGCATTTATCAGTCGCATAACGAGGACTCTTTGGATCAGACCTCGGCGCCGCGCTGTGATGTAATCGTCCGACGAATCTGGCCATCAGAGGACGCAGCCTCTGGATTCTAACTCAGTATCTGAGTGGCAGCAGGTGGGGGTGGGGCTTAAATGGTCTTCCAAATGTTTACATTGTTTTACCAGCTGTATTGTCTTTGCCAGCCTGGAAGTTTTTTTGTTTATTTGAAGCTTTAGTTTATTCATAACTGAACAGCTTCTATCTCAGATTTTTAGCATTTCTGCTTTTTAAAGTCTGAGCAGAAGGTGGAGACTCACAACTTTGAGTCCTTTAGAAAACCTTGGTGGACCTGCTGAGGCATCACTCTGATGGGTCCATCAGGTCCATCTCTACAGCCCATAAAAGGAGCACAATAGGTGTCCATAATAAAGCCTCTATGATTGACATCTATGATGAGCCCTTTAACCTCCCACTAGTGGGACTGATTGGCCCCTCAGGGCCACCGTAGCCTTGACTGCATTCATTTTTATGCTCATTGTGAATCTTTTAAATCTGAACTTGAGATTTATTAATTGAAAGAGTTAATGTTCTGTTTTAACCTCATATGAGTATAAAATGAATAATTCTGGAGTTTTATAATGGCCGGCCTCTATTCTCATACAATCCAGCCCTCACCCCCCCCAACACACACACACACACACACTGTTTCTCTTTTTTTTGGAGGGGGTGCTCCCACCTCCCACCCTGCTTCCATCTGCTGAAGATGGACGCAGATTTCCCTCCTCTTGGTTTAGCAGAATCAAACATTTTCAGGACCTTCTAACCGATTTCCGCCGCATGGATGAACTTTATGTGGTTAAATATGAATATTTAATGTTTCATTTAATGTTTAATGTTTTATTCCTGGATTTTCTCATGGATGGTGTTAATGAATCTCTGACTGGATAATTAGCTTCTGGTTGTGCAGTACCTCTGATCACCACCAGAGGCCGCCCTCCACATCCTCTCCGCTTCTCAAACATAAAAATCAGACACCTTGAAAGCTGAAGCTCAACAATTACAGAAAATAATTTTAATATCTTGAAGTTCACTGTGACCCCCCCCCCCCCCCCAACATAAAGGAACAAACCGCTAATGCAGAGGAGTTGGCAGTGCAACTTTCAGTGAACCCGGGGGGGTTTAGCTCGGCTTGGATGGTCCACTACAACATTTATGGACTGAGGCATGGCAGATGGAGGGAAACCCACCCAGAGACCACTTATTACGACAATCATGGCAGCGTTCCCCTTCCTCGCGTCCCCCAGAGGAAGCCAGCACAGGCAGAGCACTGCTACATCACTACGACATGGAAACAATCATTTTATTGGACTAACAACTAAACACACGTTGAAGAAAAAGAAAACCAGCATCTGGTCGCCTCCGGTAGGTGAAGACTGGCTGCTTAGCGCCGCTGCTCGTCCATCTGTGCTGTGCTCCACTGGTAGGGCTCTGCAGGAGGAAGAGGAGCAAGACCTGCTTTAGAACACACTGGTTCTGCAGAAAACCACCAAGATTAAAGAACATGCAATAACTCAGCTGACCTGCTTCTTCTTGGCTCCGTTTCCCCATCAGACCAACGAATGAGTTGATTTTATGTCCTTTGGACACAAAAAAAAGATTCAGTGATGATTTAATATTGCTGTCTGAACTCCTACACACTAATAACCAAATAAAGTCATTTAAATGATCCATAAATGTGTAATTTAAAAGGATCCAAACTTCTCCTTTTTAGAAGGAGCTCAGCAGAACTCAAGCTGAGGCGGTCAGGTTTACACCATCAGCACCAGGGCTGGCTGTTAATGATCCCAACATGTTGATGCTAGATCTATGAGCCATGAATAACTCAGAGAACTAATGGAGGCTGCACCAGGGGCGGAGCTAGATGGGGCGCCAGGGGGGCCATGGCCACCCTCAGCCAATCATTGGACACCCCTGCCATTGTTTTCCTCTAATACAGACCGCACTAATACTCTGAAGTGGAATGTTCCAACTTATTTAACATTTTAATTTTTCATATATTAACAGTTACTTGACAACAAAAACGCTGTGGTTAATTATGCACATTAATAATCTAACGTTAAAGATGATGAGTACAGAATTCATGCTCTTTTCAGAACTAGATTTTGTTTTATTAAAGAGAAAATGATGTCTTTGCCTGAGGCGTAGCCAGGTAATGATAGTAAGGGCGTCCAGGCAATAACCAATGTATAGTTTGCATGGTGCAATACTGAGTCACAAACCTAAAAAAAAATATGTACCAGTTTAATCATGGAGAAGCTATTAGTCAGCTTCATATTTTTCCTTTATATAAAAGCTATTTTCTGAGAATGTTTTATAAGAACAACTGTTTAAATGAACAAACATGTAAAAAAAGTAGACTAGATTCTATTATTTTCCATGTGAATCCCAGATTGTCCGTTCTTCATTTAAATCAGTCCTAGCTGTCTTTATCCATGCTGGCTCAGATCCTGACCTTTGAAAAAGGAGGCAGGAAAGCAGAATAAAGCCTTAGCCCCGCTGCATGCAGTTAGCCTCTCTGCATGGAGTTAGCCTCACTGCATGCAGTTAGCCTCGCTGCAGGCAGTTAGCCTCGCTGCACGCAGTTAGCCTCGCTGCACGCAGTTAGCCTCGCTGCAGGCAGTTAGCCTCGCTGCACGCAGTTAGCCTCGCTGCATGCAGTTAGCCTCGCTGCACGCAGTTAGCCTCGCTGCATGCAGTTAGCCTAGCCTCGGAGCTAAACCAGGTCCTGGAAAAGGACGGTTTTTGCACCACCTCTCTCCCTCTCTCCCATGTGTCTCTTCCTCCTGTGACTCCACCTGTCAATCCACTGTGGCGGGAGGTGTTGAGCAAATACACTTCCTGTCTCTCCATACCTTTGTATTGCAGAGGAGCGACTAGAAAACATCTGAATCATTGTCATTACTTACATACTTTTTTCAATCTTTCTGCATGAAATTAATATTTAAATCTAATAATATCTACATTAAATTTATTTCTTGTTATTATACTAGTTATTTATCTCTGATTTAGCTGAAGACTCACAGATGACTTGCAAAGGGACAGTAGGAGATGAATTAGATTTTTTTGAACAGATCCCAAATCAGCACCGTGGTTCTTCAGGCTGGTCTGAAAACTGTAATCGGTTCTTAGATAACTGAATAAACAGCTGCGCTGCTGTTTGGAGGACAGCTGCAGCCCAACATGTCCTTGAGGACGTCGGTCCCCCGTAATGATGACTGACGTCCTGCTAAGTGGAATAAATTAGATGTATGCTCAGTCCTGCTCGCTCTGTTGCATCAGTGAGTCGTTCAGAATCAGGGAAACCCCCCCCCCCCGGATGCAGCCTTCATAAAAGAGCAAAAAGAACAATCCGTCGCTTAATTAAACCCTGAGATTGTTTGCACCCACACCGCCTGAACCACAGCAGTTAAATTCACTTCAATTAGTGAAGCTGTGGGTGAAACATGAGAGAAGCGGTTTTTATTCCCGCTGAGCAGATCCGAGGAGGCTGATCCGTCGCCATGGTCCATTTAGCCCTGCAGAGATCAGCCACCTCCAGAATCCAGCTCCAACCTGGCAACCAGAGGGCCCTGATCAGCCCAGAGGCTGAGTCTAACACTCATTTCACTCTATTCACATTTCAGAAGTAAAAACACTTACTTTTCCGGGTGATCTGTGCGTTAGCTGTGGAAGGATGGAAAGAAAAGACAGAAAAGATAAGATGAGGATGAAGAAGAGACAGTGTGTGTGTGTGTGTGTGTGTGGGGGGGGTTCTCACCCATGGAGCGCTTCCCCATCAGCCCGATGAACTGGTGCGGCCGCGGCTTTCTCGTCATCCTCAGGAGGATTTCTCTGAATGGGTCGTTGGAGAGCCAGTCCTCCTGAGAAGAAAGACAAGAGGAGTCATTTCTATTCAGAGGAATTGGTTCTGGAATCAGCTGGAATCAGCTGGAATCAGTTGGAATCAGTTGGAATCGGCTGGAATCGGCTGGAATCAGTGCAGCGGTGATTATCCTAAAAGAAATGCAGGCTTGATGATGCCTTCCTCCTCTCTGCGCATCACAAACTGTAACCATCAGCAGGTTTGTCTATTTCGGTCTGAAGATCTATTGGTCTAATCTACATTAGTCTGGCTGGGCTGTGGACCCGGGGGCCACTAATAGCCGTACACTACTGTATGTTGGAATGATTTATTATGTTCCCATTCATCTGAAAATGGCCCCAGCACGCAGTTAGATCTGAGGGAACAGAGGTTTGGCACATCTCCAGTTCCCAAAGTCAAACTCAGGACAAGAAGCTGCTTCATCGTTTTACAGATTTAATTGATCTCAGTTCCAAACTCGATTCTTCGAGCTTTAAAATAATAATAATATAAAATAAAACCGTTTCTTTGTCTCAGTCTGTGTCCCAAAATCTAAGATCTGATTAGAAAGAAATGCGTTAAGCTGCAGTTTCATTTTTCCTGCCAAAAATATAGATTTTTATTATTACACCTCTAATTGAAGGCTTTGTTTAAGCTGCTGTTTTAGACAAATCCTGATAAATTAAAATGTCGAAAAAAGTCGGATAAAAAGCAGATGATAAAAGCTGCTTTCTGCGCAACTTTCCTGCAGGCGCTTCTTTTCAAATCAAACTAATCTGAGCGGATTATTTGCTTGGTTTAGACCCAGAAATCCAGATTTAAAAAGTTACATAGGAAGCAGAAAAATGCTGAAATCCAGAGAAAAGTGAAAGATATAGCCGGGCTGCTTCTACCTGAACCTGGCTGCTGCTCGTCCAGTAATCTGCTGCTTCTTTCGGTTCTACTTCTTGGCACAAAACTTGATCGTCGCCGATCAGCGCCATGATGAGCAGCGGGAAAAACAGGAGCTTCATGCTGCCGCGCGCTGTCAGAGGAACCGCAACACAAGCAGAGGAGCCGGACTGAACACTGACTTCAGCGCGCGCTGCTCTTCCTCTCAGATCTAAAGTCTTTAGTCCATAGCGCGCGCGCGTGCGTCAGAAAGCAGTTTCCCGAAAGCTGTCCGCGCGCTCTGCTTCTGCAACTTCTTGTCGTCTCGTGCGCCCTCCTATCCTCTTTATAGCGGCTCGGTGCGTTGCTTAGTAACGCAGTTCAAGTAATGGGATTACTCGCTACAGTCCGGCAGGAACGTGGCTGTCACGCGCCTTAATGTGATGGATGCAGGTCACTTCCTGCTCTTTGTTCTTCTGAACCTGTGCCGCTGTCAGGTGGAGGCGCGTGAGCAGCTGGAGATGTTTAGGATCATTTCTCTCCTGGTTTTAGGATTCACAATGTTTCAAACTTCGTTGTTCTCTGTCTCTTTTTCCAACAAACTCATCATTTTTCTGGGATAAATCAAGTTTTTGTGTCTCTGTGGAGACCTGTCCAGGATGGCCCCCGCCTCTCACCCACGCGTGACCCTGGCAGAAGACGGATGCATGATTCAATTGTCCAATCACCGTGAAGTTTGGGGCCAAACTGATGAGCAGACTTTCTAAGTTTGATAATGTTTCCTTCTGAATGCTGAAAGGCAGAAAGGTGCCCTCTGCTCAGCGTGACCGGAAGCTCCGGATGACGCACAGAACTTTCAATGCAGTTAAGCCTGAAAGCCAACCCCAATAAAAGGACATTTAGCCCACTTTGCTTTTCTGAGGTTCCCTCATTTGATCTGTTTAATAAAGTGGACATTATAGATGCTTAGATCTCCAGAAAAAAACATTAAATGCAGTCATTAGGAAGAATGACAAATGGTTTTATCTAAAGATGAGCTTCTGTTTCATTGAGCTATAAATAATTTGACCACAGGATGAGCTGGATAGTGCGGCAGGCAGGTCTACCTCTGGGGCCTGATGTGGGATGGATGGATGAACCTGGGGCCCCACAGACAGCAGTGACTCCAGGGGAACTTCTCAGGGATCAGCATCCTCAGTGTTCCAGCTCTGCTGGGCCACGCAGTTGATTTTCTAATAAACACACAGGAAATGTCTTGGAAATATTTCACGTTTACCTCCTTAAATGTTCTCCAGATCAGTCAGATTTCTGAAAATGATAAAATGCTTTTGTTCGTTTAACTTTGAAAAACACATTAAATAATTTTGCCTTTTTAGGATTGGTTGTTTTATTTTCCTGTGTTAAGCAAAAAGAAATGATAATAAAAACAAATAGAAATCAGATCATTTGATGAAGCTGAGCCCACGTCTGCTTTGGATAGAGAGGCTGGAAGCTTCTGGTTGCATTTAACATTTTCATCAAAGAGTTCTGAGAACAGACCTGATGATGATAATGAGGAGGATGAGGATGATGATGGTGATGAGGATGATGATGATAATGATGATGGTGATGAGGATGATGATGGTGATGGGGATGATGATGATGGTTGTTGATCATTTATTTCGAACACTTAATAAAAAGCAAATATAAGTAAATTAATAAAGTCATAACAAAACAAAAAAGAAGAAAAAGAAAAAAACATATGTACATCCCATGATGTTCGAAAAGGAGTAGGAAGAAATAATAAAACTTATTAAATCCTACCCCTGTTCTATATTAACATCTACCAATGTTTAAGCATAAATACATATCTATATATATACACACACATATATATATACTCATAGATACCTATACATATATATACACACATGCATACTTACACATACACCCGTATCTCAAACACATGCACACATACATGCATATACATACACACCCACATAACTATAGACAGTATACACATATCTCTATCTACATATACGTACACATATATCCATACATATCCATATACCAAAAACCCTTATCTCTCACACTTTTTTTATTTTATATATATATATATATATATATATATATATATATATATATATATATATATATATATATATATATATTTTTTTTTTTTTTTTATTTCATCTCTCTTGACTTCTTATCTATTTTAATTCATAGTGGCAGAGCAAGTTCTATTCCCCCTCAAGCCCCCTCCTCCCTGTATCTTGTAAAAATCATTTGTTTATATTTGTTTTTAAACTGGTTGATGTTTGGACATTGCTTCAAATCCATGCTCAGTCTGTTCCATAGCCTCACTCACTATTTGTTATACAAAATCTTTTCCTTGCAGTTCTGTATCTTTGAATCTTAAAATTAGTTATCTCCCTTAAATCATACCCCCCCTCTCTCTCATAAAACAAATTTGTCAAGTGACTTGGTAATCGCTTATTTCTAGCTTTAAATAGAAATTGTGCTGTTTGGAATTCTATCATATCATAAAGCTTCATGATTTTAGACATTATAAATAGTGTGTTGGTGTGTTCTCGATATCCAGCTTTATGAATTATTCTGATGGCTCTTTTTTGCAATATGAACAGTGGCTCTAGTGAACTTTTATATGTGCTTCCCCATACCTCTATACAGTAAATTAAATGAGGTAAGACCAAAGAACAGAACAGAGCATGGAGTGATTTGTAATCTAAAACATATCATACTTTGGCTATTACAGAGATGCTTTTAGATATTTTAGTGCTGATGTATTTAATATGAGACTTCCAGCAAATCTTGTCATTTATTATCACCCCGAGAAATTTAGTTTCATATACTTTCTCTATATCACTCCCTCCTATCTGTACCCGTGCATGATGATTTAGTTTTTTGTTACCAAATATCATATATTTCGTTTTACTCAAATTTAGTGACAGTTTATTTTTATTTAGCCAGTATTTAATATTAATGAATTCTGAGGTGATAGTGTCCAAAAGTTGCTGTAAATTCTCACCTGATCCTATTATATTTGTGTCATCAGCAAATAAAATAAATTTGAGTTTTTGTGATATCTTACATATGTCATTAATGTACATGATGAATAATTTAGGACCCAAGACCGACCCCTGTGGTACACCACACACAATGTCCAAACATCTTGACTGATGAGCTCCCATCTTCACAAATTGCTTCCTGTTTTTTAAATAACTTCTTACCCACTCTAGTGCCAGTCCCCTGATCCCATATTGCTCTAATTTGTTAATTAATATATCATGATTTATAGTATCAAATGCTTTTTTTAGATCAATAAAAACCCCAACAGAATATTTCTTGCTATCTATGGAATTTGTTGTTTCTTCTATTAGTTCAATTAATGCTTGTGATGTTGATCGATTTCTTCTGAATCCATATTGATTATCTGAGAGTAAATTATGTCTTTTATGAAATTGTCTAACCTGTAATTGACAACTTTTTCCAGAATTTTTGAAAACTGTGGGAGAAGAGAAACCGGTCTGTAATTTGTGAAATGATGCTTGTCCCCAGTTTTGTACACAGGAATAACTTTAGCTATTTTCATATTATTGGGACATTGAATGTCACTGGATCTTCAATTTCATTTGCAAGTTTTGGTCCGACATTTACAAAAAACTCATTAAACTTGTTAACCGCATCATCTATGTTATTTATACTTTTTTCATTTTCTATAAAACACTGTGGATAATTAATATTTCTAGTTTTATTTCTAATTATACTATTTAAAATATCCCATATACCTTTTATATTGTGCTTATTCTCATCCAGTAACTTCTTGTAATAATCTTTCTTACAGTTCCTCATAATATTAGTTAACTTATTTCTATACTTCTTGTATTTATCTTCTGCTTCCTTAGTTCTATGTTTTATACATTCTCTATATAGTGTATTTTTCTTTTTGCAAGCATTCTTCAGTCCCTTTGACATCCATTGATCATCCATATACTTTTGTTTTCTGTAGTATTGTTTAATTGGACAATTTTTATCATATAATATTTTAAATGTTCTTAAAAAACCAGTATCAGTATCATTTTCTTGATACAAGAACTCCCAATCTTGTCTTAGTAACTCATTTTTGAATGCATCCATAGTTTCTTCAGACCTCACCCTTCTGTACAGTGTTATCTTACCCTGTTTATTTTTAATTTGATCATCATTATAGATTGTAAAGACTGGAAGGCGATCACTGATATCATTTACTAATAATCCACTTACTGTATTATTATCCATTTCATTAGAAAATATATTATCAATTAACGTTGCGCAGTGAGTTGTGATTCGGCTGGGTCTGGTAATCTTGGGATGTAACCAAATACTATACATTGTATTTATAAATTCATCCGTTATTCATCCGTTACACTCGGACTAGACCACCCCCAGCAAAAGCCCCTTGGGATTGGGGCCCACATGCCCCGCACAGGCCACCCAACCAGAGACCCCCCACCCCCCCTAACTAATTCACCCAGCCACTTCCTCCCCTCAATTGCTACACGCCCCTCCCTCCTTCCCCCTTTGGGGAGAGCAGAAATGACAGGCCCGCCACCGGCAGGCCACCCAGGCCCCGCAGCCGCCCCCCCTGCCAAGACCACAGACCAGGCGGCTCGCTCTTCCTCCAGGCCCCAGACTCCGGGTGGCAGCCGGGGAACAGGGGTGTGTCCACCACAGTCCACCCCCCTCCGGGAGATGGGCGGTGCTAGTGCAATCCCCCCAATCGACAACCCAGAACCCTCAATGTCTAAATGCGAAAGGGGGTTTAGACAACGCCAAACATAGATGTGTAATGTCAAAATGTTGTAGATGGAAGTGTCTAGAATGCAAAATAAAATTGGGATGGGGGACACCATCAGAAGGTGGGGCCCTCCAGTAATGACCCCCTCCCCATGAACCTACATGTGTGGCAGTGTGATGGAGCAGGCAGAGGGAGGATGCCGGGGATGGGGAGCAAAGGACTGGGGGGCTTACTGCACTCCCAGGGAGCCAGCTCCCCCGCTGACTCCAATATGCACTCCCGTTCCCAGAGAGCCCCACCGGAGAGGGGGGCCCCACCAGTCGCACCACCGGGGGCCAGGGACCAGTGGCAGGGCCCACAAGCCAGCCGGCCAGCCCCCACCCCGGACGAAGCCCCACCAGGGGACGGCACGGACTAGGACCCAGACAGGGAGCCAGACCCGAAGCCCTTCTAAAATCCTGCAGATGCTGTCTCAAGATTAATATGATCCAACAACAGATCTCTGTACTGATTGATGCTGAGTTTATCCTTACTTTTCCAATTCATGACAATAGTTTTCTTTGCGATACATAATGCAGTGAAGGCCATGCAAACTGATTTTTTTTCCATAGAGCTTCCCTCAAAGTCACTCAGCAAGCAAACTGAAGGGGAAAGTGAGATTTTACAACCCAGGCACAGTGATAGATCCTTACATACCTGTACCCAGAACCTCTGAACCGACGTTCAGGGACGATAGCTGGGCGGGAACATAGGATGACAAAAAATGATCACAATCGTCTTCGGATCATAACCGGTTATTCCTCCAGAATTGATTTTGTCTCTGAAAACACTGTTTGGGCTGTGATAGGTTCTCAGCAGGTTCATAACATGTTATCAGCATACCTCGACAGGTTTACAGCAATGTCATTGCATGATCACAGCAGATTCTCAGCAAGTTCTCCGTAGGTGCTTGGCAGGGTTACAGCAGGTTCTCTGCAGGTTCATGGAATGTTCTCTATCTGTTCTCAGCAGGTTCATGGAATGTTCTCTATCTGTTCTCAGCAGGTTCATGGAATGTTCTCTATCTGTTCTCTGCAGGTTCATGGAATGTTCTCTATCTGTTCTCAGCAGGTTCATGGAATGTTCTCTATGTGTTCTCTGCAGGTTCATGGAATGTTCTCTATGTGTTCTCTGCAGGTTCATGGAATGTTCTCTATCTGTTCTCAGAAGGTTCATGGAATGTTCTCTATCTATTCTCAGCAGGTTCATGGAATGTTCTCTATCTATTCTCAGCAGGTTCAGGGAATGTTCTCTATCTATTCTCTGCAGGTTCATGGAATGTTCTCTATCTATTCTCAGCAGGTTCATGGAATGTTCTCTATGTGTTCTCAGCAGGTTCATGGAATGTTCTCTATCTGTTCTCAGCAGGTTCATGGAATGTTCTCTATCTATTCTCTGCAGGTTCATGGAATGTTCTATATCTATTCTCAGCAGGTTCATGGAATGTTCTCTATCTGTTCTCAGAAGGTTCATGGAATGTTCTCTATCTGTTCTCAGCAGGTTCATGGAATGTTCTCTATCTATTCTCAGCAGGTTCAGGGAATGTTCTCTATCTATTCTCAGCAGGTTCAGGGAATGTTCTCTATCTATTCTCAGCAGGTTCATGGAATGTTCTCTATCTATTCTCAGCAGGTTCATGGAATGTTCTCTATCTATTCTCTGCAGGTTCATGGAATGTTCTCTATCTATTCTCAGCAGGTTCATGGAATTTTCTCTATCTGTTCTCAGCAGGTTCATGGAATGTTCTCTATCTATTCTCAGCAGGTTCATGGAATGTTCTCTATCTGTTCTCAGCAGGTTCAGGGAATGTTCTCTATCTATTCTCAGCAGGTTCATGGAATGTTCTCTATCTGTTCTCAGCAGGTTCATGGAATGTTCTCTATGTGATCTCAGCAGGTTCATGGAATGTTCTCTATCTGTTCTCAGCAGGTTCATGGAATGTTCTCTATGTGTTCTCAGCAGGTTCATGGAATGTTCTCTATCTATTCTCAGCAGGTTCATGGAATGTTCTCTATCTGTTCTCAGCAGGTTCATGGAATGTTCTCTATCTATTCTCAGCAGGTTCAGGGAATGTTCTCTATCTATTCTCAGCCGGTTCATGGAATGTTCTCTATCTGTTCTCTGCAGGTTCATGGAATGTTCTCTATGTGTTCTCAGCAGGTTCATGGGATGTTCTCTATCTATTCTCAGCAGGTTCATGGAATGTTCTCTATCTGTTCTCAGCAGGTTCATGGAATGTTCTCTATCTATTCTCAGCAGGATCAGGGAATGTTCTCTATCTATTCTCAGCAGGTTCATGGAATGTTCTCTATGTGTTCTCTGCAGGTTCAGGGAATGTTCTCTATCTGTTCTCAGCAGGTTCATGGAATGTTCTCTATGTGTTCTCTGCAGGTTCAGGGAATGTTCTCTATCTATTCTCAGCAGGTTCATGGAATGTTCTCTATCTGTTCTCTGCAGGTTCATGGAATGTTCTCTATCTATTCTCAGCAGGTTCATGGAATGTTCTCTATGTGTTCTCAGCAGGTTCATGGAATGTTCTCTATCTGTTCTCAGCAGGTTCATGGAATGTTCTCTATCTGTTCTCAGCAGGTTCATGGAATGTTCTCTATGTGTTCTCAGCAGGTTCATGGAATGTTCTCTATCTGTTCTCAGCAGGTTCATGGAATGTTCTCTATGTGTTCTCAGCCGGTTCATGGAATGTTCTCTATCTGTTCTCTGCAGGTTCATGGAATGTTCTCTATGTGTTCTCAGCAGGTTCATGGAATGTTCTCTATCTATTCTCAGCAGGTTCATGGAATGTTCTCTATCTGTTCTCAGCAGGTTCATGGAATGTTCTCTATCTATTCTCAGCAGGTTCAGGGAATGTTCTCTATCTATTCTCAGCCGGTTCATGGAATGTTCTCTATCTGTTCTCTGCAGGTTCATGGAATGTTCTCTATGTGTTCTCAGCAGGTTCATGGAATGTTCTCTATCTATTCTCAGCAGGTTCATAAAATGTTCTCTATCTGTTCTCAGCAGGTTCAGGGAATGTTCTCTATCTATTCTCAGCAGGTTCATGGAATGTTCTCTATCTATTCTCAGCAGGTTCATGGAATGTTCTCTATCTATTCTCAGCAGGTTCATGGAATGTTCTCTATCTGTTCTCAGCAGGTTCATGGAATGTTCTCTATGTGTTCTCAGCAGGTTCATGGAATGTTCTCTATGTGTTCTCAGCAGGTTCATGGAATGTTCTCTATGTGTTCTCAGCAGGTTCATGGAATGTTCTCTATCTGTTCTCAGCAGGTTCAGGGAATGTTCTCTATGTGTTCTCTGCAGGTTCATGGAATGTTCTCTATCTATTCTCAGCAGGTTCAGGGAATGTTCTCTATGTGTTCTCAGCAGGTTCATGGAATGTTCTCTATGTGTTCTCTGCAGGTTCATGGAATGTTCTCTATCTATTCTCAGCAGGTTCATGGAATGTTCTCTATCTATTCTCAGCAGGTTCAGGGAATGTTCTCTATGTGTTCTCAGCAGGTTCATGTAATGTTCTCTATCTATTCTCAGCAGGTTCATGGAATGTTCTCTATCTATTCTCAGCAGGTTCATGGAATGTTCTCTATCTGTTCTCAGCAGGTTCATGGAATGTTCTCTATCTATTCTCAGCAGGTTCAGGGAATGTTCTCTATCTATTCTCAGCAGGTTCATGGAATGTTCTCTATCTATTCTCAGCAGGTTCATGGAATGTTCTCTATCTGTTCTCAGCAGGTTCATGGAATGTTCTCTATCTGTTCTCAGCAGGTTCATGGAATGTTCTCTATCTGTTCTCAGCAGGTTCATGGAATGTTCTCTATCTATTCTCAGCAGGTTCAGGGAATGTTCTCTATCTATTCTCAGCCGGTTCATGGAATGTTCTCTATCTGTTCTCTGCAGGTTCATGGAATGTTCTCTATGTGTTCTCAGCAGGTTCATGGAATGTTCTCTATCTATTCTCAGCAGGTTCATGGAATGTTCTCTATCTGTTCTCAGCAGGTTCATGGAATGTTCTCTATCTATTCTCAGCAGGTTCAGGGAATGTTCTCTATCTATTCTCAGCAGGTTCATGGAATGTTCTCTATCTATTCTCAGCAGGTTCATGGAATGTTCTCTATCTATTCTCAGCAGGTTCATGGAATGTTCTCTATCTGTTCTCAGCAGGTTCATGGAATGTTCTCTATGTGTTCTCAGCAGGTTCATGGAATGTTCTCTATGTGTTCTCAGCAGGTTCATGGAATGTTCTCTATCTGTTCTCAGCAGGTTCAGGGAATGTTCTCTATGTGTTCTCTGCAGGTTCATGGAATGTTCTCTATCTATTCTCAGCAGGTTCAGGGAATGTTCTCTATGTGTTCTCAGCAGGTTCATGGAATGTTCTCTATGTGTTCTCTGCAGGTTCATGGAATGTTCTCTATCTATTCTCAGCAGGTTCATGGAATGTTCTCTATCTATTCTCAGCAGGTTCAGGGAATGTTCTCTATGTGTTCTCAGCAGGTTCATGTAATGTTCTCTATCTATTCTCAGCAGGTTCATGGAATGTTCTCTATCTATTCTCAGCAGGTTCATGGAATGTTCTCTATCTGTTCTCAGCAGGTTCATGGAATGTTCTCTATCTATTCTCAGCAGGTTCAGGGAATGTTCTCTATCTATTCTCAGCAGGTTCATGGAATGTTCTCTATCTATTCTCAGCAGGTTCATGGAATGTTCTCTATCTATTCTCAGCAGGTTCATGGAATGTTCTCTATCTGTTCTCAGCAGGTTCATGGAATGTTCTCTATGTGTTCTCAGCAGGTTCATGGAATGTTCTCTATGTGTTCTCAGCAGGTTCATGGAATGTTCTCTATCTGTTCTCAGCAGGTTCAGGGAATGTTCTCTATGTGTTCTCTGCAGGTTCATGGAATGTTCTCTATCTATTCTCAGCAGGTTCATAAAATGTTCTCTATCTGTTCTCAGCAGGTTCAGGGAATGTTCTCTATCTATTCTCAGCAGGTTCAGGGAATGTTCTCTATCTATTCTCAGCCGGTTCATGGAATGTTCTCTATCTGTTCTCTGCAGGTTCATGGAATGTTCTCTATGTGTTCTCAGCAGGTTCATGGAATGTTCTCTATCTATTCTCAGCAGGTTCATGGAATGTTCTCTATCTGTTCTCAGCAGGTTCATGGAATGTTCTCTATCTATTCTCAGCAGGTTCAGGGAATGTTCTCTATCTATTCTCAGCAGGTTCATGGAATGTTCTCTATCTATTCTCAGCAGGTTCATGGAATGTTCTCTATCTATTCTCAGCAGGTTCATGGAATGTTCTCTATCTGTTCTCAGCAGGTTCATGGAATGTTCTCTATGTGTTCTCAGCAGGTTCATGGAATGTTCTCTATGTGTTCTCAGCAGGTTCATGGAATGTTCTCTATCTGTTCTCAGCAGGTTCAGGGAATGTTCTCTATGTGTTCTCTGCAGGTTCATGGAATGTTCTCTATCTATTCTCAGCAGGTTCAGGGAATGTTCTCTATGTGTTCTCAGCAGGTTCATGGAATGTTCTCTATGTGTTCTCTGCAGGTTCATGGAATGTTCTCTATCTATTCTCAGCAGGTTCATGGAATGTTCTCTATCTATTCTCAGCAGGTTCAGGGAATGTTCTCTATGTGTTCTCAGCAGGTTCATGTAATGTTCTCTATCTATTCTCAGCAGGTTCATGGAATGTTCTCTATCTATTCTCAGCAGGTTCATGGAATGTTCTCTATCTGTTCTCAGCAGGTTCATGGAATGTTCTCTATCTATTCTCAGCAGGTTCAGGGAATGTTCTCTATCTATTCTCAGCAGGTTCATGGAATGTTCTCTATCTATTCTCAGCAGGTTCATGGAATGTTCTCTATCTATTCTCAGCAGGTTCATGGAATGTTCTCTATCTGTTCTCAGCAGGTTCATGGAATGTTCTCTATGTGTTCTCAGCAGGTTCATGGAATGTTCTCTATGTGTTCTCAGCAGGTTCATGGAATGTTCTCTATCTGTTCTCAGCAGGTTCAGGGAATGTTCTCTATGTGTTCTCTGCAGGTTCATGGAATGTTCTCTATCTATTCTCAGCAGGTTCATGGAATGTTCTCTATCTATTCTCAGCAGGTTCATGGAATGTTCTCTATCTATTCTCAGCAGGTTCAGGGAATGTTCTCTATGTGTTCTCAGCAGGTTCATGGAATGTTCTCTATGTGTTCTCAGCAGGTTCATGGAATGTTCTCTATCTATTCTCAGCAGGTTCATGGAATGTTCTCTATCTATTCTCAGCAGGTTCAGGGAATGTTCTCTATCTATTCTCAGCAGGTTCAGGGAATGTTCTCTATCTATTCTCAGCAGGTTCATGGAATGTTCTCTATGTGTTCTCTGCAGGTTCATGGAATGTTCTCTATCTGTTCTCAGCAGGTTCATGGAATGTTCTCTATCTATTCTCAGCAGGTTCATGGAATGTTCTCTATCTGTTCTCAGCAGGTTCATGGAATGTTCTCTATCTATTCTCAGCAGGTTCAGGGAATGTTCTCTATCTATTCTCAGCAGGTTCATGGAATGTTCTCTATCTGTTCTCAGCAGGTTCAGGGAATGTTCTCTGTCTATTCTCAGCAGGTTCATGGAATGTTCTCTATCTGTTCTCAGCAGGTTCATGGAATGTTCTCTATCTATTCTCAGCAGGTTCATGGAATGTTCTCTATCTATTCTCAGCAGGTTCAGGGAATGTTCTCTATGTGTTCTCAGCAGGTTCATGTAATGTTCTCTATCTATTCTCAGCAGGTTCATGGAATGTTCTCTATCTATTCTCAGCAGGTTCATGGAATGTTCTCTATCTGTTCTGAGCAGGTTCATGGAATGTTCTCTATCTATTCTCAGCAGGTTCAGGGAATGTTCTCTATCTATTCTCAGCAGGTTCATGGAATGTTCTCTATCTATTCTCAGCAGGTTCATGGAATGTTCTCTATGTGTTCTCAGCAGGTTCATGGAATGTTCTCTATCTGTTCTCAGCAGGTTCAGGGAATGTTCTCTATGTGTTCTCTGCAGGTTCATGGAATGTTCTCTATCTATTCTCAGCAGGTTCATGGAATGTTCTCTATCTATTCTCAGCAGGTTCATGGAATGTTCTCTATCTATTCTCAGCAGGTTCAGGGAATGTTCTCTATGTGTTCTCAGCAGGTTCATGGAATGTTCTCTATGTGTTCTCAGCAGGTTCATGGAATGTTCTCTATCTATTCTCAGCAGGTTCATGGAATGTTCTCTATCTATTCTCAGCAGGTTCAGGGAATGTTCTCTATCTATTCTCAGCAGGTTCAGGGAATGTTCTCTATCTATTCTCAGCAGGTTCATGGAATGTTCTCTATGTGTTCTCTGCAGGTTCATGGAATGTTCTCTATCTGTTCTCAGCAGGTTCATGGAATGTTCTCTATCTATTCTCAGCAGGTTCATGGAATGTTCTCTATCTGTTCTCAGCAGGTTCATGGAATGTTCTCTATCTATTCTCAGCAGGTTCAGGGAATGTTCTCTATCTATTCTCAGCAGGTTCATGGAATGTTCTCTATCTGTTCTCAGCAGGTTCAGGGAATGTTCTCTATCTATTCTCAGCAGGTTCATGGAATGTTCTCTATCTGTTCTCAGCAGGTTCATGGAATGTTCTCTATGTGTTCTCAGCAGGTTCATGGAATGTTCTCTATGTGTTCTCAGCAGGTTCATGGAATGTTCTCTATCTATTCTCAGCAGGTTCATGGAATGTTCTCTATCTATTCTCAGCAGGTTCAGGGAATGTTCTCTATCTATTCTCAGCAGGTTCAGGGAATGTTCTCTATCTATTCTCAGCAGGTTCATGGAATGTTCTCTATGTGTTCTCTGCAGGTTCATGGAATGTTCTCTATCTGTTCTCAGCAGGTTCATGGAATGTTCTCTATCTATTCTCAGCAGGTTCATGGAATGTTCTCTATCTGTTCTCAGCAGGTTCATGGAATGTTCTCTATCTATTCTCAGCAGGTTCAGGGAATGTTCTCTATCTATTCTCAGCAGGTTCATGGAATGTTCTCTATCTGTTCTCAGCAGGTTCAGGAATGTTCTCTATCTATTCTCAGCAGGTTCATGGAATGTTCTCTATCTGTTCTCAGCAGGTTCATGGAATGTTCTCTATGTGTTCTCAGCAGGTTCATGGAATGTTCTCTATGTGTTCTCAGCAGGTTCATGGAATGTTCTCTATGTGTTCTCAGCAGGTTCATGGAATGTTCTCTATCTGTTCTCAGCAGGTTCAGGGAATGTTCTCTATCTATTCTCAGCAGGTTCAGGGAATGTTCTCTATGTGTTCTCAGCAGGTTCATTGAATGTTCTCTATGTGTTCTCTGCAGGTTGATGGAATGTTCTCTATCTATTCTCAGCAGGTTCATGGAATGTTCTCTATCTATTCTCAGCAGGTTCAGGGAATGTTCTCTATGTGTTCTCAGCAGGTTCATGGAATGTTCTCTATGTGTTCTCTGCAGGTTCATGGAATGTTCTCTATCTATTCTCAGCAGGTTCATGGAATGTTCTCTATCTATTCTCAGCAGGTTCATGGAATGTTCTCTATCTATTCTCAGCAGGTTCAGGGAATGTTCTCTATCTATTCTCAGCAGGTTCAGGGAATGTTCTCTATCTATTCTCAGCAGGTTCATGGAATGTTCTCTATGTGTTCTCTGCAGGTTCATGGAATGTTCTCTATCTGTTCTCAGCAGGTTCATGGAATGTTCTCTATCTATTCTCAGCAGGTTCATGGAATGTTCTCTATCTGTTCTCAGCAGGTTCATGGAATGTTCTCTATCTATTCTCAGCAGGTTCAGGGAATGTTCTCTATCTATTCTCAGCAGGTTCATGGAATGTTCTCTATCTATTCTCAGCAGGTTCATGGAATGTTCTCTATCTATTCTCAGCAGGTTCATGGAATGTTCTCTATCTATTCTCAGCAGGTTCATGGAATGTTCTCTATCTATTCTCAGCAGGTTCATGGAATGTTCTCTATCTATTCTCAGCAGGTTCATGGAATGTTCTCTATCTGTTCTCAGCAGGTTCATGGAATGTTCTCTATGTGTTCTCAGCAGGTTCATGGAATGTTCTCTATGTGTTCTCAGCAGGTTCATGGAATGTTCTCTATGTGTTCTCAGCAGGTTCATGGAATGTTCTCTATCTGTTCTCAGCAGGTTCAGGGAATGTTCTCTATCTATTCTCAGCAGGTTCAGGGAATGTTCTCTATGTGTTCTCAGCAGGTTCATTGAATGTTCTCTATGTGTTCTCTGCAGGTTGATGGAATGTTCTCTATCTATTCTCAGCAGGTTCATGGAATGTTCTCTATCTATTCTCAGCAGGTTCAGGGAATGTTCTCTATGTGTTCTCAGCAGGTTCATGGAATGTTCTCTATGTGTTCTCTGCAGGTTCATGGAATGTTCTCTATCTATTCTCAGCAGGTTCATGGAATGTTCTCTATCTATTCTCAGCAGGTTCATGGAATGTTCTCTATCTATTCTCAGCAGGTTCAGGGAATGTTCTCTATCTATTCTCAGCAGGTTCAGGGAATGTTCTCTATCTATTCTCAGCAGGTTCATGGAATGTTCTCTATGTGTTCTCTGCAGGTTCATGGAATGTTCTCTATCTGTTCTCAGCAGGTTCATGGAATGTTCTCTATCTATTCTCAGCAGGTTCATGGAATGTTCTCTATCTGTTCTCAGCAGGTTCATGGAATGTTCTCTATCTATTCTCAGCAGGTTCAGGGAATGTTCTCTATCTATTCTCAGCAGGTTCATGGAATGTTCTCTATCTATTCTCAGTAGGTTCATGGAATGTTCTCTATCTATTCTCAGCAGGTTCATGGAATGTTCTCTATCTATTCTCAGCAGGTTCATGGAATGTTCTCTATCTATTCTCAGCAGGTTCATGGAATGTTCTCTATCTATTCTCAGTAGGTTCATGGAATGTTCTCTATCTGTTCTCAGTAGGTTCATGGAATGTTCTCTATCTATTCTCAGCAGGTTCATGGAATGTTCTCTATCTGTTCTCAGCAGGTTCATGGAATGTTCTCTATCTATTCTCAGCAGGTTCATGGAATGTTCTCTATCTATTCTCAGCAGGTTCATGGAATGTTCTCTATCTGTTCTCAGCAGGTTCATGGAATGTTCTCTATCTATTCTCAGCAGGTTCATGGAATGTTCTCTATCTATTCTCAGCAGGTTCAGGGAATGTTCTCTATCTATTCTCAGCAGGTTCATGGAATGTTCTCTATCTATTCTCAGCAGGTTCATGGAATGTTCTCTATCTATTCTCAGCAGGTTCAGGGAATGTTCTCTATCTATTCTCAGCAGGTTCATGGAATGTTCTCTATGTGATCTCAGCAGGTTCATGGAATGTTCTCTATCTATTCTCAGCAGGTTCATGGAATGTTCTCTATCTATTCTCAGTAGGTTCATGGAATGTTCTCTATCTATTCTCAGCAGGTTCATGGAATGTTCTCTATCTATTCTCAGCAGGTTCATGGAATGTTCTCTATCTATTCTCTGCAGGTTCATGGAATGTTCTCTATCTATTCTCAGCAGGTTCAGGGAATGTTCTCTATCTATTCTCAGCAGGTTCATGGAATGTTCTCTATCTATTCTCAGCAGGTTCATGGAATGTTCTCTATCTGTTCTCAGCAGGTTCATGGAATGTTCTCTATCTATTCTCAGCAGGTTCATGGAATGTTCTCTATCTATTCTCAGCAGGTTCAGGGAATGTTCTCTATCTATTCTCAGCAGGTTCATGGAATGTTCTCTATCTGTTCTCAACAGGTTCATGGATTTTTCTCTATGTGATCTCAGCAGGTTCATGGAATGTTCTCTATCTGTTCTCAGCAGGTTCATGGAATGTTCTCTATGTGTTCTCAGCAGGTTCATGGAATGTTCTCTATCTATTCTCAGCAAGTTCATGGAATGTTCTCTATCTGTTCTCAGCAGGTTCATGGAATGTTCTCTATGTGTTCTCAGCAGGTTCATGGAATGTTCTCTATCTGTTCTCAGCAGGTTCATGGAATGTTCTCTATCTATTCTCTGCAGGTTCATGGAATGTTCTCTATCTATTCTCAGCAGGTTCATGGAATGTTCTCTATCTATTCTCTGCAGGTTCATGGAATGTTCTCTATCTATTCTCAGCAGGTTCAGGGAATGTTCTCTATCTATTCTCAGCAGGTTCATGGAATGTTCTCTATCTGTTCTCAGCAGGTTCATGGAATGTTCTCTATGTGTTCTCAGCAGGTTCATGGAATGTTCTCTATGTGTTCTCAGCAGGTTCATGGAATGTTCTCTATGTGTTCTCAGCAGGTTCATGGAATGTTCTCTATCTGTTCTCAGCAGGTTCAGGGAATGTTCTCTATCTATTCTCAGCAGGTTCAGGGAATGTTCTCTATGTGTTCTCAGCAGGTTCATGGAATGTTCTCTATCTATTCTCAGCAGGTTCAGGGAATGTTCTCTATTCTCAGCAGGTTCATGGAATGTTCTCTATCTGTTCTCAGCAGGCTCAGGGAATGTTCTCTATCTATTCTCAGCAGGTTCAGGGAATGTTCTCTATCTATTCTCAGCAGGTTCATGGAATGTTCTCTATCTATTCTCAGCAGGTTCATGGAATGTTCTCTATCTATTCTCTGCAGGTTCATGGAATGTTCTCTATCTATTCTCAGCAGGTTCATGGAATGTTCTCTATCTATTCTCAGCAGGTTCATGGAATGTTCTCTATGTGTTCTCAGCAGGTTCATGGAATGTTCTCTATCTGTTCTCAGCAGGTTCATGGAATGTTCTCTATCTATTCTCTGCAGGTTCATGGAATGTTCTCTATCTATTCTCAGCAGGTTCATGGAATGTTCTCTATCTATTCTCTGCAGGTTCATGGAATGTTCTCTATCTATTCTCAGCAGGTTCAGGGAATGTTCTCTATCTATTCTCAGCAGGTTCAGGGAATGTTCTCTATCTGTTCTCAGCCGGTTCATGGAATGTTCTCTATCTGTTCTCTGCAGGTTCATGGAATGTTCTCTATGTGTTCTCAGCAGGTTCATGGAATGTTCTCTATCTATTCTCAGCAGGTTCATGGAATGTTCTCTATCTGTTCTCAGCAGGTTCATGGAATGTTCTCTATCTATTCTCAGCAGGTTCAGGGAATGTTCTCTATCTATTCTCAGCAGGTTCATGGAATGTTTTCTATGTGTTCTCTGCAGGTTCAGGGAATGTTCTCTATCTGTTCTCAGCAGGTTCATGGAATGTTCTCTATGTGTTCTCTGCAGGTTCAGGGAATGTTCTCTATCTATTCTCAGCAGGTTCATGGAATGTTCTCTATGTGTTCTCTGCAGGTTCAGGGAATGTTCTCTATCTATTCTCAGCAGGTTCATGGAATGTTCTCTATCTGTTCTCTGCAGGTTCATGGAATGTTCTCTATCTGTTCTCAGCAGGTTCATGGAATGTTCTCTATGTGTTCTCAGCAGGTTCATGGAATGTTCTCTATCTGTTCTCAGCAGGTTCATGGAATGTTCTCTATCTGTTCTCAGCAGGTTCATGGAATGTTCTCTATGTGTTCTCAGCAGGTTCATGGAATGTTCTCTATCTGTTCTCAGCAGGTTCATGGAATGTTCTCTATGTGTTCTCTGCAGGTTCAGGGAATGTTCTCTATCTGTTCTCAGCAGGTTCATGGAATGTTCTCTATGTGTTCTCTGCAGGTTCAGGGAATGTTCTCTATCTTTTCTCAGCAGGTTCATGGAATGTTCTCTATCTGTTCTCAGCAGGTTCATGGAATGTTCTCTATGTGTTCTCTGCAGGTTCAGGGAATGTTCTCTATCTGTTCTCAGCAGGTTCATGGAATGTTCTCTATCTATTCTCAGCAGGTTCATGGAATGTTCTCTATGTGTTCTCAGCAGGTTCATGGAATGTTCTCTATCTGTTCTCAGCTGGTTCATGGAATGTTCTCTATCTGTTCTCAGCAGGTTCATGGAATGTTCTCTATATGTTCTCAGCAGGTTCATGGAATGTTCTCTATCTGTTCTCAGCAGGTTCATGGAATGTTCTCTATGTGTTCTCTGCAGGTTCAGGGAATGTTCTCTATCTGTTCTCAGCAGGTTCATGGAATGTTCTCTATGTGTTCTCTGCAGGTTCAGGGAATGTTCTCTATCTATTCTCAGCAGGTTCATGGAATGTTCTCTATCTGTTCTCTGCAGGTTCAGGGAATGTTCTCTATCTATTCTCAGCAGGTTCATGGAATGTTCTCTATCTGTTCTCAGCAGGTTCATGGAATGTTCTCTATGTGTTCTCTGCAGGTTCATGGAATGTTCTCTATCTGTTCTCAGCAGGTTCATGGAATGTTCTCTATGTGCTCTCTGCAGGTTCATGGAATGTTCTCTATCTATTCTCAGCAGGTTCATGGAATGTTCTCTATCTGTTCTCAGCAGGTTCATGGAATGTTCTCTATCTGTTCTCAGCAGGTTCATGGAATGTTCTCTATCTGTTCTCAGCAGGTTCATGGAATGTTCTCTATCTGTTCTCAGCAGGTTCATGGAATGTTCTCTATCTATTCTCAGCAGGTTCAAGGAATGTAAGGAAAGTTCTCTATCTGTTCTCAGCAGGTTCATGGAATGTTCTCTATCTATTCTCAGCAGGTTCATGGAATGTTCTCTATCTGTTCTCAGCAGGTTCATGGAATGTTCTCTATCTATTCTCAGCAGGTTCATGGAATGTTCTCTATGTGTTCTCAGCAGGTTCATGGAATGTTCTCTATCTGTTCTCAGCAGGTTCATGGAATGTTCTCTATCTATTCTCTGCAGGTTCATGGAATGTTCTCTATCTATTCTCAGCAGGTTCATGGAATGTTCTCTATCTATTCTCAGCAGGTTCAGGTAATGTTCTCTATCTATTCTCAGCAGGTTCATGGAATGTTCTCTATCTATTCTCAGCAGGTTCATGGAATGTTCTCTTTGTGTTCTGTGCAGGTTCATGGAATGTTCTCTATCTATTCTCAGCAGGTTCATGGAATGTTCTCTATCTATTCTCAGCAGGTTCATGGAATGTTCTCTATCTATTCTCAGCAGGTTCATGTAATGTTCTCTATCTATTCTCAGCAGGTTCATGGAATGTTCTCTATCTATTCTCAGCAGGTTCATGGAATGTTCTCTATCTGTTCTCAGCAGGTTCATGGAATGTTCTCTATCTATTCTCAGCAGGTTCATGGAATGTTCTCTATCTATTCTCAGCAGGTTCAGGGAATGTTCTCTATCTATTCTCAGCAGGTTCATGGAATGTTCTCTATCTATTCTCAGTAGGTTCATGGAATGTTCTCTATCTATTCTTAGCAGGTTCATGTAATGTTCTCTATCTATTCTCAGCAGGTTCATGGAATGTTCTCTATCTATTCTCAGCAGGTTCATGGAATGTTCTCTATCTGTTCTCAGCAGGTTCATGGAATGTTCTCTATCTATTCTCAGCAGGTTCATGGAATGTTCTCTATCTATTCTCAGCAGGTTCAGGGAATGTTCTCTATCTATTCTCAGCAGGTTCATGGAATGTTCTCTATCTATTCTCAGTAGGTTCATGGAATGTTCTCTATCTATTCTCAGCAGGTTCATGGAATGTTCTCTATCTATTCTCAGCAGGTTCATGGAATGTTCTCTATCTATTCTCAGCAGGTTCATGGAATGTTCTCTATCTATTCTCAGTAGGTTCATGGAATGTTCTCTATCTGTTCTCAGTAGGTTCATGGAATGTTCTCTATCTATTCTCAGCAGGTTCATGGAATGTTCTCTATCTGTTCTCAGCAGGTTCATGGAATGTTCTCTATCTATTCTCAGCAGGTTCATGGAATGTTCTCTATCTATTCTCAGCAGGTTCATGGAATGTTCTCTATCTGTTCTCAGCAGGTTCATGGAATGTTCTCTATCTATTCTCAGCAGGTTCATGGAATGTTCTCTATCTATTCTCAGCAGGTTCAGGGAATGTTCTCTATCTATTCTCAGCAGGTTCATGGAATGTTCTCTATCTATTCTCAGCAGGTTCATGGAATGTTCTCTATCTATTCTCAGCAGGTTCAGGGAATGTTCTCTATCTATTCTCAGCAGGTTCATGGAATGTTCTCTATGTGATCTCAGCAGGTTCATGGAATGTTCTCTATCTATTCTCAGCAGGTTCATGGAATGTTCTCTATCTATTCTCAGTAGGTTCATGGAATGTTCTCTATCTATTCTCAGCAGGTTCATGGAATGTTCTCTATCTATTCTCAGCAGGTTCATGGAATGTTCTCTATCTATTCTCTGCAGGTTCATGGAATGTTCTCTATCTATTCTCAGCAGGTTCAGGGAATGTTCTCTATCTATTCTCAGCAGGTTCATGGAATGTTCTCTATCTATTCTCAGCAGGTTCATGGAATGTTCTCTATCTGTTCTCAGCAGGTTCATGGAATGTTCTCTATCTATTCTCAGCAGGTTCATGGAATGTTCTCTATCTATTCTCAGCAGGTTCAGGGAATGTTCTCTATCTATTCTCAGCAGGTTCATGGAATGTTCTCTATCTGTTCTCAACAGGTTCATGGATTTTTCTCTATGTGATCTCAGCAGGTTCATGGAATGTTCTCTATCTGTTCTCAGCAGGTTCATGGAATGTTCTCTATGTGTTCTCAGCAGGTTCATGGAATGTTCTCTATCTATTCTCAGCAAGTTCATGGAATGTTCTCTATCTGTTCTCAGCAGGTTCATGGAATGTTCTCTATGTGTTCTCAGCAGGTTCATGGAATGTTCTCTATCTGTTCTCAGCAGGTTCATGGAATGTTCTCTATCTATTCTCTGCAGGTTCATGGAATGTTCTCTATCTATTCTCAGCAGGTTCATGGAATGTTCTCTATCTATTCTCTGCAGGTTCATGGAATGTTCTCTATCTATTCTCAGCAGGTTCAGGGAATGTTCTCTATCTATTCTCAGCAGGTTCATGGAATGTTCTCTATCTGTTCTCAGCAGGTTCATGGAATGTTCTCTATGTGTTCTCAGCAGGTTCATGGAATGTTCTCTATGTGTTCTCAGCAGGTTCATGGAATGTTCTCTATGTGTTCTCAGCAGGTTCATGGAATGTTCTCTATCTGTTCTCAGCAGGTTCAGGGAATGTTCTCTATCTATTCTCAGCAGGTTCAGGGAATGTTCTCTATGTGTTCTCAGCAGGTTCATGGAATGTTCTCTATCTATTCTCAGCAGGTTCAGGGAATGTTCTCTATTCTCAGCAGGTTCATGGAATGTTCTCTATCTGTTCTCAGCAGGCTCAGGGAATGTTCTCTATCTATTCTCAGCAGGTTCAGGGAATGTTCTCTATCTATTCTCAGCAGGTTCATGGAATGTTCTCTATCTATTCTCAGCAGGTTCATGGAATGTTCTCTATCTATTCTCTGCAGGTTCATGGAATGTTCTCTATCTATTCTCAGCAGGTTCATGGAATGTTCTCTATCTATTCTCAGCAGGTTCATGGAATGTTCTCTATGTGTTCTCAGCAGGTTCATGGAATGTTCTCTATCTGTTCTCAGCAGGTTCATGGAATGTTCTCTATCTATTCTCTGCAGGTTCATGGAATGTTCTCTATCTATTCTCAGCAGGTTCATGGAATGTTCTCTATCTATTCTCTGCAGGTTCATGGAATGTTCTCTATCTATTCTCAGCAGGTTCAGGGAATGTTCTCTATCTATTCTCAGCAGGTTCAGGGAATGTTCTCTATCTGTTCTCAGCCGGTTCATGGAATGTTCTCTATCTGTTCTCTGCAGGTTCATGGAATGTTCTCTATGTGTTCTCAGCAGGTTCATGGAATGTTCTCTATCTATTCTCAGCAGGTTCATGGAATGTTCTCTATCTGTTCTCAGCAGGTTCATGGAATGTTCTCTATCTATTCTCAGCAGGTTCAGGGAATGTTCTCTATCTATTCTCAGCAGGTTCATGGAATGTTTTCTATGTGTTCTCTGCAGGTTCAGGGAATGTTCTCTATCTGTTCTCAGCAGGTTCATGGAATGTTCTCTATGTGTTCTCTGCAGGTTCAGGGAATGTTCTCTATCTATTCTCAGCAGGTTCATGGAATGTTCTCTATGTGTTCTCTGCAGGTTCAGGGAATGTTCTCTATCTATTCTCAGCAGGTTCATGGAATGTTCTCTATCTGTTCTCTGCAGGTTCATGGAATGTTCTCTATCTGTTCTCAGCAGGTTCATGGAATGTTCTCTATGTGTTCTCAGCAGGTTCATGGAATGTTCTCTATCTGTTCTCAGCAGGTTCATGGAATGTTCTCTATCTGTTCTCAGCAGGTTCATGGAATGTTCTCTATGTGTTCTCAGCAGGTTCATGGAATGTTCTCTATCTGTTCTCAGCAGGTTCATGGAATGTTCTCTATGTGTTCTCTGCAGGTTCAGGGAATGTTCTCTATCTGTTCTCAGCAGGTTCATGGAATGTTCTCTATGTGTTCTCTGCAGGTTCAGGGAATGTTCTCTATCTTTTCTCAGCAGGTTCATGGAATGTTCTCTATCTGTTCTCAGCAGGTTCATGGAATGTTCTCTATGTGTTCTCTGCAGGTTCAGGGAATGTTCTCTATCTGTTCTCAGCAGGTTCATGGAATGTTCTCTATCTATTCTCAGCAGGTTCATGGAATGTTCTCTATGTGTTCTCAGCAGGTTCATGGAATGTTCTCTATCTGTTCTCAGCTGGTTCATGGAATGTTCTCTATCTGTTCTCAGCAGGTTCATGGAATGTTCTCTATATGTTCTCAGCAGGTTCATGGAATGTTCTCTATCTGTTCTCAGCAGGTTCATGGAATGTTCTCTATGTGTTCTCTGCAGGTTCAGGGAATGTTCTCTATCTGTTCTCAGCAGGTTCATGGAATGTTCTCTATGTGTTCTCTGCAGGTTCAGGGAATGTTCTCTATCTATTCTCAGCAGGTTCATGGAATGTTCTCTATCTGTTCTCTGCAGGTTCAGGGAATGTTCTCTATCTATTCTCAGCAGGTTCATGGAATGTTCTCTATCTGTTCTCAGCAGGTTCATGGAATGTTCTCTATGTGTTCTCTGCAGGTTCATGGAATGTTCTCTATCTGTTCTCAGCAGGTTCATGGAATGTTCTCTATGTGCTCTCTGCAGGTTCATGGAATGTTCTCTATCTATTCTCAGCAGGTTCATGGAATGTTCTCTATCTGTTCTCAGCAGGTTCATGGAATGTTCTCTATCTGTTGTCAGCAGGTTCATGGAATGTTCTCTATCTGTTCTCAGCAGGTTCATGGAATGTTCTCTATCTGTTCTCAGCAGGTTCATGGAATGTTCTCTATCTATTCTCAGCAGGTTCAAGGAATGTAAGGAAAGTTCTCTATCTGTTCTCAGCAGGTTCATGGAATGTTCTCTATCTATTCTCAGCAGGTTCATGGAATGTTCTCTATCTGTTCTCAGCAGGTTCATGGAATGTTCTCTATCTATTCTCAGCAGGTTCATGGAATGTTCTCTATGTGTTCTCAGCAGGTTCATGGAATGTTCTCTATCTGTTCTCAGCAGGTTCATGGAATGTTCTCTATCTATTCTCTGCAGGTTCATGGAATGTTCTCTATCTATTCTCAGCAGGTTCATGGAATGTTCTCTATCTATTCTCAGCAGGTTCAGGTAATGTTCTCTATCTATTCTCAGCAGGTTCATGGAATGTTCTCTATCTATTCTCAGCAGGTTCATGGAATGTTCTCTTTGTGTTCTGTGCAGGTTCATGGAATGTTCTCTATCTATTCTCAGCAGGTTCATGGAATGTTCTCTATCTATTCTCAGCAGGTTCATGGAATGTTCTCTATCTATTCTCAGCAGGTTCATGTAATGTTCTCTATCTATTCTCAGCAGGTTCATGGAATGTTCTCTATCTATTCTCAGCAGGTTCATGGAATGTTCTCTATCTGTTCTCAGCAGGTTCATGGAATGTTCTCTATCTGTTCTCTGCAGGTTCATGGAATGTTCTCTATCTATTCTCAGCAGGTTCATGGAATGTTCTCTATGTGTTCTCAGCAGGTTCATGGAATGTTCTCTATCTGTTCTCAGCTGGTTCATGGAATGTTCTCTATCTGTTCTCAGCAGGTTCATGGAATGTTCTCTATCTGTTCTCAGCAGGTTCATGGAATGTTCTCTATGTGTTCTCTGCAGGTTCAGGGAATGTTCTCTATCTGTTCTCAGCAGGTTCATGGAATGTTCTCTATGTGTTCTCTGCAAGTTCAGGGAATGTTCTCTATCTATTCTCAGCAGGTTCATGGAATGTTCTCTATCTGTTCTCTGCAGGTTCAGGGAATGTTCTCTATCTATTCTCAGCAGGTTCATGGAATGTTCTCTATCTGTTCTCAGCAGGTTCATGGAATGTTCTCTATGTGTTCTCTGCAGGTTCATGGAATGTTCTCTATCTGTTCTCAGCAGGTTCATGGAATGTTCTCTATGTGTTCTCTGCAGGTTCATGGAATGTTCTCTATCTATTCTCAGCAGGTTCATGGAATGTTCTCTATCTGTTCTCAGCAGGTTCATGGAATGTTCTCTATCTGTTCTCAGCAGGTTCATGGAATGTTCTCTATCTGTTCTCAGCAGGTTCATGGAATGTTCTCTATCTGTTCTCAGCAGGTTCATGGAATGTTCTCTATCTATTCTCAGCAGGTTCATGGAATGTTCTCTATCTGTTCTCAGCAGGTTCATGGAATGTTCTCTATCTATTCTCAGCAGGTTCATGGAATGTTCTCTATCTGTTCTCAGCAGGTTCATGGAATGTTCTCTATCTATTCTCAGCAGGTTCATGGAATGTTCTCTGTGTTCTCAGCAGGTTCATGGAATGTTCTCTATCTGTTCTCAGCAGGTTCATGGAATGTTCTCTATCTATTCTCTGCAGGTTCATGGAATGTTCTCTATCTATTCTCAGCAGGTTCATGGAATGTTCTCTATGTGTTCTCAGCAGGTTCATGGAATGTTCTCTATCTATTCTCAGCAGGTTCATGGAATGTTCTCTATCTGTTCTCAGCAGGTTCATGGAATGTTCTCTATCTGTTCTCTGCAGGTTCATGGAATGTTCTCTATCTATTCTCAGCAGGTTCATGGAATGTTCTCTATGTGTTCTCAGCAGGTTCATGGAATGTTCTCTATCTGTTCTCAGCTGGTTCATGGAATGTTCTCTATCTGTTCTCAGCAGGTTCATGGAATGTTCTCTATCTGTTCTCAGCAGGTTCATGGAATGTTCTCTATGTGTTCTCTGCAGGTTCAGGGAATGTTCTCTATCTGTTCTCAGCAGGTTCATGGAATGTTCTCTATGTGTTCTCTGCAAGTTCAGGGAATGTTCTCTATCTATTCTCAGCAGGTTCATGGAATGTTCTCTATCTGTTCTCAGCAGGTTCAGGGAATGTTCTCTATCTATTCTCAGCAGGTTCATGGAATGTTCTCTATCTGTTCTCAGCAGGTTCATGGAATGTTCTCTATGTGTTCTCTGCAGGTTCATGGAATGTTCTCTATCTGTTGTCAGCAGGTTCATGGAATGTTCTCTATGTGTTCTCTGCAGGTTCATGGAATGTTCTCTATCTATTCTCAGCAGGTTCATGGAATGTTCTCTATCTGTTCTCAGCAGGTTCATGGAATGTTCTCTATCTGTTCTCAGCAGGTTCATGGAATGTTCTCTATCTGTTCTCAGCAGGTTCATGGAATGTTCTCTATCTATTCTCAGCAGGTTCATGGAATGTTCTCTATCTGTTCTCAGCAGGTTCATGGAATGTTCTCTATCTGTTCTCAGCAGGTTCATGGAATGTTCCCTATGTGTTCTCAGCAGGTTCATAGAATGTTCTCTATGTGTTCTCAGCAGGTTCATGGAATGTTCTCTATCTATTCTCAGCAGGTTCAGGGAATGTTCTCTATCTATTCTCAGCAGGTTCATGGAATGTTCTCTATCTATTCTCAGCAGGTTCATGGAATGTTCTCTATCTATTCTCTGCAGGTTCATGGAATGTTCTCTATCTATTCTCAGCAGGTTCAGGGAATGTTCTCTATCTATTCTCAGCAGGTTCAGGGAATGTTCTCTATCTATTCTCAGCAGGTTCATGGAATGTTCTCTATGTGTTCTCTGCAGGTTCATGGAATGTTCTCTATCTGTTCTCAGCAGGTTCATGGAATGTTCTCTATCTATTCTCAGCAGGTTCATGGAATGTTCTCTATCTGTTCTCAGCAGGTTCATGGAATGTTCTCTATCTATTCTCAGCAGGTTCAGGGAATGTTCTCTATCTATTCTCAGCAGGTTCATGGAATGTTCTCTATCTATTCTCAGCAGGTTCATGGAATGTTCTCTATCTATTCTCAGCAGGTTCATGGAATGTTCTCTATCTATTCTCAGCAGGTTCATGGAATGTTCTCTATCTATTCTCAGCAGGTTCATGGAATGTTCTCTATCTATTCTCAGCAGGTTCATGGAATGTTCTCTATCTGTTCTCAGCAGGTTCATGGAATGTTCTCTATGTGTTCTCAGCAGGTTCATGGAATGTTCTCTATGTGTTCTCAGCAGGTTCATGGAATGTTCTCTATGTGTTCTCAGCAGGTTCATGGAATGTTCTCTATCTGTTCTCAGCAGGTTCAGGGAATGTTCTCTATCTATTCTCAGCAGGTTCAGGGAATGTTCTCTATGTGTTCTCAGCAGGTTCATTGAATGTTCTCTATGTGTTCTCTGCAGGTTGATGGAATGTTCTCTATCTATTCTCAGCAGGTTCATGGAATGTTCTCTATCTATTCTCAGCAGGTTCAGGGAATGTTCTCTATGTGTTCTCAGCAGGTTCATGGAATGTTCTCTATGTGTTCTCTGCAGGTTCATGGAATGTTCTCTATCTATTCTCAGCAGGTTCATGGAATGTTCTCTATCTATTCTCAGCAGGTTCATGGAATGTTCTCTATCTATTCTCAGCAGGTTCAGGGAATGTTCTCTATCTATTCTCAGCAGGTTCAGGGAATGTTCTCTATCTATTCTCAGCAGGTTCATGGAATGTTCTCTATGTGTTCTCTGCAGGTTCATGGAATGTTCTCTATCTGTTCTCAGCAGGTTCATGGAATGTTCTCTATCTATTCTCAGCAGGTTCATGGAATGTTCTCTATCTGTTCTCAGCAGGTTCATGGAATGTTCTCTATCTATTCTCAGCAGGTTCAGGGAATGTTCTCTATCTATTCTCAGCAGGTTCATGGAATGTTCTCTATCTATTCTCAGTAGGTTCATGGAATGTTCTCTATCTATTCTCAGCAGGTTCATGGAATGTTCTCTATCTATTCTCAGCAGGTTCATGGAATGTTCTCTATCTATTCTCAGCAGGTTCATGGAATGTTCTCTATCTATTCTCAGTAGGTTCATGGAATGTTCTCTATCTGTTCTCAGTAGGTTCATGGAATGTTCTCTATCTATTCTCAGCAGGTTCATGGAATGTTCTCTATCTGTTCTCAGCAGGTTCATGGAATGTTCTCTATCTATTCTCAGCAGGTTCATGGAATGTTCTCTATCTATTCTCAGCAGGTTCATGGAATGTTCTCTATCTGTTCTCAGCAGGTTCATGGAATGTTCTCTATCTATTCTCAGCAGGTTCATGGAATGTTCTCTATCTATTCTCAGCAGGTTCAGGGAATGTTCTCTATCTATTCTCAGCAGGTTCATGGAATGTTCTCTATCTATTCTCAGCAGGTTCATGGAATGTTCTCTATCTATTCTCAGCAGGTTCAGGGAATGTTCTCTATCTATTCTCAGCAGGTTCATGGAATGTTCTCTATGTGATCTCAGCAGGTTCATGGAATGTTCTCTATCTATTCTCAGCAGGTTCATGGAATGTTCTCTATCTATTCTCAGTAGGTTCATGGAATGTTCTCTATCTATTCTCAGCAGGTTCATGGAATGTTCTCTATCTATTCTCAGCAGGTTCATGGAATGTTCTCTATCTATTCTCTGCAGGTTCATGGAATGTTCTCTATCTATTCTCAGCAGGTTCAGGGAATGTTCTCTATCTATTCTCAGCAGGTTCATGGAATGTTCTCTATCTATTCTCAGCAGGTTCATGGAATGTTCTCTATCTGTTCTCAGCAGGTTCATGGAATGTTCTCTATCTATTCTCAGCAGGTTCATGGAATGTTCTCTATCTATTCTCAGCAGGTTCAGGGAATGTTCTCTATCTATTCTCAGCAGGTTCATGGAATGTTCTCTATCTGTTCTCAACAGGTTCATGGATTTTTCTCTATGTGATCTCAGCAGGTTCATGGAATGTTCTCTATCTGTTCTCAGCAGGTTCATGGAATGTTCTCTATGTGTTCTCAGCAGGTTCATGGAATGTTCTCTATCTATTCTCAGCAAGTTCATGGAATGTTCTCTATCTGTTCTCAGCAGGTTCATGGAATGTTCTCTATGTGTTCTCAGCAGGTTCATGGAATGTTCTCTATCTGTTCTCAGCAGGTTCATGGAATGTTCTCTATCTATTCTCTGCAGGTTCATGGAATGTTCTCTATCTATTCTCAGCAGGTTCATGGAATGTTCTCTATCTATTCTCTGCAGGTTCATGGAATGTTCTCTATCTATTCTCAGCAGGTTCAGGGAATGTTCTCTATCTATTCTCAGCAGGTTCATGGAATGTTCTCTATCTGTTCTCAGCAGGTTCATGGAATGTTCTCTATGTGTTCTCAGCAGGTTCATGGAATGTTCTCTATGTGTTCTCAGCAGGTTCATGGAATGTTCTCTATGTGTTCTCAGCAGGTTCATGGAATGTTCTCTATCTGTTCTCAGCAGGTTCAGGGAATGTTCTCTATCTATTCTCAGCAGGTTCAGGGAATGTTCTCTATGTGTTCTCAGCAGGTTCATGGAATGTTCTCTATCTATTCTCAGCAGGTTCAGGGAATGTTCTCTATTCTCAGCAGGTTCATGGAATGTTCTCTATCTGTTCTCAGCAGGCTCAGGGAATGTTCTCTATCTATTCTCAGCAGGTTCAGGGAATGTTCTCTATCTATTCTCAGCAGGTTCATGGAATGTTCTCTATCTATTCTCAGCAGGTTCATGGAATGTTCTCTATCTATTCTCTGCAGGTTCATGGAATGTTCTCTATCTATTCTCAGCAGGTTCATGGAATGTTCTCTATCTATTCTCAGCAGGTTCATGGAATGTTCTCTATGTGTTCTCAGCAGGTTCATGGAATGTTCTCTATCTGTTCTCAGCAGGTTCATGGAATGTTCTCTATCTATTCTCTGCAGGTTCATGGAATGTTCTCTATCTATTCTCAGCAGGTTCATGGAATGTTCTCTATCTATTCTCTGCAGGTTCATGGAATGTTCTCTATCTATTCTCAGCAGGTTCAGGGAATGTTCTCTATCTATTCTCAGCAGGTTCAGGGAATGTTCTCTATCTGTTCTCAGCCGGTTCATGGAATGTTCTCTATCTGTTCTCTGCAGGTTCATGGAATGTTCTCTATGTGTTCTCAGCAGGTTCATGGAATGTTCTCTATCTATTCTCAGCAGGTTCATGGAATGTTCTCTATCTGTTCTCAGCAGGTTCATGGAATGTTCTCTATCTATTCTCAGCAGGTTCAGGGAATGTTCTCTATCTATTCTCAGCAGGTTCATGGAATGTTTTCTATGTGTTCTCTGCAGGTTCAGGGAATGTTCTCTATCTGTTCTCAGCAGGTTCATGGAATGTTCTCTATGTGTTCTCTGCAGGTTCAGGGAATGTTCTCTATCTATTCTCAGCAGGTTCATGGAATGTTCTCTATGTGTTCTCTGCAGGTTCAGGGAATGTTCTCTATCTATTCTCAGCAGGTTCATGGAATGTTCTCTATCTGTTCTCTGCAGGTTCATGGAATGTTCTCTATCTGTTCTCAGCAGGTTCATGGAATGTTCTCTATGTGTTCTCAGCAGGTTCATGGAATGTTCTCTATCTGTTCTCAGCAGGTTCATGGAATGTTCTCTATCTGTTCTCAGCAGGTTCATGGAATGTTCTCTATGTGTTCTCAGCAGGTTCATGGAATGTTCTCTATCTGTTCTCAGCAGGTTCATGGAATGTTCTCTATGTGTTCTCTGCAGGTTCAGGGAATGTTCTCTATCTGTTCTCAGCAGGTTCATGGAATGTTCTCTATGTGTTCTCTGCAGGTTCAGGGAATGTTCTCTATCTTTTCTCAGCAGGTTCATGGAATGTTCTCTATCTGTTCTCAGCAGGTTCATGGAATGTTCTCTATGTGTTCTCTGCAGGTTCAGGGAATGTTCTCTATCTGTTCTCAGCAGGTTCATGGAATGTTCTCTATCTATTCTCAGCAGGTTCATCGAATGTTCTCTATGTGTTCTCAGCAGGTTCATGGAATGTTCTCTATCTGTTCTCAGCTGGTTCATGGAATGTTCTCTATCTGTTCTCAGCAGGTTCATGGAATGTTCTCTATATGTTCTCAGCAGGTTCATGGAATGTTCTCTATCTGTTCTCAGCAGGTTCATGGAATGTTCTCTATGTGTTCTCTGCAGGTTCAGGGAATGTTCTCTATCTGTTCTCAGCAGGTTCATGGAATGTTCTCTATGTGTTCTCTGCAGGTTCAGGGAATGTTCTCTATCTATTCTCAGCAGGTTCATGGAATGTTCTCTATCTGTTCTCTGCAGGTTCAGGGAATGTTCTCTATCTATTCTCAGCAGGTTCATGGAATGTTCTCTATCTGTTCTCAGCAGGTTCATGGAATGTTCTCTATGTGTTCTCTGCAGGTTCATGGAATGTTCTCTATCTGTTCTCAGCAGGTTCATGGAATGTTCTCTATGTGCTCTCTGCAGGTTCATGGAATGTTCTCTATCTATTCTCAGCAGGTTCATGGAATGTTCTCTATCTGTTCTCAGCAGGTTCATGGAATGTTCTCTATCTGTTCTCAGCAGGTTCATGGAATGTTCTCTATCTGTTCTCAGCAGGTTCATGGAATGTTCTCTATCTATTCTCAGCAGGTTCAAGGAATGTAAGGAAAGTTCTCTATCTGTTCTCAGCAGGTTCATGGAATGTTCTCTATCTATTCTCAGCAGGTTCATGGAATGTTCTCTATCTGTTCTCAGCAGGTTCATGGAATGTTCTCTATCTATTCTCAGCAGGTTCATGGAATGTTCTCTATGTGTTCTCAGCAGGTTCATGGAATGTTCTCTATCTGTTCTCAGCAGGTTCATGGAATGTTCTCTATCTATTCTCTGCAGGTTCATGGAATGTTCTCTATCTATTCTCAGCAGGTTCATGGAATGTTCTCTATCTATTCTCAGCAGGTTCAGGTAATGTTCTCTATCTATTCTCAGCAGGTTCATGGAATGTTCTCTATCTATTCTCAGCAGGTTCATGGAATGTTCTCTTTGTGTTCTGTGCAGGTTCATGGAATGTTCTCTATCTATTCTCAGCAGGTTCATGGAATGTTCTCTATCTATTCTCAGCAGGTTCATGGAATGTTCTCTATCTATTCTCAGCAGGTTCATGTAATGTTCTCTATCTATTCTCAGCAGGTTCATGGAATGTTCTCTATCTATTCTCAGCAGGTTCATGGAATGTTCTCTATCTGTTCTCAGCAGGTTCATGGAATGTTCTCTATCTATTCTCAGCAGGTTCATGGAATGTTCTCTATCTATTCTCAGCAGGTTCAGGGAATGTTCTCTATCTATTCTCAGCAGGTTCATGGAATGTTCTCTATCTATTCTCAGTAGGTTCATGGAATGTTCTCTATCTATTCTCAGCAGGTTCATGTAATGTTCTCTATCTATTCTCAGCAGGTTCATGGAATGTTCTCTATCTATTCTCAGCAGGTTCATGGAATGTTCTCTATCTGTTCTCAGCAGGTTCATGGAATGTTCTCTATCTATTCTCAGCAGGTTCATGGAATGTTCTCTATCTATTCTCAGCAGGTTCAGGGAATGTTCTCTATCTATTCTCAGCAGGTTCATGGAATGTTCTCTATCTATTCTCAGTAGGTTCATGGAATGTTCTCTATCTATTCTCAGCAGGTTCATGGAATGTTCTCTATCTATTCTCAGCAGGTTCATGGAATGTTCTCTATCTATTCTCAGCAGGTTCATGGAATGTTCTCTATCTATTCTCAGTAGGTTCATGGAATGTTCTCTATCTGTTCTCAGTAGGTTCATGGAATGTTCTCTATCTATTCTCAGCAGGTTCATGGAATGTTCTCTATCTGTTCTCAGCAGGTTCATGGAATGTTCTCTATCTATTCTCAGCAGGTTCATGGAATGTTCTCTATCTATTCTCAGCAGGTTCATGGAATGTTCTCTATCTGTTCTCAGCAGGTTCATGGAATGTTCTCTATCTATTCTCAGCAGGTTCATGGAATGTTCTCTATCTATTCTCAGCAGGTTCAGGGAATGTTCTCTATCTATTCTCAGCAGGTTCATGGAATGTTCTCTATCTATTCTCAGCAGGTTCATGGAATGTTCTCTATCTATTCTCAGCAGGTTCAGGGAATGTTCTCTATCTATTCTCAGCAGGTTCATGGAATGTTCTCTATGTGATCTCAGCAGGTTCATGGAATGTTCTCTATCTATTCTCAGCAGGTTCATGGAATGTTCTCTATCTATTCTCAGTAGGTTCATGGAATGTTCTCTATCTATTCTCAGCAGGTTCATGGAATGTTCTCTATCTATTCTCAGCAGGTTCATGGAATGTTCTCTATCTATTCTCTGCAGGTTCATGGAATGTTCTCTATCTATTCTCAGCAGGTTCAGGGAATGTTCTCTATCTATTCTCAGCAGGTTCATGGAATGTTCTCTATCTATTCTCAGCAGGTTCATGGAATGTTCTCTATCTGTTCTCAGCAGGTTCATGGAATGTTCTCTATCTATTCTCAGCAGGTTCATGGAATGTTCTCTATCTATTCTCAGCAGGTTCAGGGAATGTTCTCTATCTATTCTCAGCAGGTTCATGGAATGTTCTCTATCTGTTCTCAACAGGTTCATGGATTTTTCTCTATGTGATCTCAGCAGGTTCATGGAATGTTCTCTATCTGTTCTCAGCAGGTTCATGGAATGTTCTCTATGTGTTCTCAGCAGGTTCATGGAATGTTCTCTATCTATTCTCAGCAAGTTCATGGAATGTTCTCTATCTGTTCTCAGCAGGTTCATGGAATGTTCTCTATGTGTTCTCAGCAGGTTCATGGAATGTTCTCTATCTGTTCTCAGCAGGTTCATGGAATGTTCTCTATCTATTCTCTGCAGGTTCATGGAATGTTCTCTATCTATTCTCAGCAGGTTCATGGAATGTTCTCTATCTATTCTCTGCAGGTTCATGGAATGTTCTCTATCTATTCTCAGCAGGTTCAGGGAATGTTCTCTATCTATTCTCAGCAGGTTCATGGAATGTTCTCTATCTGTTCTCAGCAGGTTCATGGAATGTTCTCTATGTGTTCTCAGCAGGTTCATGGAATGTTCTCTATGTGTTCTCAGCAGGTTCATGGAATGTTCTCTATGTGTTCTCAGCAGGTTCATGGAATGTTCTCTATCTGTTCTCAGCAGGTTCAGGGAATGTTCTCTATCTATTCTCAGCAGGTTCAGGGAATGTTCTCTATGTGTTCTCAGCAGGTTCATGGAATGTTCTCTATCTATTCTCAGCAGGTTCAGGGAATGTTCTCTATTCTCAGCAGGTTCATGGAATGTTCTCTATCTGTTCTCAGCAGGCTCAGGGAATGTTCTCTATCTATTCTCAGCAGGTTCAGGGAATGTTCTCTATCTATTCTCAGCAGGTTCATGGAATGTTCTCTATCTATTCTCAGCAGGTTCATGGAATGTTCTCTATCTATTCTCTGCAGGTTCATGGAATGTTCTCTATCTATTCTCAGCAGGTTCATGGAATGTTCTCTATCTATTCTCAGCAGGTTCATGGAATGTTCTCTATGTGTTCTCAGCAGGTTCATGGAATGTTCTCTATCTGTTCTCAGCAGGTTCATGGAATGTTCTCTATCTATTCTCTGCAGGTTCATGGAATGTTCTCTATCTATTCTCAGCAGGTTCATGGAATGTTCTCTATCTATTCTCTGCAGGTTCATGGAATGTTCTCTATCTATTCTCAGCAGGTTCAGGGAATGTTCTCTATCTATTCTCAGCAGGTTCAGGGAATGTTCTCTATCTGTTCTCAGCCGGTTCATGGAATGTTCTCTATCTGTTCTCTGCAGGTTCATGGAATGTTCTCTATGTGTTCTCAGCAGGTTCATGGAATGTTCTCTATCTATTCTCAGCAGGTTCATGGAATGTTCTCTATCTGTTCTCAGCAGGTTCATGGAATGTTCTCTATCTATTCTCAGCAGGTTCAGGGAATGTTCTCTATCTATTCTCAGCAGGTTCATGGAATGTTTTCTATGTGTTCTCTGCAGGTTCAGGGAATGTTCTCTATCTGTTCTCAGCAGGTTCATGGAATGTTCTCTATGTGTTCTCTGCAGGTTCAGGGAATGTTCTCTATCTATTCTCAGCAGGTTCATGGAATGTTCTCTATGTGTTCTCTGCAGGTTCAGGGAATGTTCTCTATCTATTCTCAGCAGGTTCATGGAATGTTCTCTATCTGTTCTCTGCAGGTTCATGGAATGTTCTCTATCTGTTCTCAGCAGGTTCATGGAATGTTCTCTATGTGTTCTCAGCAGGTTCATGGAATGTTCTCTATCTGTTCTCAGCAGGTTCATGGAATGTTCTCTATCTGTTCTCAGCAGGTTCATGGAATGTTCTCTATGTGTTCTCAGCAGGTTCATGGAATGTTCTCTATCTGTTCTCAGCAGGTTCATGGAATGTTCTCTATGTGTTCTCTGCAGGTTCAGGGAATGTTCTCTATCTGTTCTCAGCAGGTTCATGGAATGTTCTCTATGTGTTCTCTGCAGGTTCAGGGAATGTTCTCTATCTTTTCTCAGCAGGTTCATGGAATGTTCTCTATCTGTTCTCAGCAGGTTCATGGAATGTTCTCTATGTGTTCTCTGCAGGTTCAGGGAATGTTCTCTATCTGTTCTCAGCAGGTTCATGGAATGTTCTCTATCTATTCTCAGCAGGTTCATGGAATGTTCTCTATGTGTTCTCAGCAGGTTCATGGAATGTTCTCTATCTGTTCTCAGCTGGTTCATGGAATGTTCTCTATCTGTTCTCAGCAGGTTCATGGAATGTTCTCTATATGTTCTCAGCAGGTTCATGGAATGTTCTCTATCTGTTCTCAGCAGGTTCATGGAATGTTCTCTATGTGTTCTCTGCAGGTTCAGGGAATGTTCTCTATCTGTTCTCAGCAGGTTCATGGAATGTTCTCTATGTGTTCTCTGCAGGTTCAGGGAATGTTCTCTATCTATTCTCAGCAGGTTCATGGAATGTTCTCTATCTGTTCTCTGCAGGTTCAGGGAATGTTCTCTATCTATTCTCAGCAGGTTCATGGAATGTTCTCTATCTGTTCTCAGCAGGTTCATGGAATGTTCTCTATGTGTTCTCTGCAGGTTCATGGAATGTTCTCTATCTGTTCTCAGCAGGTTCATGGAATGTTCTCTATGTGCTCTCTGCAGGTTCATGGAATGTTCTCTATCTATTCTCAGCAGGTTCATGGAATGTTCTCTATCTGTTCTCAGCAGGTTCATGGAATGTTCTCTATCTGTTCTCAGCAGGTTCATGGAATGTTCTCTATCTGTTCTCAGCAGGTTCATGGAATGTTCTCTATCTGTTCTCAGCAGGTTCATGGAATGTTCTCTATCTATTCTCAGCAGGTTCAAGGAATGTAAGGAAAGTTCTCTATCTGTTCTCAGCAGGTTCATGGAATGTTCTCTATCTATTCTCAGCAGGTTCATGGAATGTTCTCTATCTGTTCTCAGCAGGTTCATGGAATGTTCTCTATCTATTCTCAGCAGGTTCATGGAATGTTCTCTATGTGTTCTCAGCAGGTTCATGGAATGTTCTCTATCTGTTCTCAGCAGGTTCATGGAATGTTCTCTATCTATTCTCTGCAGGTTCATGGAATGTTCTCTATCTATTCTCAGCAGGTTCATGGAATGTTCTCTATCTATTCTCAGCAGGTTCAGGTAATGTTCTCTATCTATTCTCAGCAGGTTCATGGAATGTTCTCTATCTATTCTCAGCAGGTTCATGGAATGTTCTCTTTGTGTTCTGTGCAGGTTCATGGAATGTTCTCTATCTATTCTCAGCAGGTTCATGGAATGTTCTCTATCTATTCTCAGCAGGTTCATGGAATGTTCTCTATCTATTCTCAGCAGGTTCATGTAATGTTCTCTATCTATTCTCAGCAGGTTCATGGAATGTTCTCTATCTATTCTCAGCAGGTTCATGGAATGTTCTCTATCTGTTCTCAGCAGGTTCATGGAATGTTCTCTATCTGTTCTCTGCAGGTTCATGGAATGTTCTCTATCTATTCTCAGCAGGTTCATGGAATGTTCTCTATGTGTTCTCAGCAGGTTCATGGAATGTTCTCTATCTGTTCTCAGCTGGTTCATGGAATGTTCTCTATCTGTTCTCAGCAGGTTCATGGAATGTTCTCTATCTGTTCTCAGCAGGTTCATGGAATGTTCTCTATGTGTTCTCTGCAGGTTCAGGGAATGTTCTCTATCTGTTCTCAGCAGGTTCATGGAATGTTCTCTATGTGTTCTCTGCAAGTTCAGGGAATGTTCTCTATCTATTCTCAGCAGGTTCATGGAATGTTCTCTATCTGTTCTCTGCAGGTTCAGGGAATGTTCTCTATCTATTCTCAGCAGGTTCATGGAATGTTCTCTATCTGTTCTCAGCAGGTTCATGGAATGTTCTCTATGTGTTCTCTGCAGGTTCATGGAATGTTCTCTATCTGTTCTCAGCAGGTTCATGGAATGTTCTCTATGTGTTCTCTGCAGGTTCATGGAATGTTCTCTATCTATTCTCAGCAGGTTCATGGAATGTTCTCTATCTGTTCTCAGCAGGTTCATGGAATGTTCTCTATCTGTTCTCAGCAGGTTCATGGAATGTTCTCTATCTGTTCTCAGCAGGTTCATGGAATGTTCTCTATCTGTTCTCAGCAGGTTCATGGAATGTTCTCTATCTATTCTCAGCAGGTTCATGGAATGTTCTCTATCTGTTCTCAGCAGGTTCATGGAATGTTCTCTATCTATTCTCAGCAGGTTCATGGAATGTTCTCTATCTGTTCTCAGCAGGTTCATGGAATGTTCTCTATCTATTCTCAGCAGGTTCATGGAATGTTCTCTGTGTTCTCAGCAGGTTCATGGAATGTTCTCTATCTGTTCTCAGCAGGTTCATGGAATGTTCTCTATCTATTCTCTGCAGGTTCATGGAATGTTCTCTATCTATTCTCAGCAGGTTCATGGAATGTTCTCTATGTGTTCTCAGCAGGTTCATGGAATGTTCTCTATCTATTCTCAGCAGGTTCATGGAATGTTCTCTATCTGTTCTCAGCAGGTTCATGGAATGTTCTCTATCTGTTCTCTGCAGGTTCATGGAATGTTCTCTATCTATTCTCAGCAGGTTCATGGAATGTTCTCTATGTGTTCTCAGCAGGTTCATGGAATGTTCTCTATCTGTTCTCAGCTGGTTCATGGAATGTTCTCTATCTGTTCTCAGCAGGTTCATGGAATGTTCTCTATCTGTTCTCAGCAGGTTCATGGAATGTTCTCTATGTGTTCTCTGCAGGTTCAGGGAATGTTCTCTATCTGTTCTCAGCAGGTTCATGGAATGTTCTCTATGTGTTCTCTGCAAGTTCAGGGAATGTTCTCTATCTATTCTCAGCAGGTTCATGGAATGTTCTCTATCTGTTCTCAGCAGGTTCAGGGAATGTTCTCTATCTATTCTCAGCAGGTTCATGGAATGTTCTCTATCTGTTCTCAGCAGGTTCATGGAATGTTCTCTATGTGTTCTCTGCAGGTTCATGGAATGTTCTCTATCTGTTGTCAGCAGGTTCATGGAATGTTCTCTATGTGTTCTCTGCAGGTTCATGGAATGTTCTCTATCTATTCTCAGCAGGTTCATGGAATGTTCTCTATCTGTTCTCAGCAGGTTCATGGAATGTTCTCTATCTGTTCTCAGCAGGTTCATGGAATGTTCTCTATCTGTTCTCAGCAGGTTCATGGAATGTTCTCTATCTGTTCTCAGCAGGTTCATGGAATGTTCTCTATCTATTCTCAGCAGGTTCATGGAATGTTCTCTATCTGTTCTCAGCAGGTTCATGGAATGTTCTCTATCTGTTCTCAGCAGGTTCATGGAATGTTCCCTATGTGTTCTCAGCAGGTTCATAGAATGTTCTCTATGTGTTCTCAGCAGGTTCATGGAATGTTCTCTATCTATTCTCAGCAGGTTCAGGGAATGTTCTCTATCTATTCTCAGCAGGTTCATGGAATGTTCTCTATCTATTCTCAGCAGGTTCATGGAATGTTCTCTATCTATTCTCTGCAGGTTCATGGAATGTTCTCTATCTATTCTCAGCAGGTTCATGGAATGTTGTCTATCTATTCTCAGCAGGTTCATGGAATGTTCTCTATGTGTTCTCAGCAGGTTCATGGAATGTTCTCTATCTGTTCTCAGCAAGTTCATGGAATGTTCTCTATCTATTCTCTGCAGGTTAATGGAATGTTCTCTATCTATTCTCAGCAGGTTCATGGAATGTTCTCTATCTATTCTCAGCAGGTTCAGGGAATGTTCTCTATCTATTCTCAGCAGGTTCATGGAATGTTCTCTATCTGTTCTCAGCAAGTTCATGGAATGTTCTCTATCTATTCTCAGCAGGTTCATGGAATGTTGTCTATCTATTCTCAGCAGGTTCATGGAATGTTCTCTATGTGTTCTCAGCAGGTTCATGGAATGTTCTCTATCTGTTCTCAGCAAGTTCATGGAATGTTCTCTATCTATTCTCTGCAGGTTAATGGAATGTTCTCTATCTATTCTCAGCAGGTTCATGGAATGTTCTCTATCTATTCTCAGCAGGTTCAGGGAATGTTCTCTATCTATTCTCAGCAGGTTCATGGAATGTTCTCTATCTATTCTCAGCAGGTTCATGGAATGTTGTCTATCTATTCTCAGCAGGTTCATGGAATGTTCTCTATGTGTTCTCAGCAGGTTCATGGAATGTTCTCTATCTGTTCTCAGCAAGTTCATGGAATGTTCTCTATCTATTCTCTGCAGGTTAATGGAATGTTCTCTATCTATTCTCAGCAGGTTCATGGAATGTTCTCTATCTATTCTCAGCAGGTTCAGGGAATGTTCTCTATCTATTCTCAGCAGGTTCATGGAATGTTCTCTATCTGTTCTCAGCAAGTTCATGGAATGTTCTCTATCTATTCTCTGCAGGTTCATGGAATGTTCTCTATCTATTCTCAGCAGGTTCAGGGAATGTTCTCTATGTGTTCTCTGCAGGTTCACGGAATGTTCTCTATCTGTTCTCAGTAGGTTCATGGAATGTTCTCTATCTATTCTCAGTAGGTTCATGGAATGTTCTCTATCTATTCTCAGTAGGTTCATGGAATGTTCTCTATCTGTTCTCAGCAGGTTCATGGAATGTTCTCTATCTATTCTCAGCAGGTTCATGGAATGTTCTCTATCTATTCTCAGCAGGTTCATGGAATGTTCTCTATGTGTTCTCTGCAGGTTCATGGAATGTTCTCTATCTGTTCTCAGTAGGTTCATGGAATGTTCTCTATCTATTCTCAGTAGGTTCATGGAATGTTCTCTATCTATTCTCAGTAGGTTCATGGAATGTTCTCTATCTGTTCTCAGCAGGTTCATGGAATGTTCTCTATCTATTCTCTGCAGGTTCATGGAATGTTCTCTATCTGTTCTCAGCAGGTTCATGGAATGTTCTCTATGTGTTCTCAGCAGGTTCATGGAATGTTCTCTATGTGTTCTCAGCAGGTTCATGGAATGTTCTCTATCTATTCTCAGCAGGTTCAGGGAATGTTCTCTATCTATTCTCGGCATGTTCAGGGAATGTTCTCTATCTATTCTCAGCAGGTTCATGGAATGTTCTCTATCTGTTCTCAGCAGGTTCATGGAATGTTCCCTATGTGTTCTCAGCAGGTTCATGGAATGTTCTCTATGTGTTCTCAGCAGGTTCATGGAATGTTCTCTATCTATTCTCAGCAGGTTCAGGGAATGTTCTCTATCTATTCTCAGCAGGTTCATGGAATGTTCTCTATCTATTCTCAGCAGGTTCATGGAATGTTCTCTATCTATTCTCTGCAGGTTCATGGAATGTTCTCTATCTATTCTCAGCAGGTTCATGGAATGTTGTCTATCTATTCTCAGCAGGTTCATGGAATGTTCTCTATGTGTTCTCAGCAGGTTCATGGAATGTTCTCTATCTGTTCTCAGCAAGTTCATGGAATGTTCTCTATCTATTCTCTGCAGGTTAATGGAATGTTCTCTATCTATTCTCAGCAGGTTCATGGAATGTTCTCTATCTATTCTCAGCAGGTTCAGGGAATGTTCTCTATCTATTCTCAGCAGGTTCATGGAATGTTCTCTATCTGTTCTCAGCAAGTTCATGGAATGTTCTCTATCTATTCTCTGCAGGTTCATGGAATGTTCTCTATCTATTCTCAGCAGGTTCAGGGAATGTTCTCTATGTGTTCTCTGCAGGTTCATGGAATGTTCTCTATGTGTTCTCTGCAGGTTCATGGAATGTTCTCTATCTGTTCTCAGCAGGTTCATGGAATGTTCTCTATCTATTTTCAGCAGGTTCATGGAATGTTCTCTATCTATTCTCAGCAGGTTCAGGGAATGTTCTCTATCTATTCTCACCAGGTTCATGGAATGTTCTCTATCTATTCTCAGCAGGTTCATGGAATGTTCTCTATCTGTTCTCAGCAGGTTCATGGAATGTTCTCTATCTGTTCTCAGCAGGTTCAGGGAATGTTCTCTATCTATTCTCAGCAGGTTCAGGGAATGTTCTCTATCTATTCTCAGCAGGTTCATGGAATATTCTCTATCTATTCTCAGCAGGTTCATGGAATGTTCTCTATCTATTATCAGCAGGTTCATGGAATGTTCTTTATCTATTCTCAGCAGGTTCATGGAATGTTCTCTATCTATTCTCAGCAGGTTCAGGGAATGTTCTCTATCTATTCTCAGCAGGTTCAGGGAATGTTCTCTATCTATTCTCAGCAGGTTCATGGAATGTTCTCTATCTGTTCTCAGCAGGTTCATGGAATGTTCTCTATCTGTTCTCAGCAGGTTCATGGAATGTTCTCTATGTGATCTCAGCAGGTTCATGGAATGTTCTCTATCTATTCTCAGCAGGTTCAGGGAATGTTCTCTATCTATTCTCAGCAGGTTCAGGGAATGTTCTCTATCTATTCTCAGCAGGTTCATGGAATGTTCTCTATCTATTCTCAGCAGGTTCATGGAATGTTCTCTATCTATTATCAGCAGGTTCATGGAATGTTCTTTATCTATTCTCAGCAGGTTCATGGAATGTTCTCTATCTATTCTCAGCAGGTTCAGGGAATGTTCTCTATCTATTCTCAGCAGGTTCAGGGAATGTTCTCTATCTATTCTCAGCAGGTTCATGGAATGTTCTCTATCTGTTCTCAGCAGGTTCATGGAATGTTCTCTATCTGTTCTCAGCAGGTTCATGGAATGTTCTCTATGTGATCTCAGCAGGTTCATGGAATGTTCTCTATCTATTCTCAGCAGGTTCAGGGAATGTTCTCTATCTATTCTCAGCAGGTTCAGGGAATGTTCTCTATCTATTCTCAGCAGGTTCATGGAATGTTCTCTATCTATTCTCAGCAGGTTCATGGAATGTTCTCTATCTATTATCAGCAGGTTCATGGAATGTTCTTTATCTATTCTCAGCAGGTTCATGGAATGTTCTCTATCTATTCTCAGCAGGTTCAGGGAATGTTCTCTATCTATTCTCAGCAGGTTCAGGGAATGTTCTCTATCTATTCTCAGCAGGTTCATGGAATGTTCTCTATCTGTTCTCAGCAGGTTCATGGAATGTTCTCTATCTGTTCTCAGCAGGTTCATGGAATGTTCTCTATGTGTTCTCAGCAGGTTCATGGAATGTTCTCTATCTGTTCTCAGCTGGTTCATGGAATGTTCTCTATCTGTTCTCAGCAGGTTCATGGAATGTTCTCTATGTGTTCTCAGCAGGTTCATGGAATGTTCTCTATCTGTTCTCAGCAGGTTCATGGAATGTTCTCTATGTGTTCTCTGCAGGTTCAGGGAATGTTCTCTATCTGTTCTCAGCAGGTTCATGGAATGTTCTCTATGTGTTCTCTGCAGGTTCAGGGAATGTTCTCTATCTATTCTCAGCAGGTTCATGGAATGTTCTCTATCTGTTCTCTGCAGGTTCAGGGAATGTTCTCTATCTATTCTCAGCAGGTTCATGGAATGTTCTCTATCTGTTCTCAGCAGGTTCATGGAATGTTCTCTATGTGTTCTCTGCAGGTTCATGGAATGTTCTCTATCTGTTCTCAGCAGGTTCATGGAATGTTCTCTATGTGCTCTCTGCAGGTTCATGGAATGTTCTCTATCTATTCTCAGCAGGTTCATGGAATGTTCTCTATCTGTTCTCAGCAGGTTCATGGAATGTTCTCTATCTGTTCTCAGCAGGTTCATGGAATGTTCTCTATCTGTTCTCAGCAGGTTCATGGAATGTTCTCTATCTGTTCTCAGCAGGTTCATGGAATGTTCTCTATCTATTCTCAGCAGGTTCAAGGAATGTAAGGAAAGTTCTCTATCTGTTCTCAGCAGGTTCATGGAATGTTCTCTATCTATTCTCAGCAGGTTCATGGAATGTTCTCTATCTGTTCTCAGCAGGTTCATGGAATGTTCTCTATCTATTCTCAGCAGGTTCATGGAATGTTCTCTATGTGTTCTCAGCAGGTTCATGGAATGTTCTCTATCTGTTCTCAGCAGGTTCATGGAATGTTCTCTATCTATTCTCTGCAGGTTCATGGAATGTTCTCTATCTATTCTCAGCAGGTTCATGGAATGTTCTCTATCTATTCTCAGCAGGTTCAGGTAATGTTCTCTATCTATTCTCAGCAGGTTCATGGAATGTTCTCTATCTATTCTCAGCAGGTTCATGGAATGTTCTCTTTGTGTTCTGTGCAGGTTCATGGAATGTTCTCTATCTATTCTCAGCAGGTTCATGGAATGTTCTCTATCTATTCTCAGCAGGTTCATGGAATGTTCTCTATCTATTCTCAGCAGGTTCATGTAATGTTCTCTATCTATTCTCAGCAGGTTCATGGAATGTTCTCTATCTATTCTCAGCAGGTTCATGGAATGTTCTCTATCTGTTCTCAGCAGGTTCATGGAATGTTCTCTATCTGTTCTCTGCAGGTTCATGGAATGTTCTCTATCTATTCTCAGCAGGTTCATGGAATGTTCTCTATGTGTTCTCAGCAGGTTCATGGAATGTTCTCTATCTGTTCTCAGCTGGTTCATGGAATGTTCTCTATCTGTTCTCAGCAGGTTCATGGAATGTTCTCTATCTGTTCTCAGCAGGTTCATGGAATGTTCTCTATGTGTTCTCTGCAGGTTCAGGGAATGTTCTCTATCTGTTCTCAGCAGGTTCATGGAATGTTCTCTATGTGTTCTCTGCAAGTTCAGGGAATGTTCTCTATCTATTCTCAGCAGGTTCATGGAATGTTCTCTATCTGTTCTCTGCAGGTTCAGGGAATGTTCTCTATCTATTCTCAGCAGGTTCATGGAATGTTCTCTATCTGTTCTCAGCAGGTTCATGGAATGTTCTCGATGTGTTCTCTGCAGGTTCATGGAATGTTCTCTATCTGTTCTCAGCAGGTTCATGGAATGTTCTCTATGTGTTCTCTGCAGGTTCATGGAATGTTCTCTATCTATTCTCAGCAGGTTCATGGAATGTTCTCTATCTGTTCTCAGCAGGTTCATGGAATGTTCTCTATCTGTTCTCAGCAGGTTCATGGAATGTTCTCTATCTGTTCTCAGCAGGTTCATGGAATGTTCTCTATCTGTTCTCAGCAGGTTCATGGAATGTTCTCTATCTATTCTCAGCAGGTTCATGGAATGTTCTCTATCTGTTCTCAGCAGGTTCATGGAATGTTCTCTATCTATTCTCAGCAGGTTCATGGAATGTTCTCTATCTGTTCTCAGCAGGTTCATGGAATGTTCTCTATCTATTCTCAGCAGGTTCATGGAATGTTCTCTGTGTTCTCAGCAGGTTCATGGAATGTTCTCTATCTGTTCTCAGCAGGTTCATGGAATGTTCTCTATCTATTCTCTGCAGGTTCATGGAATGTTCTCTATCTATTCTCAGCAGGTTCATGGAATGTTCTCTATGTGTTCTCAGCAGGTTCATGGAATGTTCTCTATCTGTTCTCAGCAGGTTCATGGAATGTTCTCTATCTATTCTCAGCAGGTTCATGGAATGTTCTCTATCTATTCTCAGCAGGTTCATGGAATGTTCTCTATGTGTTCTCTGCAGGTTCATGGAATGTTCTCTATCTATTCTCAGCAGGTTCATGGAATGTTCTCTATCTATTCTCAGCAGGTTCATGGAATGTTCTCTATCTATTCTCAGCAGGTTCATGTAATGTTCTCTATCTGTTCTCAGCAGGTTCATGGAATGTTCTCTATCTATTCTCAGCAGGTTCATGGAATGTTCTCTATCTATTCTCAGCAGGTTCATGGAATGTTCTCTATGTGTTCTCTGCAGGTTCACGGAATGTTCTCTATCTGTTCTCAGTAGGTTCATGGAATGTTCTCTATCTATTCTCAGTAGGTTCATGGAATGTTCTCTATCTATTCTCAGTAGGTTCATGGAATGTTCTCTATCTGTTCTCAGCAGGTTCATGGAATGTTCTCTATCTATTCTCAGCAGGTTCATGGAATGTTCTCTATCTATTCTCAGCAGGTTCATGGAATGTTCTCTATGTGTTCTCTGCAGGTTCATGGAATGTTCTCTATCTGTTCTCAGTAGGTTCATGGAATGTTCTCTATCTATTCTCAGTAGGTTCATGGAATGTTCTCTATCTATTCTCAGTAGGTTCATGGAATGTTCTCTATCTGTTCTCAGCAGGTTCATGGAATGTTCTCTATCTATTCTCTGCAGGTTCATGGAATGTTCTCTATCTGTTCTCAGCAGGTTCATGGAATGTTCTCTATGTGTTCTCAGCAGGTTCATGGAATGTTCTCTATGTGTTCTCAGCAGGTTCATGGAATGTTCTCTATCTATTCTCAGCAGGTTCAGGGAATGTTCTCTATCTATTCTCGGCAGGTTCAGGGAATGTTCTCTATCTATTCTCAGCAGGTTCATGGAATGTTCTCTATCTGTTCTCAGCAGGTTCATGGAATGTTCTCTATCTATTCTCAGCAGGTTCATGGAATGTTCTCTATCTATTCTCAGCAGGTTCATGGAATGTTCTCTATGTGTTCTCTGCAGGTTCATGGAATGTTCTCTATCTGTTCTCAGTAGGTTCATGGAATGTTCTCTATCTATTCTCAGTAGGTTCATGGAATGTTCTCTATCTATTCTCAGTAGGTTCATGGAATGTTCTCTATCTGTTCTCAGCAGGTTCATGGAATGTTCTCTATCTATTCTCTGCAGGTTCATGGAATGTTCTCTATCTGTTCTCAGCAGGTTCATGGAATGTTCTCTATGTGTTCTCAGCAGGTTCATGGAATGTTCTCTATGTGTTCTCAGCAGGTTCATGGAATGTTCTCTATCTATTCTCAGCAGGTTCAGGGAATGTTCTCTATCTATTCTCGGCAGGTTCAGGGAATGTTCTCTATCTATTCTCAGCAGGTTCATGGAATGTTCTCTATCTGTTCTCAGCAGGTTCATGGAATGTTCCCTATGTGTTCTCAGCAGGTTCATGGAATGTTCTCTATGTGTTCTCAGCAGGTTCATGGAATGTTCTCTATGTGTTCTCAGCAGGTTCAGGGAATGTTCTCTATCTATTCTCAGCAGGTTCAGGGAATGTTCTCTATCTATTCTCAGCAGGTTCATGGAATGTTCTCTATCTATTCTCAGCAGGTTCATGGAATGTTCTCTATCTATTCTCAGCAGGTTCATGGAATGTTCTCTATCTGTTCTCAGCAGGTTCATGGAATGTTCTCTATCTGTTCTCAGCAGGTTCATGGAATGTTCTCTATCTGTTCTCAGCAGGTTCATGGAATGTTCTCTATCTGTTCTCAGCAGGTTCATGGAATGTTCTCTATCTATTCTCAGCAGGTTCAAGGAATGTAAGGAAAGTTCTCTATCTGTTCTCAGCAGGTTCATGGAATGTTCTCTATCTATTCTCAGCAGGTTCATGGAATGTTCTCTATCTGTTCTCAGCAGGTTCATGGAATGTTCTCTATCTATTCTCAGCAGGTTCATGGAATGTTCTCTATGTGTTCTCAGCAGGTTCATGGAATGTTCTCTATCTGTTCTCAGCAGGTTCATGGAATGTTCTCTATCTATTCTCTGCAGGTTCATGGAATGTTCTCTATCTATTCTCAGCAGGTTCATGGAATGTTCTCTATCTATTCTCAGCAGGTTCAGGTAATGTTCTCTATCTATTCTCAGCAGGTTCATGGAATGTTCTCTATCTATTCTCAGCAGGTTCATGGAATGTTCTCTTTGTGTTCTGTGCAGGTTCATGGAATGTTCTCTATCTATTCTCAGCAGGTTCATGGAATGTTCTCTATCTATTCTCAGCAGGTTCATGGAATGTTCTCTATCTATTCTCAGCAGGTTCATGTAATGTTCTCTATCTGTTCTCAGCAGGTTCATGGAATGTTCTCTATCTGTTCTCAGCAGGTTCATGGAATGTTCTCTATCTGTTCTCAGCAGGTTCATGGAATGTTCTCTATCTGTTCTCTGCAGGTTCATGGAATGTTCTCTATCTGTTCTCAGCAGGTTCATGGAATGTTCTCTATGTGTTCTCAGCAGGTTCATGGAATGTTCTCTATCTGTTCTCAGCTGGTTCATGGAATGTTCTCTATCTGTTCTCAGCAGGTTCATGGAATGTTCTCTATCTGTTCTCAGCAGGTTCATGGAATGTTCTCTATGTGTTCTCTGCAGGTTCAGGGAATGTTCTCTATCTGTTCTCAGCAGGTTCATGGAATGTTCTCTATGTGTTCTCTGCAGGTTCAGGGAATGTTCTCTATGTGTTCTCAGCAGGTTCATGGAATGTTCTCTATCTGTTCTCTGCAGGTTCAGGGAATGTTCTCTATCTGTTCTCAGCAGGTTCATGGAATGTTCTCTATCTGTTCTCAGCAGGTTCATGGAATGTTCTCGATGTGTTCTCTGCAGGTTCATGGAATGTTCTCTATCTGTTCTCAGCAGGTTCATGGAATGTTCTCTATGTGTTCTCTGCAGGTTCATGGAATGTTCTCTATCTGTTCTCAGCAGGTTCATGGAATGTTCTCTATCTGTTCTCAGCAGGTTCATGGAATGTTCTCTATCTGTTCTCAGCAGGTTCATGGAATGTTCTCTATCTGTTCTCAGCAGGTTCATGGAATGTTCTCTATCTGTTCTCAGCAGGTTCATGGAATGTTCTCTATCTGTTCTCAGCAGGTTCATGGAATGTTCTCTATCTGTTCTCAGCAGGTTCATGGAATGTTCTCTATCTGTTCTCAGCAGGTTCATGGAATGTTCTCTATCTGTTCTCAGCAGGTTCATGGAATGTTCTCTATCTGTTCTCAGCAGGTTCATGGAATGTTCTCTGTGTTCTCAGCAGGTTCATGGAATGTTCTCTATCTGTTCTCAGCAGGTTCATGGAATGTTCTCTATCTATTCTCTGCAGGTTCATGGAATGTTCTCTATCTATTCTCAGCAGGTTCATGGAATGTTCTCTATGTGTTCTCAGCAGGTTCATGGAATGTTCTCTATCTGTTCTCAGCAGGTTCATGGAATGTTCTCTATCTATTCTCAGCAGGTTCATGGAATGTTCTCTATGTGTTCTCAGCAGGTTCATGGAATGTTCTCTATGTGTTCTCTGCAGGTTCATGGAATGTTCTCTATCTATTCTCAGCAGGTTCATGGAATGTTCTCTATCTATTCTCAGCAGGTTCATGGAATGTTCTCTATCTGTTCTCAGCAGGTTCATGTAATGTTCTCTATCTGTTCTCAGCAGGTTCATGGAATGTTCTCTATCTATTCTCAGCAGGTTCATGGAATGTTCTCTATCTATTCTCAGCAGGTTCATGGAATGTTCTCTATGTGTTCTCTGCAGGTTCACGGAATGTTCTCTATCTGTTCTCAGTAGGTTCATGGAATGTTCTCTATCTATTCTCAGTAGGTTCATGGAATGTTCTCTATCTGTTCTCAGTAGGTTCATGGAATGTTCTCTATCTGTTCTCAGCAGGTTCATGGAATGTTCTCTATCTATTCTCAGCAGGTTCATGGAATGTTCTCTATCTATTCTCAGCAGGTTCATGGAATGTTCTCTATGTGTTCTCTGCAGGTTCATGGAATGTTCTCTATCTGTTCTCAGTAGGTTCATGGAATGTTCTCTATCTATTCTCAGTAGGTTCATGGAATGTTCTCTATCTATTCTCAGTAGGTTCATGGAATGTTCTCTATCTGTTCTCAGCAGGTTCATGGAATGTTCTCTATCTATTCTCTGCAGGTTCATGGAATGTTCTCTATCTGTTCTCAGCAGGTTCATGGAATGTTCTCTATGTGTTCTCAGCAGTTTCATGGAATGTTCTCTATGTGTTCTCAGCAGGTTCATGGAATGTTCTCTATCTATTCTCAGCAGGTTCAGGGAATGTTCTCTATCTATTCTCGGCAGGTTCAGGGAATGTTCTCTATCTATTCTCAGCAGGTTCATGGAATGTTCTCTATCTGTTCTCAGCAGGTTCATGGAATGTTCCCTATGTGTTCTCAGCAGGTTCATGGAATGTTCTCTATGTGTTCTCAGCAGGTTCATGGAATGTTCTCTATGTGTTCTCAGCAGGTTCAGGGAATGTTCTCTATCTATTCTCAGCAGGTTCAGGGAATGTTCTCTATCTATTCTCAGCAGGTTCATGGAATGTTCTCTATCTATTCTCAGCAGGTTCATGGAATGTTCTCTATCTATTCTCTGCAGGTTCATGGAATGTTCTCTATCTATTCTCAGCAGGTTCATGGAATGTTGTCTATCTATTCTCAGCAGGTTCATGGAATGTTCTCTATGTGTTCTCAGCAGGTTCATGGAATGTTCTCTATCTGTTCTCAGCAAGTTCATGGAATGTTCTCTATCTATTCTCTGCAGGTTAATGGAATGTTCTCTATCTATTCTCAGCAGGTTCATGGAATGTTCTCTATCTATTCTCAGCAGGTTCAGGGAATGTTCTCTATCTATTCTCAGCAGGTTCATGGAATGTTCTCTATCTGTTCTCAGCAAGTTCATGGAATGTTCTCTATCTATTCTCTGCAGGTTCATGGAATGTTCTCTATCTATTCTCAGCAGGTTCAGGTAATGTTCTCTATCTATTCTCAGCAGGTTCATGGAATGTTCTCTATCTATTCTCAGCAGGTTCATGGAATGTTCTCTATCTATTCTCAGCAGGTTCATGGAATGTTCTCTATCTGTTCTCAGCAGGTTCATGGAATGTTCTCTATCTATTCTCAGCAGGTTCATGGAATGTTCTCTATCTGTTCTCAGCAGGTTCATGGAATGTTCTCTATCTGTTCTCAGCAGGTTCATGGAATGTTCTCTATCTATTCTCAGCAGGTTCATGGAATGTTCTCTATCTGTTCTCAGCAGGTTCATGGAATGTTCTCTATCTATTCTCAGCAGGTTCATGGAATTTTCTCTATCTGTTCTCAGCAGGTTCATGGAATGTTCTCTATGTGTTCTCTGAAGGTTCATGGAATGTTCTCTATGTGTTCTCTGCAGGTTCATGGAATGTTCTCTATGTGTTCTCTGCAGGTTCATGGAATGTTCTCTATCTGTTCTCAGCAGGTTCATGGAATGTTCTCTATCTATTTTCAGCAGGTTCATGGAATGTTCTCTATCTATTCTCAGCAGGTTCAGGGAATGTTCTCTATCTATTCTCACCAGGTTCATGGAATGTTCTCTATCTATTCTCAGCAGGTTCATGGAATGTTCTCTATCTGTTCTCAGCAGGTTCATGGAATGTTCTCTATCTATTCTCAGCAGGTTCAGGGAATGTTCTCTATCTATTCTCAGCAGGTTCAGGGAATGTTCTCTATGTGTTCTCTGCAGGTTCATGGAATGTTCTCTATGTGTTCTCTGCAGGTTCATGGAATGTTCTCTATGTGTTCTCTGCAGGTTCATGGAATGTTCTCTATCTGTTCTCAGCAGGTTCATGGAATGTTCTCTATCTATTTTCAGCAGGTTCATGGAATGTTCTCTATCTATTCTCAGCAGGTTCAGGGAATGTTCTCTATCTATTCTCACCAGGTTCATGGAATGTTCTCTATCTATTCTCAGCAGGTTCATGGAATGTTCTCTATCTGTTCTCAGCAGGTTCATGGAATGTTCTCTATCTATTCTCAGCAGGTTCAGGGAATGTTCTCTATCTATTCTCAGCAGGTTCAGGGAATGTTCTCTATCTATTCTCAGCAGGTTCATGGAATGTTCTCTATCTATTCTCAGCAGGTTCATGGAATGTTCTCTATCTATTATCAGCAGGTTCATGGAATGTTCTTTATCTATTCTCAGCAGGTTCATGGAATGTTCTCTATCTATTCTCAGCAGGTTCAGGGAATGTTCTCTATCTATTCTCAGCAGGTTCAGGGAATGTTCTCTATCTATTCTCAGCAGGTTCATGGAATGTTCTCTATCTGTTCTCAGCAGGTTCATGGAATGTTCTCTATCTGTTCTCAGCAGGTTCATGGAATGTTCTCTATGTGATCTCAGCAGGTTCATGGAATGTTCTCTATCTATTCTCAGCAGGTTCAGGGAATGTTCTCTATCTATTCTCAGCAGGTTCAGGGAATGTTCTCTATCTATTCTCAGCAGGTTCATGGAATGTTCTCTATCTATTCTCAGCAGGTTCATGGAATGTTCTCTATCTATTATCAGCAGGTTCATGGAATGTTCTTTATCTATTCTCAGCAGGTTCATGGAATGTTCTCTATCTATTCTCAGCAGGTTCAGGGAATGTTCTCTATCTATTCTCAGCAGGTTCAGGGAATGTTCTCTATCTATTCTCAGCAGGTTCATGGAATGTTCTCTATCTGTTCTCAGCAGGTTCATGGAATGTTCTCTATCTGTTCTCAGCAGGTTCATGGAATGTTCTCTATGTGATCTCAGCAGGTTCATGGAATGTTCTCTATCTATTCTCAGCAGGTTCAGGGAATGTTCTCTATCTATTCTCAGCAGGTTCAGGGAATGTTCTCTATCTATTCTCAGCAGGTTCATGGAATGTTCTCTATCTATTCTCAGCAGGTTCATGGAATGTTCTCTATCTATTATCAGCAGGTTCATGGAATGTTCTTTATCTATTCTCAGCAGGTTCATGGAATGTTCTCTATCTATTCTCAGCAGGTTCAGGGAATGTTCTCTATCTATTCTCAGCAGGTTCAGGGAATGTTCTCTATCTATTCTCAGCAGGTTCATGGAATGTTCTCTATCTGTTCTCAGCAGGTTCATGGAATGTTCTCTATCTGTTCTCAGCAGGTTCATGGAATGTTCTCTATGTGTTCTCAGCAGGTTCATGGAATGTTCTCTATCTGTTCTCAGCTGGTTCATGGAATGTTCTCTATCTGTTCTCAGCAGGTTCATGGAATGTTCTCTATGTGTTCTCAGCAGGTTCATGGAATGTTCTCTATCTGTTCTCAGCAGGTTCATGGAATGTTCTCTATGTGTTCTCTGCAGGTTCAGGGAATGTTCTCTATCTGTTCTCAGCAGGTTCATGGAATGTTCTCTATGTGTTCTCTGCAGGTTCAGGGAATGTTCTCTATCTATTCTCAGCAGGTTCATGGAATGTTCTCTATCTGTTCTCTGCAGGTTCAGGGAATGTTCTCTATCTATTCTCAGCAGGTTCATGGAATGTTCTCTATCTGTTCTCAGCAGGTTCATGGAATGTTCTCTATGTGTTCTCTGCAGGTTCATGGAATGTTCTCTATCTGTTCTCAGCAGGTTCATGGAATGTTCTCTATGTGCTCTCTGCAGGTTCATGGAATGTTCTCTATCTATTCTCAGCAGGTTCATGGAATGTTCTCTATCTGTTCTCAGCAGGTTCATGGAATGTTCTCTATCTGTTCTCAGCAGGTTCATGGAATGTTCTCTATCTGTTCTCAGCAGGTTCATGGAATGTTCTCTATCTGTTCTCAGCAGGTTCATGGAATGTTCTCTATCTATTCTCAGCAGGTTCAAGGAATGTAAGGAAAGTTCTCTATCTGTTCTCAGCAGGTTCATGGAATGTTCTCTATCTATTCTCAGCAGGTTCATGGAATGTTCTCTATCTGTTCTCAGCAGGTTCATGGAATGTTCTCTATCTATTCTCAGCAGGTTCATGGAATGTTCTCTATGTGTTCTCAGCAGGTTCATGGAATGTTCTCTATCTGTTCTCAGCAGGTTCATGGAATGTTCTCTATCTATTCTCTGCAGGTTCATGGAATGTTCTCTATCTATTCTCAGCAGGTTCATGGAATGTTCTCTATCTATTCTCAGCAGGTTCAGGTAATGTTCTCTATCTATTCTCAGCAGGTTCATGGAATGTTCTCTATCTATTCTCAGCAGGTTCATGGAATGTTCTCTTTGTGTTCTGTGCAGGTTCATGGAATGTTCTCTATCTATTCTCAGCAGGTTCATGGAATGTTCTCTATCTATTCTCAGCAGGTTCATGGAATGTTCTCTATCTATTCTCAGCAGGTTCATGTAATGTTCTCTATCTATTCTCAGCAGGTTCATGGAATGTTCTCTATCTATTCTCAGCAGGTTCATGGAATGTTCTCTATCTGTTCTCAGCAGGTTCATGGAATGTTCTCTATCTGTTCTCTGCAGGTTCATGGAATGTTCTCTATCTATTCTCAGCAGGTTCATGGAATGTTCTCTATGTGTTCTCAGCAGGTTCATGGAATGTTCTCTATCTGTTCTCAGCTGGTTCATGGAATGTTCTCTATCTGTTCTCAGCAGGTTCATGGAATGTTCTCTATCTGTTCTCAGCAGGTTCATGGAATGTTCTCTATGTGTTCTCTGCAGGTTCAGGGAATGTTCTCTATCTGTTCTCAGCAGGTTCATGGAATGTTCTCTATGTGTTCTCTGCAAGTTCAGGGAATGTTCTCTATCTATTCTCAGCAGGTTCATGGAATGTTCTCTATCTGTTCTCTGCAGGTTCAGGGAATGTTCTCTATCTATTCTCAGCAGGTTCATGGAATGTTCTCTATCTGTTCTCAGCAGGTTCATGGAATATTCTCGATGTGTTCTCTGCAGGTTCATGGAATGTTCTCTATCTGTTCTCAGCAGGTTCATGGAATGTTCTCTATGTGTTCTCTGCAGGTTCATGGAATGTTCTCTATCTATTCTCAGCAGGTTCATGGAATGTTCTCTATCTGTTCTCAGCAGGTTCATGGAATGTTCTCTATCTGTTCTCAGCAGGTTCATGGAATGTTCTCTATCTGTTCTCAGCAGGTTCATGGAATGTTCTCTATCTATTCTCAGCAGGTTCATGGAATGTTCTCTATCTGTTCTCAGCAGGTTCATGGAATGTTCTCTATCTATTCTCAGCAGGTTCATGGAATGTTCTCTATCTGTTCTCAGCAGGTTCATGGAATGTTCTCTATCTATTCTCAGCAGGTTCATGGAATGTTCTCTGTGTTCTCAGCAGGTTCATGGAATGTTCTCTATCTGTTCTCAGCAGGTTCATGGAATGTTCTCTATCTATTCTCTGCAGGTTCATGGAATGTTCTCTATCTATTCTCAGCAGGTTCATGGAATGTTCTCTATGTGTTCTCAGCAGGTTCATGGAATGTTCTCTATCTGTTCTCAGCAGGTTCATGGAATGTTCTCTATCTATTCTCAGCAGGTTCATGGAATGTTCTCTATCTATTCTCAGCAGGTTCATGGAATGTTCTCTATGTGTTCTCTGCAGGTTCATGGAATGTTCTCTATCTATTCTCAGCAGGTTCATGGAATGTTCTCTATCTATTCTCAGCAGGTTCATGGAATGTTCTCTATCTATTCTCAGCAGGTTCATGTAATGTTCTCTATCTGTTCTCAGCAGGTTCATGGAATGTTCTCTATCTATTCTCAGCAGGTTCATGGAATGTTCTCTATCTATTCTCAGCAGGTTCATGGAATGTTCTCTATGTGTTCTCTGCAGGTTCACGGAATGTTCTCTATCTGTTCTCAGTAGGTTCATGGAATGTTCTCTATCTATTCTCAGTAGGTTCATGGAATGTTCTCTATCTATTCTCAGTAGGTTCATGGAATGTTCTCTATCTGTTCTCAGCAGGTTCATGGAATGTTCTCTATCTATTCTTAGCAGGTTCATGGAATGTTCTCTATCTATTCTCAGCAGGTTCATGGAATGTTCTCTATGTGTTCTCTGCAGGTTCATGGAATGTTCTCTATCTGTTCTCAGTAGGTTCATGGAATGTTCTCTATCTATTCTCAGTAGGTTCATGGAATGTTCTCTATCTATTCTCAGTAGGTTCATGGAATGTTCTCTATCTGTTCTCAGCAGGTTCATGGAATGTTCTCTATCTATTCTCTGCAGGTTCATGGAATGTTCTCTATCTGTTCTCAGCAGGTTCATGGAATGTTCTCTATGTGTTCTCAGCAGGTTCATGGAATGTTCTCTATGTGTTCTCAGCAGGTTCATGGAATGTTCTCTATCTATTCTCAGCAGGTTCAGGGAATGTTCTCTATCTATTCTCGGCAGGTTCAGGGAATGTTCTCTATCTATTCTCAGCAGGTTCATGGAATGTTCTCTATCTGTTCTCAGCAGGTTCATGGAATGTTCCCTATGTGTTCTCAGCAGGTTCATGGAATGTTCTCTATGTGTTCTCAGCAGGTTCATGGAATGTTCTCTATGTGTTCTCAGCAGGTTCAGGGAATGTTCTCTATCTATTCTCAGCAGGTTCAGGGAATGTTCTCTATCTATTCTCAGCAGGTTCATGGAATGTTCTCTATCTATTCTCAGCAGGTTCATGGAATGTTCTCTATCTATTCTCTGCAGGTTCATGGAATGTTCTCTATCTATTCTCAGCAGGTTCATGGAATGTTGTCTATCTATTCTCAGCAGGTTCATGGAATGTTCTCTATGTGTTCTCAGCAGGTTCATGGAATGTTCTCTATCTGTTCTCAGCAAGTTCATGGAATGTTCTCTATCTATTCTCTGCAGGTTAATGGAATGTTCTCTATCTATTCTCAGCAGGTTCATGGAATGTTCTCTATCTATTCTCAGCAGGTTCAGGGAATGTTCTCTATCTATTCTCAGCAGGTTCATGGAATGTTCTCTATCTGTTCTCAGCAAGTTCATGGAATGTTCTCTATCTATTCTCTGCAGGTTCATGGAATGTTCTCTATCTATTCTCAGCAGGTTCAGGTAATGTTCTCTATCTATTCTCAGCAGGTTCATGGAATGTTCTCTATCTATTCTCAGCAGGTTCATGGAATGTTCTCTATCTATTCTCAGCAGGTTCATGGAATGTTCTCTATCTGTTCTCAGCAGGTTCATGGAATGTTCTCTATCTATTCTCAGCAGGTTCATGGAATGTTCTCTATCTGTTCTCAGCAGGTTCATGGAATGTTCTCTATCTGTTCTCAGCAGGTTCATGGAATGTTCTCTATCTATTCTCAGCAGGTTCATGGAATGTTCTCTATCTGTTCTCAGCAGGTTCATGGAATGTTCTCTATCTATTCTCAGCAGGTTCATGGAATTTTCTCTATCTGTTCTCAGCAGGTTCATGGAATGTTCTCTATGTGTTCTCTGAAGGTTCATGGAATGTTCTCTATGTGTTCTCTGCAGGTTCATGGAATGTTCTCTATGTGTTCTCTGCAGGTTCATGGAATGTTCTCTATCTGTTCTCAGCAGGTTCATGGAATGTTCTCTATCTATTTTCAGCAGGTTCATGGAATGTTCTCTATCTATTCTCAGCAGGTTCAGGGAATGTTCTCTATCTATTCTCACCAGGTTCATGGAATGTTCTCTATCTATTCTCAGCAGGTTCATGGAATGTTCTCTATCTGTTCTCAGCAGGTTCATGGAATGTTCTCTATCTATTCTCAGCAGGTTCAGGGAATGTTCTCTATCTATTCTCAGCAGGTTCAGGGAATGTTCTCTATGTGTTCTCTGCAGGTTCATGGAATGTTCTCTATGTGTTCTCTGCAGGTTCATGGAATGTTCTCTATGTGTTCTCTGCAGGTTCATGGAATGTTCTCTATCTGTTCTCAGCAGGTTCATGGAATGTTCTCTATCTATTTTCAGCAGGTTCATGGAATGTTCTCTATCTATTCTCAGCAGGTTCAGGGAATGTTCTCTATCTATTCTCACCAGGTTCATGGAATGTTCTCTATCTATTCTCAGCAGGTTCATGGAATGTTCTCTATCTGTTCTCAGCAGGTTCATGGAATGTTCTCTATCTATTCTCAGCAGGTTCAGGGAATGTTCTCTATCTATTCTCAGCAGGTTCAGGGAATGTTCTCTATCTATTCTCAGCAGGTTCATGGAATGTTCTCTATCTATTCTCAGCAGGTTCATGGAATGTTCTCTATCTATTATCAGCAGGTTCATGGAATGTTCTTTATCTATTCTCAGCAGGTTCATGGAATGTTCTCTATCTATTCTCAGCAGGTTCAGGGAATGTTCTCTATCTATTCTCAGCAGGTTCAGGGAATGTTCTCTATCTATTCTCAGCAGGTTCATGGAATGTTCTCTATCTGTTCTCAGCAGGTTCATGGAATGTTCTCTATCTGTTCTCAGCAGGTTCATGGAATGTTCTCTATGTGATCTCAGCAGGTTCATGGAATGTTCTCTATCTATTCTCAGCAGGTTCAGGGAATGTTCTCTATCTATTCTCAGCAGGTTCAGGGAATGTTCTCTATCTATTCTCAGCAGGTTCATGGAATGTTCTCTATCTATTCTCAGCAGGTTCATGGAATGTTCTCTATCTATTATCAGCAGGTTCATGGAATGTTCTTTATCTATTCTCAGCAGGTTCATGGAATGTTCTCTATCTATTCTCAGCAGGTTCAGGGAATGTTCTCTATCTATTCTCAGCAGGTTCAGGGAATGTTCTCTATCTATTCTCAGCAGGTTCATGGAATGTTCTCTATCTGTTCTCAGCAGGTTCATGGAATGTTCTCTATCTGTTCTCAGCAGGTTCATGGAATGTTCTCTATGTGATCTCAGCAGGTTCATGGAATGTTCTCTATCTATTCTCAGCAGTGATGGGACTAACGGCGTTGAAAGTAACGGCGTTAGTAACGCCGTTACCTTCTTTTAGTAACGAGTAATCTAACTAATTACTTTGACTGTAACTATAACGCAGTTACCATTGCAGATCCCCCGTTACTGCGCGTTACTCAGGTCGCACAATGAACCTTTTTTCATGATAGGACTCGTGCGCAGCTGCGTGAAGCTGACACCCCACCCACGTCAAAAAACTCTGCAAATAGACTGAATGGTTAGTGCAACGTTAGTGCAGATTTGTGCAGAAAAAAAAATATTGTTTGTGCTACTTTTGTTTAAGAGATATTAAAGATTATTTTTTAGGTCATCTAGAGGTGCGTGCCTTGTCATGAGAGAGGGGAGGATGAGAATGGCTGATGTATAGTGAGATTCCGTCTGTCAGTTGGGTAGGTGGGTGTTTCTGCTGGTGGGTGTTAACGTACAGCACACACAGAGAGATGGAGAGTGAGGAGGATCCAGCAGCAAAACAGCGTTTTCCTGATGGAAATACCGGTGTTACGTCGAGCTGCGTTTCCCATCACATACGGTTTCCTCTGCATCTCCGCACAGCGCAGGCAGCACGACTCACCGCGCAAGCGACAGGAAACGCGCATGCTCGCTAAAGGCGCGCACCAGTCGCCCTGTGCTCGCGCCACAGGAGAACTATGGAGAGCGTGAACGATCAAATGATAGCCCATATGGAGAAAGGGAGAAATCTGGATGGATGGATGGATGGATGGATGGATGGATGGATGGATGGATGGATGGATACTCTGCCTTTTCAACCTACTGTATTTTTTATTTTAAACATTATTTGATGGCTTTTGTGGCAGGGATGGAGATCCATATTTTATGTCACACACAGAGTATACATCTAGATAGATAGATGGATAGATGTTGGAGTATCTATAACAACCCAAACACACAGGATTTCAGAATTAGACATCCCCAGTTATTAATTTTATATACTCACCAGATCTGAATGCCCTGTTAAAAAACTTCACATGGCGTTCCCCCCTTATGTCTTTTACGTTGAGTTGCAATAAATGCTAAACTCTCTGCAGGTTCTTGTCTTTGTCGTCCGCTCTATTCAGCTGGCTTTGGAAACACACGGCGAGAAGGTGGGGGCTGGGTGGTGAGGGTTACGGGGGCGAGAAACGCAAAAGTAACGCAATAGTTACTTTTACTAGTAACTAGTTACTTTTATTGTGGAGTAACTCAGTTAGTAACTCAGTTACTTTTTGGGAGAAGTAACTAGTAACTATAACTAATTACTTTTTCAAAGTAACGTGCCCAACACTGATTCTCAGCAGGTTCAGGGAATGTTCTCTATCTATTCTCAGCAGGTTCATGGAATGTTCTCTATCTGTTCTCAGCAGGTTCATGCAATGTTCTCTATCTGTTCTCAGCAGGTTCATGGAATGTTCTCTATGTGTTCTCAGCAGGTTCATGGAATGTTCTCTATCTGTTCTCAGCAGGTTCATGGAATGTTCTCTATGTGTTCTCTGCAGGTTCAGGAAATGTTCTCTATATGTTCTCAGCAGGTTCATGGAATGTTCTCTATGTGTTCTCTGCAGGTTCAGGGAATGTTCTCTATCTATTCTCAGCAGGTTCATGGAATGTTCTCTATCTGTTCTCTGCAGGTTCAGGGAATGTTCTCTATCTATTCTCAGCAGGTTCATGGAATATTCTCTATCTGTTCTCAGCAGGTTCATGGAATGTTCTCTATGTGTTCTCTGCAGGTTCATGGAATGTTCTCTATCTGTTCTCAGCAGGTTCATGGAATGTTCTCTATCTATTCTCAGCAGGTTCATGGAATGTTCTCTATCTATTCTCAGCAGGTTCATGGAATGTTCTCTATCTGTTCTCAGCAGGTTCATGGAATGTTCTCTATCTGTTCTCAGCAGGTTCATGGAATGTTCTCTATCTGTTCTCAGCAGGTTCATGGAATGTTCTCTATCTATTCTCAGCAGGTTCATGGAATGTTCTCTATCTGTTCTCAGCAGGTTCATGGAATGTTCTCTATCTATTCTCAGCAGGTTCAGGGAATGTTCTCTATCTATTCTCAGCAGGTTCAGGGAATGTTCTCTATCTATTCTCAGCAGGTTCATGGAATGTTCTCTATCTATTCTCTGCAGGTTCATGGAATGTTCTCTATCTATTCTCAGCAGGTTCATGGAATGTTCTCTATCTATTCTCAGCAGGTTCATGGAATGTTCTCTATGTGTTCTCAGCAGGTTCATGGAATGTTCTATATGTGTTCTCTGCAGGTTCATGGAATGTTCTCTATCTATTCTCAGCAGGTTCAGGTAATGTTCTCTATCTATTCTCAGCAGGTTCATGGAATGTTCTCTATCTATTCTCAGCAGGTTCATGGAATGTTCTCTATGTGTTCTCTGCAGGTTCATGGAATGTTCTCTATCTATTCTCAGCAGGTTCATGGAATGTTCTCTATCTATTTTCAGCAGGTTCATGGAATGTTCTCTATCTATTCTCAGCAGGTTCATGTAATGTTCTCTATCTGTTCTCAGCAGGTTCATGGAATGTTCTCTATCTATTCTCAGCAGGTTCATGGAATGTTCTCTATCTATTCTCAGCAGGTTCATGGAATGTTCTCTATGTGTTCTCTGCAGGTTCACGAAATGTTCTCTATCTGTTCTCAGTAGGTTCATGGAATGTTCTCTATCTATTCTCAGTAGGTTCATGGAATGTTCTCTATCTATTCTCAGCAGGTTCATGGAATGTTCTCTATCTATTCTCAGCAGGTTCATGGAATGTTCTCTATCTGTTCTCAGCAGGTTCATGGAATGTTCTCTATGTGTTCTCAGCAGGTTCATGGAATGTTCTCTATGTGTTCTCAGCAGGTTCATGGAATGTTCTCTATCTATTCTCAGCAGGTTCAGGGAATGTTCTCTATCTATTCTCAGCAGGTTCATGGAATGTTCTCTATCTATTCTCAGCAGGTTCATGGAATGTTCTCTATCTATTCTCTGCAGGTTCATGGAATGTTCTCTATCTATTCTCAGCAGGTTCATGGAATGTTGTCTATCTATTCTCAGAGGTTCATGGAATGTTCTCTATGTGTTCTCAGCAGGTTCATGGAATGTTCTCTATCTGTTCTCAGCAGGTTCATGGAATGTTCTCTATCTATTCTCAGCAGGTTCAGGGAATGTTCTCTATCTATTCTCAGCAGGTTCATGGAATGTTCTCTATCTGTTCTCAGCAGGTTCATGGAATGTTCTCTATCTGTTCTCAGCAGGTTCATGGAATGTTCTCTATGTGATCTCAGCAGGTTCATGGAATGTTCTCTATCTATTCTCAGCAGGTTCAGGGAATGTTCTCTGTCTATTCTCAGCAGGTTCATGGAATGTTCTCTATCTGTTCTCAGCAGGTTCATGGAATGTTCTCTATCTGTTCTCAGCAGGTTCATGGAATGTTCTCTATGTGATCTCAGCAGGTTCATGGAATGTTCTCTATCTGTTCTCAGCAGGTTCAGGGAATGTTCTCTATCTATTCTCAGCAGGTTCAGGGAATGTTCTCTATCTATTCTCAGCAGGTTCATGGAATGTTCTCTATCTGTTCTCAGCAGGTTCATGGAATGTTCTCTATGTGTTCTCAGCAGGTTCATGGAATGTTCTCTATGTGTTCTCAGCAAGTTCATGGAATGTTCTCTATCTATTCTCAGCAGGTTCAGGGAATGTTCTCTATCTATTCTCAGCAGGTTCATGGAATGTTCTCTATCTATTCTCAGCAGGTTCATGGAATGTTCTCTATCTATTCTCTGCAGGTTCATGGAATGTTCTCTATCTATTCTCAGCAGGTTCATGGACTGTTCTCTATCTATTCTCAGCAGGTTCATGGAATGTTCTCTATGTGTTCTCAGCAGGTTCGTGGAATGTTCTCTATCTGTTCTCAGCAAGTTCATGGAATGTTCTCTATCTATTCTCTGCAGGTTAATGGAATGTTCTCCATCTATTCTCAGCAGGTTCATGGAATGTTCTCTATCTATTCTCAGCAGGTTCAGGGAATGTTCTCGATCTGTTCTCAGCAAGTTCATGGAATGTTCTCTATCTATTCTCTGCAGGTTCATGGAATGTTCTCTATCTATTCTCAGCAGGTTCATGGAATGTTCTCGATCTGTTCTCAGCAAGTTCATGGAATGTTCTCTATCTATTCTCTGCAGGTTCATGGAATGTTCTCTATCTATTCTCAGCAGGTTCAGGTAATGTTCTCTATCTATTCTCAGCAGGTTCAGGGAATGTTCTCTATCTATTCACAGCAGGTTCATGGAATGTTCTCTATCTATTCTCAGCAGGTTCATGGAATGTTCTCTATCTATTCTCAGCAGGTTCACGGAATGTTCTCTATCTGTTCTCAGCAGGTTCATGGAATGTTCTCTATCTATTCTCAGCAGGTTCATGGAATGTTCTCTATCTGTTCTCAGCAGGTTCATGGAATGTTCTCTATCTATTCTCAGCAGGTTCATGGAATGTTCTCTATCTGTTCTCAGCAGGTTCATGGAATTTTCTCTATCTGTTCTCAGCAGGTTCATGGAATGTTCTCTATGTGTTCTCTGCAGGTTCATGGAATGTTCTCTATGTGTTCTCTGCAGGTTCATGGAATGTTCTCTATCTGTTCTCAGCAGGTTCATGGAATGTTCTCTATCTATTTTCAGCAGGTTCATGGAATGTTCTCTATCTATTCTCAGCAGGTTCATGGAATGTTCTCTATCTGTTCTCAGCAGGTTCATGGAATGTTCTCTATCTATTCTCAGCAGGTTCAGGGAATGTTCTCTATCTATTCTCAGCAGGTTCAGGGAATGTTCTCTATCTATTCTCAGTAGGTTCATGGAATGTTCTCTATCTATTCTCAGCAGGTTCATGGAATGTTCTCTATCTATTCTCAGCAGGTTCATGGAATGTTCTCTATCTATTCTCAGCAGGTTCATGGAATGTTCTCTATCTATTCTCAGCAGGTTCAGGGAATGTTCTCTATCTACAGTGGGGTAAAAAAGTATTTAGTCAGCCACCAATAGTGCAAGTTCTCCCACTTAAAAAGATGAGAGAGGCCGGTAATTTTCATCATAGATATACCTCAACTATGAGAGACAAAATGAGAAAAAAAAAATCCAGAAAATCACATTGTCTGATTTTTAAAGAATTTATTTGCAAAATATGGTGAAAAATAAGTATTTGGTCAGTTACAAACAAGCAAGATTTCTGGCTCTCACAGACCTGTAACTTCTTCTGTAAGAGGCTCCTCTGTCCTCCACTTGTTACCTTCATTAATGGCACCTGTTTGAACCTGTTATCAGTATAAAAGACACCTGTCCACAACCTCAAACAGTCACACTCTAAACTCCACCATGGCCAAAACTAGAGAGCTGTCAAAGGACACCCGAAACAAAATTATAGACCTGCACCAGGCTGGGAAGTCTGAATCTGCAATAGGTAAACAGCTTGGTGTGAAGAAATCAACTGTGGGATCAATTATTAGAAAATGGAAAACATACAAGACCACTGATAATCTTCCTCGATCTGGGGCTCCACGCAAGATCTCACCCCGTGGGGTAAAAATGATCACAAGAACGGCGAGTAAAAATCCCAGAACCACACGGGGGGACCTAGTGAATGACCTGCAGAGAGCTGGGACCAAAGTAACAAATGCTACCATCAGTAACACACTACGCAGCCAGGGACTCAAATCCTGCAGTGCCAGACGTGTCCCCCTGCTTAAGCCAGTACATGTCAAGGCCCGTCTCAAGTTTGCTAGAGAGCATTTGGATGATCCAGACGATGACCGGGAGAAGATCATATGGTCAGATGAAACCAAAAGAGAACTTTTTGGTAAAAACTCTACTCGTCGTGTTTGGAGGAGAGAGAATGCTGAGTTGCATCCAAAGAACACCATACCTACAGTGAAGCATGGGGGTGGAAACATCATGCTTTGGGGCTGTTTTTCTGCTAAGGGACCAGGCCGACTGATCCGTGTGAAGGAAAGAATGAATGGGGCCATGTATCGTCAAATTTTGAGTGAAAACCTCCTTCCATCAGCAAGGGCATTGAAGATGAAACGTGGCTGGGTCTTTCAGCATGACAATGATCCCAAACACACCGCCTGGGTAACGAAGGAGTGGCTTCGTAAGAAGCATTTCAAGGTCCTGGAGTGGCCTAGCCAGTCTCCAGATCTCAACCCCATAGAAAATCTTTGGAGGGAGTTGAAAGTCCGTGTTGCCCAGCGACAGCCCCAGAACACCACTGCTCTAGAGGAGATCTGCATGGAGGAATGGGCCAAAATACCAGCAACAGTGTGTGAAAACCTTGTGAAGACTTACAGAAAACGTTAGATCTCTGTCATTGCCAACAAAGGGTATATAACAAAGTATTGAGATGAACTTTTGTTATTGACCAAATACTTATTTTCCACCATATTTTGCAAATAAATTCTTTAAAAATCAGACAATGTGATTTTCTGGATTTATTTTTCTCATTTTGTCTCTCATAGTTGAGGTATATCTATGATGAAAATTACCGGCCTCTCTCATCTTTTTAAGTGGGAGAACTTGCACTATTGGTGGCTGACTAAATACTTTTTTGCCCCACTGTATTCTCAGCAGGTTCAGGGAATGTTCTCTATCTATTCTCAGCAGGTTCATGGAATGTTCTCTATCTGTTCTCAGCAGGTTCATGGAATGTTCTCTATGTGATCTCAGCAGGTTCATGGAATGTTCTCTATCTGTTCTCAGTAGGTTCATGGAATGTTCTCTATCTGTTCTCAGTAGGTTCATGGAATGTTCTCTATCTATTCTCAGCAGGTTCATGGAATGTTCTCTATCTATTCTCAGCAGGTTCATGGGATGTTCTCTATCTATTCTCAGCAGGTTCAGGGAATGTTCTCTATCTATTCTCAGCAGGTTCAGGGAATGTTCTCTATCTATTCTCAGCAGGTTCATGGAATGTTCTCCATCTATTCTCAGCAGGTTCATGGAATGTTCTCTATGTGTTCTCTGCAGGTTCATGGAATGTTCTCTATCTGTTCTCAGCAGGTTCATGGAATGTTCTCTATGTGTTCTCAGCAGGTTCATGGAATGTTCTCTATCTATTCTCAGCAGGTTCATGGAATGTTCTCTATCTGTTCTCAGCAGGTTCATGGAATGTTCTCTATCTATTCTCAGCAGGTTCATGGAATGTTCTCTATGTGTTCTCAGCAGGTTCATGGAATGTTCTCTATCTATTCTCAGCAGGTTCATGGAATGTTCTCTATCTGTTCTCAGCAGGTTCATGGAATGTTCTCTATCTATTCTCAGCAGGTTCAGGGAATGTTCTCTATCTATTCTCAGCAGGTTCATGGAATGTTCTCTATCTGTTCTCAGCAGGTTCATGGAATGTTCTCTATCTGTTCTCAGCAGGTTCATGGAATGTTCTCTATGTGATCTCAGCAGGTTCATGGAATGTTCTCTATCTATTCTCAGCAGGTTCAGGGAATGTTCTCTGTCTATTCTCAGCAGGTTCATGGAATGTTCTCTATCTGTTCTCAGCAGGTTCATGGAATGTTCTCTATCTGTTCTCAGCAGGTTCATGGAATGTTCTCTATGTGATCTCAGCAGGTTCATGGAATGTTCTCTATCTGTTCTCAGCAGGTTCAGGGAATGTTCTCTATCTATTCTCAGCAGGTTCAGGGAATGTTCTCTATCTATTCTCAGCAGGTTCATGGAATGTTCTCTATCTGTTCTCAGCAGGTTCATGGAATGTTCTCTATGTGTTCTCAGCAGGTTCATGGAATGTTCTCTATGTGTTCTCAGCAAGTTCATGGAATGTTCTCTATCTATTCTCAGCAGGTTCAGGGAATGTTCTCTATCTATTCTCAGCAGGTTCATGGAATGTTCTCTATCTATTCTCAGCAGGTTCATGGAATGTTCTCTATCTATTCTCTGCAGGTTCATGGAATGTTCTCTATCTATTCTCAGCAGGTTCATGGACTGTTCTCTATCTATTCTCAGCAGGTTCATGGAATGTTCTCTATGTGTTCTCAGCAGGTTCGTGGAATGTTCTCTATCTGTTCTCAGCAAGTTCATGGAATGTTCTCTATCTATTCTCTGCAGGTTAATGGAATGTTCTCCATCTATTCTCAGCAGGTTCATGGAATGTTCTCTATCTATTCTCAGCAGGTTCAGGGAATGTTCTCGATCTGTTCTCAGCAAGTTCATGGAATGTTCTCTATCTATTCTCTGCAGGTTCATGGAATGTTCTCTATCTATTCTCAGCAGGTTCATGGAATGTTCTCGATCTGTTCTCAGCAAGTTCATGGAATGTTCTCTATCTATTCTCTGCAGGTTCATGGAATGTTCTCTATCTATTCTCAGCAGGTTCAGGTAATGTTCTCTATCTATTCTCAGCAGGTTCAGGGAATGTTCTCTATCTATTCACAGCAGGTTCATGGAATGTTCTCTATCTATTCTCAGCAGGTTCATGGAATGTTCTCTATCTATTCTCAGCAGGTTCACGGAATGTTCTCTATCTGTTCTCAGCAGGTTCATGGAATGTTCTCTATCTATTCTCAGCAGGTTCATGGAATGTTCTCTATCTGTTCTCAGCAGGTTCATGGAATGTTCTCTATCTATTCTCAGCAGGTTCATGGAATGTTCTCTATCTGTTCTCAGCAGGTTCATGGAATTTTCTCTATCTGTTCTCAGCAGGTTCATGGAATGTTCTCTATGTGTTCTCTGCAGGTTCATGGAATGTTCTCTATGTGTTCTCTGCAGGTTCATGGAATGTTCTCTATCTGTTCTCAGCAGGTTCATGGAATGTTCTCTATCTATTTTCAGCAGGTTCATGGAATGTTCTCTATCTATTCTCAGCAGGTTCATGGAATGTTCTCTATCTGTTCTCAGCAGGTTCATGGAATGTTCTCTATCTATTCTCAGCAGGTTCAGGGAATGTTCTCTATCTATTCTCAGCAGGTTCAGGGAATGTTCTCTATCTATTCTCAGTAGGTTCATGGAATGTTCTCTATCTGTTCTCAGCAGGTTCATGGAATGTTCTCTATCTATTCTCAGCAGGTTCAGGGAATGTTCTCTATCTATTCTCAGCAGGTTCAGGGAATGTTCTCTATCTATTCTCAGTAGGTTCATGGAATGTTCTCTATCTATTCTCAGCAGGTTCATGGAATGTTCTCTATCTATTCTCAGCAGGTTCATGGAATGTTCTCTATCTATTCTCAGCAGGTTCATGGAATGTTCTCTATCTATTCTCAGCAGGTTCAGGGAATGTTCTCTATCTACAGTGGGGTAAAAAAGTATTCAGTCAGCCACCAATAGTGCAAGTTCTCCCACTTAAAAAGATGAGAGAGGCCGGTAATTTTCATCATAGATATACCTCAACTATGAGAGACAAAATGAGAAAAAAAAAATCCAGAAAATCACATTGTCTGATTTTTAAAGAATTTATTTGCAAAATATGGTGAAAAATAAGTATTTGGTCAGTTACAAACAAGCAAGATTTCTGGCTCTCACAGACCTGTAACTTCTTCTGTAAGAGGCTCCTCTGTCCTCCACTTGTTACCTTCATTAATGGCACCTGTTTGAACCTGTTATCAGTATAAAAGACACCTGTCCACAACCTCAAACAGTCACACTCTAAACTCCACCATGGCCAAAACTAGAGAGCTGTCAAAGGACACCCGAAACAAAATTATAGACCTGCACCAGGCTGGGAAGTCTGAATCTGCAATAGGTAAACAGCTTGGTGTGAAGAAATCAACTGTGGGATCAATTATTAGAAAATGGAAAACATACAAGACCACTGATAATCTTCCTCGATCTGGGGCTCCACGCAAGATCTCACCCCGTGGGGTAAAAATGATCACAAGAACGGCGAGTAAAAATCCCAGAACCACACGGGGGGACCTAGTGAATGACCTGCAGAGAGCTGGGACCAAAGTAACAAATGCTACCATCAGTAACACACTACGCAGCCAGGGACTCAAATCCTGCAGTGCCAGACGTGTCCCCCTGCTTAAGCCAGTACATGTCAAGGCCCGTCTCAAGTTTGCTAGAGAGCATTTGGATGATCCAGACGATGACCGGGAGAAGATCATATGGTCAGATGAAACCAAAAGAGAACTTTTTGGTAAAAACTCTACTCGTCGTGTTTGGAGGAGAGAGAATGCTGAGTTGCATCCAAAGAACACCATACCTACAGTGAAGCATGGGGGTGGAAACATCATGCTTTGGGGCTGTTTTTCTGCTAAGGGACCAGGACGACTGATCCGTGTGAAGGAAAGAATGAATGGGGCCATGTATCGTCAAATTTTGAGTGAAAACCTCCTTCCATCAGCAAGGGCATTGAAGATGAAACGTGGCTGGGTCTTTCAGCATGACAATGATCCCAAACACACCGCCTGGGTAACGAAGGAGTGGCTTCGTAAGAAGCATTTCAAGGTCCTGGAGTGGCCTAGCCAGTCTCCAGATCTCAACCCCATAGAAAATCTTTGGAGGGAGTTGAAAGTCCGTGTTGCCCAGCGACAGCCCCAGAACACCACTGCTCTAGAGGAGATCTGCATGGAGGAATGGGCCAAAATACCAGCAACAGTGTGTGAAAACCTTGTGAAGACTTACAGAAAACGTTAGATCTCTGTCATTGCCAACAAAGGGTATATAACAAAGTATTGAGATGAACTTTTGTTATTGACCAAATACTTATTTTCCACCATATTTTGCAAATAAATTCTTTAAAAATCAGACAATGTGATTTTCTGGATTTATTTTTCTCATTTTGTCTCTCATAGTTGAGGTATATCTATGATGAAAATTACCGGCCTCTCTCATCTTTTTAAGTGGGAGAACTTGCACTATTGGTGGCTGACTAAATACTTTTTTGCCCCACTGTATTCTCAGCAGGTTCAGGGAATGTTCTCTATCTATTCTCAGCAGGTTAATGGAATGTTCTCTATCTGTTCTCAGCAGGTTCATGGAATGTTCTCTATGTGATCTCAGCAGGTTCATGGAATGTTCTCTATCTGTTCTCAGTAGGTTCATGGAATGTTCTCTATCTATTCTCAGCAGGTTCATGGAATGTTCTCTATCTATTCTCAGCAGGTTCATGGGATGTTCTCTATCTATTCTCAGCAGGTTCAGGGAATGTTCTCTATCTATTCTCAGCAGGTTCATGGAATGTTCTCTATCTGTTCTCAGCAGGTTCATGGAATGTTCTCTATCTGTTCTCAGCAGGTTCATGGAATGTTCTCTATGTGATCTCAGCAGGTTCATGGAATGTTCTCTATCTGTTCTCAGTAGGTTCATGGAATGTTCTCTATCTATTCTCAGCAGGTTTATGGAATGTTCTCTATCTATTCTCAGCAGGTTCAGGGAATGTTCTCTATCTATTCTCAGCAGGTTCATGGAATGTTCTCTATCTGTTCTCAGCAGGTTCATGGAATGTTCTCTATGTGATCTCAGCAGGTTCATGGAATGTTCTCTATCTATTCTCAGCAGGTTCAGGGAATGTTCTCTATCTATTCTCAGCAGGTTCATGGAATGTTCTCCATCTATTCTCAGCAGGTTCATGGAATGTTCTCTATGTGTTCTCTGCAGGTTCATGGAATGTTCTCTATCTGTTCTCAGCAGGTTCATGGAATGTTCTCTATGTGTTCTCAGCAGGTTCATGGAATGTTCTCTATCTATTCTCAGCAGGTTCATGGAATGTTCTCTATCTGTTCTCAGCAGGTTCATGGAATGTTCTCTATCTATTCTCAGCAGGTTCATGGAATGTTCTCTATGTGTTCTCAGCAGGTTCATGGAATGTTCTCTATCTATTCTCAGCAGGTTCATGGAATGTTCTCTATCTGTTCTCAGCAGGTTCATGGAATGTTCTCTATCTGTTCTCAGCAGGTTCATGTAATGTTCTCTATCTATTCTCAGCAGGTTCATGGAATGTTCTCTATCTGTTCTCAGCAGGTTCATGTAATGTTCTCTATCTATTCTCAGCAGGTTCATGGAATGTTCTCTATCTGTTCTCAGCAGGTTCATGGAATGTTCTCTATCTATTCTCAGCAGGTTCAGGGAATGTTCTCTATCTATTCTCAGCAGGTTCATGGAATGTTCTCTATCTATTCTCAGCAGGTTCATGGAATGTTCTCTATCTATTCTCAGCAGGTTCATGGAATGTTCTCTATCTATTCTCAGCAGGTTCATGGAATGTTCTCTATCTGTTCTCAGCAGGTTCATGGAATGTTCTCTATGTGTTCTCAGCAGGTTCATAGAATGTTCTCTATCTGTTCTCAGCAGGTTCATGGAATGTTCTCTATGTGTTCTCAGCAGGTTCATGGAATGTTCTCTATGTGTTCTCAGCAGGTTCATGGAATGTTCTCTGTCTGTTCTCAGCAGGTTCATGGAATGTTCTCTATCTATTCTCAGCAGGTTCAGGGAATGTTCTCTATGTGTTCTCAGCAGGTTCATGGAATGTTCTCTATGTGTTCTCTGCAGGTTCATGGAATGTTCTCTATCTATTCACAGCAGGTTCATGGAATGTTCTCTATGTGTTCTCTGCAGGTTCATGGAATGTTCTCTATCTATTCTCAGCAGGTTCAGGGAATGTTCTCTATGTGTTCTCAGCAGGTTCATGGAATGTTCTCTATCTATTCTCAGCAGGTTCATGGAATGTTCTCTATCTATTCTGAGCAGGTTCATGGAATGTTCTCTATCTATTCTCAGCAGGTTCAGGGAATGTTCTCTATCTATTCTCAGCAGGTTCATGGAATGTTCTCTATCTATTCTCAGCAGGTTCCTGGAATGTTCTCTATGTGTTCTCTGCAGGTTCATGGAATGTTCTCTATCTGTTCTCAGCAGGTTCATGGAATGTTCTCTATCTATTCTCAGCAGGTTCATGGAATGTTCTCTATCTATTCTCAGCAGGTTCATGGAATGTTCTCTATCTGTTCTTAGCAGGTTCATGGAATGTTCGCTATGTGTTCTCAGCAGGTTCATGGAATGTTCTCTATCTATTCTCAGCAGGTTCAGGGAATGTTCTCTATCTATTCTCAGCAGGTTCATGGAATGTTCTCTATCTATTCTCAGCAGGTTCATGGAATGTTCTCTATCTATTCTCAGCAGGTTCAGGGAATGTTCTCTATCTATTCTCAGCAGGTTCATGGAATGTTCTCTATGTGTTCTCTGCAGGTTCATGGAATGTTCTCTATCTGTTCTCAGCAGGTTCATGGAATGTTCTCTATGTGTTCTCTGCAGGTTCATGGAATGTTCTCTATGTGTTCTCTGCAGGTTCATGGAATGTTCTCTATCTGTTCTCAGCAGGTTCATGGAATGTTCTCTATGTGTTCTCAGCAGGTTCATGGAATGTTCTCTATGTGTTCTCTGCAGGTTCATGGAATGTTCTCTATGTGTTCTCTGCAGGTTCATGGAATGTTCTCTATGTGTTCTCAGCAGGTTCATGGAATGTTCTCTATGTGTTCTCAGCAGGTTCATGGAATGTTCTCTATGTGTTCTCAGCAGGTTCATGGAATGTTCTCTATGTGTTCTCTGCAGGTTCACAGTGAGTTCCAGCCATTACGTCACACTGAGCTGGTTGTTCCTGGTTTGTTTTTTCTTGTTGTCATTGTGAAGCCATTAACCTGCATTGAACGGTCCGTGTGTCTGACTGTGGGGAACACGTTGAACATAGAATCCCTGCTGATCCTCCTAGATTGGTTTACAGTAACAATCAATCGGTTTACTGCTCATACTCATTGGGCAAAGAGCCACTCTGCTCTGCAGTTTAATCATCCTCACACCTACGACAAGCTCATCCAATTAACAGACTGTGGGGGGGCTGAGGAGATGGAGCTGATGTGTTGCTGCATCTATCTGAGGTAGTTGCCCCAGTGGGAGGGGGGTTGTAGAAGCTGGATGTAGGAGGTCAGCAGAGCTGGGGCCTCACTGAGGTCTGTAGATGATCACATGTCCTTAGCAGAAAAGAACACATGAATCTCCTCAGTCTGGTCCAGCAGCTGGTGGCACTATTCTGATGAAGCACCAGTTTAGAAGAGCTTCTATCTGAGTGAAAACGTCTTTAAAGACAGCAAATCCATCATGGTGGCTCACAGAACGGCTACCTGGAATCAAACGCATCAATCAGTTAAAGCAGCTTCTGATCAGAGAGGAGAGGACGGCTTTCTGTTTTTACTGCTGAGATGGAGGCAACATGATGCTGATTGGCTGTAAAGTTAAGCTTTCACAGGGAGGAGAGACGTGGCAGAGGCCTCCATGGGTTCAACCACCGCGCTCCTAAACTGGAGGCTCTCCTGGTTTTAATCATCGTATCAAACACTTTATCTACAGTGGATAGAATCTGATCTACTGAAGCTCCTCACATTGTCTCACCATCATGGACTGGCAGCTGGCTGCTGCACCATGACATCACTTTTCCAGTTGCCTTTTGTATCTATGCTTCTTTTTCTATGTCTGCTTCCGTCTCCTTGAACCCCAGTGGGCCTCAGCAGATGGCCGCTCACACTGAGCCTGGTTCTGCTGGAGGTTTCTTCCTGTTCAAAGGGAGTTTTTCCTCTCCACTGTCGCTACAAGCATGCTTAGTGTGAGGGATTGCTGAAGAGTCAATGAGTCGAATAGAAACTAGATAGAAACTTTGAATCAATCTGACTGGATGATCTGGTGAACTGTAAAGTGACCTGAGATGACCTGATGGGAATTGGAGCTATAGAAATAAACTGAATAGAATTGCTCCGTTCCTGATGCCACATCTCGTACGCTGCAGCACAGCAGCGCCATAGTGGCTGAACGGCTGCATTCAAGGATGAACAAAGGAAACCGATGGAACAGGAAAGAGAAGTTTCTGTTTTGATCAGAGGTGGAGAATGAGAGCAAAGTTTGAACCAAGCATCGAGCAGCAACTACTGTGGTGGATCAAGTCTGATCAGTTCATTAGTTGGAAGGACATTTCAGGAAGGGGGAAAATTTAAAGAATGGAACACAGCATCCATGCAAACAACAGAAACGCCTCATTATTTAACCTAAATGAACACCCTCTAGCCGTAAAAGTTCGAAATATCCACTGGATTTGGTTTCCAAGATTTGAAGACGTTTCTCCACCTCTCCAGGAAGCTTTCTCAATTCAAATGTCTGGATCCGCAGTGAGTTTGAGTCTTATATGGACAAGGCCTTGTATTGCTTGGAAACATGCAAATGGTAACCGATGAATGGGTCGTTTGGTTCCATTGTTAGCCTGTAATATCTGACACCTGTCTATGATTCTGAGGATCGGTCGTTAAGGAGGTATTGTTCACCGGCTGGAGCGGGTAGGTCCCTCGTTCCTCTGTGATGGGGTGGGGGGTTTGGTGATATCTGGAAGGGATCATCTCCATGACTGAATTGTACGTTTTTGGAAGCTGGAATCTGAGTCCACCACCTCTGTTGTTTTTTCTCTCTTCTCTTTTAAGAGAGAAGAGAGAAAAAAACAAAACATCTTCAAATCTTGGAAACCAAGTCCAGTGGACTTTTTGAACTTTTATGGAATGACTATGACCTGGATGACTGAGAATCTTCATCAGCACGAACAACCTCTCTGCTCCATTACTAGAGAAACTAGGGATGGGACGATTTATGAAAACCTTCCAAACCGTTCGGTTCGACTGTCTCGGTTCGGTTCGCGTGTGTTTCGTTCGGTTCATGCGCTGCTCCTTTTTCTCATAGGCGAAGCGTTTACACTCCAGAGCAGAAGGTGGCGGTACTGCGACCAAAGCCAACCACCAGTAGTAAACAAGAAGAAGAAGAAGCGAAGCAGCGTAGCCGGGTGTAGCAGAAAAAAATCAGTTGTTGTGGAGAATTGTGTGGGTATGGCGAGTGGGAAAGAACAGGAGTTGGAAGACGCGCCAGCAGCACTTTATAGGTCTGCTGTATGGGACCACTTTGCATTTAGAGTGACCTACGATGACGGCGGGAAGAAAGCTGTGGATAAAAGTGCAACAGTGTGCAAGCATTGTGCAACACTTTTTGTTTATGCTAACAGCAACACGACCAACACGTCATGCTAATCCCTCATACTCCGTCAGCGCTCCGCCCCGCTGCGCTCCAGACCGGCTGCTCAAAGCAAAGCCTGCAGCCTCCACTGTGGCTCCCGTCCGCTCTGCTCTCTCTCCCTTGGAGATCGTAGAGGGCATGCGCTAGATGATTAAATGCAAAGCAGCAAAACATGCGGAAATGATCCATGGTTTCCGCGGATCATTTAAAATAATTACAATCCATTATTTTTTGGGGGATTTTTTCATTTATTCCATAAATTTTTATGGGATTTCGGTGTAACAATCAACATGTACCGAATCGAACCGAAAACCGTGACCAGAAACCGTGAATCGAACCGAACCGTGTATTTTGTGAATCGCTCCACCCCTAGTAGAAACATTTGCTATATGCACATGCTATATGTTATATAATATTTTGTGTTTTATATTTCCATTGATTTTAGTTTTCAGGCCATAAATAAAGACCATGAACACATGTAGGACTGATGTCAGCAAAGACCAGCTGCTTTCAGGGAAAAGCAAACCATTTTACTCTCCCTGCTCTTTTTCATCCGTCCACTTCCTGTGGATTCATACCAACGACGGCCATCTTTACTTTGAATCATTTTTCGGGCGGTGTCCTCCATCTGTAAGCAGCTCCAGGGATGGACAGTAAAGCCTCAGTAAAGCTGCTGAATGCTCTTCCGATGTAACTTCCTCTACCGCTGTCCTGCCAACATGGAGACTTTCTGACTTGCTGACATGTGGGATCGATTTATTCACTGTTTTTGTTTTTGTTAGTATTTGACTTCATTTCCAAATTTCTCTCCTTGTCGTTGAACAGAATATAATCAATTCTCTTTGTAACAGAAAGCATTTCCTTCACCTCTTCCTCCTCAATCAGGTGCAGGCCTCCTCTGCTCGCTGTTGTTTTCTTGTGAACCTTCAGCTGCAGCAGACGAGGTTTTCTGTGAGTTCAGCAGCTCAGCTTCTCTCCAACCATAAAAACCCAGAGACCAAACAAAGTTCCTTCCTCTTCTAGAACAAGAGGAGATTTCTCCTTCCTTGCAGAAAATGTATCCAGTTTTATTCTGGTTATGTTTATCTTCCTGCAGGATATTGGAGCATCTTGATCAGAACTGGTAGAGTCGATTTAAACTGATATCTGGCCTCTCAACCAGTTTATATAAATAGTATAACAAGATATTTCTGGCTGCTGATTCTGTTTATGTTCTATAGAGATTTCAACAAACTAACCTAAACCAGTTTAGGTTAGTTTGACTGTTTTAGGTCATTTTGAGGTAAAGTGCAAATGAAGTCCAGTAGTGATCAGATTGTAAACAGCATAGAATAGAAAACCAGTTTAAACATAATGGTTCAAATGGCATTAATTTGGAAAAGTTTCAGTGCAGTGAAAAATAAATATGTTGCAAAATGCATCAGAAACATTGAGTTGTGTTTTATTTAAAATGATTATAAAAGGATAATGAAACATTAAAAGCATTTTAGAAGGTGAACTTAACCTGGTCTGCCTCGTTTTAGCAGGGAGGGTCTTTCGGCTGCAGAAGCTGGCTCTAGGGACGTGGAATGTCACCTCGCTGGTGGGGAAGGAACCGGAGCTAGTGTGTGAGGCTGAGAGGTTCCGGCTAGAAATAGTCGGTCTCACCTCGACACATGGTTCTGGAACCAGTCTCCTTGAGAGGGGCTGGACATACTTCCACTCTGGAGTTGCCCCTCGGTGAGAGGCGCCAGGCAGGAGTGGGCATACTTGTTGCCCCCCATCTCGGCGCCTGCACGTTGGGGTTCACCCTGGTGAACGAGAGGGTAGCCTCCCTCCGCCTACTGGTGGGGGGACGGGTTCTGACTGTTGTCTGTGCTTACGGGCCGAACAACAGTTCAGATTACCCACCCTTCTTGGAGTCCTTAGGGGGAGTACTGGAGGGTGCCCCTGCTGGGGACTCCCTTGTTCTGCTGGGAGACTTCAACGCTCACGTGGGAAATGACAGTGAGACCTGGAGGGGTGTGGTTGGGAGGAATGGCCTCCCCGATCTGAACTTGAGTGGTGTTCTGTTGTTGGACTTCTGTGCTCATCATGGATTGTCCATAACGAACACCATGTTCAAGCATAAGGGTGTCCATATGTGCACTTGGCACCAGGACACCCTAGGCCGCAGTTCGATGATCGACTTCGTCATCGTTTCATCGGACTTGCGGCCGTATGTCTTGGACACTCGGGTGAAGAGAGGTGCGGAGCTTTCCACTGACCACTACCTGGTGGTGAGTTGGCTCCGGTGGTGGGGGAGGATGCCGGTCAGACCTGGCAGGCCCAAACGTGTTGTGAGGGTCTGCTGGGAACGTCTGGCGGAGTCCCCTGTTAGGCGGAGCTTTAACTCCCATCTCCGGCAGAAATTCGAACACATCCCGGGGGAGGTGGGGGACATTGATTGCGACAGCGATTCTGGTCCGCCATCCGGCGTCTCAGGAGGGGGAAGCGGTGCAGCACCAACACTGTTTATAGTGGGGATGGTGTGCTGCTGACCTCCACTCGGGACGTTGCGGGTCGGTGGGCGGAATACTTCGAAGACCTCCTCAATCCCACCAACATGCCTTACATTGAGGAAGCTGGGCCTGGGGACTCTGGGCTGGGCTCTCTAATCTCTGTGGGCGAGGTCGCCGAGGTGGTTAAAAAGCTCCTCGGTGGCAGGGCCCCGGGGGTGGATGAGATCCGCCCGGAGTTCCTCAAGGTCCTGGATGTTGTGGGGTTGTGTTGGCTGCCGCGACTCTGCAACGTTGCATGGACATCGGGGGCAGTTCCCCTGGATTGGCAGACTGGGGTGGTGGTCCCCCTATTTAAAAAGGGGGACCGGAGGGTGTGCTCCAATTACAGGGGAGTCACACTCTTAAGCCTCCCCGGCAAGGTCTATTCGGGGGTGCTGTAGAGGAGGGTCCGTCGTATAGTCGAACCTCGGATTCAGGAAGAGCAGTGTGGTTTCTGTCCTGGTCGTGGAACGCTGGACCAGCTCTACACCCTCAGCAGGGTCCTGGAGGGTGCATGGGAGTTCGCCCAACCAGTCTACATGTGCTCTGTGGACTTGGAGAAGGCGTTCGACCGTGTCCCCCGGGGGGCCCTGTGGGGGGTTCTCCGGGAGTACGGGGTGCCGGGCCCTTTGATACGGGCTGTCAGGTCCCTGTATGACCGGTGTCAGAGTCTGGTCCGCATTGGCGGCAGTAAGTCGGGCTCATTTCCGGTGAGAGTTGGACTCTGCCAGGGCTGCCCTTTGTCACCGATTCTGTTCATTACCTTCATGGACAGAATTTCTAGGCGCAGCCAAGGTGTTGAGGGGATCCGTTTTGGTGGCCTTAGGATTGCATCTCTGCTTTTTGCAGATGATGTGGTCCTATTGGCTTCATCAGGTCGTGATCTGCAGCTCTCGCTGGATCGGTTCGCAGCCGAGTGTGAAGCGGCCGGGATGGGGATCAGTGCCTCCAAATCCGAGGCCATGGTCTTGAGCCGGAAAAGGGTAGAGTGCCTTCTCCGGGTCAGGGGGGGTGTCCTGCCCCAAGTGGAGGAGTTTAAGTATCTTGGGATCTTGTTAACAAATGAGGGAAGAAGGGAGCGGGAGATCGACAGGCGGATTGGTGCAGCGTCTGCCGTGAAGCGGGCGCTGTACCGGTCCGTCGTGGTGAAGAGAGAGCTGAGTCAAAAAGCGAAGCTCTCGATTTACCGGTCGATCTACGTTCCTACCCTCATCTATGGTCATGAACTCTGGGTCATGATTGAAAGAACGAGATCACGGATACAAGCGGCCGAAATGGGTTTCCTCCGTAGGGTGGCTGGGCTCTCCCTTAGAGATAGGGTGAGAAGCTCGGTCATCTGGGAGGGACTGGGAGTAGAGCCGCTGCTCCTCCACGTTGAGAGGAGCCAGTTGAGGTTGCTCGGGCATCTGGTTAGGATGCCTCCTGGACGCCTCCCTGGTGAGGTGTTCCGGGCACGTCCCACCGGGAGGAGGCCCCGGGGAAGACCCAGGACACGCTGGAGAGACTATGTTTCTCGGCTGGCCTGGGAACGCCTTGGGGTTCCTCCTGAGGGGCTAGAAGAAGTGGCTGGGGAGAGGGAAGTCTGGGCCTCCCTTCTTAGGCTGCTGCCCCCGTGACCCGACCCCGGATAAGCGGAGGAAGATGGATGGATGGATGGATGGATGGATGGATGGATGGATGGATGGATGGATGGATGGATGGATGGATGGATGGATGGATGGATGGGTCTTTTACTTCATCAGCAGCAGCTCAGAAGGTTGATCCACTTATGTAACGTCTCAGAAGGTCTAATTTAACTGAGCTGGTGGGATGCTGGGAGACGTTTCCTGTACAGATAACACAGAGCTTCTATGTGCTCTAGCTCTGACCCACAACTCACTTCCTCTGAGCTTTGTCTGCAGCATCGTGTCACTGAGGACAAATGAAAGCTACTCAGCTGGGTACGTTTTGTAGAATTCATCTTTTGCTTTCTGCTACTTATTAAACATTAAACAGTTAAAGTTTGTTTTCCTTCAAATTCAAGTGTTTACTATTCAGTAATCTGGATTTCCTCTGCATTCCTGTGTCTATGATTTGATCTCTTTGCTCTGAAGTGCCAGATGAAACATTCTCGGCTCTTCCTCCTTCAGCTGTGCTGTTCCAACAGATTCCTGCAGAGCTGCAGACTTTAGGGCCTCTCTCTGCAACATTAACCAAGTTTTAAACCTACAGGTTCTCATCACTCACTAAAAGGAGACCTGCTCCAAGATGCAGTGCTCAGTTTACCATTAGGCAATATTAGGCAGGTGCCTAGGGCCCCAAATTCCTGGGGGCCCCATAAAACTCTGTTTCCATGTATGGTTAATAAAACTATTGCTTATTTGTGCTCATTAATTATGTTTTTAATAAAAATCCTTTGGCTAAAATGCCATCACAACGCTGATAATATAAAGTGTGTCTCAGCCCCCCCCTTCAGCGTCCACCATATTGGATCAGTCCATTTGCTGCACATGTTCAGAAAGGTCCAAACAGACAGCAGCAAACCATTTGAAAACAAACCATGCAAAGAGCAGTGTTGCCAACTTAGCGCTTTAGTCGCTATATTTAGCCACTTTTCAGACCCCTCTAGCACTTTGATTTCTAAAAAGCTCCTAGCGCCAAATCTAGAGACTTTTTTCTGCTACTGGAGACTTTGGAGACAACATCTAAAAGCAGCGAACTCTGCTCTCCAGAGCGAGTAGATTGGTAACCCCGCCTCCTGCTCTCCTCTATCTTGTCTGCTGTCATGATTCATGCAGCTATTATTTCATCCAAATGAAAAATGGAGAACAGATAAGCAGATCATGGCTTGTCTACAGTGAAAAGAAGGACTGGGTTATTTACTTTGGCCTTTTTGGAAACACAGGAAGGAGCAATCAGCTAAGTGAGCTTAGTGCTTGGAAAAAATCTTTCATTCCTTTAGAGACAGCATGAAAAGTCAGCTGAGTGCAAAACATAGAGAGGAAAACAAGAAGAAAAGGGACAAGAAGAGAGGGACACAACCTAGAACAGATAATGGATGTCTATTCTATTAACATTTCTCTATCTGGAGAATGGGGCTGTTTTATGTCTTCTCCATTCAGAGGGGCCCCCTGTCTGTCTAGGCCTAGGGCCCCATATTTACTATATCCGCCCCTGTGGTGCTCCATGTGTTTTATTGGAACATGTATAAGGACAGAATGAGGGAGTTGAACTAGTCATTCTCTAATTAATGGGCTTCAAAGTTCCTTCCTGAGGTATTTTTATTGCCATTCTCCAGAACAGCGGCTCCACTCATCAGTAATCATTCGCTGCTATGCAGAGATGGGGGACGTGGAGCCATCCAGTCATCTCTATGTCATGTATCTGTTCTGGCTTATACTAAACCAGGTGAGTCTAACTGGCATAATTTAATCCACAGTGCAGATTGGACTCACCTGATTTAGCGGCTGAGCAGGAAAATCACATGACATGGAGATGACCTGATGGCTCCATGTCCCCCGTCTGCGCAGCTATGTTGAAGGACGACGTGGATGCAGAGGATGGGGAAAAAAACCTCCAGAACCTTTATTTGGCCTCAGGTCTCTGCAGTTTCTCCCTGCCAGGGGCGGTTCTAGTCCATTTGGTGCCCTGGGCAAACTAACACATTGATTTTATTTTATTTTCAGACACATTTTTAGGCTCACATGTTTAGGTCCCTTTATCACAGCTGTACCACATAGAAAAACAGATGAAACATGAAAACTTGTATGGTTTCAAATTGAAATCTTAATTGAAAAAGAGGAAACTTGGCTCAGCGTTGATATACCTTCTGATTTCTAAAAATGTCATTAAAGCCTCCTCTGTATCATTATAAAATTAAGATGAAGAACAAATCAAAGAAATAAAATAAGAATCAGGAATGAGATTATATATATATATATATATATATATATATATATATATATATATATATATATATATATATATATATAAATGATGCTATTTCTGTATCAGAAAATCAATCTGCAGCCTTAAGGACAGGATTTTTCCCCCTGTAATTCATCTTTTAGTCCTAAATTTGACCTTTTTAATTGTTTACCTTCTAGTTAATTTGATAATTTCCTAATCTGTTATATTATAAATAAGGATCAGTGCAGTTACAGTTGAAGCTAACTTTAATATCAGCCTCCAGACAGAAGCTTCCTAGACTTAGACAACTTCTATTTGTCTAATTTCGTTTGTACATCTTTCAGAACATTTCTATTCCTTAAAGTGCAGCAGTGATCAAATGTAAACAGTGTGGGAGAAAAAAACATGGTGACAAAAAAAAACAACCTTGATCTGGAAGTTCAGGGCATTAATATATATGGAGCACTTTTGCAGTTTGGTGTTTTTAGAGATTTAGATTTTTCTCAGCAGTTCATCAGTCTAATGGCGGTGGGGAAGAAGCTGCTGCAGAACCTGCTGGTCCTGCATTGAATGCTGTGAAGCCTCTTCCCAGAGGGCAGCACGGAGAACAGTCCATGGTGGGGGGGTGAGGGGTCATTGATGATGTCACGGGCTCGGGACACGCAGCGCTGGGATGAAATGTCTTTAATGGAGGGAAGAGGAGCCCCCATGATCCTCTCTGCCGTTCTCACCTTCTTCCAGTCTGAGGCGCTGCAGCCTCCACACCACACAGTGAGACAGCTGCTCAGAACGGTCTCTATGGTGCTTCTGGAGAAGGGGGGGAGGATGGGGTGTGTGTGTGGGGGGGAATTGGGGTTAAATCTTTACAGTTCCTTCCCTGAGTTAAAGTCCCACAAACCATTAGTGGGCCAACCGATGCATGGACACTGGTCTCCAAGCCCACGGTACCTGCTGACATGCGGATCTTCATCATCTGCTGATTTAACATTTAAAGACAAGTTTAGAAGGATTGTGTTTGTAAAACATCAGGTAATGACTCCTCTATAGCTCTGGGTAACCTTTGGCCGCTAAAGGGCTGGTTATCCTCCCGCCGCAGTGTGTGGCAGTTAGCCTGTCGCAGGTCTGATGCAGATATTTTTGATTTATGCCCAATTTTGAAGCGTGGTCTATGCCACAACGCCAGAGGAAAAATCAGGAACTAGCTAGGATTGTGGGTGTCCATGTGTCGGTTTGAAGTGCTGGTTCGCCGTCTACAAACCCTCATCCAACGCCCGACGACCCACAGTTCACCCGTAAGTTGGGAACACTTAAGGGTGAACTGTAAGACTGGCCGTAGCGCTGGATGTTTTAGCTTATGGTGCAAACCAACAGACCGTCGCACAGCGCTACAAACTAGCATCCTGCACGGTGTCTGGGATGGTTTCTGAGGTGTGTCAGGCGTTGGGGACGGAGCTACAGTCAGAGTTTCTGCCATTAGGGACCAAACAGGAAATATGCATGGTGTAGAGTGGAAGTAGAATTGACCAATCAGAGGCCTCCTTTCTCTCCTCCCTGCGATGCTATCTCTGTCTGCGGTCACTTACAATTTTGGGGAGGTGCAGCAGAGATCCTGCGTTAGGGGGCGGGGCATATCTGCATTAACTGCGACACACCCAGACGACCTGGTTTCTGAGTATAAACCAGGCTTAAGGGCATTACACCTGTAACCTCCAGCTTTAGCGCCCCCTGCAGGCCACTGGCAGCTCTGTCCCTGAATGATCCAGCCTGACTCTTTGTTCTAGTTCTGGTTTCAGCCCAGTTTGGATCAGCAGCTCTGGAAGCCTGGTATTCCTGGTAAAGACGAGGAAACTTCCAGCCTATGGATGCCATCGCTCATCAGAGAACCAGAAACATGCCAGGTGCTGCTGATAGACCTAAAAACCTTTTATATCGCTGCTTTATTCACTGTAACATTTAACATTCATCTGTTTAGCAGTTCATATTAATCTCTCCTGCTTTCAGTAAACAGAGAGAGAAGCTTTAGGGAGGATGAAATAATCAAGGTAGTTACAGCAAATCACTTCTCCTGCTGCTCCCCTCCAACACCAACAGGCTCCATCTTCAGCAGAATGAAGCTCTGCAAAGTGAAGTGGCCATTCTTGACCACAAACAACCTGCTGTGGGCTTTGTTTCTAAAAGGGAGAGGTGTTTCAGTAAATCAGTGCAACGCCGTCCTCCGTTCTTCACGCCATCAGCCTCAGTCAGCCATTGTTATCTGCTAAAAGTCAAGAGCACCTATAGAGTGGCTGTTCATAGCGGCTGACTGTGTTTATGTGAATAACTCGGTAGATAAAGCATCTCTTGACGCTGTTAGAACATGACATTCTCTCTGGGTTTTAGATGCAGTGAGAATGAATCAGTCAAAGTGACAGTTTTTTTTAACTAAAGTTGCACCTCTCATCCGCCCTTCAGAGAACAACAACACATTTAACACCCTGACAAGAACAAAAGCCTGAATCACCTTTGGCTAGTCGCTGAGGAGTGACTGTGATGATGAGAGGAACCTTCAGTAGGATGATCCAGATGGGACACGTCTGCCGGAAACTTATAATAATAATACATTTTATTTATAATGCACTTTACATTTAAGAAAAATCTCAATGTGCTACAGCAAAATCCTCATAAAAAGGTAAAAGCGAAAAATCAAAATATATGCACTGGTGGATGAGGAATGAGACCTTGTATTCAATCCCTGCAGAAACAGGAAGCCAGTGAAGTGAGCAGAGATTGGGTGTGACGAGGTTGTACTTTCAGACCTTCATCAGGATCCTTGCAGCATTGTTCTGAACACACTGTAGTTTCTGCAGACTCTTGTTATGGTTCCCAATGAGAATGTGTTACAGTAGTCCAGCCTGCAGGAGATCAAGGCATGGAGCAGGTTTTCTGCATCAGCCAAGGTGAGTGTAGAACGGAGTTTAGAAATAGTTCTTAGATCAGGACTGTTCAACGTTTTCCAGGCCAAGCATCCCAAACTGATGGAGCGGGGACCCCCTAATTATATATATTATATGAAATAGTGTTCTATCAAACTGGCCTATAGTCACTTTATTACTGATGGAGTAATGTAACTAAAGTAATTTCTCCCTGGGATTATTAAAGTATTTCTGATTCTGTCAGGATTTGGTTGAGGTTTGATGACCTAAATGCAGGGGCAGGGAGGCAGAGGTGAGTTTTTATAAAAGAAAGGTTCACAAACAACTGAGGCAGGAATCCAAAAATCCAACATGGAAAAAAAAAACATCAGGGGAAACCAATCACGACGAGGTATGACGAGGAGCCAGCACTGAGGAATCAGGGGCGGATTAAGAAATTTTGGCCCCCTGGGCCTGACATGGTCTTGGCCCCTCAACCCCCCGCGCGTGCGGGCGCACACACACGCACGCACTATGCAAGAAATACTGTATACTGTGAACAGACATGCACACTGTCCTGTACAGAAGAGTGCACATACTGCACACACAATATTAGGTATACCACACAGACACTGACAAGCACAGGTTTCACACAGACACAGGGGGAGGGGATAAATGGCCTAAAAATAAACATTTTGGAAAATGATTATGCCCACTTCAGTGATGGTGCATTGGGTCATTTGAGAGATATTATGTATTGGAAGTTGGTAGCTATCATGAAATAAAGCCCCCACCCCACCCAAAAAACTAAATCGGACATGATTTTTGCCCCCTTTTCCTCCCTTCTATCATTAAAAATAAAATAATATCTTAGGAAAACACTTTGGCATAACGGCAGCTGTGCAGCAAATTGAGGCTCAAAGTCTGTATCTATTTGTGGTTAAGCTTGAGGAGAAGGAGAAAGGTAAAATGATAACATGCATCGGAGAGCACCACAAAGAAAGGTGTAGGCCAGTTCATGGTACAAGGGCTGCATGCAGGTCAAGATAGCCCATTTCCAAGAATGCTATAGTGGCTGGACAGGCACTGGACATGTCCTGAACTCAGTGTCAGACGTGGCTGCCGAATACTTGGATGAAGTGAAGCAGCTGACAGATCTCATGCTGCCCCATCTGAAGACTGTCCTGGCCAGGCAGAGAATGGATGAGGAGACCTTCCCAATGGACCCTGTCAGTGAACAGGCTAGTAACATTGATGGCACCCCTGTGCACAACATTGGGATGGAGAGACAATGTGGCAAGGTGGACTACAAACTGAAGAAGCTGGGCACACTGAACGCAGTCAATAGGTCAATAATTTTACAGAAGTGCCAGGAGCTTCAGAGGTTTCAAGGCAGCAGCACAAGCAAAAAGGGAGGTTGAACTCAACTGGAGTAAATTCATGAAGGCAAAATTCGAGAGTAGGGCAGATGAGAAACAAGAGATGGCTCAAAGAAAGGAGAGTAAGAGACTAGACATGCTGGACACACGGAAATCTTTTTATGGCCCCTTCACGATAGTGGGGAAGTTGAAAAGTTCCTTGTGGATGAAAGTCTGCACAAGAATGCAAAGCTGCAGAGAATGAAGCTTGAGGTTCAGTTTGCCAGAGAAAGCACCAAGCTTCTGCCTAAAGTCAATCCTATCTTCACAATCCAGGTGACACTTCCCAGAAATGGCGAAAGTGCAATTCTCCAAGTCATAATGGATACTTAGAATGTTATGGTGGTGGTAAGTATTCATGAAAACAGGTAGCCTAACATTAGTGAATGGGTGAATTCTGGAATTAACCTAAAAATCTTACACAGTGCACCTTTAAGCAAGGGGTTTCTTTCGTGCTTTCAATTTTGCAAAATCATCCACCACATCATTGAAGTCCAACTCTCTTGTCAGCTCACTCTCAATTGCCATTAGAGATAACGCATTTAATCTTTTCTGAGTCATTCTTGTGCGCAGCTCATTTTTGACAAAAGAGAGAATGAGCGTTCTCCCTCACAGTTACTGACCGGTAGAGTGAGAAAAATCTGTAGCGCAATGTATGTGTTAGGAAACGTAGGCTGTAGTCCAAAATGTATTATTGTTTTGAGCAGTCCTGAAGGGGTCCTCTCCTCATCAGTGTTGTTGAGCTGTATAAAAGATTTGAACTGTATAAGCTCCTGTCCAAGACTTTCATTGAGGTCAGATGGGTATGATTCAGTGAGAATCTTGGCCTTGTGAAGGACTGAAGCATTGGACTCTGTATCCAAAGAGAAAAGGACACTGAACAAATTGTTCAGATGTTTGTAGGCCTCCAGACGGTGATTAAGGCTTGAACTCAGTTGATCAATAGAGGCAATAAATGTCTCTATTTGAAACAGTTGCCTTCCCTCAAGCACAACATCTGGGGATGCTGATTCATCAGCAAACTTTTTACGTTTCCTCGTCCGTTCAGCCCTGTAAGATGGGGTGCCACCCAACATGTTTAAGGCTTTCTGCTCAAAATGATCAAATAGATCTCTTTGGGAGAGAACAAAGGTGCGCAGAGATTCCAGCAATCTAACTGCTGTACCAAGGTCCATGTCTGCTTTTTGAAGTTGCAGACTTGTGGCCTGAAATCTGGACAGAACAGTGTCCCAAAAGCCTGCCATGAAGGCCATCTCAAGTGAATCCAGCTTCCGCACTAGACTGTCAGCTTCAGTTCGTGTGTCTCGTTTCTCTGTGTCATCAGTGGAAATAACCTGTAGTGCTGCTTTTATTTTACTGTAGTTCTGCCACAGTGCTTTGGTAGATTCTGCACGGCAACTCCAATGCGTGTTGGATAAAGCTTTAAGTGTGAGATCTATGTTGGAATTGCCAAATACCCTGTCCCATCGGTGTGTGGATGCAGTTGTGAAGTTGTAAATAGACTGAATCAAGTCAAAATACTTAGAGACTTCATTTCCACATCTGTCAATGCTGTTGACTCCCACCAAATTCAAAGAGTGAGCTGCACATGGAATATAGTGTATTAATGGGTTGCTTTTCTTTAAGTGAGCCTGCAACCCATTATACCTCCCTGACATGTTGCTGGCATTATCATAAGCCTGCCCCCTGCAATTTGACAGCTCTAACCCTAGATTTTCCAACACAGACATGACACAGTTAGCCAAACTTTCACCTGTATGGCTAGTAATGGGCTCAAAACCCACAAAGCGTTCAACAACACTGCCCTCTTTGCTAACAAAACGGAATATGAATGTCAATTGGTCCACATGAGATAAATCTGGGGTTGAATCCACAATGATAGAGTAGTATTTGCTTGCTTGCAGTTCATCTGCTATAGCCTGTTTGGTTTTTGCACCCATCAATTCAATGAATTCCTCACAAATGGTGGAGGACAGATATGAGGTATTACCTCGACCCATCTGCCCAAACTTTCTGATGTGATCCTTTAGAAAGGGATCAAATTCAGCCAGGACCTCCAGAATACCAAGGTAGTTCCCATTGAGAGGAGACCCTAACGATTCATTTTTACCCCTAAATGCAAGGCCCCTTTCTGCAAGGAATTTAATGACTGCAACAACTCTTTGTAACACCTGCCTCCAATAGCTGCTCTCTGCCTGAAACTGTTTGAACAGGTCTGCATCAACTGTGGCACCTTTGGCGCGGTTCAAGACTGCTTGCATGCAGGTTATGTGCTCAGCACTTCGCTCATGTTCACCAAATCTTTCTGAGTGTTTCCAATCACAATAGCCTGTCACAAAAGAATGCGTTTTTGGGGAAAACAGTTTGCATGCAAAGCAGTAAACATTACCAGTAGAGGGAGAGTACATCAGCCACTCTCTTTGTACTCCTGTGTCCATTGGGCAAGTGTGAAGTAAAATGTTCATTGTTTAGGCATCGGGTTTTACCTCCTAGCCCACTGTTCCTCACAGAAGCCGGATAATGGCTGTGACGGTTGTGAAATGATTTTGCACCTCTTTGAATAAAGAACTTCCTTCATTGACTCAGTGAGGGTCTCAGCCCATTTAGCGGGATCACTAGGTAGAGTTGTCACTGTAGATGGTGTTGAAGAAAGATTCAGCTCATTTTCTATGCTGTCCAGAGGTGCAGTGACCTCACATTCATCCGAGGAACTGGCTACTGCTGAATTGGTTGAATCATAAGCATCAGAAGCATTTGGTTCAGTGTCTACACTTGTAGTGGTCTCAGGATCTTGGGAGCTACATGCTAGCTCAGGTGCATTGCTAACCTTAGCTGAATTTGCAGTAGCATTTATAGAATTGCTTTCAGCAGATGTCTTTGTACTGAAGAAGCTGGAGATATTTGGAACACTCTCAAGTAAAACTGATTCCTTTTTTTTCTTTTCTTGCTGAATTTTTTTTCTAGCTCCTCCACTTAAACGTTTATGATCCATATTTCCCTTCTTTCTTTGCACATTGGCTCTTTGCCTATCACAACAGATAAACCAACTATGTGTGTGTGTGTGTGTGTGTGTGTGTGTGTGAGTTTGTTTGTGTGTTTATGATCGGTGCTGCTTCCTTCAAGTGTGTGAGGTGATTTAGAAAACTAGCAACCCAGCATCAACACTCCAAAGCAGAGAATAACAGCTTACTAGCATAGACAATTGAGAGCAGAGAATCAACTGATTCGTCTGATAGACAGCAGGAGAGCAGAGTGGTCAGTGATGATCGAATCAAGAAAATGTCTAAATGGCAAGGGAACAGACTGATTTGTACTGAGGAGAAAGAGAGAGAGAGCCAATTACAGTGATTCCAAAAGAGCCAAGTGACTAGCTGAAGGCAGGGACAAATGCCTTGGAGTGACCAACAAGAGTGCAAAGTACCAAATGGCAAAATGTGGGAAGACCAACAGGCAGATCTGCTTTTACCACTTATCTTCACAACCAAAAAGTCGCTAAATGATGTTTTTAGTCGCTAGCCAGGTATGGCCAAAAGACACGAAATCTAGCGGCAAAGGAGGTCAATCACACTGACAGTGAAACAAATATTTTGAAAAGATAATAATTGTACAACTTTGTGCACTTTTTTCTTCTATCTAAATATTTTCACAAAGGACACCAAAATGTTGCTATCTGCAGGCAGCTTGCTAGCTATGATGGCAGCAACGATGTCTGCCAGACAGGAGAGAGTGGTCAGTGACGATCGAATCGAGAAAATGACAAAATGGGTCAAAGACCAAAAAGTTATTAACTGACAGCAGTGACAAATGTCAGACTGTAAACTTTTTCGAAAGAAAAGGACAAAATGGGAAGATGCTGATAGAAACAGCAAAATGGAAAATATAAGAATTTCCAAGTAATGCTCAACTCAAGTGTGTGTGTGTGTGTGTGTGTGTGTGTGTGTGTGTGTGTGTGTGTGCGCGTTAAACTTCTTGTTGAATGATTTCAAATTATCTCTGAGTCTGAACTGAGGGAAAGGAAACCAAATTTTGAGCAGTCTCTCACGAGTTCAAAATACCAAATGAGAGATTCTAAAAGAACAGACCGGTTTATGAAAGACTCGATGGGGGAGGGGCACAGCTAAGAATACTTGAGTGAGATTCTGTGATCCAAATTCGAGATAGAGCTTTTTGATAATGATAATATGTCAGAGTAAGGTTGTGTAATCAAAATTTGAGAATGAGCTTTGTCAATCAATCAAGAATATTTGCATTAAGTTCTGTGATCAAAATTCAGAAACAACCTTTAATAATTGATAAAGAATATGTGAGTGAGGTTGTGTGATCCATCCAATTTGAGAATTAGCTTTGATAATAATGATTGAGAGCCTCTGGCCCTCTGTGGATCATGGCCGCGGGGCCAAGTTGACCTGGCCCCCTGGGGCCTCTGACCCTCTATGGATCGTGGCCGCGGGGCCAAGTTGGCCTGGCCCCTTGGGGCCTCTGACCGTCTATGGATCGTGGCCGCGGGGCCAAGTTGGCCTGGCCCCTTGGGGCCTCTGACCGTCTATGGATCATGGCCGCGGGGCCATGTTGTCCTGACCCCTTGGGGCCTCTTACCCTCTATGGATCATGGCCGCGGGGCCAAGTTGGCCTGACCCCTTAGGACCTCAGGCCCTCTGTGGGTCGTGGCCGCGGGGCCAAGTTGACCTGGCCCCTTGGGGCCTCTTACCCTCTATGGATCATGGCCCCTTGGGGCCTCTTACCCTCTATGGATCGTGGCCGCGGGGCCAAGTTGGCCTGGCCCCTTGGGGCCTAAGATTATTATTTTTGCAAAAGTAGTTTTGCTTGGGTCGTGGCCGCGGGGCCAAGTTGGCCTGGCCCCTTGGGGCCTCTGGCCCCCTGGGCCTGGGCCCGGTAGGCCCGGTCATTAATCCACCTATGTGAGGAATGCACAAGGAGAGTATTTATGGGAGACTGAACAAAGAGAGGACTAACGAGCTGATTGGGAGCAGGTTTGAAGAGAGGAGTCTAGAAAGGAGCTAGTGAAAAGGAGAGCAACACAAGAGGGCAACAGATAAAGACCGAGAAACGAAATATAACCAGAAAACACAGCAAAATAGGACTTAAACCAATAAAACTAGAAAACAAGGAGCAAAGTTAAACTGAATACTCAAAAGAAAACAGAACAGAACCAAAATCGTGACAGATTCCTGGTTGATGGGACAGGTGTTGTGAATGAAACGGTGTCCAGCTTGAAAGAGCTCCTGTGTTTCTCTGAATGTGAGCATTGATGACTGAAAGACATCTTTTGCCTCCATTTATCTGTTTACTGCAGTTTGTTCAATTCATGTTAATGTGGATTTAAAGACATTTTAATTAGTGGAAAAAATAGCAGGAGGAATATAAAAAAAAAAGTTTAATCAACCAAAACTTTCACAACCCCCATGCAGTACCTCCGTGGCCCCCCTAGGGGTTGCGGACCCCATATTGAAGACCTTAGGGTTGGATGATAGAAGGAGATTTTGCAGAGGTGTTTTATAAGGGCTTCAAAGGTGAGTTGTGGATCAAATCTTACACCAAGTTTGGTGACTGGTGTGCAGAGGGGAATGTCCTGGCCAGAGATGGTTATACCATTAATGGAGGATGACTGGACTTGTGATTTGCCAACAAGGATTGCCTTGGTTTTGGAGCTGTTCAGCTGCAGAATATTGTGTTTCATCCAGACTCAGTGGTTTACAGATCTCACCTCATGCTCAGCTTCAAACACGAGGCGATCGTTCCACTGGCCGCTGAGCCGGTTTCACCTCTGACCAACCAGAGGGCCTGGATCCGTCTAAAGCAACCTTTTAGGCTTTGAGCTGTAATAAACTATTCCTTCATCAAAGTCAGACACTAAGTGGTATTTCCCTTCATTCATGCCTCTTTAGAAAAACAAAACACCATCTTCTCAGTGCGGAATAGGTAGCTAACCGGAACAGCTGTCTGTTCTGTTTACCTGCTGGAGAGCGTGAAGCCAGGAGGGCAACAAGTGTAGGAGAATAGGATCCCTCCAAGTCCGTGTCTCTCTGTGTAGGCACCTCGACTAGCCAACTAAACAAGGGAGGACCTGGAGCTTTTCTGCACCATACATGAGCAGAGCATTGGTGGAATCATATGACTCAGCTAAAGTTCTGTATAATACCTGCAGTGTTGTTCCACAGCCAAACTGTTGAACCCACAGCGGACCTAACATCTGGTCCAACATCTGGTCCAACATCTGGTATCTGATCTGAAAAAGTGTCAAAAGGTTAAAAAAAAACATTGCTTTGCGAAGCCAATCACAAGGCAGGGAGAGGAGGCAGAAAACATGGAAGATGTTCTGCTCCCACTGGACTGAAACTGGATGTTCTGTCACAAGTGGAGGTTATTAAGGACCCGAATGCAAAGATCAGGAGGCAGAGGGGAGTCTTTCAGATTTAATACTGAGAACCAAATATAGGATTACATCAGGCAAAACTCCCGTGGGAAGCCAGAGACAAGGGAACAACAAAACAACAAACCAGCACTGAGTGACTGTAGAGGTGGTGTATATATGGGGAGACTGAACCAAGATAGGCTAATCAGCAGATATGGAGCAGGTGTGGGCGAGACCGACAAGGAGGATGCCAAAGGGAAAGGAAAGAAGCACAAGGGGGCAACAGAGGATAACTATAGAACTCAGCACTGGTAGAAATCAACTACAAAGACACAGAACACAAAGAAACTAAAAGTAAACCCAAGCAGAGGACAGAACCCTGACATGTTCTGGTGGACGGATCATGCTACAAGCAACACGATGTTGGCTGCATCATTCTGGGGAGATGCTTCTTTAGTGGGGATGAACATTGAAGAAGGTTCAGAACCCCTAAGCACTCTGCCACAGTTAAAGTGACATGGTTTCAATCAAGTCATATGCATTACAACGGCCTAGTCAAAGTACTGGGAATCTTTGACTAAATTCTGATTGCTGACTGTTAGAAGCTCCCCATTCAATATGCTGAATAAACAGCCCAAAGATTCCTGCCTTTGAGTGTTCACCCATGTGGAAAAGAGACATTTAAATTTTACTCCATCTTTATGATTTATGCGCTGCACCAAGGACGTAATTTGTTTGGGGGGACACAGGGGACATGTCCCCTGCACTTTTCAAAAGTCTGTTTTGGTCTCCTCCACTTTTCATTGTCCAAAAACAATGTTACAGTACACAGACACTCCAGCACTAGGACCAAGCAGAAACCCACAGCTCAAGCTGAAGCCTGCCTCCCTTACTTTAGACCAGGGAATTCAATTTTTCAATACAAAATATCTGAAACATGTCTATAAAACCTGGAACTAAACGCTATTTCTGACATTTTGAATTGAAAAAGCTTCCTGGATGGAAGAGAAACGTCTTCAAACTTGGAAACAAAGTCCAGTGGATGATTTTTTTGGAATTCATCCCATTGTGCACAGCCAGGGACGTAACATTAAAAATCAGACACTAATCCAATATATGAGTAGATGTTTACTTAAGTGTATGATTTCTACAGGCAGGTTCACTACAATAGTAGATTCAAACCCTGAAATTATGGCATTTAGTTTCAGTGGCCATCCCAAGACTTTTAGTGATGCCCCCCCCCCCCCATGAAACATTTCTGGAGGCGCCGCTGGCTACAAGAACTTCCAACAATTTGTGACATGTTTTCTAAGTGTTTATATTGACCGAAGAAATTAACTCCTCCTATTACAATCCAGAATCAAGTCTCTATGATATTCACAGAATTTATAAGCATAAAAGTTCACTAAAAGTTTCTATCAGAAGAAGATCAAGGGTTCCTTCTGTTTGACGTAGAAACAGTTGCTGTTTAATACGCTCTTAATGAAATGACTTTACTTAGATTCCTTTTAAAACGATCATGAAAACATGCAGAAATACTGAGGCTAAAAAAAACAGCAGAAATATTCGGTCGATCAATAGGAACAATCTGAACCTAAGAGGATGCTGGAAGACACAAGTTTTACTTTTAGCACAGAGATAATATACAGCACACAACTTTTAGATTTTATTTGCTAACATTGTCAAAGATAATCTTTTTTTAACCACTATAAAAAACATATAAGCACATTTGCAAGGCACCTAAAGCCCCTCTGAATACAGCAAAAACAGGCTGTAACAGTAAAGATGCAAAAAGAGCCGCTGCTCTGTCAGATGAGCATACCTCATCAGACCAGCAGACCTATAATCAATATGCATGCGCAAGACGTCAGATTTGCATTTATTCCTTTACTTTTCTATGAAGAAATCACTTTAAACTACCTCACCTGGCAGGTATCCCTTTAGTCATGTACAAAAAAAACAATTTAATGTCGGATCGCCATATGCTTCAAAAAACATCAAAAGTAAGTAATTAAATCGTTTTTTTGGTACATGATTAAAGGTATAAACTCAAGGGATAAATGGGTATTGACTCTGGGTATGCTGGTCTGATTGGGTATGCTGGTCTGATTGGGTATGCTGGTCTGATTGGGTATGCTGGTCTGAGAGAACACCGGCCTCCAGAGATAAGCACCACCGTCTCACATCTATAGAGGCTGTGTTTCATCCCCACCATCTTCTTTAACCCGTCTGATAAAAGCATAGAGACTCCGGCCGTTCAGGTTCAGTTCATGCTGCATCATGCCCCCCCCCCCATGAATCCACGGCAGCAGTGAACACGATCCGATGACGTAAAGGACAAATCCCAGACACTGTCAATCACAGAGAGACGGGGAAATACGGTGGGAGGAGTCTGTTCCAGAACTGATCAGCACTTTTCTGTGCGTAAGTGGTTCCTCAGGAGAAGGATTTTATCCCAGGACTTTATGCTGTCCATTCAGAAAGAAAAACAGCTGCAGGCTGTGACCAACCAGGATAATAAATTCTAAGGTTCTTCCACTTTTGGCAGGAGGTGAGCTGAGAGAAACAGATTCCCCTTCTAGTTGCCAAATTAGCCTTTTACAGTGAAATTGTCATCCAGCGCACGATTTCAATTTGTATTTTTTGTAAAGCTTAATCTGATTTCCTATTTCTGACATTTCTTCATCTTTGTAAACGTTCTTGTCCCTAATGTCCATTAAGAAGGGAAACATAGGAGGGTAGAGAAAGGACAGGAACTGAATCGTGACGTTTACTGAACACTTTACTGAAAGCTTTTGTAGTAAAAGTCATTATTATTTTTCTGATATTGTTTTTCCACTTTATATTTCCAGGAACAGAACAGATGAAGCTACTATGATGAGAAGAATCAGAGAGAGCAGAACGTTAGAAAATGCTAAATAAAATGTGTAAATTGTAAGAGGTAACAGTCAGGTTTACAGTCACAGAGAACATCCTATAGCAGGCAGGGCAGACTCGGTCAGAAACTAGTAAAACATTAAAAAAAAATCCCAATTATCGGAGTACAGGAGGACAGAAAATGGATAAAGTAAAGAGTGATCCTCTTTGAGCCTCACAAAAACTAAATATTGGGCTGCAGTGCAGGAAAGTGGAGCTGATCAATCTAATCTTTCTAAAAAAAATTAACTTCA